>JAPQNM010000003.1:32222271-32237819 GCA_029783475.1 Metacarcinus magister | reverse complement strand
TTGTATAAAAAAAAATCGTCTAAGACTATGAATATATCAACTATTACTAAACCATGAGAGAATGAATGGCTTATAATAATAAACTTTATAGGTGCGCGCGCAGAGACATGCACGTTGACGATGATACTGTAGTTATAATTATCATTGTTCTGCCGATTCCCCTTTCAGTGTGTTCTCAGGTGGTCAGGGTTGAAGTATATATCAATTTCACGATGTTGAAACTCCTCTTATCCGGAAAGTGGTTTCCTTTTACGCCGTGATTAATACTTCACAGATATTACACTCACTCCCCTCACTGCTTCCCATAAACCAATGAAGAAGAGAGGGAAGAAGGTGAGACACCCTTCACACTACCCTTTTCCTGCATACTACCCACTTATCACCGACCTACCTACCTGGCTCCTTCCTCTTAGTTTTCCATTTTCATGAATGTGCATCTCATAAAAAAAATGTAGATGAAGAGAATAATTGTTTTTCGTATATTTAATCGCACGCTGTTACATATATGGAAACACACACACATGCACTAACGCGCACGCACACTCCAGTTGGTCAAACCATCAATTTCCAATGTTTCACCTAAGACAACGAGCAAACTTTAAGGAATCACATAAAAGTCACTATTTGCTGTTTCGCCTACCTTAGTAAAACTTAAGAATCAGGTCTCGTCTCTGACTCCAGAAATATGTACTATCTTTTTTAATTTTCTACAGGTCATTATGCTAGACTTTTCTTGCCCTCTTTCTTGACGACAATTAGAAAAAATAGTTGTGGAAGGTTGAGAATACATTAAGAAATGCATTCCTATCACGTACGAGAAGGTTGTATACAGGCGAGATGCTGAAGGTGTTTTATCTTCCTCCAACCATTTTTTTCCTCAATTTAGAGAAACTTTTTTCGCCCATCTTGACATCGTGATATCCTGGCAACGGATGCTCCACCTTCACCGGGTTGCAATGAAGTATCAAAACTGTCGCGTACACGTAAGAGACCGTCTGGGATTAGCAGAATACTACCTCCGTGCCATCTGTTGTGAAAATATCAAACTAGGTGTAAATTGTTTAATTTCCGTCTCTCTTAGAAGTAACTCCAATTATTAGAACAACTTATTTTGTAAAAATGATAATGTTTTTTCTATGTTTTAATTGTGTAATTCACCTTCGATATGCCGAGTTTTAATATATTCAAGTGGAGCTCACCATAAATAATCATTGGCACATTTTCATACTAATGACTGCATAATGAAGTGATAAACTGTTCGTTACTCTAATTCGCCTTTATTATTATTATTGTTATTATTATTATAATTACCATTATTAGTATTATTACTATTAGTATTATTGCTTCTATTTCTACTACTACTACTATCGTCACGACTATCTCTCGCTCATAACATCGGCTAGCTCATTGGTATTAGGCTGTACTGAATCCGCTCCCGTATTCGCTTAGTATGTTGCAAAGTCACCGTCAACTGCGGACATAGACACATGTGTGGCTGGATGCATTGAAGCCATTGATTGTGAGCCACCGATGTTGAATGGATTGCCTAAACGCGAAAATAAACAGAGAACATTAAGAGGAGGAAGAAGCTCGAATTGAAGTGACCACATTGGATTTTAGGTAACACCCTCTCATACCTTTGAACGTCATTGTTATTATCATTGTCATCGTCGTCATCATCATAATCATGTTTTCAGGTGTTTCTTTACCATGATTATGTATTTATGCAGGTCTTCTCTATCTCCTTTCCCATGCAACATAAAACACACACACACAATCTCAATCTTTTCTTCTCTATTCTTTTCCTGTAATCGCCCCACCTCAGCGCACTTGCATATTCTCGTGGCAGATAAATTCCAAACACTTCTTCTTTCTCACCTTAAGTACTCTGTCAACCTTATATAATGGTTATGCTGCTGCTTCACGTGTTATTTTTACTGTGATTTAGCTCATGGTTGTCTTCAGGATTGGTTGCATACAGAACTCTTATATTGTTCACTTCTACGTCCTTGTATGTACCTGTCAAGTCACCCACACTTATAAATATGCTCCTATCATGTATCATTTTTATCAGGCTTACTTAAAATTTTTCTATATTATTGTGATCAGTGCATCTTGATTTTTAAAAAGTTTATTTAATTTTTTTTTATCTTTACTGAATATTTTTTTTTGCTCCTATAAAATCACATGTTAATAATCGCAATTTTTTAGTCAATTACGTTAAAAAAAAAATCATGTTCTACGTATTACTGCATCATTCTTTTATAACTTGATTTTCTACTTTATTAGAGAGAGAGAGAGAGAGAGAGAGAACACTATGGATTCAATTCATACATTATTTTATTGACTATGGTTGACCGATATTTTTCAGATAAATCGTAAATACTTGTTTCAAATAAACTAAGTAGAAAGCGAATAAGAATGAAAAAATAGATTGTTAGTAAAACGTCACGATAATGTATCAAATAGTGTTCAGGATAGAAAATACTTTCAAAATAGTTAGTAATGGAAGGACAGCCCAAACATGTTCAGTGTAGAAGCGGGGGACAGCTGTGCATCATTGAAGAGGAAGGGATACCAGTCCAAAGGTTACGCCGAGATATTTAACAACACCAGGTTTGCCTTTGAATAAGGTTTTTAATTCAATGAGTAAACTTTTTAATGTTTGCCGAATTGGTCTTGTAGCAAATGACGGTGAAAAATGTAGGGTAGAGTAATCAGCTTATCGTGGATAGTGCAACGATTTTGAGTGAAAAAAAAAAATTGCCTTGTCAAACACTACAGTATATTAGATTTAAAGGAACAATGGCCTATGAAATTATATGTTCTCTTCGGTTTAGACTTTTGTTTTTAATACTGTTATATAAAATGAACGAAAGATGTCACTGCACGCCAAATAATTTACAACTATCATGTCTGGGTGAGTGAGAGCGAGAACAGCAAGGCTTGGCACATTAGGGATCAAAGAAGCTGACTGTGGCCTTCATTGGGTCTTGAAGTGTGTGTTAGGCCAAGAAGATGCCTCGTTATCGTAGCATACAAGTTACAACTCTGGTGTTCCAAGTCTTGCATCGACGCTTGGCTAATAAGACATTAGCCCTTGGTAGACGGCAAAGAGGAATGTTCTTATTCGCTTAATTCATAGGAAAACATTTCTGTCATCGTCCATGATGCTTTGAAAAGACATGACAGGATGGTGACATTGGAATAGTGTCTGGGCTGAGCCAATATCGAGCAGCGCCACACACATATACAATATTAATGTTTAAAGTGATGTTCAGTGCCAAGAGCTTTCTTGGATTGTTGTTATTCTTTAATGTATTAATGTGCACGCCCAATGTTCTGAACCCACGTATACTGGAAATATAGAACGAAATTGAAATAACAAAATTTATTTATCTTAGTTGTCTAGGTATGCCACGATACAACAAAACCACTCTAAATCTTTATTTTATTCCTGAATCGGAAAAGCCACGCTCAGGTAACCAACAGATCACCCGTCAAAACTATGGTACTTTCTTGCATAAGGAACAACAGTGTGCTTGACCCCTTCCCAGAAGTTTTATCCCCTTGCTCCCTTAGGAATAGTGTGCAACGCCTGCACAAAGGTAGTAGTGATAGCAGATGTCAGAGTTGTTTTCTACCACAGCTCAGGAACAAACGAAAAACAAAAGTTGGGAGAGAAACATGGCGATTGCCGGTAATAATAGAGGATGCAAGCTAGGGGGTCACTGACAAAGAAGTGGGAGGTTGAGAAAAAGTGAAAATTCCATTATATCAAAGGCATCAAGGGCAACTCAGAGTCAGAGCAAGAAGCCTTAGAAGCTTTAGGTGCTGGAGTATATATATATATATATATATATATATATATATATATATATATATATATATATATATATATATACATATATATATATATATATATATACATATATATATACATATATATATATACATATATATACATATATATATACATATATATATATATATATATATATATATATATATATATATATATATATATACATATATATATATATATATATATATATATATATATATATATATATATACATATATATATATATATATATATATATATATATATATATACATATATATATATATACATATATATATATATATATATATATATATATATATATATATATATATATATACATATATATATATATATATATATATATATATATATACATATATATATATATATATATATATATATATATATATATATACATATATATATATATATATATATATATACATATATATATATATATATATATATATACATATATATATATATATATATATATATACATATATACATATATATATATATATATATATATATATATATATATATATATATATATATATATATATATATATATATATATATATATATATACATATATATATATATATATATATATATACATATATATATATATATATATACATATATATATATATATATATATATATATATATATATATATATATACATATATATATATATATATATATATATATATATATATATATATATATACATATATATATATATATATATACATATATATATATATATATATATATATATATACATATATATATATATATATATATATATATATATATATATATATATACATATATATATATATATATATATATATATATATATATATATATACATATATGGTGCTGAATGAGGTGTCCCGTCAGCTGCGTTGTAATGGGGGTGTGGCAGGCTATCAGGTATTTTCAAGGTCACTCATCCATAAAACAAAGTATGTGGAGAGTAATATGGAGGATAACTGATTGAACTTGCAATCGAACTAATGATTTATTGTTCTGATATAACTAATAACAAGAACTAAAGTTATAATGCAAAGAGTAATGTGGTAATAAAACTAGCAATATGGACTGCCTGGCTCAGATAGTATCAATAATAAAAACAAAAGTTACATTAGTAAGAGAATTATGGTAATAAAAATCAGAATAACAAGAAAAACGATCAATAAAAGGAGTGGTTATAGGCAATTAGAATAAAATAAAATTGCTCCTTGATAAAAATGTAACGACAACCATCTAGCAAACCGTAAAAGCCAAATGGTGATAGGGGACAACGCATTAGTCATTACGCAAGGGAAGGGACCTGCAATCCATCCATGCCTGCGATCCACAAGTGTTCACCGTTAGGATAAACGTCCCCCCAACCCAACCCCGCCCCCCCAACCCAACCCTGCCCCTCACACCTAGTAACTCAACTAAGCCTTCCCTACGGACAGTATTGTGTTGTTCTTATTCCACTGTTGGTATCCTCTCCAACAACATACACACAGCTTTATACTACTGGCATAATGTACGGTTCCGTAGTGAAGTGGTTTCCTCCCCGCAGTTAAAGGTTGGGTATCTTTAAGTTTGTTACCGGTAATACCAACCAGTGTTCCAGCAAAATTTTGAGTGTCCTGCCTTGTTTTGTTCATGAATTATTATGTTGAATAGAACATTAATACAGCCTTTCGTAATCATTTCTGACCTCAACACCGTATGCATAAATATAGGGGATCGAACACCACGTTAAGTCACCTTTAAGTTGCCCAGCATCCCTGTACGAGTAATTAGATCTTATAAACCTCATTTGTTACAGAACTATAAATCACTAGAGAATGCAAATTGATGATTCATTGTATTCATATTCCTAATTCAAATTATTAAAGAGGATATTTATTTTATAGTAAAAAGGCTAATAGGAGAAAACTGCATCGGATTTGCTACATAGTAAAAAAAAGTCACTTCTTGCCGCAATTACATAGTTTAACTAACTTATTTTTTTATTTACATATTAAAAAAATTCATGATTTCCTTTTCTTTGATACATTTCCCGACTTGAAATTTCTGTTTGAGACTTGTGCTAGAACAAGGTTTGTATTTATGGAACATAAAGGATACAGTGAACCTGAAGCTTACTAGAATTTATTGGAACATTCTGGACTCGACATAGATGGGTTGGCAGATGAGTTTTTTTGCTGAAAAATATTAAATGTTGATTTTTACTCAAAGGAAATTTTATGGGGTATGAATCAGTGAAATGGAAAACTTTTTTTTGGATAAATTTTATCTGAAGAAATATTTTTCTCGACTTAAATTATATATTTAGAGTCATGGTCATGTCTCCACAAAACTTGTCATAGCTTTCCATTGACCCTTGTCATTCACCATAATTTTCAGAATATATCAGCACTTAAGTCACCAATACTCACATATTCAGATTTTTGGGGGAATGGGGAATATCCAGTTTAATTTATACGTTCTTTCGTTCGATTCAACCCCTTGTGCAACCTTAACGCCTCCTATTTTAACAACTTCGTTTTACATATTATTTTCATCAACTTGATTTACAAAACTATTCTCTCATCTGCTTTCCGTCACTCTGGACTATTTTATCATTTCATATATTTTGTATCTATTTAGTGACTCCTTTTCCACTCATTCAGCTTCTCCTCACTTCCTCTCAGAATAACTTTTTCATCTCACTTCGAACACATTTACTTCTTCCTTACCTTTACCTCACTATCCTTTCGTTACTACTTAATCCATCCTCAA
The DNA here is from genome assembly GCA_029783475.1 of Metacarcinus magister. Lineage (NCBI taxonomy): Eukaryota > Metazoa > Arthropoda > Malacostraca > Decapoda > Cancridae > Metacarcinus > Metacarcinus magister. The sequence goes on along the minus strand of JAPQNM010000003.1, from coordinate 32,231,177 downwards.
GTGAGTTTTGCATTCTATTGTTGCCTCTGCTACCCTAGCTTGTTGCAGTTCCAAATATTTGCAGCGCTTATGACATTTCTTTCATATTTCTACATTTACTCGTATATTTAATTTCCTCGACACTGCAACACCTGGATCGTATATATGATATTTGAAAGTAGATATTACAAAAATGTAAAGTGATATGAACTCACTTGCTGACAAATTTAATGTTAAAGGCAGACCGATGCAGGAGCGTTAACATGAGGGACGTGCGTTGGAGGCTGGAAACGAGTGTGTGTGTGGGTGTGTGGGTGTGGGTGGGTGGGTGGGGGGGGGTGTGGGTTGGTGGGTGGGTGGTGTGGGGTGGGGGTGGGGGTGGGGGGTGGGGGTTGGGGGATGGGGTGGGATTGTGTGTGTGTGTGTGTGTGTGTGTGTGTGTGTGTGTGTGTGTGTGTGTGTGTGTGTGTGTGTGTGTGTGTGTGTGTGTGTGTGTGTGTGTGCGTGTGTGTGCGCGCGCGCGCTGCTGAGGCCTGTCGAGGAGAAGCCAGCGGGCGTGGATGAAGGCTAAACTCTTTGATGACCCGATCACCCTTGGCAGGCAGTATTGGCTTTCCTGGACCAGTGTTAGGTTACCTGTCTGCCTCCGAACACTGGACGTTGCCGCAGTCTCTATTGAGTACAAGCTTGAGGGCCGAAGCAACGTGCTCTTTTGTTTATTAATAATTGGTGAACAGTTTTATTTCACGTGATGTTGTATTGATAATTGTTTATTACTTACGTATGAAAAAATATGTAGTGATATGCTAATGATGACAATAGTAACAATAGATAGGATTGCTTTGTGTAAGTAGTAGCAGTAATTTCAACCATTTATTCAGTCCCTTACATCGTTGAAGCCCAAACTGTGGTGATAAAAGGATATTGCTCATAAGATAACGATCGCGGTGAGACACGCTTAATGACCATCACGGGTGTTCAGCGTACAACACAGAGCCTTACGGGATTCATGGTCACGAACTGTTTCAACTTTCACCAGTAACCAGTATAGATGTGTACTAATATAGCTAAGTTACGTGTCTGTGTGAGGCAGCTTGATTGAATTACCTCTCAGCACACTCCTAGAACTCCCCTCACACCATAAAAATAAGGGTCTCACTGCAGTCATTCCCATCCACGTGAATGATTACGACAGTCGTAAAAAGGTGTCCGCACTCGAGTAGTAGAACGAGAGCCTTCAGTTTGGTGGACCTCATCACGACGGAGTTTTGGCTAAGCTGTATGTACTGTGGTGGTGATGGTGGTGGTGGTGATGGTAGTGGTGGTGGTAGTGGTGTCACGGCGGTACAGTTAACTTCCTATACATACGATTTTTTTTCATCCATTATTTTTTTTTGAAATTCGAATAACTCTGAATAGCACCTCGTTGGACGGTAAGTGGAGATATTAAATTGAATTGCATAGTTGAGGTTACATAGTTGAGGCCTTATTCACCAGGATGAGACGATGCTACCAAGGGCATTACCTTTTTTTTGTTCCGTTTGATTTCAGATGTCAAATTAATCTTGGCATTCAGGCTGACTAATACCCGGTGTATATCAGACGTATACACTTACTCTCGTTCCTCTCGTTTAACTTCGTCTGAAGCTTTCTCTTTGGATATGTGAATGAATGGTGGTGACTGATGGAAGGAAGTGAAAGGAAGGTACGCATTATTCCTTGAGTTAGAGAGAGTATTTATGTGTTGAAAGGTTAAACATTACGTATCTGCTGGATGGTGAAAGGTGTGTATTTGAAGGATACAAGGTGTGTGTTTTTGTGGTACAAGATGCAGACTTATAGGCGTCTTAGTGAAAGTTCCAATGTTATCATGGAATGTTTAGTTTATTAATATTACTTGGTGTTTGCAGCTGGCATGTATAAAAGCCAGTGCACTGTACACTATATGATATTGAACTTATGATGGCGCAAGAAAATTACAGTATTATTTTGTATGGATGGTAATATTATTATTATTATTTCAAAATATATTCATTTCGTATAGTATATATTTCTGGTTTCGTTGGTACTATTTACAAACCAAATAGCTCTACTTTTACATAATGTCACTTTATGTTTATATCAATTCCAACATTACTAACATTTACCTTCATTTCACTCAATAACTCATCTGTAAATAGAATGAAGAGCCAAAGTATCATATCATATTTTCGCTTTATACTACCATGTACTCCTAAATGTCATCAACTTCTTTCAATATCTCGCATGGATTGGTGTCAATAAATATGTTTAACTTTGTAGTAGTATTTGCAATTTTTTTTTCATATACCTTAAGAAAATGTCCATATATTTTGTATATCAATAACGTATTTTCCAGATTTACCTTTTTACTGCTAAAATGTTCATACATTAAATTCATAATGATTATGTGATTTACATAACCTTTTTATGGTTTAAATTTATTCTATTCATCATTGATTTTGTTCAGCGTTTTCTGCATTTTCATACATAAAGCTTTCCATACATATTACTTGGTATTCTGATCAAATTAATTCAACTGTGATTACAACATTTTTTGGGGGGTATCCTTTTCTTTTATAGTGTATCAGTAACATGCATATGATCAGTTTATTTTTTGTATTTCGACATCTCATCTGGTACTTTATTCATGTCTGACACATTCTTATTCTGCAGATATCCAATTGCTCTTTTTTAACTTTCTCTCGTTCTCTTTTAATATTATTCTGGCCATACACTCTTCCATCATCCTCAGCCATAGCCATGCACGTTACTGTTGAATATCTCTGATTCTACATATATACTAGTTTATTTTTTCAAAGTATATTCAGTCCATTTTTGTGAAACATTCTTTTCTTCTCACTATATTTTTGTTACTATTCTTCAATACCTTTCCTCCATTGTTCCAACCCATCTCCTTTTACCTTTCCCACTTCTTTCCAATACTGCATTTTATTGACTATATATCTCATACAGTTTTCTACCAACATTTTTCTGCACTTTTTTTTATTTGCACATCTTAATCAACTATCTGTCAAAATTTGCAGTTTTCTTGCTTTTATTTTTCTTCAATCTCTTGTTCACTCTCCTTTTGTTACTCCCGAATATTTTTGCATTTTCTTATGGCCAAGAAGATTTCTCTTGAGTGAATTGCATATTTGCTTCCTGCACTTGTCGGTCTGTTTTTATCATCCCGTTGGCACCCGATGTATATCTTTTCCTACCTCTACTTCTTTTGTAGGAACTATTTGCTTTACGTACAGCTATAAATCACCCTCCACCCATATCAACTTTTACATTCCCCTACACTCTATTCAAAATTTGTGTTGTTTTGCATGTATTCCCTTTTTATATATTTATCAGTAGCTTCTCTGTTGTTATTCTGCCTTTCTCCCCCTTTTGATTCTTTTCTGCACGTACGTCTCCTTTCAGACATTTTTTTATTTGCATTAACACTGCGTAATGCTCTCATTTCTGTAACATGGGTATAACAGCCTTAATATCTCTTTTTCATTTTTTATTTTATCACATTTGTGTACCTCTCTGCTTTATCTAGATAGGCATAAGGATCATCTATATATAAAACAAAAACAAACAAAAATCAGCTCATTCCAATACGAAAGTATCGGAGTTTTTTTAAACTCACACCAAGGACTTTATTTATATTTTGTTTCACTCATTCAAAATCCATATTCCTATTCCTTCCTTATTTCCTCCTGAAACTCTTTAATGCATTCCTTGAGCTCCTTCCAGAACTTCTCTCTATATCTTATCTTCCCACTTTTCACGTGTTCACAAATCAAATCGATAGATAAGGTGCAGCCTACATTTAGTATTAAATTTTTTTTAGATATAATCACACATGCTTCATTACCTCTTCCTCGAATATTATCTAAACCTCAACTTTTTAGGCTTTTCATCGCTATTATTATTCATACGTCAAACTTAGCAATTCCTTGGGCGAGCAATTTAGCCTCACTCAAAACAAGTAAAATCCATTCGCTATTATATGAAGCTTTTAATTTGCTTCCTCGTCTTGTTTTCATGTTCTTCGCCCGTTTGTGAAAGCGTGCGTGTTGCTATTTTTCTTGGAAAGTCTGCTCTAATTTGCCTTATTCACCTCAAATTCCGTAAGGGTGAATACCTTCTCTAGAAAAAGTAGCTGTTATTATGTTCTTTTTATATGTATACAAAGGAAGTGTTCACGCACGTGTCAATTTATTATATCAGTTGGGGGCAGATAGCAAGTTATTGGGGTGTGTGTGTGTGTGTGTGTGTGTGTGTGTGGTGTGTGGTGTGTGTGGTGTGGTGTGGTGTGGTGTGGTGTGGTGTGTGACGATCATGGAGAACCTTTGTCCGTTTCTAGGTCAGTTTCCAGGGAGAGAGAACGAGAGAGAAAGATAATCACCTGGAGATCAACAGAGAGACATGTTGCATCGCTAGGCAAGTGAGGGAAACTGGAATATTGGACAATATAGGTTCTGAAGTTCTAGACATAGTTGAGATGAGTTGTTTTGGCCTTCGGCGGGATGATCTGAGAGCCAGGGCCCTTCAATCTACGTTGTGAGTTATGCTGGCCGCCGTGTGTGTGTGTGTGTGTGTGTGTGTGTGTGTGTGTGGTGTGTGTGTGTGTGTGTGTGTGTGTGACTGAATAGAAAATATCCACTTTATGAACTTATACCAATGAAATATCGCACTACACATTTCAGGGCCTGTCATTCATCTACAATTTGCCCGCTTTTGAATTTGATTGTGTTCGCAAGGTCCGAATGTACCGTGAGTCGTGCCGTGGTGCTAATGGTGACGTGCATGTCGTACTGCGTAAGGCACGTGTTAACAGAAATTCCAAAGAATGTTCAGAAGCTATTCAGGTTAAATGATAAACTGTCAAATATTGGCAGCCATGTTATGGAGAAAGGCTAAACTAAATGTAAGCTGATCATGTTTATTTACTTGAATTTCTCATGACGTTAACAATAATTCCGCTCTGCGTGACGAAAAAGACAAAAAGGAAAAATTGGCTTACATTTTTCGGATATTTCTGGTAATTATGTTGTAAGGAACTTTATTCATTTATTCCTTTTTACTCTCAGGCCACGTGCACCTTTAGAGTATCTTGATTTGGGGCACTGATGGTTCGGCTCACTCAGCGCTGACGCGGCTGTGAGTGTTTATAGTGCAACCTTTTGAAGTCCACTGCCGGCCCCTCCCCCTCCCCTCCCCTCCGCTCCATCGGTGATCCATTTGATCGAAGTGGCAGTTGAGGGCACATTGCTGATAGTGTCACATCTTTTTATGTAATTTTTTGTATGGAAAGGTGACAACTTTTAAGAAGTCCTGTTAATTGCCGTTCTTTTGAAAGTAGAAAGAGGAGTGACACAAGTGGTAAGGGTAATTTTACTCTAGAAGAGTCTTTTATACTCTTCCTTTTAAGGAGTTCAAGTTATATGAAGGTAGAACACATAATAAGGTAAATTGTTCCATTTTATGGGACGAGGAAGTGAACATGCTGGTTCTTTTGTCCGTCTTTCCACCTGCCAGGGACTTAAACTCTTTCAAAAAAGGAGTGTCAAGACACACCTAATGTTAACTGGACCTCCAACCTTTGCTTTTACTTCTTTTACTGTCCTCTTTACAGGGTATGGCAACAAGCGGGAATTTTTTTTTTTTTACGTATGTTTGTTGTCCCTTAGCCAGTAACCTTTTAATGTAAAAAAAAAAAAAGTTTTACACTTGCAAGATATACAAATGTAGTAGAGGCGTAGAAAGTCGTGAACAGCGACATAGATATAAACCTAGATGTAAATATTTTTTCACCGTAAATGTTCTTGCAACTGTCTATTGGACTACAAACCTTTCCAGATCGAATTTCCCTCGTGATGGCGAAACACTTTCCTTTACTGTTTATCCGATCTCACAGCTCTATATTTTAATGGTATTGGAAATGGTATCTTACTACCCTTCCTTGCAGCTGCACCTCACGTATTATAAATATCATATTTTCATTATCGAAACCAAGATGACAAACAACTTACAGACTTTTATTTTCATTCCCCTTCTTGTCTAATTATCAGTTTCCTGCTACATTCAGTGGTACTGTTTACTTGGACCAATGCAGGACCTGCTGCCTCTCATGATTCAGAAGCAGTGTATGTATTAGTTATATATTTGTATATATCTATTTATCAAATTGCGTACACATATATATATATATATATATATATATATATATATATATATATATATATATATATATAATGTGATTTCTTCGTTTTGTATCAAAGAAGCCGCAAAGTTATTTTGGGATGTGCTGGTCCTGCCGTGACTCACCTTGAGGGCGTCTTAAACTTTATATCAATAGTGTTCGGAGAAATAAGTCTTATAATTCTTTTCGATGGCATTTCCTATTGTTATCCTCTTGGCAGCTGCTTTGGTGATGTCTTCGTTTTCATATTCCTATTATTGCTGGTTCACTACCTTTCTTTCTTCTCTTACCCTACAGAATATATATTGCTCCCTTCCACAGTTGGTGTAGATCCAACTCGGCCCATTACCAATTCCAACATTCATAAATTACCAGTGAGGCTGACTTCAAAACCAATTCGGTCTGTTTTAAAGATAAACCTTGCCTTTGTAGATTGCTGAATACGCTAGGAAGGCTTAGTTCATATCCCAACAGCATGGAAAGGACGTAGGCAGTGTTGAGGGTAAAGTGTGTGTGTGTGTGTGTGCGTGTGCTTGTATGTGCGTGTGCGTGCGTGCGTGCATGCGTGTGTTTGTGTGTGTTTTTGTGCATCTCATTATGTGTGTTATAGATAGAGGGTTGGTATTAAACATGGAAATTAGTTCTGGGTCTCGTGATTGAAACACGCCAAACACTGTATCCAATTTCATGCGACTGGCAGTGCATTAAATTCCTACCCACTGAGGGGATTAATAATAAGAAAAAAAAGTTGAATATATATAATAAAAAAAATCTGAAGAACAGCGCCGCGATGCAGTGTGGTGATGGTGTAAACCTTCACCAACCAAGGAGAGTTAGTTATGTAACCCATTATAATACAGTAAAGGAAATGAATGGCTTGTGCGAAATTTCCTCAGGCTGTGGCTATTTATGCAATATTTACCGTTCTTGAGGTTGTGGAATAGAACAAGAAAGATTGCATTGTTGTACCTTTGGTAAAATAATTCACAAGTGTGTGTGTGTGTGTGTGTGTGTGTGTGTGTGTGTGTGTGTGTGTGTGTGTGTGTGTGTGTGCGTGTGCGTGTGTACGTGTACGTGTACGTGTGTGTGTGTGTGTGTGAGAGAGAAAGTTCATCTTTCTCTATTTGTCTGTGCTTTCTTCTTTGTGTGGTCTTTCTGTCTTCCCTACATAGTGAGGCATTACATAAATATTTCATGGATGCCTCTTGACTTCCTCCACACACTAGAGTTCCCTCCCTTCTCTGTTTTTTTCCCTCTTTCCTAATGAACCTCTTCTCCCCGCTTTCCTGAACTCTCCGCGCATCTTTTCAAGTACCTAGAACTCTCTATTCCCATCCTACTCTTGAAAAAGTGAAAACAACAAGGCAGAAGTTGTGCTAATGAAAATAAGTTTAAGCTAAGATAGTAATATCACACCCAGAGGATTGCTGCAATTAGAGACACGTTTTTTACACCCTCGTTATCTATTTTCATCTGTTGGACCACCACCTGCTATGGGATTAATACCATTATATACTATAGTGTTCACGGTGTTAAGTCTTGACTTAACACTGACTTCAAGCAACAGCGATATAGTAAACAAGTGTCGCGTTGGACATAATTTATTTCCTCTTGGCCTCTACTGCAATCTTCATAATTACCTGTGGCTCGAAGGGTTGTGGTTACCTTCCACATAAGCGTTTAATGAATGTTCGATGGTCACACTATAACGGCAGATGTTTTGGTATCTGAATTGTGATAAAATGTCACAACCTGTTCTGTATAACATAAATTATTGTAAAATTTAAGTTATTGTCATTTTGTGCAGTTCCAGCGTCCCAGAATTAATAGATAAAGTTAATGAACAATCACTCTTTATTTATTGTCTTAAAAGGCTTTTTGCCTCAAGAGATAAATATCTGAAGTGATATAGCTACTAGTCATACAGTGAATGTTGTGTTGTAGGAAATAAATTTCCAATGTATATTTTAAGTATATTAAGAAGTTGTAAATTATTGCTTGGTAACTATATTCATAAATTTGTACGTTTGAAAATGTAGTGATTGAGATGGTAAGAAATCTGCATAAGCTGATATGTTACAATGTAAAAGAGAGATTTCAGTAGAAGTGGTAGTAGATGTAAAATACGCGTTTTTTAAAAAACTATACTATATAAATTCCATGTTAGTTAATGTCATACTACACGGTATTGCATCCTTTTCCGGCCACCTTCGACTGGAGGGAGAAATGGGTCGGGAGAAGCCTTCCACTTTACTATCATTTTGTCTCACCTGTAAATACAATAGTAGTAGTATGTAGCCACACGGATAGCCTCGTTAAGTCCATTAGAATTATTGTTGTCTGTTCTTCCTTTGTATTCCTTTGTATCTGTATTATATGCGAGATGGAGCGGCGTTGGATGTATGTATTGTTTTATTAAGGATGTGATAGAAGACGCCCGATGCGGCAAGCAAAAGGCATGGCTGTGTTTTAATACCATTGACGCAGAATAACAGTGCTTTGGCAATCAGCCTGTACACGGCAACAGTTATTGCCTGTTATTTATTGTTCAATGTATGTACATGTATATCGTGGCACAATAATCGGATATAGATGTCTTGATTCATGCAATTTTCACGTATTAACTTACATTCATGGCACACATGGCTCCCAAATGTTTTCACGTTAAAATAGATCATACGAAATAATGCTTACCATGTCGGGT
>JAPQNM010000003.1:32209771-32217271 GCA_029783475.1 Metacarcinus magister | reverse complement strand
TCCTGAAACTGTCACTAATCACCTCCTTGTATATCTTGTCCTTGAGACTGTCGTGCGTGGCACTTACACCAATATTGGATTCATCTTCTTTCCCTGATTAAGTTCCTTTTTATTTTTGTTTTGTACATCTACAGCTCCCTCCTTTGTCTCTTAAATCTGCTTTTTTAATCCTGCTCAATGTCAATTATAACACTTCTCATCATTTTTGGTTTTCATTTCTTCTCCTTACATAATAATGATCACCTTAAAAAATGTGAATATTTATTTTCTACTGAAATTTCATCTGTTGTCTCGCTAGAGTTCTCTTTGCTTTGTATTACCCCTTCTTTTCCTTTCCTCCATATTTCATTCCTCTCCTTTTCTCTTATCTTTAATCTCTGTCCTTTCTAGTGCTCTCTCTCTCTCTCTCTCTCTCTCTCTCTCTCTCTCTCTCTCTCTCTCTCTCTCTCTCTCTCTCTCTCTCTCTCTCTCTCTCTCTCTCTCTCTCTCTCTCTCTCTCTCTCTCTCTCTCTCTCTCTCTCTCTCTCCCTCCCATTACTTTTCCAAACTTCCCTGTTTTACACTATTGCGTCTCCTCTGACCTTTGTTCGTTTTTTTCTTTCTCTAAACAATGTAACTATAATTCATACCTTTAATTTTTTCATCCTCATTTGCTCATACACTTCCATTTTATTAATTTTAGGACTTTTGGAGTATTTCTGAAGCTGCTGTCTGGATAGAAACTTAATCATAACAACTCTTTTTCCACCTTCTCTGTGTATCTCCTGGATTCTGTATACATAATATTTCATCAAATTCATTTTTTGAATCTTTCTTATCTTCTTTTAGTTCTTTCATTGACGTCAGCATCTGAAAAAGTGTAATTCTTGTTTCGCATTACATGGATACTTAGAGAGAGAGAGAGAGAGAGAGAGAGAGGGAGAGAGAGAGAGAGAGAGAGAGAGAGAGAGAGAGAGAGAGAGAGAGAGAGAGAGAGAGAGAGAGAGAGAGAGAGAGAGAGAGAGAGAGAGAGAGAGAGAGAGAGAGAGAGAGAGAGAGAGAGAGAGAGAGAGAGAGGAGAGAGAGAGAGAGAGAGAGAGAGAGAGAGAGAGAGAGAGAGAGAGAGAGAGAGAGAGAGAGAAAAAAATTCATTTTCTGCATTTCTCTTCGACTCCACGTACTAAGATTACACACTACGCTACATACATACTTACTACTCTAGCACATCCGAGGCATCTTCCTCTACCTTTCTCTGTGTGTGTGTGTGTGCGTGTGTGTATGTGCGTGTATGTGCGTGTGCGTGTGCGTGTGCGTATGTATGTGTGTTCCTGCTACGCGTGTTATTTACCAATCCTCTAATCATTTCGCCACATGTCGCTCTCAATGATAAGTACGGTTAGATGCGTCTTACCTAGCAATCTTACTTGTTATGGACTCCTTGATGATGGAAAATATTTAAAACCAATTCAATATAAAGTCATATTTTTTGGTTTCCATCATTATTATTATTTTTTTTACTATTATTATTATTATTATTATTATTATTATTATTATTAGTAGTAGTAGTAGTAGTAGTAGTAGTAGTAGTAGTAGTAATAGTAGTAGCAGCAGCAGCATAGTAGTACTTTTATTATAGTATTTATTGTTATTGTTGTTATTGTTTTTATAATCATACAAAGTACAAAGGAGTACAAAGCAAAAACGGTAACATTTCTACTGGAACTAACGAGGCTGTCCATATAGCTATACTTTATTACTGTACGTAGTAGGTACATGTTAGTGACAAAAGGACAGCAAAATTTATGGCTCTACCCCACACACTCCTCCCGTCAGCCAAAGCTGGTCGGAAGAAGAAGAAATACCATGTGGTATGGAAAAAACTAGCACAGGAAAATCATATAAATAACAGGCCTTATCTACGGCAAAAAAAAAAAAGGTGAATGATTTTACTTTGAAATTAAATACACGGATTAATGAACGGATGATAATTATGTTACTGTTAATTGTTTGTTTTGGTAAAGAATTCCAAATATTTATGACTCAAATATAGAACATGATTAGCTTCGTTCAATGAAAATCGCTTGCCAATGATCTTGACGCCATTGTTACGAATGGTACTTTTATGGTCGTTTATACTAATATTGTCAAGACCACTGACGAATTAAGATGATTCTATTTAGTCCCCTTGTAACCTACGTTTGGATAACTTAAACTTCTTTAGACGTTCTTTGTAATTCTTGTTTCGCATTACATGTGTATTTCTAGATCCACGGTAAAAGAGAGAGAGAAAGAGAGAGAGAGAGAGAGAGAGAGAGAGAGAGAGAGAGAGAGAGAGAGAGAGAGAGAGAGAGAGAGAGAGAGAGAGAGAGAGAGAGAGAGAGAGAGAGAGAGAGAGAGAGAGAGAGAGAGAGAAAGAGAGATAGGATGACTTGGTAACTAGTTTGATCGATAAAGTGAGTGTGTGTTTGTACCTGCGTCTGTGGGCGTCAGTTCAAGTGACACATAAAGTATTCCTTGTTTTATGTTGTTTTCTCCTGGATGACTGAAGGTGACTTAACAGTGACGCACCACGCACTGCCCACACATGCATATATACATTCCCTCCCCACCCACCCACACACACACACACACACACACACACACACACACACACACTAACATATATGTACACACACTGCTTTGCAAAACTTTTTATTATATTAGTATGGAACTTCCAATTTGATTCAAACTCCTAATTAAGGCTTAGTATGTTATAAAATGTAACTTATTCCTTAGCATGCAAATTGTGTGGAATCATATACTCAGTTTGTTTCCATATAATGCAAACAGATCTGAATGACGCAAGAAGGTAACGGGTTTATCTCTTTTGGTAATGCGGTTGATGACGAATCAGTTATGTAAGTTTTGCGTAACTAATGAGAGCTTTGGGTCATATATCTTATTCATCTCGACTAGTGAACAGCTGTTATTAATTAGATATGGTTTGCTGCATGTTGCTCAATTAACTTATTATCACAGTGAACAGAGTTAAATTAATTTTGTTGTATCAAATTTATTTATATATCATCTTTTTTTTTTTTTTTTTTTTTTTTTAAATATGAATTACGTCTAGCCCTTATTGTATAACTTTTGTGGAGGAAACCGTGAGATGAACTTAACAAAAACATCATCTCCAAAAAATTTTGTGAACCTAACTATTTTTTTCCCCAGTGGCAGCATATGCTTGAGGGAAAAAGACGAAAGTAACTAGATAATTTTTTACACATTTATTTTCATACTTACCGTGTAGCTGAATACTGTATTAAACTCCCTGATCCATTACTATATAGCGAAACCACGTCCATAACTATGTTTCTTCGGCTGTACGATGGTGGTATTGGTTATGCTGGTAAATCATCAGTGGCAAGTGTAGCAAGTAACAACACAACACCACCTGATGTAAATAATGAGTGTTGTATCGTCTCATCTAGTATACGATTGCGTGTGTTCTGTTTTAACGAAATCAGTAAAAGCACTATTAATTACGAAAGAAATTTATCCACGTCAGTAATTTGGTTTTCGAATTATCTTTACCATTTCTGAGGAAGAAGTTCCTAGTGTTAACAATGATTATATAAAGTATAGTGATGATGATGACGATGATGACGTTAATAACGATGATGATAATAGTAATAATAGTAATGATAATGATTATAATGATAATAATAATAATAATAATAATAATAGTAATGACAATAGTAGTAATGGTTATAATAATAATAATAATAACTACAATGATAATAATTATAGTAGTGGTAATACTAATGATTTCAATAATAATAGTGATAATAATAGTGATAATAATGATAATATTAATGATAATAATAATAATAATTATAATGATATTGATAGTGATTATAATAGTAATGATAATAATAATGATAATAGTAATAATAATAATTATAATAGTAATAATAATAATAATAATAACAACATAACATAACATTATAGTTTCCTATCATACACATGTAAGATTACGAAAAAATAGATGCTTGATAAGAAAGTCTGGAATTATTATACAAACAATGTCATCTCGTGTTAACTGGCAGGTGCAGGTGTCCGTCCCTTTTTTGAAGACAAAACATAATACGGAATGAGGGCTGCAGAGCTTTGTTCGTAACGCACGCCAATACGACACAGAGATGAGAAGAGAACAAGAGAGGTCATTAAATGCAAGATGGCTTTGAACTAGACTTTATAGTTTTATATACAAGGTCATTCACCTGACAAGAGGTAAAACATGTGTGACGAACAATCGAGAAAGCAGTAGAAATGTTTCGTGTGGAAGACGAAAATATATTATTATCCTCTTTGGTTTTGCACCGCTATATTAAAGCTTGTTAAATATATCATCTGTACTACATTAGAAAGAGTATATATACATACCTACATACATACATATATGTATATATATATATATATATATATATATATATATATATATATATATATATTATACATAAATATTATACATATATAGTATATATATATATATATATATATATATATATATATATATATATATATATATATATATATATATATATATATATATATATATATACATTTATAGTATACATATATAGTATACATATATAGTATACATATATAGTATATATATATATATATATATATATATATATATATATATATATATGTATACTATATATGTAAACTATATATGTATACTATATATGTATACTATATATGTATACTATATATACTATATAAGTCAAAATTATAAATTCCTCGTGATTTAAACGAAATTATTTATGATGCATATGCTTCATACAATTTTTTTTGCCGTATGAAAACTGTTTTCGCTTTGTCATCAGTTGCTAAAGCCTCGGATAAGGTAAACATAACACTTTCTTGCCCAGCATGTGAGCGCCATCCAGTGTTTCCTGTTGTGTACCGGAAGCTTTGGCAGTGCTAGGGCGGCCTCCACTGATTCCTGAGTACCTATAATACTAACTTTGTCCTTCATCAGACGAACACGAAACACAAATTTTCTGGATATGATTTGTTTCGTATTTAGATATTGTCTCTATAGTAACACTTTGACATTCATCTTCAGCATCACAGCGAAAGTCTTCTTGGATTTTTTTTTCACTCACCGAGTTTAAATAAGTGGAATTATCTTGACCCACTCGTTCATAATAACACTTGTACGTATTGAGAGAGAGAGAGAGAGAGAGAGAGAGAGAGAGAGAGAGAGAGAGAGAGAGAGAGAGAGAGAGAGAGAGAGAGAGAGAGAGAGAGAGAGAGAGAGAGAGAGAGAGAGAGAGAGAGAGAGAGAGAGAGAGAGAGAGAGAGAGAGACTGGTATGTATACATATTATTTGAATCAGCGACTAATTCATTCACATACAAAAATAAGAAAGTCGCGCTCGCGCACACACACACACACACACACACACACACACACACACACACACACACACACACACACACACACACACACACACACACACACACACACACACACACACACACACACACACACAGAGCTCAGCACAAACCACAAATTCACACTGATATTTGTTTTCAGCCTCAAAAAGTGCAGACCCTTGGGTTTCCTGGCCAAGAGCTGTCCTCTAAATTTTTCACTAATAGCTCTTGGTTTTCTCGTGCCTTTTACATTGTATTCGAAAAGGAGTGGGAAAAAGTTACTGGTGGAGGTGTGCCATAATTTTTTCTTCTTACAATGTGCTGTTGTTCTTGTTGTTTGTGATGGTTTTGGCAGTGGTGGTGATGTGGTGCTAATGATTTTATGATGGGTGTTTTAGGTGATGGTGATGGTGATGGTAGCGATAATCATACTACTAATATTATTGCTACTACCACCACCACCCTCACTACTACTACTACTACTACAACCTTCACTACTACTAGTTTTACTACTACTACACAAAGGAGGAGGAAGAGGAGGAAGAGGAAGAGGAAGAGGAAGAGGAAGAGGAAGAAGAAGAGGAAGGGGAAGAGGAAGGTTTTCAATAATGGTAGTAGTAGTAGTAGTAGTGGTAATAGTAGTAGTAGTAGTAGTAGTAGTGGTAGTAGTAATAGTAGTGGTAGTAGTAGTGGTACTAGTAGTAGTAGTAGTAGTAGTAGTAGTAGTAGTAGTAGTAGTAGTAGTAGTAGTAGTAGTAGTAGTAGTAGTAGAAGTAGTAGTAGTAGCAGGAGATGGATACGGAAATTCTGATGATTGTTATAGCACTATTTATAGCACTAGTAGTTGTAGCAGTGGTAATAATAATAATGATAATTACAATAAAATCATTAATTATAATAATGATAATGATAATGATAAATAATAAGAGAAATAATAATATTGATAGAAAAATAATAATGATAATGATAATGAATTATCATAATTTTGAAAAGTATTATGAAAAATTAAAGAAATTGATGTAAATGATAATAAAAAAAACAACATTGACAATAATAATAATAAAATATTAATAAAAATATTAATGATAATAATAATAATAATAATAATAATAATAGTAATAATAATAATAGTAATACTAATATCAATAAAAACAATAACTAATATATACGATCTATGTAACAAAACCAGTAATAACAACGACAATGGCAACAACAACAACAGCAATGATAATCAACGTCACATCCAATTAGGGTCTTGTCAAAGGAGTTGAAATTGCCTTTCCCGTGGCAAGGAGGAACCACAGGGAGGGGTTGAGAATATCGATGAGACAGATGAAGGAGGGTGGGGCTGAAGGCTGTGGTGGAGGAGCCAGTGTTGGGGTTGGGGTGAGTGGTGGAGGATGATTGGGGGGTGTGAAAGGACGTTTGGGGGGTAAATGGTTCGGTTGGAGTTGAGTGCCAGTGGTCA
Source organism: Metacarcinus magister (assembly GCA_029783475.1). NCBI lineage: Eukaryota > Metazoa > Arthropoda > Malacostraca > Decapoda > Cancridae > Metacarcinus > Metacarcinus magister. Next base: position 32,210,395 of record JAPQNM010000003.1, on the reverse strand, counting down.
AGAGGAGGCAGTGGCAGTGGCTCATTCATTAGGTGCCCTTTAATTGGGGGTCATATTTTTCTTCCTTCACATTTTACCTGACAGCTGTTGGATGGAGATTATTTTTGCTCCTATTATGGAGGAGTCGGTTTTTTTTCTTCTTCCTTTCTTTCTCTCTTTGGAAATTCTAAAAATGACATTCATAAACAAATATAAAACTTTGGTCTTAACTAGCACTACGTTTACCCGTGAAATTAGATACATAATTTGATAGAAGAAAACAAAACTTCAGAGTATTATGTAAAGTTTAAATTACTAAACAACGGTGGTGTTGAAACTAACCAGCGCCACATAATTAGTACTTTCATAACAGTTTAAAGCCTTCAAAATACCAAACTGCTATTGTTCTTTAAGCTCATTTACTGGTGCTCCCAGTAACGGACCGCCAGGCAGACATTTTTCTACATCCAACGATAGAGCACCACTTCTGTTTACCTAATGTTGCGTTCACAGACAATGCAAACAACAACTAATCATGCATAATGTATACTTAGAAGATTATTTAAGCATATATGAAAATATGAAAATAGAATTCTAGTAATCCTTTTATGATGCTACATATGGCCGATAGGCAGAACCGAAGAG
>JAPQNM010000003.1:32189771-32204771 GCA_029783475.1 Metacarcinus magister | reverse complement strand
TGTAGAGGATGATTTGAGTGGGCTTCAACTAACTCTCAGCTTAAAAATCGTTGTTATAAGGTACCACCGTTTTTTTATATTCATTGTAGATATATAGCATGGTTTTGGGCTGACTTGAATAGGATATACTTATTTTTTTTTAGCCTAGTGTGTCACCATTCCCAATGGCAGTGAAAATGTGGGATCTCAGACCAGTGGTGAGGCACATTGCTTGATTTAAAGCTATTTTTGTAATTCAACAAAAGGGGAATCGATGAGTTGAATAACCATTTGTTCCGATAAAGTCTCCTCAGTAGTCAGGTGGGTAGAGCTACTCAATTCCTACATTAAAGGCATGGTTCATGCAGGGGCTGATGAGGCCTCTGTCTTGGGTCAACATTTGGAAGGGGAAAATAATTGACAGGCAAGTAAACGCATCCAGCATTATTAGCAGCTCATTTTCTAATAGCGAAAAAGGTAAATCTTCCGTCAAAACTCCTTAGTGTAAGATTAGTAATAATAATTTTAATGGAGACTAACGTTAGTGTAATTTTAAGGAGACGCTTCGATGATTTTGGCTTTCTGCGTCCAGTTCAGGAGTGAAGGAAAGCAATGTAGGTGCACTTGAATATGTACAAAAATATGTACTTGCTGTTTTTGAGATGATCCGAAACACGTGAATTGGATAGTTTAAGGTAGTATCGTTATCATAAGATTGGACATAACAATAATCACGATTATGACCTCATGAGAATGCATATGGTTCATGAAACAAAACACCAACATTAATGGATCTAGATGACCAGTGATCTACTATTATCTGTTCGGCGGATGGTGTGTCGTGCCTATGTCCACTTTTTAAATTCTAATTGTAGATCGGATGTCTTCAACTTTTAACTGTGATTTAGTCCATGTTATGCCAAACATTATTCTCTTCATTTATTTATTTTTTTTTTTTTTTAGCTCTCTGAAGTTTTCGTTTAATGACATTCATGAGACTCCAGCTTTCTGACCGGTATGCTAGTACTGGTAAAAGGCATATATTGTACACATTTCTTAATAATGGGAGATTATTTTCCATAACACAATTTTTTATACCAAAAATACCTCATTCCATTCCAATTTTACGTTCGATTTTTATTTCCATGATGATTGCTATATGTATAGTTCCGTTGTCGTGTGCGTTGATAAGACTTACGTTTCCAGTGAGTTTTGAGGAACTTGTGGAACATGTGAGGGTCGAGTTCCGGCGGGCATTTCTGTAGCAGCTTCTGTAGCATGGTTCGACCCTCACGCTGAAAGGAAGAGGAGGTTGGGGGGAGGGGGGCTGTTAGACAGAGTAACACACACACACACACACACACACACACACACACACACACACACACACACACACACACACACACACACACACACACAGACACAGACACAGACACACACACAGACACAGACACACACACACAGACACACACACACAGACACAGACACAACACAGACACACACACACACACACACACACACACACACACACACACACACACACACACACACACACACACACACACACACACACACACACACAGGAACTGGAAATTAAAGCTATCGGATTTCTAATTTGTATGCTATTCATATATTACAATTTAGAGCACTAGAAATGCTTGTTAATTGAAGATCATCTGATACTGTTGACTATTGCTACGTTTGAAGGTTATTGTGTTTCTATAGTAATTAAAATCATTGTGCCGAGTTACCTGATCACCAGTTAAAATGTGATTATGAGATATCTAGTCTTTGAATTTGCAGGCTCAGGAATATATGCACTTTCTGGTAAGGAATATTTATTATGGTAGATGGTAAACTCATTTGTAATTGTGTGTGTTTGTATTTCTGGTCATAATAATCAATGATTTATGCACATTTGACCTGCATCAATCTCCAACGCAAATGCAGGAAAGTGTAAACCGTGCCGAACAAGAAGGTTTAAAGTAAATTTGTCTGCCCAACGAGAACAGAGAACATCAGTGGAACGGTGCATTCATTTAGTTAGTACGATGACTGGTCAGCAACATACAGAGCGTTACAGAGGTCGTGATCCTCTCTTAAGACAGACAGACAGACAGACAAGCATACAGACGCCTCTAAAACAAAGAGCAGTCCAATACTAAGTCTCACTCTAATACAATGCGCCACAAGGAAACTTTAAGGTAACAAATAGACCAACTGAAAATAAATATATTTTGTTGCATATCAAAATAAGACTTGCCAAATCACTATCAAAATTATGAAGATGATAATTCAATAACCTTAACTTTGTAACGCAGAGAGCGCTTATTGTATAGTTATCTTTTTTTATACTATTTTTTTCTTCTTTGCATATATTGTGTAGTCCCGCATCTGTGTGGAGAAAACGGGAAGAGGGAAGGAGAGTGCCTCAATGGGGGGTCTCAAATATTTGCCCTCCGTCACGGCGACGCCCCTGCCGCAGACGAGAGGATAATGACTACCCCTTCCTCCCCCCTTCTTCGTTAGCTGAGTAAACACGACAATGGCAGCGGTAAATCTTGGTGCACGCGCCAGACCCGAACACAGAACGGCGGCTCCCTGGGTCTCTCTTTCACACACACACACACACACACACACACACACACACACACACACACACACACACACACACACACACACACACACACACACACACACACACACACACACACAGACACACACACACACACACACACACACACACACACACACACACACACACACACACTCTCACCATCTTTATGCCATCGTCCAGGCGTTCGAGGCTTATGGATCGGAACACCATGTTATCTTCATTCACTTCCCTGTTGGTGCGGGTGGAGAAAGATCATGATCATAATAAGAACAATAACAATAACGATAATAATAGTAATAATAATAATAATAATAATAATAATAATAACAATAATAATGTTGGATTTAATTTGAATAATGATTTCAAAGCTACTTACATTTTTGTCCTCGTTCAAAAAATAGAGAAAGAGAGAATGTAAATTGTAGCTATGGGAGGGGATTAGTATAGAAAGGAAAATGGAAAGCTGCAGAGGCTCACGAGAGAATTCATAACTATACCAAGGGGGGTGTGGCCGGTACTGATACTGTGTATGGACAATATACGAAAAAAATGTGGAGGGGCGCAAAGGAGGAGAGGATATAGGTGGTGCTGGTGGAGGGAAAATGTACTCGTATGATCAGAGAGAGAGAGAGAGAATATATATAGACAGAAACGGAACATATTAAGGTTTGGTTACACAACAAAAAAAGGGACGTGGAAGAGCAGGCAGCTACTCACCAAATGTTACTCTGTTCATCGGTAAGGATTCGTAGCAGGAATTTAGCGTCGCTGTTAGGATGGGCGGTGTGCGGGACGACCATGTAGTCCCCTGGCGGTAACGTGAAGAAAGTGACTGTCTCCCTCGCCAGACTGTGAGAGGTGACGTCCATGGGTTTCTGTGGGTAGGAAGTTATAAACACCGTGACATCGATCAGCGATACCTGTGATAGAATGAATAGATTTCCTCTTAATTTTAGGAACAGGAGTAAATCATGATAAGAACATACTAGAACACGAATTATTGTGTATGTTATGATGTGTGTGTGTGTGTGTGTGTGTGTGTGTGTGTGTGCAGTATGTATTTGTGTGCTTTTCTTACATGCTCGGAGACAAAGGCTGGTGTGAGTCGCGTCATGTTCGGTGGGATCTCGTACACCGCAAAGCCAATAGGGTGTAGTTGGTGTCGCCTCTTGGTGTCCTGCGCCGAGAGGAAGGTGTCGTATTGCTGCGTGACGGACACCACCACGTGACACTTGGACAAACCCGCACGTGGGATCTGTACGTGGAACTGTGGGTTCGTGGCCGTCGTATCTGTATCATGGACAGGCAACCATGAGAGAGAGAGAGAGAGAGAGAGAGAGAGAGAGAGAGAGAGAGAGAGAGAGAGAGAGAGAGAGAGAGAGAGAGAGAGAGAGAGAGAGAGAGAGAGAGAGAGAGAGAGAGAGAGAGAGAGAGAGAGAGAGAGAGAGAGAGAGAGAGAGATGAGAGAGAGAGAGAGAGGAGAGAGAGAGAGAGAGAGGAGAGAGAGAGAGAGATGAGAGAGAGAGAGAGAGAGAGAGAGAGAGAGAGAGAGAATGCTATTAACGTAAATGCTTTCGTAGGTACAGATTTTTACTACCAAAGAAATTAGAAATATGCATTTATTTTTTATTCAAGAACTATATTTTAGGAGTTTTAAATCTGACGAAATATTACCGGTGGAAAGTAGGCTATCAACTAATAGATTATCAAGCGTTTTTTTTTACCTTAACCTATAAACTCAGTTATGTGTCGAGAGTTTTTATTCCGGTTTCGTTAGCTCACTGATTGATTGGTGTAAGTGTGTTTGTGTTTCCATGCCGGACTGATTGGCTGAATTGCTTGCTTGGGTCTGCCTGATCTGTGAGATGGGAAATCATTCTTCCTCTGACTGACGCTTTGCTCTCTCTCTTTCCTTTCTTGACAGGATGTTGATTTATGTAACTGACTGACTAGACGAACGATATGCTTGTTGTTTTTTTCTTCAATACTAGCTGACTTACTGCAAGGATGAATGACTAAAATTTAATGATCCAGTGGTTAGAGATTTTTTGTTGAGCTTCTGATGTAAATTTACTTTATTTTCTCTTTTATTTATTTTTTTCTTTTCTCTACTTTTATTTCATTTCTACTACCCAATTTTTTTGTTTTCATTCTTAATTTAACGGGTTTTTTCTCTCTCTAATTCCGGATTTTTTTTATTATCCTTTTGTCCTGGTTGAGTGATTGCATGACTGACTTACTAACTGACTGAATGAGTGACTGAATGAATAAATGTATGGATGACTGACCTGTGTGCTGGGCTCCTCCGCCTGCGTTGTAGCCTCCCCGCCACCGTCGCCTGGCCAGCACCGCCCGCCATGGTTTCTTAGAGTGCAGTGCTGGCTCGTTCATCCAGTCGTCGGGTCCCACGTGCACTAAGTCCAAGTGGGTGAAGTGGCGAGCGAAGTCCTCGAAGGCCATCCTAGGAAACCGTGATTACGAAGAAGAGTAATAAACATAACAATGACACTCCATAAGTAAATTAATAGATATATAAGTAAATATTACGTTATTAGCTAAAGAAAAGTATAGTAGTTTATATATATACTTTCTAGATTAATCTGAATTTGCAGTGTGTGTGTGTGTGTGTGTGTGTGTGTGTGTGTGTGTGTGTGTGTGTGTGTGTGTGTGTGTGTGTGTGTGTGTGTGTGTGTGTGTGTGTGTGTGTGTGTGTGTGTGTGTGTGTGTGTGTGTGTGTGTGTTTTCGTGACCACCACTCACCAAAACTCTCCATCATTCTTGACCCGCACCGAGAGCAATACTTTGTCTCGCTCTGAGAGGGAATCCCACTCCCAAGACCGTTCGCTCCAGGGACCATTCCATTCCCCGCGGCCCCAGGGGTTCCGCAGTCTAAACAGAAAAAAAGAAACGAAAACATAATACATAGTTCACATATAGCGAATGTGAACGTCCTTTGTTTGTCGTGATCGCAAAGCTTCGATAAAAAAAATGCAAGAAAAAAATGGCACGTAGCTGAAAATGACAGTTGCATAAAAAAAATAGGAGGGGAATTATACCGTGAGGGAGATAGGGAGGGTAGGAGGGAGGATCACCAGCAAAATGTGTTAGGAGAGAAATTTTAAAACTAGAATACAAACGCAGGGTTTTTGCAAGGGCCACTGGCATATACTCGTATACCCTTGGAAAAGAGTAAAGAGTTTTGCAGAATTTCTGTAAAAATGAAGCACATCTGACAGTGGAAAAATAAGAAAAACGACGGATAGATGTATATTGAATTATCTTTACCTGCATTTATTAATTGTATGGATTATAACATAGGTTGTAAAGTCGTGACGTGGAGGAGACGCTGTAATGCAAGTTGAAAATCTACAGAATAGACAAAATTGAGAAATAAACTAGTTAATGAAATAGGCAAAGCACATATAAAACTTATCAAGGTAGTAAATGCTAATAACCTAACAGCCTGATGATAATAACAATGACTACCACTACATATACTACTACTACTATTATTATTACCACTATTACTACCACTACCACTACCACTACCACTACGACTACTACTACTACAGCAACACAGTCCAAAATAATGTGTAGCATCAGTAGGTGCTGAGTTAAGACCTACCTGACGAGAGGAGTCTCCCCCGCTTTGGTCCTCACCCTTGCCAGACCCGTCACACTGTAGGCGTGTTGCGTCACCAAACCATTTCGTAATCGCAGGTTTCTCTTGTTATCCTTTTCCTACAAATCATAATTGGATTAGGGATTATTTATAACTGATCGTCTATAATCCTTTCAATATAATAATACTGATAACAACAATAATATAGTTCACATGTTATCTTGGCACATAAAAGGAATACAAGTTGTTGGACATATTTTTCAAGCAAGCAAATTTATGTCTCCGTTAAGAATGCTTTTAGCTTAAGAGAGCGACAAGTACAACGAAAACCAATACAACCCTCGACACCCATGAGCCACGACCCAGTCTTAACAGTGCCGATAACTCAAGCGAGGTGCTATCACTCAAAAACATTCACGCGATCAATCAAGAGAGAGAGGGAGTGAACAAAACAGCATCAGCTTACCTTGTTTTACCTGCCAGGAGACGTGGAAATAATGGTAAAACAAGAAGAATACTATGCCATGTTAAGTTTTGTCTTGTATGCAGCAACGTCGGCAGTGTAATGTTTCAGAATGCTTCATCTTACATTCCGAGAGCTGTGACCCAAAAAACAACTTTCTAGACATTATAAGGGAGTAAGAGGGAAGGCATCATGCATGTACCAGGTTTATAGATGCGATGAGTAGCGTTGAGCGAGGCACAGCCGAGTTCAGAACCTGGTAAGAAAGAAATTTTTCTTGCACTGTTAGACTGAAGCTTTGCACGATGCCTCCCGTTAGGTCCTGCAAAGCTCTCGTGGTGAAGCCTTTCTGGAGGGCTTCGTAACTTCCATAAAATCTGTGTGAAACATATAACAAGTAAAAGACTTAGTTTAAACTGACACTTGTACTATATGAAGCTACGGGATAAACTCTAAAAGACAAGCGATTCCTGGACGTAGATTTTTTTTTTTAACTATACGTTGAATCTCTCTTGAATACTATTTCTTAAAATATTCCCCTCTAATATTTTATAATCAAACTTAAATATCTGCATCAACCCGTCATTACCATCTTACTCAATTTTTATTCCATGACATTTGCAAAATAGTCCAGCGTTCTGCATGAAATAATTACCAGGAAACTCGCATAACCTTGTACGTACTTGGCATAAGCTTTTTCGAGAAGGGCAGCCCAGAATTCAGAAGGATCAGTGGAGTGCAGATAAACAAGACGGCCCTTAAACGTGGGTAAGCGGTCGTCAATGATCACCTCCACCCATTCACCGAAATGCCAGAACCGAAACCTGCAAATAAAAAAGAACGAACATCATTGTGTAAAATATGTAAAGGGTCAGCGACGACAGAAACTGTAACGCATTGAGGTAAAAAAAAAAGAGCAAGAGAGAAAGTGAGAGATAGGAAAAAAAACGATATATATAATGTATATAACTTCTAAATGGAACACTACCTTGTTTAATTGAAAAGGTTTGATATTCCAATGATCTTTGGAGCTAAACTAGACCGGTGCAACCAAATAAGCATTCCACTGTAAAAAATTAAGCTAAAAGTTTTAGTTTTTTTCCGGCCAAGACTTCCTAAGCCAGCGTGGTATTGAACTTTAAAAAATACTGAATTTCATTGAAAATTATCATAATAGAATATTTTTAGCCGGAGACTTTCATAGCATTATTGACTAGGTAATTTTTACACGCTGGCGATAAAGAGAAAAAAGTTTGACTTAACAACAATTTGTAATGCTAAGTATATATTAAAATCCTTAAAAGTATCGCTCTTACCGTATGTATATATATATATATATATATATATATATATATATATATATATATATATTATATATATATATATATATATATATATATATATATAATATATATATATATATACTATATATATATATATATATATATACATATCATACATATACATATACATATACATATACATATACATATATGTATGTATGTATGTATGTATGTATTTATCAACATAAAATTGTAGTTACATGTTTCTAGAATGAACGAGTTCTTGTGGTGGCTAAATTTTACTTTAAAGGACAAAAAGTATCAAAGTGCATCTCGCAGTTTAATGATGTTGCTTGTTAAGAAAATGTGAAGAGAAACCCAAAAATAAACTTTCACTGACACTTATAATAAAGAACACTATGTTGTCTTCGGGTGTTCAATATGTCTGTCGCAGCATGGTAGTATGATGCACAACTTCTATACGGCTAGTCTAGTCTGCTCACTTTTTTTGTTTCCTATATATGATCATTAGCGTCGTAGTGTCGGCATTCTCGGATGAGCAGTAAGTGATGCCATTAAGCGGGAATCAAGTTACCAAGCTGCTTCCCCCATGACTTATCACATTGATTTTTCCATCAGCTCGACCTCCTAGCAAGGGAATGTTACCGTCCCATCCCTTCCCTGCCGTGTGTTTGAAGGTCTGGTTTATCTTGTTGCTGAATCTAGGTTTTACTTAGAGGTTAATTTGTTCATTATGTATTGTTTTTCTTGTTAGTGCTGCTGTCTTTCATATATAGATTATGCTTACCAATATTTTTTGTAATATTTTGAGATGTTTTGTGTTATTAGCCACAAGTTACCTAAAAACACCACAGTAGGTGTGGTCGAAGGCCTGGTCTGGAGGAACCACCCGGTCGAGGAATTTTGGGGTTAGTGTGAGGGTGGACACGGCCTGTACCAGCCATGTGTCTCCCAACTCCCCTTGCTCCACGTCAAACCTCGTCGCACCATCGGCTATGAATTTTGGCCTCGCACAAACTTCCTGTGAGAGAAAATAAGAAAAATTGTTGAAACCTTGTAAGATCTTTTTCTTTTTTTTTGCACACACACACACACCCACACACACACACACACACCACACACACCACACACACACACACACCACACACACACACACACACACACACACACACACACACACACCACACACACACACACACACACACACACACACACACACACACACACCACACACACACACACACACACACACACCACACACACACCACACACACACACACACACCACACACACACACCACACACACACACACACACACACACACACACACACACACACCACACACACACACCACACACACACACACACACACACCACACACACACACCACACACACACACACACACACACACACACACACACACACACACACACACACACACACACACACACACACACACACACACACACACACACACACACACACACACACACACCACACACACACACACACACCACACACACACACACACACACACACACACACACACACACACACACACACACACACACACACACACACACCACACACACACACACACACACACACACACACACACACACACACACACACACCACACACACACACACACACACACACACACACACACACACACACACACACACACACACACACACACACACCACACACACACACACACACACACACACACACACACACACACACACACACACACACACACACACACACACACACACACCACACACACACACACACACACACACACACACACACACACACACACACACACACACACACACACACACACACACACACACCTGCGCGCGCACACTTGCACTCATAACATCCATGCAAAGTTTGTGATGCGATGAAATATAATACTTCATTTCAGATTGCTACACGAGTTTTGATTCGGCTGAAAACTTTGATATAATGGGATTTGTTGCAACATGAGTGGAAAAATTGTTAAGTTAGGTTAGGTTAGGTTAGGTGTGTTGTTTAAACCTGTACAACCTTAAATATGTATACAGATGCATAAGAAAAATAATGTATATAAATGATACATACGGTTTCCACCACTCACCTGAATTTTTTTAAGGTATTGAAAGGAATAATTAAATTTCTTTTATTAAGGGAAAACATTTGCAAAACCTCAGTTTAAGTATTAAACTAGAAATTAAAGTTGGTTTGGAATATGATGTAAAAGCTTCGGCAAATTTGTATATGTAACACAAAAAGCTCGTTTGAATTCATACAACATGCCTAAAATTATAGCTATGCGCATAATGTGATGAATTTTTTTTGTACAGGAAGCTTCCATGAAACGATCATATGATTAATTCAAGAACAAATATCCAGTCAATAAGTTTTAGATCAGTAAATTTAAACTTTACACAAGGTTCAACACGAGGAGTTATGAATACCCAAAGACAGATTCAAAGTACGAGTTATTGATACGACACCGAATACTGTTCTTCATTTGGAAATAGGATTGGAAAATGTGTCTTTTAGCAGACTTGAACGTAACAAATATAAGTAGTACGATATAAGTCTTGTAACATTTCCTTCAAAAATTAATACAAGATAATAATAATAACCCAACATAAGTACATACACAGTGAGAGTTTACCTACAAAATAATCTTCGAGTCAGTTCATGCATGACCTAGTCCTTGAGGGAGGATACTCATAGAAGAGGAGGAGGAGGAGGAGGAAGAAGAGGAGGGGGAGGAGGAGGAGGAGGAGGAGGCGGAGGCACTGGAGATTCCGTACGTCGTAAGGGAGTGTTACGAGCGCAGTGGGATCCGCCAATTTATGTCTTCAGATTATTATACTGATACCATGAGAGTTGGAGGAAGTGTGTGGTGCAAGATAGGGCAGGAAGGCTTATTGAAGCGTGCTGGCTCAATGGATGGCAAAGAGTTGTTTCCGTAAAGTGTGTGTAGTCCTTTACCATATTGAATGTAAATGGTTTGCTGGATTGGCGGGAAACAGACACGACAAAGGCGGTCTATCATGTCTGTTCCATCTATTACATACACACATGGCACCAAGACTGAATAAAGGATTGAATCTTACAAACAACAACAACACACACACACACACACACACACACACACACACACACACACACACACACACACACACACACACACACACACACACACACACACACACACACACACACACACACACACACACACACACACACACACCACTGCAATTGGAACATATCAGTACCGCTCTACAGCCTATCTATCAAAAACATCCTCTTCTATGTTGAATTGAAGAGGACGAACATACATATCACGATGTTCGGTTTCAATCATAATCTGTGCTCCCCAAGGGACTCCTATCTCGGTCACTAAAAATCCCGACTAAAATGTCAGCCTCATTTGAAATGGTATATTACTTCTCCGTCCAAATTAAAATATGGAGGAAAAAAATGGAGTCTATTTTTACCTACAAAATTCTTCACAGGTGCTCGGTATTAAATCCTTACAGTTCCGTAACTTTCAGCTTCATGCGATGATTTCCTGGAAGTGTTTGTAAAGTTTTACAATTCCGAATATGTCATCGGTAGTAAATCCCACTGCTAGGAAAAGGGAGCGGGCCAGGGTGGAGGGAGTGTAAGGAAATCACTCGATCAGATAATTATTTACGATGTGTGACGCGAGGCGATGTATTTCTTGACTGAGTTCAAACTCTAGTAGTTTTATCCACGACAGAGAGAGAGAGAGAGAGAGAGAGAGAGAGAGAGAGAGAGAGAGAGGAGAGAGAGAGAGAGAGAGAGAGAGAGAGAGAGAGAGAGAGAGAGAGAGAGATTGACATATTAATATTTTTTTTCTCAACCATCTTATATAGGATCTTTTAATACATTTCCTTCATTAACGAGGCTTCCTTCTGATATCCTAATGACGAATTAAGATCCTTCATTTCACTCTCCTGCCGCGGCTCAGTTCGTGGCCTTCAGCTTACGCTAATCACGTCCTTTAGGTATGCTCTCTCTCTCTCTCTCTCTCTCTCTCTCTCTCTCTCTCTCTCTCTCTCTCTCTCTCTCTCTCTCTCTCTCCCTCTCCCTCTCCCTCCTCCCTCTCTCTCTCCCTTTGTGTTTATTGTATATATATGTATGTATATATATATATATATATATATATATATATATATATATATATATATATATATATATTTCCTTTCTTTTCTTTTCTTTTCTTTTCTTTTCTTTTCTTTTTCCCTAGCATTTATTTTCATAACGGTATACGTAAACTAATGTGTAGTTATCTCGCTTTGTTCGTCTTCACTTCCCAGTTGTAACCACAATAGTGTTTCCACAAATAGCTTTACTTAAATTTGTATCATTCTTCTCTTTAAGAAAATCCACAGCTCTGGACACACTTTTCTCCTATTCCTCCACCTCCTCTGTTATTTTCCTTTTACCTCTTCCTTCTCCTCCTCCTCCTCTTCCTCCTCCTCCTCCTCCTCCTCCTACTTTTCTTTCTCCTCCTCCTCCTCCTCCTCCTCCTCCTCCTCCTCCTTTTCCTCTTCTTCTGCTGGCAACGGTGGTGACGAGGTGGATACCTTGTCGCCACCGTTGCCACAGAAACATCCAGCTTTATAATATTGTACTCAGCCTACCGTGTCGCTCTAACGGTACGGGACTCAACTCCGTCGTCACCGGTGCAGGTGTAACAATAACCATTAATTACAGGTGAGCGATCATGCACGCTTCCTACTTGTCTGTCGCGATGTAACAGTCACACACACAATAGCTTTTTTTTATATCAAATTTTGTTATATTTTTTTTTTTTTACTAGATTTATTAGAATGTATGATTAAGCTGTAATGTTCTCTGATTTGAATAGTATCGTAAAATTATTATTAAGTGAGAACAAACAAATTAAGTTACTGTCTGGTTATATCAATTACCTTCGGTCCAGTGAAACCCTGTTGGGTCTTTCTAATAGTGATCGTTTGTGTAAACTGGATATGTGTTTTGATTCAAGATGCAATAGGAAAAAATAATCTTGTAATATAGATGGTCACGTGTTTACTTGAATTTTGGAGTTTTAACTTTTTTTAATCATTCCTAAACTTATTTTTTTATATATCGTTAAATGCATCGAAAACACCCTTTGACTTATTAAATTGCTGATAAAAATTTCAATTTCGTGTTATTACCTGGTCGTCAAAGTTGATTATGACAAGTTATGAACTTATGAACTTCTCATCGATTCATTCAACTTTTTTTTGCCATTTTTGTTTTCTTAAGCACACTGACTTACATAGCCAGATTATACTTTTCTGAATTAATGTCTTGTAGCTTTAAACATTACCATATGTTGCTAGCTCTATAGTGTTCAATACATTTACTATTAAATAAATCCTAAAATCATTATTCGTTTCAGAATATTACAGTATTTGATAGAATAATGTATTATCTCTGTTTTTCATCACTGTTTGGCTTTAACACTTTTCCTCATCAAGTCGCCAGGACTGATCTCGGTTTCAAAAAAGTGTATCGAGTACGTGAGTCAGTATACAATGGCATCACACTGGTCATTAAACGCTTATAGGAACCTACGACAACGTTACACTGACGGTATTACACAAAAAACATGAAACACAACGTTAACAAACCCTTTCCTACATTACCCCACCACTTCCCTCCACGACAAACCTAAATAATGCTACATATGATTTTTCTGAAGCTCTCAAACACTATTACTATTATTGCCATTCTCTTTCCAACCGACCGGGTGTTGTTTAGGTTAATGTTTCTGCTTAGTTGTTCTCGCTACCCTGAACAAGACCAAAACGAGCTTCCATGGCAGTCTGTGAAGTTGGTTCCGCGCGCCCCTCATGCTCAGCACTCGTAATAACCTGCAATTATAACTTAGGGTTGGTGTTATGCTCAGTGTAGTCCCGGGTGGTAAAGAAATATATATTTTTCTTTTTTTTATCATGAATTTTTGTTTTCTTTTTTTTACCATGACGTTGTACAGGTTGGGAGGTGATGTTCTTGTTCTTACTATTGTTGTTTTTTTGTTGTTTATATCAGCATTTTTCTTTCGCTTTCTCTTTTCGCTTTCCTTAGCATTTTATCTTTTTTTCTTCATTTACTCTCTTTTGTTCTCTCTATTATTCTCTTATTGTTTTCTTCTCCCGTGTTCTCTCTTCTGATATCTTTCTTGATATATTTCCTCCTTTTTGTTCATTTTATCTTCCTTTTTTTCTCTTGTCTTTCTTGCCTACGCGTGGGTGGGTAATATGATGTTTTTGGGAGTAAGTCACTTCCGAGAGGTCGCCACTTTCATAGACCCACAAATTTACTTTTTTCTCAGTGTGTACCAGGCACCCATTCACCACCACCCAAGTCGTAAAATCTAGCATGAACACCACCTTTTAAGTCCTCCCCACCCCAACGCATTCTAAAGGCAATGAGTTCTCTAGTACAGCCTGGTAGTCACTTCACCACAAAGGAGCAAATTCTATGCTAATTTAGGGTTTTTTCCCCCTATCCGCCACCTTCTATTATTTTTTTGCTCTCAGGTTTTGCTTCAGTTTTAGCAGCTGTGATGGTGGTGGTGGTGGTGGTGGTGGTGGTGGTGGTGGTGGTGGTGGTGGTGGTGGTGGTGGTGGTGATGGTGGCTGTAATGAGGAGAGTAATGATGATGGCTGGCAATGATAGCTGTGGAAAGGATGGAGGAGGAGGAGGAGGGGAGGGGAAGGGGAAGGAGGAGGGGAAGGGAACGGGGAGGAGGAGGGGAGGAGGAGGAAGAGAAGGAGGAGGAGGAGGAGGAGGCAAAAAAGAAGTAGGAGGAGAAGGAGGAGGTAAAGAAGTAGAATGAAGACAAAGAGTTGAAGTATAAATGATAATAAGAAGAAAGATTAATGAGAATAAGGAGGAGGAGGGGAAAGAGAAGGAGAATGAGTCGGAAGAGGTAAAACGAGAAGAAGAAAAGAAATAGGAGTA
>JAPQNM010000003.1:32182271-32184771 GCA_029783475.1 Metacarcinus magister | reverse complement strand
ACACACACACACACACACACACACACACACACACACACACACACACGAATGTAGCACTGATGTAATAACTTCTAAATAGTCACCAGTCACCATACATTTAAATTCATTGTAATTACCTTTACCTTTCCTTTCGACAGGCTACAACAAAGTGCCTGGACCCCATCTAGTATAAAGGTAAATGTTTCATACGTACACGACGCAGCTGGTGTAGGAAGGATTTTTTCCGGGATATCATTCCTTACCACATTTTTGTTGTTTTATTGAAAAAAACGACTCTTTCATCAATAGTTGTTATTTATAGAACCGCTTAGGCCGGGCTCTGCCTCAGACCGATGGCCTGACATTGATAAAGGAGAGATGAAGTTGGCGCCAGGCCCGAGGAGAAGGTTGAAGTTGAGGGGAGGAGATGGAGGTTGAGGAACTTGAGGTTGAAGAGGTGGAGGTGGAGGAGATGGAGTTTGTGGAGGTAGAGGTAAAGGTCAAGGTAGAAGTAAAAGAGATTGCAAATAACCAAGTCTTCAATATAACTAATATGAAGGGAACTAATAGATCTAGTGGCCGACAACTATTCCATTCATAAATAGTTTTATGAATAGTGTTTTTTCTACTTTATTATTATCAATCTAATGCTATTCTTTATCAATGTTTTATGATTTATTGAATGTTTTTTTCTTGGATCCTATTTCACAGTATTGAATGCTGAGTATTTTTGTGATTGTACAGTACGTGGTGCTGATGTTTTTTTTTTTTTTTTTTTTTTAAGTTCAGAAGGTTTGCAATGCATCTTTGTTGCTTTTCTTCGTTCTGGTTTTCAATTTCGTACATATTGCAACTGAAATTGATCATTGTATTTTATGAAAGATCGCCATTTTTCTTCTTGGAAAAATTGACATGACATTACCTATGTAACAATGCGGTGAAAACTGAAATACGGTTTGTAACGAAGTGCTTCTTGGTTTCTTTAATGTTTTGATAGTATATGTGAGTCCATCTATAACTTTCATCAAAACTTTTTTTTTTTATGGTAAGATATTACAGTTTACTTCATTTGATCCATACACACACTTAACAGGATACAAGTAGCTGTAGTATTTAATTATCTGAAGATCTTGGAATTTTGTTATTAGAATGTATCACAGTGATGCACTTGTCGTTTGAATTCATTATCACTTTTTTCTTCTTCAGTCACTTCCACAAATTTTCTTCTGTCATACGTACAATTGTTAGAAAAAGGAAACTGTTCTTTGTTCGTATTTCACGTGCTTTTGTTCTTGTTTTGTCTCATATTTTCCTAAGGATGTACCCAATATCCAAGGAGATGAGAAAGAGGAGTCGTCTTGAAGATGAAGAGCAAAATGAGTGATGTTCATTTTTTTATATATTGATGAAAACGTTCGTGGTGGTTGTACTACAATGGTGGTGATAATATTAGTAGTAGTAGTAATAGTAGTAATAGTAGTAGTAATAGTATTAATAGTAGTAGTAGTAGTAGTAGTAGTAGTAGTAGTAGTAGAAGTAGTAGTAGTAGTAGTGGTAGTAGTAGTAGTAGTAGTAGTAATAGTAGCAGCAGTAGTAGTAGTCGTAGGCTGTGTAAGTAGAAATAAAATAAGATTGTAGAGGAGACGTTTGTATTTCACACCACAAATATCACCACCACCATCACCATCACCGTCACCATCACCGTCACCACCACTAGCATCATTCTCACGACAAACTCCAGAACTGTCACCGCTGCCATCATCACCAACACTACCCCCACCACCCATTAAGGGGTTCCTCAACAATGGGTCATTTTGAATGTCTCCGGCGGAGGGAGAAGTGAAATATGGAAGACCTATAGGAGGCATCGGGCCCAGCGGGATGAGATGGTGGAGGAAGGGAAGGCGGATAAACGAGGGGAGCTGAGATAGAGGGATAAAGAGTGAGGTGGGAAGGGAAGGAGAGATAGGTAGAGAATGGGAATACCAATAAGCGTTTCACTATCGAGTGTAGGAATAAGAAGAACAAATGTATATTATTTCGCTTCATCTCATTCCGCCAGCAGCACAGCACATCAGGTTGACTGCCGCCGTATGATGATGATCCAAATGCATGCATATGTTTTAGGTCGAGTGGAATGATTTACTAAAGAATGTTATGGAGGTCCTTTTCTATCCAGTATTAGTTTTTCTATCTATATCTATTTATCTATCTAAATCTATCTATCTATCTATCTATCTATCTATCTATCTATCTATCTATCTATCTCTATCTATATATATATATATATATATATATATATATATATATATATATATATATATATATATACACATATATATATATATATATATATATATATATATATATATATATATATATATATACATACATATATACACCAATATCACTCTTCACCCCCCTCCCCCCCCCCACACACACACACTGCAAGTTTCATAAGTTGGTTCATATATTTTGAAATTAAGTTCACGGCGCAATATATGACCAATTTGCTGCTGAG
>JAPQNM010000003.1:32172271-32177271 GCA_029783475.1 Metacarcinus magister | reverse complement strand
ATATGAACTCTCACTTCTTACTGGGAGAGAGAGAGAGAGAGAGAGAGAGAGAGAGAGAGAGAGAGAGAGAGAGAGAGAGAGAGAGAGAGAGAGAGAGAGAGAGAGAGAGAGAGAGAGGAGAGAGAGAGAGAGAGAGAGAGAGAGAGAGAGAGAGAGAGAGAGAGAGAGAGAGAGAGAGAGAGAGAGAGAGAGAGAGACGACCACAAATTAAAGAACAGGAAAATAGGAGTCAGCGATAGTAGATATTCATATATATATGTAGGGCTTTTTATTTCCTTTTAAATCTTAGTGCTGCAAGAGTTAGCACGCCCAGCTTACGACTGATTTAAGTTGATATAGTTTAATGCAGAGATTGAGAAGAAACACACGCAAAGTTGTGACCTTGCAGTTTGAGTATGAAAGCTTGTAATCCTATCATCATTTATATGTACGTTTTTTTTTTACCTGGTGATGACAAAGTATGTGTTTATTTTTTTTTATATGTATACAAGACTCATTTACACTTGCTACGGAGGACCAAAAATAGTTTGCGTCACACAAAAGAGGAGAATATGTCACGTGTAGAAATAAAACCAGCGTTTCTATATTTATGTAAATAAATGTTCATTCAATATGCCACAAAGGAGTTTTAACTCAGTTTTTCATAAGACTTCCCTAAATGTTTTGTTATATTGCGTTGTTAAAGTTTATGAATATCTGGAGGAGAGTTATGAAGGTACATTTATCATTTTGATCGTCGGTTTTTGCTGCATGAAATGATGATGCACTGGTTTTATCAGACACTCTGGTAATTTGTGGGAATCGTCTTAACTATTACAGACGCCTACAGAACATATACACATAAACATCTTCTTCTCATGAAATATGTGTTGTTTGTTAAAGGTTTCTTGTTTTCGTGTACAAAGAGTTCTACTCAACACGAGTCAAAATTTATGCATAGACGTCTCACACCATCTCTAACGCAGACACATGTTTCTCTAAATTAATTAATTTCATTGTTAAGTACTCTTTAACATATTACAATACTTGAACATATTGTTTCCGTTACTTGTGGTTGGAATATAAATGTTTTAGATGACTCATCATGGACGTTATTAAACCCAACTGTAAATATAGTTTTATCCCCTCTCTCTCTCTCTCTCTCTCTCTCTCTCTCTCTCTCTCTCTCTCTCTCTCTCTCTCTCTCTCTTCTCTCTCTCTCTCTCTCTCTCTCTCTCTCCTCTCTCTCTCTCTCTCTCTCTTTCTCTCAGTATATATGTGTTTTATATATATATATATATATATATATATATATATATATATATATATATATATATATATATATATATATAATACAATATTTATTATTGTTGCACCACAATAACAATGTTATAAAGTTTTATCATGGAACTATAACCAGTGAAGGAAATTAATTATTGACGAATCAATGTGCGCATTAAGTGCGCTTTTAGCTCCACCTGGAAATCCGTTCAATAACTGGCGAAAGGAAGTTATCAAATCATAGGCATCTTAGACGTTAGTGGCAGAGTGCTTGTGTCATGAAAGGTGGATGCAGCATGTAATATTTGGGATATATTTTTTGCAATACTCACATGTGGCCTCATCCACACAATTGGGTTAAGATGTGGCTTTTTGTGGACGTAGAGAGACCTAGAGGTGGTGGTGAACTCCGTGTCTTCGTAGAGCTGGCCTCGCTCCCTCAGGTTCCTTTTGATTTGACTGTAGCTGCCGCCACTCCGCTCTCGCTTCCTTGCTTGACTGCGATCAATAGTCCAGTACCTGTGAATCAGAGACAAAAAACTGTTACTGGTTTTCCCAGTCTAAACTTCTCCTCATTACCCAATTCCTTGTTTTTTGGTATCGATACTGTACTATCGAGAATAATAATTAAATTACCATTGCCTTGTATTCACATAGATAGGTTTGTATGTATTGTTGCACCAAAAAGTCAGTTCGTAGGCTGGACAACACATTAAAGAAGCATGCACAAAATCGTTGGATGTTTACTTACTTTCATTTAACGAAACAAATGACCTAATCTACTTCAAGCTACTAATGCAAAGGAAATATTCACTGTGGATAGAACATGAACAAATGTATATATTTCTTCATCCTCTACTATTATCTTTCTTTGGCTTGTATTTTTATTTGTCTCGAAATGTTGAGGAGGAAACTATAATTTAATGTGTTACAATGATGTGAAGAAATGCGTTATGCAGTGTAGTACGTTGAACTTAAGTTAACATGTTTGGATATTCTCAGGGATAGAGGACTTCATTTACGTGTAATTATCTGGCATTGAACCAAAAGTAGAAGAACGATGGGTGGTGCTTCCTGTGGTGCATGTCATTGGTTTGTAAGGTAAAAGTAATGGCTGGTGTGAGTGGGGCTCTCTCTCTCTCTCTCTCTCTCTCTCTCTCTCTCTCTCTCTCTCTCTCTCTCTCTCTCTCTCTCTCTCTCTCTCTCTCTCTCTCTCTCTCTCTCTCTCTCTCTCTCTCTCTCTCTCTCTCTCTCTCTTTCCCCCTCTGGTTGATAAAAAGGTTATTCAAGGTGTTAAAAATAATGGAAGCCTTATACATGTTATATGTAAGCTGAAGGTGTTTGTGAGAACAATAGCCTAGAACAAAGACAAATATTAATAGATGTCCAACGTGGAAAGTGTGGGTCGAAAAAGAACGATGTTAAAGAATGGAGAAAGCTTTTTTAAAGGATATTGAGAGGAAAATTAAAAGAATTGCACCTCAGTGGGAAAACATGTATTAGGAAACACGTTTTTAGAAGGAAGAATGGCAAGCATAATTGAGCGTGATTTTCAAGAAAAACTACACAAAATAATGTAAATGTTAATGAAAAAGAATACGATAAAAATCAAGAAAAAAAATCAAACGTATTGGAGATGAAAATATTGTGATTAAATAGAAGAAATACAAGAACATCGTATGGAAAGGCAGAGGTGAGCCATTAAAAAAACACACATTGATACAATTGATGCAAGACAGACTGAGGCTTATAAAAAAGTAAACAGTTAAAGGAAAATTGACAGATATTTTTTTATTAATCTATAAGCTAAAGAAAGAGATAAGGTACCAGTCCATATATTATAACGTTCTCTTGTGTTTGTGCCAAGTGTTCATTTGTAAAGTATCTCTCTATCTATCTATATATCTATCTATTAAGTATTATTGTGTCAAGATATATCACGTAGAACCAGAAAGACAATCATTCGTTTTCTATGGTTTTTTCCCTATAATTTCGTGCGTCGTGTAGGTGGTGTTGGTGGAAGAAGAGTTTATGTAAGAAGAGGCGTGAACTAGGGAGCTTAAACGGCGCGCTGGTGGTCACGAAGGAAGGAAAGAAGGAAGGAAGGTGGTGGTTGGTCACAAGGATAAGGCATTACTCAGGAACTTGAAACATCCTTCATTGATGTTTCCTGTTTCCTTCAGTAACTTATTCCATGTTATCCATCACGTTGTTTTAAGGTCTTTTTATTATTTCAATTTTTCATCCTCCTCTCTTACACACACACACACACACACACACACACACACACACACACACACACTAGTATTGATGAATTGATGTCAAGGCGTAAAACTTCTACTGGGTGGGATCTATTGCTTTGAAAGTTTTCCACATCATCTCCATGGAGCAAAACCCTCACCCTCCCCACTGACGTCATGAGACACACACTGGTTTGACCTTGGGTGGTGTGCCTCCTATAGTTAGTCAGTCTTGTTGATAGAATGATATAAGTCACGTGTGTTATATTATTCGGTAGATTTTCCTGAAATATGATGGGAATTGTACTAGTTTTAATGCACGTTACGTATCTGTGTAAAGAGACTGGGTGTTGAATAGATAGAAAGGGAAGATCATATTATGTCTCTTCAGTTGAGCAGCAGTGTAAGCAAGGGAAGAGCACGCGCTGGACTCTTGATAGACAGCCATTACCCTCCCGTTCTATACATTACCTCTTGCTCAAGGAGAACAGTAATTGCTCGCTCATCAGTGAAACGTGAAACCCTGAGCGGGGCGCGAACCTGAGTCTGCTAAGTAATAGGCAGAGATGTTACCAGAGATGTTAGTAAGGAATATGTGTGTGTGTGTGTGTGTGTGTGTGTGTGTGGGTGTAACATCCCCCTTTATCTACATGTCTCTCTTTATGTGTTTATATGTCTCTATTTTGCCTGTATGCCTATATATACATCTGTCTATCTGTTTCTCTCTTTCTCTCTCTCTCTCTCTCTCTCTCTCTCTCTCTCTCGCTCTCGCTCTCGCTCTCGCTTTCGCTCTCGCTCTCTCTCGCGCTCTCTCTCCAACCCCCCCCACCCCCCAAACTGGTCTGCTAAAGGAAGTAAATGCTTCATTAATTTTCATGTTTATTTAAAGTACTTTCCTGATGCACTAAAGATGAGCTGGTACGAGGGGGATTTAAGAGGCACCATTTCTGAAAACTCAGCATGGGAGGTCTTGTCGAATTTAAAAGTATAAACGGTTTTTTTTTTTTTTATCATACAAAGGTGAACTGTTATTGTGTTTAAAGTAATTTTTTATTTGAAGCATAAAATAACTTCGCTTTTTCCATTGATCTGATAACGAGGATATAACACAATTTAGCACTAAGAAAAAATAGGCAAGAAAATTTTAGACATGAAAGAGTATTTAGTCAGTTTTCTTTGTTAGGTGGGTTTTTTTTCTTGGTAGGAATCGGCATGAAGATACAACATATTTTTACCATCTATTCTACTACTGATGACTGTGATTGAAGTAATGGTGATATTAATACCGGTAATAGAAGTAGCAAGGAAAGGTGAAATGTTGTACTGTAAATTCTTGAAAAAAAACTACCATCATAGATTAAATCATAAACATTAATATTATATGAATGATGATGTGAAGGATCAGTAGCTCGGAACAGAAAAAGAAGCACAGAACCAGTCGATGATACTAGCTGATGGCAGGTACGGAACTCGAGACACACCTCAGTCATTCACAGGAGA
>JAPQNM010000003.1:32162271-32167271 GCA_029783475.1 Metacarcinus magister | reverse complement strand
GCAATTATTACGGTTGACATTGTACGTCAGATACAGAAATATCAAACACATTATTAAAGGAAAATCACTTATTCATAGTTGGATAAATAGGAGAATATCCAAATAAATAATAAAAGACTCACTGGACGTGCTGCATGGATTTACCTCGAAAATAGTTCAAAACAGAACTATGCATAAACTTTCATTAGTGTTCACTGTGACGGTTGTAGTCTACGAAAAAATGCAATATCGAAAGAAAAAAAACTTCAATTAACATGAATTTATAAGCTGTTTCCCATCGCTAAAGTTACACTAGTCCTCCGTAATTCATGTACTGTTGTGTTATCTAAAAGTCTAGAATCTAACAAAGACCCAGAATAATGGCTATCTGCTTTTACCAAGGGATGACAGAGTTGAAATATAACAATCGTGCTTGAAAATCCTTCGTGAGTTATTGTAACGAGTGTTTTTTGCTCCCATTTACAACAACGAGTGAAACATCCATTATACCAGCCGTTTACGGAACCCCAAACTGTAACAAATCATTAAGTTGAATACATGACGAATAAACACACTGCAGTCTACTAGTATTCTCAGTAAAAATCAAGGTTGAAAACGATAAATCACGCCAAGCAAAGCAAAGGAGCGTTCCCACCTGCGTAAACAAACATACAACGGAACGAATGGCACATATTTACAGGCCGTGACACATCCTGCATGACGTGATCCCAGCGTGGCCTTCAACGCAGACACTGTTGCAGGGTCGTGTGTCAAACGGGCCTCGGCGGGGCTCACTGTCCCCAGAAAATGTGGATGGCGTGCAACGAGCGCCATTTGTATCGGACTGAAGAGAATCGCCTCTGTGTATTACCTACTGAGAGAGAGAGAGAGAGAGAGAGAGAGAGAGAGAGAGAGAGAGAGAGAGAGAGAGAGAGAGAGAGAGAGAGAGAGAGAGAGAGAGAGAGAGAGAGAGAGAGAGAGAGAGAGAGAGAGAGAGAGGAGAGAGAGAATGAGAAAAAAGAGAGAGGACGGACGGAAGGATGCTTTGATGGATGCAGGAAAAAAGAAAATATTTTTTTTCTGTATCAACT
Source organism: Metacarcinus magister (assembly GCA_029783475.1). Taxonomy (NCBI): domain Eukaryota; kingdom Metazoa; phylum Arthropoda; class Malacostraca; order Decapoda; family Cancridae; genus Metacarcinus; species Metacarcinus magister. Next base: position 32,166,201 of record JAPQNM010000003.1, on the reverse strand, counting down.
AAAGTTAACTACTACTTCGCCCATCCATCGTCTCCTAAGAAGTACCACATGCCATAGAAACCTCCTTAAAGGGACTCGACGATCTCTCCCGACTGTTTTCAGTCAGTCTGTAATATTTTTATATACATAACTCAAAACAGCAACCATAAAAGAGAAACATACACACTTTACTAAGACGAATGTGATGTATTATAAGAGCAAGCTGAACCCATCTTATAGACTTGCAGTTTTACGTAAGAAAAACAAAACTTATTTAAGAAAACACATGCTCGAGTGCGTAAATCCAGGTTTTGAAAGTAAGCTGACTGTATTGAGCGATTGGTCTTTGTCCTGCGTTGATTGGTCAAGATCGAGGTACAGCAATGGAGAGGACGAGGCGTGGCAGGTTGGGAGAGGAACAAAGGGTCGACGAAGTGAAACACTTGGACAAAGTGAGACTGAACGGAAAAGGGAGAGGAGTGGGGAAGGAAACCATGGGAATAAAGCTGGACAATAAATGTGTATTGACACTTATAAAGACATTTGATACATCGTGTGTTTTATTTTTTTCATTAAACAGAACGTTAGCTTGACTTTAGAAATATATAGTTTGGTATAAACGAGTTTCAGGAAGTCAAAGAAATGTTATACACATGAAGTTTGCCATTTTGATGTCCAGCAAGAAAGCAAGGTAGCATTGCAAGATGCGTCTCAAGATTCAGAGGCTGAGTGAGCGTGTGAAAAGAACCTTATATCATAAAAGGCGACATTCACTGGAGGTGCTTCAGTATTCAACAAAGGTACAAAGGCGGTTATGGTGATTGGTCACTTTGCATCAATTGCATAGTAAACCCTTCACTCTGTAACATCCGCGTCTTGGTTGTGTTACCACTGGTTCTAAGGAAATATATAAATGAGTATTGAAATACCTTATGATCAACTTTGTAGAAATTGGGCATAGCTTTTTCACCGGATTATGATATTTTAGACCAACAACTGAGATAGAAAATATATGTATACTGTTTGTTGCAGATAATAAAAAAAGATAATATATAATATATATATATATATATATATATATATATATATATATATATATATATATATATATATATATATATATATATATTTACAATTCAATAAATTTCTACAGTTCCATTCTTGTTGGATCGCTTAACATTGCACTGTTCTATGGCCTTCTCGTTCCCCACATATCACGCCGATGGATATAATGTATGGGGCTGCGTAAGAGACAAAATTGTATGCCAAGAAAATATATGACATCACCGAGCTAAAACATGCATTGTAGAGGTACTGAATCTCCATCACGCTAGACATACTTCTTAAAACATAAATTTACTTTATACTGTAGCATTAAGTGACGAATACATAACAAACATATCCTTAGTTATTCAAACTCTTACAACAAATTATTTTAAAACGGCTCCTATAGTAAAGCTTTTTATGGAACGTTATAATCAGGTGAATAATTTATTGATCCGGAAGTAATGTTTCAATGACAGACGTTTCAAAGCCAAATTCATTCACAAAAACACAATTATTAAAGTATTTATAATGGAAGAATCAAACTATTCACAGCATTAGTAGTTTGAGAATCAATAGGTGATTAATTTTCTTCTGTTTGATTGGCTGTATAAGTGATGACGTCATTGTTGTGTTAGTGACATCAGCTTGGTGTGTCGATCAAAAATATTACTACCTACACGTGGAGGAGACGTAATGGGTCCATCAATAATGCCAATTCCATTCCGATGGAAATACCATTATTGAACATCCCACAATCACACACACACACACACACACACACACACACACACACACACACACACACACACACACACACACACACACACACACACACACACACACACACACACACACACACACACACACACACACACACACACGCACACACACACACACACACACACACACACACACACACACACACACACACACACACACACACACACACACACACACACACACACACACACACACACACACACACACACACACACATACACACACACACACACACACACACACACACACACACACACACACACACACACACACACACACACACACACACACACACACACACACACACACACACACACACACACACACACACACACACACACACACACACACACACACACACACACACACACACACACACACACACACACACACACACACACACACACACACACACACACACACACACACACACACACACACACACACACACACACACACCACACACACACACACACACACACACACACACACACACACACACACACACACACACACACACACACACACACACACACACACACACACACACACACACACACACACACACACACACACACACACACACACACACACACACACCACACACACACACACACACACACACACACACACACACACACACACACACACACACACACACACACACACACACACACACACACACACACACACACACACACACACCACACACACACACACACACACACACACACACACACACACACACACACACACACACACACACACACACACACACACACACACACACACACACACACACACACACACACACCACACACACACACACACACACACACACACACACACACACACACACACACACACACACACACACACACACACACACACACACACTGGTCATGCTACACATATGTAAACGAAGGTGTTCAGTCTATGGCAGGATCTTTTCATGAAATTATCTTCTTATATAAAAATTTGTACGTCTTCATTATAGTTCCCTGGAATCACATATTTGATTTCAGTACAATGTGATCATCTCAAACAAAGGTTGTACCATAATCTAGAACCTAATTTGACTTTCCTGTTGAATGAATTTAATATCAAGTGGGGATGGCCGGTCTTTACTGTTTTATTTACCAAAATTATCGCCAACGTGTTTATGTATAGGAGGGGGAGGGGGGAGGGGGGAGGAAGTGTGGAGAGTGTATGTGTGCATTTATCTATGTACGTATGTATGTATGTATGTACTATGCATGATAAAGCTCCTATAATCCTGCCATCATAATTTATTTTTGCTCAACATCCTTTTGAATCTATGGATGTCTTTTGCTAGCACCACCCTTGTATCGATCCCATTACAAAAATCAGTGTTCCTATTTATGAACTTGACTATATCTACATAATTCAAGCATCTGATCTTTCCTATTATGCATTCGTGAACGTCTTCCTGTTCTTCCATCATCTCTCATCAGCAGATCTTTTCTCTCCAATCGCTTCAGTCCCCTTACCTCTTTGAACATCATTATTAAATCACCTCCCTCTCTCCTTCCTCATAATGCAGGCAATATTAGCTTTCCGTCTCCCTCCTCACTGGGCTTCTTTCTCATCCATTGCATATTTTTTTTCTATCCGCTGTTTGTACCACTTCTAGATTGGTTATGTGATTTAAGAAGAAATTTATAAACCAATGCAAGGAACAGTAATACCATATCCTGGCATCGTAAAACTTTTTATTTTACGTAACACGTGAGTTTGAGTAAAAAGCAAGTGATCTGGCAACTTTCTTTGCCTGTCAGAACTAGGAATTCCTGTTTTTCTTTTCATAGTATCAATCATTGACGAGACACCTTGGTATTGAGGTCAGTTTTATCATCCTTTCAGTGCCTCATCATGTCACGGGGAGTTCTTATTGAATGACTGACAAGTGTATTACATCCAGTAATATCACGTATTGGAAGTATAGGACTGTGTGTGTGTGTGTTTGTGTGTGTGTGTGTGTGTGTGTGTGTGTGTGTGGGTGTGGGTGTGGGTGTGGGTGTGTGTGTGGGTGTGTGGGTGTAGAAGCACAAACAACACCAGTAGTAAGAGATGCATCCATTATTCAGTAACGTTTCTGGAACT
>JAPQNM010000003.1:32139771-32144771 GCA_029783475.1 Metacarcinus magister | reverse complement strand
TCCCCCTTATTTAGAATTCATGAATGTATATGTGCACGCCATGGCACGCATTTACGTGATGACGGTGACACTTGTGAAATTTCAATAGTCAATGTGTTCACCTGACTTTAATGAAATTGAGTATTGTTATTTGATATTTTTGATGCGAGAAATTTAATCTTTATATTTTTACACAGCGTATTTTTTATTTTTTTTATCACTCGTATGTGCACTGTAACAACATAACAGGGCCATCAGGGGGTCGTGCTGCAATTAGTTCCGTTTCTTCCTTTATTCCCTCATATAATACACTTTAATTATCTATTGTAAATGGTCTCCCTCCTACTGCATACACTTCCTCCCTTGGAATGATAATAGCATTGTGTGTATAATCGTATGTGTGCTAGGGACAACGCTTGAAGTTTCTCTTATTGAAGCTCTTAGGATGTCGGTTGTAGCACAGACAGACAGACATAGAGACAGACAGACAGACAGATAGACAGAGAAACAGGTTAAGAGTTAAGTAAATGTAATAACCAAATTGTCTCTTAACCTCCATGAACTTTCTGAAACACGGTGATGGATGTAACTGCACAGAATAAATTAAGACAAGCCACCACGGGATAGCAAGGTACAAAATGTGCAGCAATTTAATTAAAGGAAGAGAAAAGCTGATGAACAAGAAGCAGACTTTGTGAGTTAGGAAAATGTCACACGAGTTCAACTTAGAATTTGGCATCAAATATCATGCTTATTAAGAACATAAGAATACCAAGAAGCTACACATGGCCCGGAGGGTGAAACAGAGTGATATGGACATTTATAGCGAGTCCAGTTAAAATGATAGCAGCATTGATAGAAGCAAGAGTAGGAACGAAAACAATGTATGAAATTCAATGACCACAAAAAACATATATATATAGCAAAGAGAAACTGATAATTAAAAACATAAATGCTTAGGATGAAGACAACGCAGTCACTTAGATTGGTCAACAGGATAAAACATGCGACATTTAAAACGTTAATTAACCTATGAAGGATACGATAAATAAAACTGCAACAAAAAGGACTGGATGGGCGTAGAGGTAGTAGAAAGGACATCAGAAGCACCATCAAAGAAATGTGTTGATATGTTCAGTAACTTCAGGGCAAGTGACAAGAGACAGACAGTTCGGGTCACAGAATGGAAACTCGTTGTTGGGAAAAGGTAAAAGGTGTATTGGAGAGAGATGAAAGAATCCTCTAAAGTGAATTGGACTAGACGGACAGTATAGAGGTGATTGTGAAAATACTGGAGAAGCTAGTGTACCCTTCTCTCTTTCTCTCTCTCTCTCTCTCTCTCTCTCTCTCTCTCTCTCTCTCTCTCTCTCTCTCTCTCTCTCTCTCTCTCTCTCTCTCTCTCTCTCTCTCTCTCTCTCTCTCTCTCTCTCTCTCTCTCTCTCTCTCTCTCTCTCTCTCTCTCTCTGTGCCACATCAACATCGTAAGAGCGTCAGGAAGGGTCTATCAGGACATCTTATTTTAAGTCTTCGTATCTGCATACATTACCTTGAAGACGTGACGGACAACGCTTGCCTCGCCAATCTTCGTCGTCTATCGCTGATGTCTATTTACTCCTCCTTCAGACGGTCATTTATGTCAGTCTTCCTCCTCATGGTCCTCCTCCTCCTCCTCCTCCTCCTCCTCCTCCTCCTCCTCCTCCTCCTCCTCCTCCTCCTCCTCCTCCTCCTCCTTCCACTGTACTATCCTTTCTCTAATTCAAGTAATTAGTGGAGAGTAGTTATATCAAACAGCCTTCGCAGGGACCCTAGGGGCTGTTGCTGTTTGTGTTCCCTTGTATTCCCTCCTCCTCCTCCTCCTCCTCCTCCTCCTCCTCCTCCTCCTCCTCCTCCTCCTCCTCCTCCTCCTCCTCCTCCTCCTCCTCCTCCTCCTGTTCCTCCTCCTCCTCCTCCTCCTCCTCTCCTCCTCCTCCTCCTCCTCCTCCTCCTCCTCCTCCTCCTCCTCCTCCTCCTCCTCTTTCTTCTTCACCTTCTTCTCCTTTTCTACTTCCTCCTCCCCCTCTTCCTCCTCCTCCTCCTCCTTCTTTACTTCGACTTCCATCTCTACTTCCTGCTCTTTTTTCTACATTTCCGTACACCTCCTCCTCCTTCTCCTCCTCCTCCACTTCCTCCTCCTCCTCCTCTATTGAATTTTCAAGCATGGATTCAAAATCTGCAGAGTTTTCCGATCCTTATGGTATGTAAGGCATAGTTATGGACTGCTTTCAGCTGTAACAGTCATTACAAGAATATTCGTCGACGTTAAGAGACTATATGTGTTCTTACGGGGTAACGCGTCGTGTGTAGGAGTATACGCAGGTTACGGATAGCTATCATATCCTCTCGATGGAGCTTGACACTGCAATGAAAGTACTGCATTACATTTTTTAATGAAAATAAATAACTTCTATAGCCATTGGCACCGGTGACAGAGTCAGTAGTGAAGATTTTGATCGGCCCGTCATGACCGAGCGAGCGGTGGGAATTGAATTGTTTTCTGCCTCTATATACTTAATTCTAGTGAGCCTTATCTTGATGCAGCAGCATTTAAGAAGGTCAGAGGAAGGCTATGTATACTACAGGAGTATTCAAACCGACTCTGCCATCCTGAAATAGTGTATAAAAACCGGTTTTCATCACAGTTTCTACTTAAACTAGCTGTAACTCCTTTCGTTGGACTCGTATTGAATTTTCAAGCATGGATTCAGAATCTGCAGAGTTTTCCGATCCTTATGGTATGTAACAAGTACCGATAAACACAGTATTAAGAAAATATATATTACGTCCTCACGTAAATGACGTAGATTATAAATAACGAAAAAAGAAACTAGACGCAGGATTGGAATGGGATAGGGTTTAAAAGGAAGCGAAAAATATTTATGATTTCACAACATAACTCTTTGCTATATTTGATCGGTATCTATCTCATGAAAAATAGTTATTTACTAAAATTTTGATATCATTAAACAAACAATATTAGCTACTAAGCTAAGATACCAATTGAACAAAGTGCTTGGTTTATTAGTTGGTAATTTCATAAGGAATATCTGATATCTTTTCCATCAACATTGGTAAAGTATTAGATCCACCATACTGATTTGATCATCTGTTTTAACCCAAATCAATTCCTTTATAGAAATCAAAGTTGCTGGTGAAATTAACTGAAAGTAAGCTGAATGTCTTACATTATTCCTATGTACAACATACTTTAAAAAGAACAAAATCGAAGAGGAAAAAATGTCAAAAATTTTCCCGCAGTAGCTAAAATGACACAAATTCCACCATAGGTTGAGATCAATTCTACACCTCCACGAGGGTCTGTAAGATGGTTAAACGTGTTGTAAGGCATAGTTATGAACTGCTTTGAGCTGTAACAGTCATTACAAGAATATTCGTCGACGTTAAAAGACTATACGTGTTCTTACGGGGTAACGCGTCGTGTGTAGGAGTATACGCAGGTTACGGATAGCTATCATATCCTCTCGATGGAGCTTGACACTGCAATGAAAGTACTGCATTACATTTTTTAATGAAAATAAATAACTTCCATAGCCATTGGCACCGGTGACAGAGTCAGTAGTGAAGATTTTGATCGGCCCGTCATGACCGAGCGAGCGGTGGGAATTGAATTGTTTTCTGCCTCTATATACTTAATTCTAGTGAGCCTTATCTTGATGCAGCAGCATTTAAGAAGGTCAGAGGAAGGCTATGTATACTACAGGAGTATTCAAACAGACTCTGCCATCCTGAAATAGTGTATAAAAACCGGTTTTCATCACAGTTTCTACTTAAACTAGCTGTAACTCCTTTCGTTGGACTCGTATTGAATTTTCAAGCATGGATTCAGAATCTGCAGAGTTTTCCGATCCTTATGGTATGTAACAAGTACCGATAAACACAGTATTAAGAAAATATATATTACGTCCTCACGTAAATGACGTAGATTATAAATAACGAAAAAAGAAACTAGACGCAGGATTGGAATGGGATAGGGTTTAAAAGGAAGCGAAAAATATTTATGATTTCACAACATAACTCTTTGCTATATTTGATCGGTATCTATCTCATGAAAAATAGTTATTTACTAAAATTTTGATATCATTAAACAAACAATATTAGCTACTAAGCTAAGATACCAATTGAACAAAGTGCTTGGTTTATTAGTTGGTAATTTCATAAGGAATATCTGATATCTTTTCCATCAACATTGGTAAAGTATTAGATCCACCATACTGATTTGATCATCTGTTTTAACCCAAATCAATTCCTTTATAGAAATCAAAGTTGCTGGTGAAATTAACTGAAAGTAAGCTGAATGTCTTACATTATTCCTATGTACAACATACTTTAAAAAGAACAAAATCGAAGAGGAAAAAATGTCAAAAATTTTCCCGCAGTAGCTAAAATGACACAAATTCCACCATAGGTTGAGATCAATTCTACACCTCCACGAGGGTCTGTAAGATGGTTAAACGTGTTGTAAGGCATAGTTATGAACTGCTTTGAGCTGTAACAGTCATTACAAGAATATTCGTCGACGTTAAAAGACTATACGTGTTCTTACGGGGTAACGCGTCGTGTGTAGGAGTATACGCAGGTTACGGATAGCTATCATATCCTCTCGATGGAGCTTGACACTGCAATGAAAGTACTGCATTACATTTTTTAATGAAAATAAATAACTTCCATAGCCATTGGCACCGGTGACAGAGTCAGTAGTGAAGATTTTGATCGGCCCGTCATGACCGAGCGAGCGGTGGGAATTGAATTGTTTTCTGCCTCTATATACTTAATTCTAGTGAGCCTTATCTTGATGCAGCAGCATTTAAGAAGGTCAGAGGAAGGCTATGTATACTACAGGAGTATTCAAACAGACTCTGCCATCCTGAAATAGTGTATAAAAACCGGTTTTCATCACAGTTTCTACTTAAACTAGCTGTAACTCCTTTCGTTGGACTCGTATTGAATTTTCAAGCATGGATTCA
>JAPQNM010000003.1:32137435-32139671 GCA_029783475.1 Metacarcinus magister | reverse complement strand
ACACTGCAATAAAAGTACTGCATTACATTTTTTAATGAAAATAAATCACTTCCATAGCCATTGGCACCGGTGACAGAGTCAGTAGTGAAAATTTTGATCGGTCGGTCATGTCCGAACGAGCGGTGGGAAATTAATTGTTTTCTGCCTCTATATACCTAATTATAGTGAGCCTTATCTTGATGCAGCAGCATTTAAGAATGAAAATAAATAACTTCCATAGCCATTGGCACCGGTGACAGAGTCAGTAGTGAAGATTTTGATCGGCCGGTCATGACCGAGCGAGCGGTGGGAATTGAATTGTTTTCTGCCTCTATATACCTAATTCTAATGAGCCTTATCTTGATGCAGCAGCAATTAAGAATGAAAATAAATAACTTCCATAGCCATTGGCACCGGTGACAGAGTCAGTAGTGAAGATTTTGATCGGCCGGTCATGACCGAGCGAGCGGTGGGAATTGAATTGTTTTATGCCTCTATATACCTAATTCTAGTGAGTCTTATCTTGAAGCAGCAGCATTTAAGAATGAAAATAAATAACTTCCATAGCCATTGGCACCGGTGACAGAGTCAGTAGTGAAGATTTTGATCGGCCCGTCATGACCGAGCGAGCGGTGGGAATTGAATTGTTTTCTGCCTCTATATACCTAATTCTAGTGAGCCTTATCTTGATGCAGCAGCATTTAAGAAGGTCAAAGAAAGTCTGGTCTTGGTTAGCCTTCCTTTCCCTGCCAGCCATGGCTGGGGAGAGAAGCCTTCACCCTTACTATCCTGTATCCTTCACTCTAGATTAGATAGTGTACTCACAAACAGCCTCGTAAGGGCCAGCAGGCCTGTTGCTGTTTGTTCTTCCTATGTGTTCCTATGTGTTCCTCCTCCTCCTCCTCCTCCTCCTCCTCCTCCTCCTCCTCCTCCTCCTCCTCCTCCTCCTCCTCCTCCTTTACTTCGACTTCTCTCTCTACCTCTTGCTCTTTTTCTACCATTTCCGTGCATCTCCTCCTTCCTCCCTCCACCTCTTCCTATCCTCCTTCACCAACACCAGACTATTCAGTTTATTTTTGGTCATTCAAATAAATGATAATCCATACTGCAACCTGAAATTACTTAAATCATCCGCATTACATTCTTTGCCTCTCTCTTCCATGTCGTATACTAGCACCTAAAGTCGATTTTTTTTCTTCTCTCTCTCTCTCTCTCTCTCTCTCTCTCTCTCTCTCTCTCTCTCTCTCTCTCTCTCTCTCTCTCTCTCTCTCTCTCTCTCGCTCTCGCTCTCGCTCTCTCTCACTCTCTCTTTTACTCTCTCGGTGGGGGGAGGTCTGCTAGGCACCCACACCACCCTCCCATGCTATTTTCCTGAGTCCGGCTGAGATTGTGGTTGCTACGTGCGTTGTCTGGTGGTGGTGGGAGTGGTGGTAGTGGTGTTCGGAGCAGGTTGCTCACGTGCCGTATGTGCGAGAAGGAGAAAAAAAATATGCATTGTTGTTACTTATAGTCCAGGTATCTTGCACGCTACGAAAATTTATATACGTAGCTATTGCAAATTATCTTTCTCTTTCTCTCTCTCTCTCTCTCTCTCTCTCTCTCTCTCTCTCTCTCTCTCTCTCTCTCTCTCTCTCTCTCTCTCTCTCTCTCTCTCTCTCTCTCTCTCTCTCGCTCTCGCTCTCTCTGTAATGGGCAGAGCCTGCTTTGGTGTCTAAGAAGATGCAGCATAAATGATTCATGCACGTTTTGACTGCCAGCAAAAAAATGAGAGGTGCTGATGGTCAAAGTAGATACGTCCCCTGACTAGTTTCCAGCCTCTCCTCCATGTCGGCTGGTGAGCTAAAACTGAAGCACCCTGGAGTGAATGAGTATACTTAACGGATAACTATATGTATTGGAAAGTTTACGATGATTTGTGCTGACCAAACATATCAAGGTGTGCTAAGAAATATTACTAAGGGTATGAGAAGAGGAGGAGGAGGAGGAGGAGGAGGAGGAGGAGGAGGAGGAGGAGGAGAAGGGGGATGGTTAGAGTGTAGGAGAAGCTAGCTGGTGATCATATTAGGCGGTGGGTGATGAAAATTAATTGGAGTTCAGACCAGACGTAAATAATGATAGTAATGGTAATAATGATGATAATAATAGTAGTTCTAGAAGTTGTATTAGTAAGAGTGGTATTAGTAATAGTAGATGATAAATCAATACTGTTACTGATTTTGCTGTTACTACTATCACTACTGCTACCACTACTACTGCT
>JAPQNM010000003.1:32099935-32109935 GCA_029783475.1 Metacarcinus magister | reverse complement strand
AGAGAGAGAGAGAGAGAGAGAGAGAGAGAGAGAGAGAGAGAGAGAGAGAGTTATGTGGATGCTGCGGTGACAGGAGGTGGTGGTAGTGGTGACGTGGGAGCAGTACTTCAACGCCACCACCACCACCACCTCCACCACCACCACCACCTCTCCCTTTCCCCCGCCAGAAGGGAAGTGGTCGAGGTTTCTTTGTGAAGTGGTTTCGACTCTGTGTTTCGTGAAGGTCGGCGTAACCATTTATAGGTACTTATCACCCACCTATCAATAACCGCGCGTGATTTAACTTTGACATCACTAAGGTGCGGCGCCGTGGGCTCATCCAAGAGGAAGAGAAAGAAAAGAAAGACAGAGAGAGAGAGAGAGAGAGAGAGAGAGAGAGAGAGAGAGAGAGAGAGAGAGAGAGAGAGAGAGAGAGAGAGAGAGAGGGCCTAGTGTTGTCAAGGACCTTTGTTTTTTTGTTTTTTTTTACCAAACTCCAATGTAACAAGAAAAAAAGAAGAAAATACCGCAGAGTTTCGTAAGGAGTAATTTAATGATGGTTTAGACGAGTGAAGCCTTGGGTTAAATTTATGTAAATACTCGTACACCTTTTGTAAATTTCGAAACAGTGAAGAAGAAAGAAAAAAAAACACATACACTAACATTTCCATGACTCCAATATCGCGTAAGTAGCATAATATTAAGTCAAACAACGAATTCCACGATAATACAAGAGAAGTGTTACGTTAAGCTACTCGTAACGTGGTGAGTAGAAAAATGTCACCACGTAGCAGAGCCATCCTCATAGCATCAAGACATATTCATATAAAGTTAGTTAATTTTCAAGAGGCTTTTGTCTGGTGGCGCACAGTGTTGGAGGAGAAGGGACAGCTTGGAAAGTGCTGGAGGAGGGACAGAGTATGAAATGTTAGAGGAGAGACAGAGTAGGAAGTGTTGTATGAGGAGGTACAGCTTGGAAAGTGTTGGAGGAGGGACAGAGTGGGAAGTGTTAGCGGAGAAAGAGAGACAGAATAGGAAGTGTTGGAGGAGGAAGGACAGCTTAGAAAGTGTTGGAGGAGGGACAGAGTGGGAAGTGTTGGAGGCAGTGGTGAGGGTGTTGTGTGCGGGAAGACCTGCCTGGTGGTGGCTGGGCTGGTTCTGCCGAGGAGGAAAGCGAGGAGGGGCGGTGTTGGGTTGACCTACCAGACCTCCGCCGCCGCCTTGGGATTATGTTACTCACATTCCCGTTACACCACCGAAAGAGAGAGAGAGAGAGAGAGAGAGAGAGAGAGAGAGAGAGAGAGAGAGAGAGAGAGAGAGAGAGAGAGAGAGAGATTGATTAACGTGTCCTCGAAAGTTTTTTTCTCACTACTTTCCGTTATGTCACACGTAAAAGTAGTGTCGCATGTTTTCTCGTTTTCTTTTTTGTGGTTGAAATGAGACCCCAGAGTGACCGCAAAACTCACGTAGTAATCTCTCCAGTACATAATCTTTTTTATTATTTTTTTTTTGGTCATACTTTTCTTTTTCCTCCATTTCCTTTTCTTTTTTTTTTCTTTTTTTTTATTTCATGCATGTGCCGAGTAGTTAAATATCACATCCTTGATCTTCGTTTTCTTTGACTTGATTTACAGCTCTGGTCTGGTAAAAACAATGATGGATTACATGTGTTTCTGAACTTAATGGAGTATTCGTTAAGAGAAAAATACCAATAGCATTTTCTCACAACTTTTTGATGGAAGCGTATCGTAATACCAAAAACGAAATGTAATGAGTACAATATATATATGTATCGCAAGTATACTGAACCTTTTGATAATTATGGAATAGATATCTTATACAAATAATAGTTATCCTTGAATCGAATAAGAGAAGATGTGTAATTTATTTATATTCTTCATGTTTGTAATGCTGTATACATCCAAAGCCCCTTGTTTGTAGATGGGGGATTACCACGCTTCAGGATCACGCCCCAACCTTTGTGTACAGTGCGTAGGCCTCACTGAGCACCACACGAACGCAACCCTTCTCCTTGCCTGAAAATTCGTCCGTGCTAGCATACTCCCCCCTCACCCTTTCAGTTCATCCATCCTCTTCCCCTCCCATGTCCGTTTTTTGTCCTAGTTTCTTTGTGCTTCCCTCACACCCTCCCGTGCGGTGCCATTCCCGCTACCCAGTCCCTCTTAGAAAAGTTATTGACACATTGAAGCACGTGTCACTTCCATTTGCTGTGGACCCAACGAGAATCCCAATTCCCCGTGGTTCCTGGAGTAGTTTGTAGGGAGTGGGTGGCTGGCGGACCACTGTGAGTACGTTCCATCACTAACTGAGAGGCGCTACCACTGACCTGTCCGCTGGTAATGGCGTACGTAATGTAGTGTTTGAGGCTAAGACAGGATTACATAACCAATGATCAGATCACGACTCTTTGTACCCAGCTCAACAGACTAAATCCACTTAATGTAATGCCGTATAATCGTATTTATGCACGGCAACACGCAAGATGCCACACGACCACACCACTGCTTAACCACACATCCTGCGCCACCCTCACCTTTCCGAGCCTCATCACCTGAGAACCCACTAGTTTATCCTCCCTCCAACCCACAACATTAGGATCTTGTTACACAACTTCCTTCTGTATCGGAAAACTTCATAATTGAACTCGTTTAAGCTCAGAGCAGGAATATCTGATATCGAATGTTCAGATTGATTCAGACGAACATTTTCAAGTTCTTGTGATATATTTGGGTAACGTCTCAAGTGCATTAGTTACGTGTGCTACTAGATATCCGAAAACCCAAACGTACCTGTTATGCCTACTTGATGCACACTCCTGCCCACGTCCCTTTTCACACACCTGTTGTACAATTGCCGGCACTCCTTCCCTCATCTGTATCCACACCCGCTGTCGCTCATCCATCAACTCACCTGCCGACACCCTCTTTTCATACTCACTCCCCTACCCAAACCAATTAGAAGGTTGTGCCATTGTGGACGCACACAAAGGTGCAACAAAAAGATATACATATATATATATATATATATATATATATATATATATATATATATATATATATACATACATACATACATATATACATCTAGCGTATTTGTTTGCGCATGCTTGCGTGTGTCTGCGTACGCGAGCGAGGGTGTGTATGCGTGCATGTCTATACGATGTTCTCAAGAATGTCTGTTTATGCCACACGAATACTAGAATGAATCATCTTCCGTCTTAGCACCGCCATCCACCATCGCCACATTCACACGTCACCTCCATCGTTACAACATCGTTCACTTGCACCGTGCCCACCCCGGCTGCCTAACGTGGCGTACTTCCTCCCAACTGGCCGTGACCCGACCTAAATCGGTGGTGGAGGCGAGCAACGGGCCGGTGAGAAAACCCCTTTAAATTTCATCCCTGCCCTCGCTCCCCTCACGCCTTCGTATTTCTTCGAATGAATGTGGACGCATTAAGATGAGTATCGTATGGTGATTTTCACTTGGAATAATGATAAAGTGGGATGCATTGTGTTTGTGTTAAAGTAAAAACTAGGAAGGGTGGAGTGACGATTTTTCATGATCGAGACATAATTAGGTTCAATGAATAATGTTTGTGTCTGCACATAAATACCTGTTTTTTTACGCAACGCGATGTCATAATCAAGTCTCTGACACAGGCACTCTAAAAGGCTAGTGATTTTCTAAAGTTAAGACTTTGTTTGCCATTGGAAGCCACTTTATTCCTGCTTCCTTTGTATCGTTACGCATTATTTCTACAGAGTGGTCCTCGTTAACGGAACACAATAGTATTGAATAGGAAATGTTTTGGAACTATAATTAATGTCATTATGGTGAATCTCTTGTCAAGGATACCATGTAATACTGGTAATTGCTTCAATCTCTTTCCTTTATCGTAAACTTTTTCTTACATCTTCAACCAGCCACTTTAAACCCACCTACACACTTCAGCCTTCATAGCGTACATTTCAGTATCGTAAAAACCTGTCCATTAAGACAAGTTAACACTCTTAGAGCCCCAAGGCGAGGTACGCGTCCCTCATCTACATCATTACTTATCAAGGCTCTGAATGATTTCAAGTTTTATCTTTAAACTTCTGCACATCTTGACTAAATCAGTACACAGTCTGTTTTCGCAAATAAACAGACATCAAGCGAAAACTCTACAACTCGTTAATCCTCTGCATACGTTATTGGGTTTCCACGGGCAGCTTAGTATGCATCAGGTCGTCAATGAACGGCAACTAAATCGGGGGAAAAAATGTGAGCTGGTAGAAAAGCGACTGATTTTCAATGATCTACGTTTAGTTTATCCGTTTCGCAGAGAACACACTACTAGGAAATTTTTTTGTCTTGTTTATATATTCTATCATCGACTATTTATTCCATTGGTCTGGATTGTTGCCTTGTCATCATCACCAACACTGTAAAGTATGTCTTATAACACTGCTACGTTCAACACTCATACGCAGTTTAACATTAGCATATTTACATAGAATTAGTTAAGCGCCAAAGTATATGATTTTCTTTTCTTTCTGGTATGTATGTGCAAGGGTTAAGAAGAAATTAGAATGTTGTGTTGATGCAGACGTTCAAGACAGTGGAGAGGCCGGGGCGATCCTTGCTTAGGAGTCTCAGGGTGAGTGCGCATCCCCTACGCAGTCACTGAGGCGGAACACGTTAGGTTCTTTCAACTTTTCTTTAGCTGTTCAGTGTTGTTCGGTCTTAAATTTGTATATTTTTGTTTTTTTTAGCTCACCAACAAATTACGTTGACGCATGAAATATTACTTATTTTTCAAATGCATTTTCTCATCGTTTCAACTCCAGCATCACATCCTGGGTTGCCTCCTCTTGCTGAGTCTTCCATGGGTTTTGGTGTTTTATCTTTATTTTCCTGCTTAGAGACATATGTTATTCCTGTACAAGTGCGAACACTTTCCGCTGAACATAAGTCACCCCGTTCCCTCACTACCACGTGTATAGGCACCGCAGAAAACGGGGAGCGTAACCTCCTACAACCAAGGCTCAAGTAACACTGGGGCCAACCTACCCCGAGGAGGGTGTTAAAAGGCCAGCGTAGAGCGACCGAGCTTTGGGTACCAGGAAGACGGTGTCACTTTATTCCTTATCGTGTATAAATAGTAATAAAAAGGGAAATAAATCTAGAATTATTATAAGTTTTCATCTGTTTCTTTGGGTTATTATAAAACAGATAGTAACACTAATGAAGAGACAGTAGTGGAATGACTAGTGCTTGGGGATGAATTCTGGGCACGACTGCCAGCTTCTGGTAGGCGGTGCACGAGGACACACCCAACAGTCTCATACACCCTCAGTGACTTGAATGCACAACTGGAAACTTCTTAGTAGTAACAACACCTACCCCACCTGACTGCAGGAGGGTGAGGCGGATGTCAACCCGCCAAACAGAGACAAGTCATCCCTTTAGTACCTTGTAGGTCTTGAGTAGATAACTGTACTTGGTACACACACACACGCACACACACACACACGCACACGCGCACACACACACACACACACACACACACACACACACACACACACACACACACACACGCACACACACACACGCACACATACACACACACACGCACGCACACACGCACACACACACACACACGCACGCACACACACACACACACACACACACACACACACACACACACACACACACACACACACACACACATACACACACACGCACACGTACACGCACACACTCACACGCACACACACGCACACGCGCACACACACACACACACACACACACACACACACACACACACACACACACACACGTGTCTTTTCCTTTAACTTGAGAAAGTAAAAAGTTAGAGATGTAAAGCCTGCATAGCTATTTGGCGTTCCTTCTTGTAATTCTTCCTGTCACTTTGTCATTCGTGGACGAAGATACATACAGCAGCAGCATCTTGTGTACTCATTCCGAGAGTTTACACGTGGTATGCATGGACAACTAAACAAAGAAAAATAATGAATATATATATATATATATATATATATATATATATATATATATATATATGTATAGCTTAATCCTCTTCGAAAGTCCTCTTCTGCGAGACAAAAATTTTTGATTAGCTCATCAATTAGTAGGATCACGTTCGTAATGGCCATTCATGTGTCTTGTGATGCATGTCATGATTATATATTTTACCCTTTGTGACCTCGGTACACTTTAAGGCAGAGATAGAGCTTGTATATAACTTACCAACATCATCCACCAGTTGACTCGCTTGGAGGTAAAACTCAAATATAGTTAGTTTTTTCTGTATCCCTTAATAACACTAATATGAATACGTCCCTGACCAAGCTGTACCCCTTCTAACCTTCACAATCTCCATTAATTTTGATGTTGAATAAGTTAATGTGAGGTTAAGACCCTCGATACTAATGTGAAAATGTGAGGTTATGGCTCTTAGTGTTAATGTATAAAAAGCTTCTAAATAACACATGCTCACGGTAAAAACTTAACCTTAGTGCCATTCATCATCAGCAGCATCATCATATCTAGCCATACCAATGACAGATCATGGGACCATTGGGCTTGGCGAGGGTTGAGTAAAAACCAGTAATTATCAGAAAATACAGCTGATGTTGGGTGGTGCTTCCTGTGGGGGCTGACCTCGCAGTGTTGCCAGACGTGTTGCTGCCTCTCTACTTACCTGTTCCTCCCCTCCCTACTTCCTCCTCCATTACCCAGGCTTTTTGTGAATGCCAGGTGTTGTGTAGAGTCAAGCTGAGTTCCAGGAGTGAAACTTTGGAGTGTCATTGCAGTGCAGGGAGTGATTGTGTGCTATAAGTTGTATCAAGTGTTTGCTGTTTATATAACCTTGTATTTTACGCACCTGTTTGGCTTGTTAATGAGGGAAACGTGACACATTCCTTCACACTTAGTTCGCCGGCGGCATGACGACTACAACAGTGCTTACCTGAAAGGGGAGAAAAGAGTTACGTTAATATTGCAGCTTATGAAGGGGTAGTAGTGGTAGTAGTAGTAACAACAACAATCATTATATTTTTGTTACTACTACTACTACAACTGATGATTAAAATTGTGATAATAATGATAATGATAATGACAATAATTATAATTAGTAGTAGTAGTAGTAACAAGTGTACACACACACACACACACACACACACACACAGTAGGACAGGATTGGTGGTATTCCCTCGTGACGTGGTGCTAGGTCACAGCTCCTTGGTTTAGGTCTGTAACTATTCTTTGGTACGTAAATGTGGTCCGCAGCGTGAAAGGAGACTCGCCCTAATAGGCTCCGTCTGGATTGGGATTCCAACCCCTGACCTCAATGCTTTGGGTGAGCGAGCAAACTATAATGCCACCAGGGTGCTCTTAATAACAGTAATTATGAGGTTAATGATAATAATGATGATTGTAATTGTAACAATGATAGCAATAATAATAATGATGAAAATAATAATGATGATAATATTAATATCAATAATGATAATAATATTAATAACACAATAATAATTATAATAATAATAATGATAACAATAATATTAATCACCATCACCATCACCATCACCATCATCACTCTCACCAGCATCATGAAATATTGCAAGACGTCAGTGAACGATTATTTAATTCTATACCTCCAGCTGGCATGATCCCAAGCCTTTCTAGAATGACCCTCGTGGGCATCAAGTAATGTATGCCTGTGACCTCCGAAAGGCGTGGTGTGGCGGGGCACGGAGGGAGGGCGGGTGAAGGGGTGGTGGGATGGGTAAGTCTGAGCGGGTCACGACATCTGGGCGGGTCTGGGCGGGGTTGGGTGTGTGGGTTCGTAGCTGGCCTGGCATCCGGTTGTGTTCTTATAGTTAGTTGACAGTGAGTTGGAACCCCTGTCTTTTTTTCTGCTTTAGAGTGTTGGTGGTAAAACAAAGGACTGTTATATTATGTTGATCCATTGTTGGTAATATTTACGGGACAGGAGGGAGGAAGGGAGGAAGAGGAAGATGAGTATGAGGATGAAAATGAGATGCTGTGTACCATATTGATTCACTAGAAATACTTGGCAACTCAGCGAAGGTCGGTGTGTGTAAGTGTGTGTAATAGTGAGTGTGTGTGTGTGTGTGTGTGTGTGTGTGTGTGTGTGTGTGTGTGTGTGTGTGTGTGTGTGTGTGTGTGTGTGTGTGCTTACATGTTCATTCTGAGTACCTGAGCTTTCCTAAAACCAGTTATTCAAGCATGACTGAGAAAAAAATGTAGATTTGGTAAAATGTATGAAATCAAAAGTCATGCATGTAAATATTCCATCCTGATTACGTCTCGTTTTCTATCATCTGTCCTTCACGAACACCGGGAAAAGACGAGTGAGTAGAGGACTAAAAGTAGTAATAGTAATGTACGTGTAATAAATGTGGGTGGGATGTGTACAAGGTCACGGGTGAGGGATGAGTGGAGATAGAGGAGCCGAGAGCCGACACTCCTATTGACCGCGGTGGCATTGTGCAACTTCCTCATAGTTAAGACGGTGTAGCAACCCTTCCAGCGCGCCGTGGCCCGGGAGGGAAGCACACCGTTCGTCCTGGACTAAAAGACAATTAGTTAAGGTAATGCTTTTAGTCATTCCCGCTGGTAGTAGAGGACACCGGAGCGACAGCGTATAAACAGGTCTTCCCTCCGTTTAATTTCATAGAGTCGGAAGGAAGGAGTACAGTCGTGTTTGTAGCCAGAAGCATTTACGAATTCGAGGGGAAAGCCTTATCACGATAGAGAGGCGTCTGTCTGAGAGGGAATCCAACTCAGTGTCTATCTTTATGCAAACATTGAAGCACCATCACATTCCTCTCCCCTCTTCTCCTTCGCAACTCATGTCGGAGGAACATTCCAGGACCGGCTGCTAGAGGGTGCAGGGTCACGGTCGCCCACCATCACCATCACCATCACCATCACTATATCGCCGCCACATCTACCACACTCCTTTTTCTTTATAGTATTTTCCCTCTCACCAAATTCAATTCTTCCCCCTCGAGCATGGCGACGAATAAAAGAAGATCCAGCACACAATACGAGACGATCCACTTACAGAGGTCATTCAGGTGAGAGGTGTTAAGGGTATACACTTTTACTCCACCAAATGTTGTTGAATTGAGGTGAAGGCTTCAGTTACGTCCTGTTGTCAGGCCGTACGACACCCTACTTCCTATGCCCCATGATTCTTATCCAGCGATAAGTTCCAAAATAAGAAGAGAAAGAGAAGATGAAAGTGGTGCAGCAACACATGGATAGAAATACTTTTTTTGTAATGTAAAATGTATAGGAAGAATAATAAGAAGGAGAATGAGAAGAGGAAAGGAAGAGGACGATAATAGAAAATGGTTTAGAAACGCAATAGCACGAAGAGGACTACTTTCTTTATATTACAAAGTGTATGGTTGGCTTTGCTTATGTCCGACAACAGCGATAGGGCGTGATGGAGGAGATACAGGGCCGAACAAGTGAAGGCTGTGCCACGCCCTCGCCCTCCGCCCCTATACAAGACGCTGCTGGGGAGGGAGAGAGAGGGGAAAGGGTGTGGCAAAAATAATGTGCTATGATGATTGGGTCGGCAGCTGTTGTTTTTAGTG
This sequence comes from Metacarcinus magister, assembly GCA_029783475.1. Taxonomy (NCBI): domain Eukaryota; kingdom Metazoa; phylum Arthropoda; class Malacostraca; order Decapoda; family Cancridae; genus Metacarcinus; species Metacarcinus magister. Next base: position 32,100,294 of record JAPQNM010000003.1, on the reverse strand, counting down.
AATGTCAGCGTTCTATTTATGTGCTATTCATGTGCTTGGTGTTTCGTCATTTAGATAGTAGTAGTAGTAGTAGTAGTAGTAGTAGTAGTAGTAGTAGTAGTAGTAGTAGTAGTAGTAGTAGTAGTAGTAGTAGTGGTGGTGGTGGTTGAGAAATTACATACACGAATACTATTATTTGCTGTCCGAAACGCCGGGCAAGGGTCACTTTCTATTAATTTTGGACCATAGTATTAATTATGTGTTTACTTCAGGAGAAAATATGGTAGCAGTAGTATCGGTATTAATAGTAGTAGAAGTAGAAGTAGTAGTAGTAGTAGAAGTAGTAGTAGTAGTAGTAGTAGTAGTAGTAGTAGTAGTAG
>JAPQNM010000003.1:32092435-32094935 GCA_029783475.1 Metacarcinus magister | reverse complement strand
AGCATGTATGAAGAATGTATGAATTAAAATGAAGAAGAGGCGAGTTGAATAAAACCATGAGGGGAAGATAGCATATGGGCGGTGAGGAAGGGGAAAGGGGTGGCTGGCAGGGAAAAAGATAGGAGAGGAGAGGGTAGAAAGGCAAAGGGTAGCGAAGCAAAAAGAAATTTAATAAAACAGTCGTGCCTCATGAGAAAGCACTCCCAGTAAATATTAAAACAACGGAGAGAGAGGGAGAGAGAAAGAGAAAGAGAGAGAGAGAGAGAGAGAGAGAGAGAGAGAGAGAGAGAGAGAGAGAGAGAGAGAGAGAGAGAGAGAGAGAGAGAGAGAGAGAGAGAGAGAGAGAGAGAGGGAGTTAATGAAAAACTGAAAAAATGTATATATATCGTATGAAAAATGAAATAAAGAGGCAGGAAAATAGTATTAAAAACTAAAAAACTCTACGTGCAATAACTGACAAAAAATGTTATACAGCAAGGCAACAGCGGATGTTGTGGCGCAGCTGACGTTACAAAACACTGAAACAAACAAGGAGGAGCGAGCACCCTTGAACTGTGGTGGTGCCTAGTGGGGCGGGGGGGCGGGGAGAGGGCGTGGGCGGGAGGGGGACGGGTCATGGGTAGGGAGGTAGCTGAGAGAGAGGAGAGGAGAGAGGAGAGAGAGAGAGAGAGAGAGAGAGAGAGAGAGAGAGAGAGAGAGAGAGAGAGAGAGAGAGGGGGGGGGGAAGAGGTGGAAAGACATCAGCATGCGTGAGGTAAGAGGAGGAGGAGGAGGTGGAAGAGGAAGAGGAAGATGTTAGTGTTGCCATCATACAGGGTTATGATATTTTTTTTTATTCCTTTTTGCTACTGTCTCATTTTCTTGAATCGTATCATAAATATTTCATCCATGTATATAGATAAACCAGAAATTTTTTTTTATAAATGATTAATATTAAAAAAAAAAAAATTGATAATACGAAATCAGGTTGTTCACTTCTTACCCTGAAATTGTTTATAGCTCAGTATTTATTGTTGCTTATGAGAAGAAAAAAACCTTAGACATCTTGATAATTCTCTTATATCATGTGCGGTTATTGCCTAGCGGAATGCCATTACAGAATAGTGGCCTTGAAGGAGAGTAAACATCGAACTACGTTACTCCTGTAGTTGAGGTGTAACAGAGAATGGTTCAGTGCAGAGAAAACGTAATGGGTAACTAAATTAGCTTTACCGCCAATCCGCGCTTCATGTATTGTAATAAAATAGTGACTTTATTAGAGTTGTGGAGGAGAGTGTGGATATTAGTTTCGTGTACTGTGTTGATGGCTGATATTAATTTATTGGCATGTAACAACCCCATCTTGAAACTATCCTATTCTTGTTTTGTTAGTCTCAACTTTGTACACGTGTTCCTCCATATCTCTCTCTCTCTCTCTCTCTCTCTCTCTCTCTCTCTCTCTCTCTCTCTCTCTCTCTCTCTCTCTCTCCGGCTTTGCTAGGTAAGGCGATGATTTCCTCGTAAGGTCTATGAACCAAGAAGAAATAATGAGCAAATATCGTTCACCAAGAATTAATTTGTATTGGTTCTTAATTGTTTGCTTAGGCGGCAAGACAAACACAGCAATTCATTACTGTCTTAACGTCACTGGAGTCAGGATTACACAAGGCGAGTTAGTGTTTTTTTCTTCCAAATTGATATTCAGTCGTACAATAGTGATGTGTAATTCATCTTGTAATTGTTCCAGTAGACACCCTCATTAAACGGCTCCATTGTTCTCGAGAGGAGATAAACATATCATTATTAAGATCAGTAAGGTTGTATAATGTAGGTGAGTGAAGTTTGGTTTGCTGTTCATTTTGACTCAATTGCATAAGCGCTGCCATCTCTCCAGAAATATTGTGGTCTTCCTAGGTCTCCACACGTCCTTTGTATAATATTAATGATGATAATCTTTGTTGAACGAAAGCAATATATATTCTATTCATAATCTTTGGATAAAATTGAATAGTGAACAGATCCGGTGACGTGTAGGAGAATTTTCATGCGCATTACAAACATTTCTCTCAGTGCTGTATATTAGCTAACCTGACAAAGATTACACCACCAAAAAATATCAATGCAAATCACTCTTGATATTGATATTATCCAAATGAAGTACGATTCTTATTAACAACTTTATGTGAAACTAATTGGTGATCACTATCCATGAGTTGGTTATTTTCCCCGAATTGAGAAGCCGTTTAATGACCCACACCACTTCACTCTCTCCACAACACTGACCGAGGAAAACTATGCTACGTAATTCCACGATTTCAATTATATTATCGTTTTTTGGTACATCCAGTAATTTTCTTGTTTTATGCCACCTAGGATTAAGTCAATCCAAAAAGATTATACTTGGTGTGGGTGGTGGCATGTATAACTTATACTTCCAGGGAACTGACTATCATACCTATCCGTCTTTTGTCCTCCATAAAGGAAATTTTTTTTATATCATGTGATGTTCATATGTCTCGTT
>JAPQNM010000003.1:32077435-32082435 GCA_029783475.1 Metacarcinus magister | reverse complement strand
TTGGCTTGGCTTGGCGTGGCGTGGCATGGCGTGGCGTGGCATGGCGTTTTGTGGCGTGGTTTAGTGTGGCGTAGCGTGGCATGGCGTGGCGTGGCGTGGCTTTGCGTAGCGTGGAGTGAAATAGCGTGGCTTTGCGTGACTTGACATGGCATGGCATGGCGTGGCGTGGCGTGGCGTGGCGTGTCTTGGCGTGGCGTGGCGTGGCGTGGCGTGGCGTTGCGTGGCTTGGCGTGTCTTGGCGTGGCGGTAAAGTGGTGGCTCTGGAGGCCACCCACACTACCAGCTGCCGCCGTTTAGCCCGAGGCGGCCATGTGCTGGGGATGGTCACTGGGCCGCGAGAACACCGTCACTATTTGTCTCTTGAGTCTTGAAAATTTCGCATGACCATGACTTTTTGACTCAAGGAAGAACAGTTCTCACGAGTTATTGAATTATCTAGTATTATAATTATTTTTTTCGGGAACATTTTCACTTCTGTCAATGTTAACTTTTCTTAGTAATAATCATTCTAACAAAGTTGGAGTTTTATTTTAATCTCATTTGAATCTGTTTTGCGGAACAAGTTTTTGCAATGTTCACATTCGCTTATCCTTTTCCTGGATCATGAATTATTGTTTTCTTTAATCATAAATACTGACCATGCGGCTTGGTTCTAATCTACTATCTATCAATTCTCTACGTCCATCATATTCTGTACGAACATCCGATCAGTGGATAACTTAAGTGTAAAGGCGATAGATTCTTTCTCCACCTTGACGTGAAGGCTACACGGCCCATCCCAGGTTGTATGAGGCGCAAGGCTCGAGAAGCTGACGTCTGGGACTCGTCCAGACACACGGAGGGAGGAGTTGCTGGCACCGTAAGAAGAAAAAAAGAAATCTCTCCATATTGATACAAAGGAACTATTTCTTGTCTTATTTTTTCGTCCTCAACTCTGAATTGTGATTCCTGTATTTAAATGCAGAAACCTTCTAATCAGAGGGAATAATAGGTGCTTCGATAGATGCATAAACAGAAAAGAAAAAACAGAGCATGAAGAAATAAGGTGAGCCTTCTAATCTTCCTTTACCTCCTGTGTATCCTGGAGCGACGGGCGTCCTAGGGTTACGAATATTACATACATGAGAGTTTCTCCTTAAAACGAGAAGTCAATTTAGTCTAAAATGTGATGTTTGGAATATATATTCACTTCCTTTGACAGTTTTACAACGATGTATTTGCTTCTTTTTGTCAACTTGCATAAAACAGTAATATTAAATGAAACATATATGTGCAAAAATACATGTTCTTATTGTGTTGTGATCAGTTATTATGGACTTGGCGTTCTAAGACTAGAGGGAGGAGATCCATCATGATTCCAAGGCCGCCGACTACACCCGTCTACCTATGAGGACACCTGTGCCTAGATTAAAAAAGATACCTGTGCTAATCCTACAATTAGGATACGCACCAAGGGGTCCTGGCGACCACACACAAAAAATTGGCCCACGGTTTTCATCGGGCGGGGCGGCTGACGGTTCCTTATTCGGTGCTCATTACCATCCCGTCTGCTAAATGCCTGCCCTCTAAGACTAATGCGGCTTTTATTTGTTCGACTCGCCTTATATATCTGCATCTGCCTATCTTTATCTATTTATCCAGCAATCTGTCTTGTATGTTATCAATTTATCTATCTATCAATTTATCTAGGGAGAGACAGATATGTGAAGGCGGGAAGGTTCGAGTGATAAGCTGCATGAATTTTTAATATATGTATCTCCATCTATTTCTTAAAGACTGCAGCCGTTCTTTGTGTTTCGTGCGTCACAAAGTTGCGTGTCACTCATCATGATAAGACTCACGTTAATCTATGCAGCTTCAGTGTAAAAAATGTTGACATTGTCCCAGTGGTCCAGTGAAGAGCAACACACACACACACACGCACACACACACACACACACACACACACACACACACACACACACACACACACACACACACACACACACACACACACACACATCCTTTTATCCGCCCACGGCTCAAAGAAAAAGTCTCCTGTGCCCTAAAAAAGATAGTGAAACCCCATAGTGAACAGCTTCAGCTCTCTTCGCCTCCCTACAGAGCTCACCGCCCCCGGACATCTCTCTTGTTAGGCCTCCACTCACACACACGTCACGCCCTCAGGAGTGACCTAAAAATCAAGGTTCAGCGGGTCACCACGTCAGCACGTCACCACACCCGCTGCGCCGCCTCACTACAGGGGACACTTTCAACTCTACAAGACCTTAACCATTTTTTTTTTTAATTCACGGTCATGTAGAACCAAGAACCAGAGTACCATGAGGTGTATCAGAAGGTTAGGGTTCGTATGCTTTGCCAGCCAGAAAACAAGTGTATCGTGTCATATTTCTCTTCATAGAAAGTGACATATGTGTATAATTTAATTTAGCTCATCGTCCACCATAAGCTTTTGCTCACGGAATGAATAAAAGATGAATCAAACAGTCAACATTTTTGAGGAATGAATCATGTGTTTGTTGCTTGTGTAGTGCAAAGCTGAGGTCAGAGGTGAAACGGGGCGCACCTTCCTCCCTGTGGCTGAGGTAGTCTCATTGGGTACAAAAGCAAGCAGAAGGGCACTTATTGTTAGGCAAAAAACGATATGATAAGAGTAAGTTATTAGTATTGTTTGTAGGTATGTGCAGTGCATAGAAGATCGACCGGCTCTCTTTCTTACGTAAGGTATGTTGACTTATTGTATATTGATTATCTTTATTGTTTTTTGTAGTTTATAGGTAGTTAAATTTTTCAGAAAGATATATGACAAAATTTGCCTCTTAATGTTGCTGTATATTCTGTTTTGGATTATTGAAATGGAATCGATTTAAAAGAAAATGACGTACAGTGGAAGGCAATTTAACTGTATTTGTGCTAGTAATGGCAAGCGAATCGAACGTGAGTTATACCTTTGCCAAGCCGATATACCCAATGACTTCACTTCGACACACACACACACACACACACACACACACACACACACACACACACACACACACACACACACACACACACACACACACACACACACACACACACACACACACACACACACACACACACACACACACGCACGCACGCACAAGGGCGGAGTCACACAGGAGAACTAATGTGGCCACGCCGATAACCTTTCTCCATTTCAAGGACGCCAAGACAGGACAAGGACGGGCACCAAATCTACGATGCTTGAATACCTCATGTCTCTATCTATTATCTTAAGCCTTTTGATAGCTCAGCCGGACTACCGAATAAACAATATTGCCTTTGTTGTCCTACGTAGATGTATGACAAGAGAACAACACATTTTATGGTGGCTAAGAGCAGTATCGCGTTACTTCTTGTATATGAAGTGGAGGCGCTGACATGCAAGACACAGGGACCAAAGAAAGACGATAAAGATTGAGGACAAAGAGAAGCTGGGAGGAAGATGCTGCAGGAGTGGTAAGTAGTCCAGATTAAGCTGAATAGTCACTGAAGGCAGATGAGACGCGGGAGGGGAGAGTGTGTGTACCAGCGAGAGAGAGAGAGAGAGAGAGAGAGAGAGAGAGAGAGAGAGAGAGAGAGAGAGAGAGAGAGAGAGAGAGAGAGAGAGAGAGAGAGAGACGAAGGGGAGGCATGAACACACGAATGAAAAATAACCTATAAAACTAAGAAGCATTAGGAGGAAGAGGGAGAGAGACGAGCAGAGTGCAAGCCTAATGAGGAGGAAACTAAGGAAGACACGTGGGAACAAAAAAAATGGAAGAGGAACAGAGAAACAGAGGAGGTAGAAGCTGAGGAATGATGAGGAGGAAGAGGAGGAGGAAGAGGAAGAGGAAAAGAAAGAGGAGGAGGAGGAGGAGGAAGGGGAGTGAAGGGGAAGCAGGTGTGAGTTCGGAAGTAAACAGTATTACGGACACCCTCAAATTCCCCCCCCCCGCCACCACCCTCGACCCACCACCTGAGGCACGGCGCATGCCTTTATATGCTCTCTCTCTCTCTCTCTCTCTCTCTCTCTCTCTCTCTCTCTCTCTCTCTCTCTCTCTCTCTCTCTCTCTCTCTCTCTCTCTCTCTCTCTCTCTCTCTCTCGCTCCCTCAGTTTCTCCTACAATTACATATATTTTCCTTTTACTTGAGTTTCTACTAATCTTGCTGTTGGTTATTTGTGTACCATGATCCTATACATTATAACGTTATCTTTGTGTCTTATCTCCCCTCATTGTCTAATCCTAGACTGAGATGACCAGCAAAATTACAGGAAAAAAAAAAAAAACTGGTGTTGGCTGAGTTTACTTTTTTTTTGGGGGGTGTGCGGGGGGGGAGGAGGGGGGTGCAGCAGGTGTGGACACTGAACACACCAGCTGCTTGCTTTGCCTCGTTTGTTGGTGCAGGTGTGGTGTGCGTGGTAGGAGGGAGGGAAGGAAGGAGGGAAGGGGGGGGGGTGGGGGGAAGGAAGGAGGGAGGGCTGAGAGATAAATGATAAAGCAGTTTTGTCGCTTCTTCAAGTATTCCTGTCACATCACATTGTATAATCTACTTGTTATTTATGATATTTATCTGTATTTCATGCCCTACATTTTTACCGGAAAATTAGGTAAGGAGAAAGGAGGAAAAGAGGCAGAGGCGAAGGTTGAAAAAAAGAGGGAAAGTGCCAGAAGGAGGAAGACAAGAGAAAAATAAGCATCACACATTGCCAGGCTGTCAATGTGTCACCGGATGTAAAGACTAGCAGCAGGATGTCAAGGATTGTGTCGTTTGCGAGTGTCACCCCTGCGAGAGAGAGAGAGAGAGAGAGAGAGAGAGAGAGAGAGAGAGAGAGAGAGAGAGAGAGAGAGAGAGAGAGAGAGAGAGAGAGAGAAGTAAGTAGGGGGGAAGGGAGGGAGAAATACCGTTGTGAATAGCGAGGAGAGATCGAAAGAAAACTCACAAAACGCAGAGAGAAAAAAAAACTCATTCCTCGTGACCCCCTTTGAGAGTTGCCG
>JAPQNM010000003.1:32067435-32072435 GCA_029783475.1 Metacarcinus magister | reverse complement strand
GTTACGTTCCTTGGGAGAGAGTAGTGTATCCCCTTTATTTCCTCCGTTTTACTCCTGTAAAACACACACACACACACGCACGTACGCACGCGCGCACGCACACACACACACACACACACACACACACACACACACACACACACACACACACACACACACACACACACACACACACACACACACACACACACACACACACCACGAGAAAAGCGGTAATCTGTGTATCTCCACCGCAAGTTTCACCAAAAACGGTACGTTGCGGGAGGCTGACGTAATGAAGAGGGGGCGTGGCGCGTTCCAGAGCACCTCATAGGGAGGAAGGAAGGAAGGAGGGAGGAAGGGGAAGGGGAGGTAGGTCAGTGAGGTAGTGGCTTGCAGCTGCTTGTGGGTGACGGAACTGAGAAACATGTAATGGAGGTTAAGGAGATTCTTCGGCTTCTTTTATTTTTTCCTTGCTTTAGGTGGGCGTTTGAAATTAGCCTTTAAATGCATACATTTCCTAAGCCCCTCGTGACTCCACCCGCGGCCGGGCCTGTGTCGCGCCTCCAAGCTGTTGCATGGCCCAAGGCGTATCCAGAGACCAACCAACAAGCGTCTAATTATTTCACATTTGTTCCCGCCACAACTATGTGGTCAATGCGTTCAAAAAAATTCGTCTACAGTTGAAGTTGAAGAAAGAAATGTTTGTTTTGCATTCATTGAACGTTCTGGAAACCTTATCAACGGTACATAGGTAGAGTATAACTAGAATGACGGTGTTTCCTTTGTCAGAGAGAGTCATGTTATGCTTCAAATGTCGTCACCATTTGTGTTCTGCCGCGTCGCTGCTCAGCTTCCACCTCAAAACACAGCGTTCGTTGTGAGACATTCAAGGTCATGCTTACAGACGAAATGCGCCGATGGGGATGAGCTGTTTGCAAGTGGCCTAAAGCGGTATCAACCACTTTGTCATCTCCTCCTTTTGAAGTGTGGAAACTAATGACAATGTTAGCTTAGACGTGACTCATGTGCAAACATCAGCACCAACAACACAACCACATTTCTCTTTGCATCGCTAGTCTTCCAAAGTGTTCACGTGAGCCTCGCAGCAGGAAGTGGGCTGGCCTATGGGGGGAAAAAACTACGTAGGCGGAATTGAGGAAGGAGTAATTATCGAGTAAGCGCGAGGCGGGACATGGAGCCATAAAGCCCTTACCAGTGTTAGGGAGGAAGTGTAAAGGGGGGTGAAGGTGTGTCCAACAGAGAGGTGTAGGGATAAACATTTTTTTTTTATCAATATGATGTACGAATTGTGACTTTTCCTCTGTGATGATAATGTTTTTTCTTCATATTTCATATTCTTACGTATTAATTCATATTAAACTTAATAATGAAAAAATAAATGATATATATATATATATATATATATATATATATATATATATATATATATACATATATATATATATATATATATATATATATATATATATATATGTATATATATATATATATATATATATATGTATATATATATATATATATATATATATATATATATATATATATATATATATATGTATATATATATATATATATATATATATATATATATATATATATATATATATGTGTGTGTGTGTGTAAGCTGCAGACAGCAGATGTCAGCAAAGATAAGATGAAATGGAGTGAAAAGGAAATTATGTATACACATTTTTGGAGCAAAATTTCACTCCTCTGTTTAGGAATTCCTGGATTTTCTGACTGTATTTTTTTTCTATTTTTTCCCTCCATCACTAAGCCCTAAAGAATGGCTGAGCGGGAGGAGGTGAGGGAAGGAACAGGAGACATGGGAGGGGCTCTTTGTTTTCTCAGACTCCAGGCATTAGCATTCAGAGCGGGTCACTTCTGCCTCAAGAAAGAGAGAAAATAAACGAATAAAAACTCACTACTCCAAAAAGACAATACCTCGAGGTCATTCTCCTGAAAATTCTCAGTTTGTTTAATTTTTTTTTACCCCTTGAGATAAAGTATGTCATTAAATTTACAAAGCAAGCAACACTTCAAAGGGAATAGAGTGTAAATGTTGAGTCCAAGATTTATATAATATTCTAGTTAATCTTTTGTCGTGTGTGTTTTTCCTCTCCTGTTCCATTTTCATCTTTTTTCCCTCTTTCTTTTTATCTTCGTTCTTTCTTTTTCCCTTTCGATTTTTCTAACCAGCTATCGAGTTCAACATTTTTTCTTCTACCTTTTTCTTCAGGGATGTTGTCGTCTGTCGTCATTATTAGTGTGTTTCCTTTGATGCAGACAAATTGTTGAACAGGTTACCAATATACAACGAGAAAACATTATAGTATAGTTGTCATTCCATCCCACGCTGCGCCTCCAAATGAAATTCCATTAAAGTTTGTTTTATCGTACATATTTCAAAATAAAACTGGAACCATATTTTAGTCCTATCCTTGTATTTTATTATTCGTAAAATTTCAATTTCCAAACGTAATTGTAATGTGAGAGAGAGAGAGAGAGAGAGAGAGAGAGAGAGAGAGAGAGAGAGAGAGAGAGAGAGAGAGAGAGAGAGAGAGAGAGAGAGAGAGAGAGAGAGAGAGAGAGAGAGAGAGAGAGCACAGTCAAGGTGTTGCATTCTAGTCCACCATACGCACGCGCGCACACAAACACACACACACACACGCGCACACACACACACACACACACACACACACACACACACACACACACACACACACACACACACACACACACACACACACACACACACACACACACACACACACACACATGCAGCTACTTCTTTCCTTGGTTTACAATGAAAACGATAAAAAATTTGCGAGAATATTTAAATTTCCTTCGACTTGTCTATCTTTATCTATCTATCTATCTATTTATATACACTAGTTTATATAGTGTTGTCATTCCACTGTATGTTTGCATGTAATCTCCATTCGTCTTTACATCGTTTTGCACATGCACACAGGCACACACACATTAACTCAAGAATATATATTACGATTTTCTTAACCTCCCCCCTCCTCACAAATCCCATGTTGGAAGTGGACATAAAATTTTCCTTCCTTCCTTAGAGTCTCGGTGTGCAAAGGTTTCAACTTACTCATGTATTAAGTCCTCCTTGTTAATGCAAAAGTTAACACCTTAATCTGTTCCGCTGATAAACTCAGCAATACATTACTTAATACTGTTTTTGCGCTTTTGAATGATATCATTGCCTTCATGAGAGCAGTATCAAGACACCTCGAGAAGTAAAGACATCTTATTATCCTCAGGACTTTATATATATATATATATATATATATATATATATATATATATATATATATATATTTTTTTTTTTTTTTTTTTTGTTCTCTAGTGAATGAGAACTATTTTGTTTCCCTAAATTACCCTTCGCCATTGTAATTTTCATGGAACACACACATACACACACACACACACACACACACACACACACACACACACACACACACACACACACACACACACACACACGCACACACGCACACACACACACGCACACACACACACACACACACGCACACACACACACACGCACACACACACACACACCCACATACACACACAAACACACGAACACACACACACGCACACACACACACACCCACATACACACACAAACACATACGAACACACACACACGCACACACACACACACGACCTTCACTAAGACATACGTACGCACACAAGGGCATTTGTCATCCTAGGCGGCGTGCATCGAGACGTCCGGCACACCAATGCAAGACTCATTCTGAGGCAAGAGTGTTTCCGCTTCTTCTCTTCACTGTCTCTGTGACTTGATCCCTCGCGGCAGTACGAGTTGTCTTCCTCTTATTCAAAATTTTATGGTAAATTTTTGGATAACACTTACCAGTTTCCCATTCAGAAAAAAACAAAGGAAAACAAAGCTGTGGTATCCGGTTATACAGCTGATAGCTCTTTCCGACGTGAAAAAAGGGAATAAATAAAAATAAAAAAATTAAAAAATAATATATATATATATATATATATATATATATGTATATATGTGTGTGTGTGTGTTTGTGTGTGTGTGTGTGTGTGTGTGTGTGTGTGTGTGTGTGTGTGTGTGTGTGTGTGTATGTGTGTGTGTGTGTGTGTGTGTGTACGTGCGTGCGTGTGTGTGTGTGTGTGTGTGTGTGTGTGTGTGTGTGTGTGTGTGTGTGTGTGTGTACGTGCGTGCGTGTGTGTGTGTGTGTGTGTGTGTGTGTGTGTGTGTGTGTGTGTGTGTGTGTGTGTGTGTGTGTGTGTGACATTAATTGGTCCACGTAGCCTTCTTGAACATTTGTTCGTATATAATAACACAATCAATTCCACCTGTAACGAGTCAGGTGTGACGCATTGAGAACTACATTTATTACTGTCAAGAATTTTCATGTACTGCATTTTTGTTTTGCAAATGCAGTGTTTTTTATTTTTGTTCGCAAAATTCTAATTTCACGATATTGCAAACAATTTGTAATTTCACAGTTGTAATCAAACAGTTTGTAATTTCTATTATCAATTTAAGTTTCAAATAGTATTGAAAAAAACATTTTCGTCTGGAAATATTTACGTAAATATGCACACGTTTATGTCAGAATGATCTTTGCATGAATGTTGTGTTTGACTTACGCTCAGCGAGGTCCGACAGTGAACGATGAATACACATCATGCATGCAGTTCTGGAACGTACAAAACGAAAGAAGGAAACAAACGTAGTACACGACTTAATTCCCTTGAACAAAATGTACTGAGCGATCTTCCAGCAGCTTCTCTATTAACTTGCGGGGATGCTTGAGGCGCCTGGTGGAAGTGACGCTGCTTAATCCCGAGTAATTGGGTGAAGCACACATCCGATGACGGCATCAAGTGAGCCTTCATCACTATACACACAGCTGCACGACCCCGAGGCAACGTAACGGTGGAGGAACAGCTTCACTTGCCCGAGTTCTGCATCAGGTCAGGAA
>JAPQNM010000003.1:32049935-32062435 GCA_029783475.1 Metacarcinus magister | reverse complement strand
TTCCTTCTCCTCAGTCTCATCTCATACATTTCATCAGCATGTTTTTCTCCATATATTATATTTGTTGTAGTTTTTAGTTGGTGGATTTTTGTTCTTCAATAATGATATAAAGTGTATTAGTGTACGTCAGTGTAGTGTAGTGATACAACACGGAACTCACATAAAAAAATAACGCTTCCTTGTTTCACGAATGTAATTAGAGGGATGTGTGTGAACTAAAATTCCTAAGTGGTGTTTCACCCTTCCGTTTCTGCCACATCAGGACTTACGTACTTGTACACTCCCTCGCCATGACAACCTTAACCAACTTAATTTTATTATTGTGCAATATCCAGTTACCACACAGCACCCATCATTGGTGAGGACTGGCTTACACAACCTCTTTGGGATCTTTTATTCGAGACTTTCATGTTTAGATTAACAGATGAAGGTCAATATTTTCATATAGGTATGATTTCTGCCAACATGTTCATCATACATCAAATTGGAAGATCTATAACTTTTATTTACATAAATTTTCACGTTTTGTTTACGTAAATAGATTTACTATTATATGGCCACAAAATTTGGGTAGAAAAGGTGTTTGCCATTTTCCTGCGTAAATATTAGTCTTATAGGAAAATGCATGGAAGCATATATTGTTAAGCTTAGTAAGATCTATCTATCTGCTGTCATTATTGTTCCAAATACTTCCATACTTTGCAAAAAATGTTTTGTGTTATACATATGTGTAATTTTCTCGGTTACTTACAATCCAGTTAAATTTCATTATAGCTCCAGAACAAAGGGTTTTCATATACTTTTTTTTTTTACTATGATATACGTTTCCTACGTAAACATATTCCAATGGGTTTTCCTGCCGATTTTCATGAACATTTTGACTCCAGAATTTCATGAAAATTGGTACATAGAGGTTTTCAGGCTCTCTGAACACAATTCTGGAACCAGTTACTGATCTAGTGGTCTGAAAGTGGTATAAAATGTACTTCACCTTACGCTGTCATATAAAACAAGACTCGCTTGTCTGACTGTGCCGTGATAGATGTGCAGTTTGTAATACTTACGACACATTTGTTTTCTCCTTCACTGCGTTCCTTTCAATTTCTTCTCGGTCTTAAAATCCCTTTCGTCATGAATTAGCAAACTTGGCACCTCACATGACCATCAAGAGGCTGAGTTCAACGAGCAATGTGTATTTAGCTATTTTTCTTCTTCTGACATATTAAAAGGGAAACAAAGGTTAGTACGAACCAGTTCCCAAACCCTGGTCAGTGAACTTACAAAAACGCAGTAGGATGTGTAATTATATTAATTTAGGAAATATAATTCAACTAGTTAGAGGATGCTTGTGAAATTCACTTATAGTCTGATAAACTGGTCTGAAAAAACAAATCCATTAAATAAACTTGTAATTGATATTGGTATTAATAATTTGCACATTGGATATAGATAGATAGAAAAAGAGAGAGAGAGAGAGAGAGAGAGAGAGAGAGAGAGAGAGAGAGAGAGAGAGAGAGAGAGAGAGAGAGAGAGAGAGAGAGAGAGAGAGAGAGAGAGAGAGAGAGAGAGAATGTTCCTCCTTCCTTCCTCTTCCCTCCTCCCTCTTCCCTCGAGCCTGAAGACCTACCTGCCTACCTACCTACCTGTCGGTGCCTACAGCTCCTCTCCCTTTATGGTTAACACGACATTTCAAGCCCGTTACTCGTCCTCAGCCTCTCCCTGCCTTTCCCACACCTTCATCTTGTCACTGCTTCTTCCTCCCTACCCCACCCGGCCTCTTCTCTCTCGAGGACTCCCCCAGGCGGTCCTTCCACAGCCCCTGGGAACGTAATGTGATCCGCTCCTTCTATAACCTACTCTTCTCTCCCTTAACTGAGCTGCCTCCACTTTTTTATATATGTTTTTTATCTACTGTTTGTTTGCCAGAGGCTCCTTGATGTCTAATCCAGTTCTAATTCTTTATGAAGTTTAATTTCACATGACAGGTTTTTACCATTTCAATTTCACTCTCCCTGTCTACCTGCCTGTAACTCTTAATCTCATTCACTTCCTTTCGAGAGATTCAGATTTGTTTTTGATTCATTAATTGCTCTTTGCGTCTGTCAGCTTTCATTACCAAGTCCTACACTCTCCTCCTCCTCTTCCTCCTCTTCTCATGGCCTCACACTCACTCCTCTACCCCTGCCTCAAACACATTACCTCACTTATTGACTAATTTTCACCTTGGGACTTTTCTTCTAATATTTTGATAAGTATTAATTCGGACTTAAATAAAAATGAAGGTGTGTACAACTTTTATACCTCATTAATAAATTTTATGTCTGTCATTTCCACGAAGCAGCAAAAAGAATTCACGGTCAACCAGACATGAGCTGACCACTTAAATGAGTAACTGAAGATAGGATCAGATGATTACAACCATTGCAATCCGAGCTGCTTGCAAAAATTTTAGACAACACTTGTAGGCAAACAGATGGCGGTTAATGGTTGGTTAGACAGCATAAAAATGATATAGTCTGTCACGACAATCACCGTATACATCATTGTCAAAAACGTAGACATTCTCCCTCCACACCCAGCTAAATGTGAGCAAAGACGAGTCTGTCCTGAAAATGTCATTGCCCCTCAAAGGTTGCAGAAGTGTCATGATAGTCACAAGGGAAATATAAGGGCAATATAATAATTCCAGAACTGCTGAACGTGGTAACAGGTAACAGCTTTGTCACGCGGAGATGTAATGGATCAGTAATGTGTGTGATTGCAACTGGTAACTTACTAAATCAAATCAATGATACGTTCCACGCATTATTTGCACGCACTTGAAGACTTCATGGCTTAGGACACTGGGAAGCACACAAAGGGAACCAAACTCCACAGGTCTTAGGGAGTATTAGGGAGAGAACACAGAAAAGTTTAAACACACACCCACACACACACACACACACACACACACCACACACACACACACACACACACACACACACACAGACAAACGCGCACACATTATTTTTTATTTGTTTACTTATTTATATTCCTATTGTTAACTTCAAAAAACTACATAATTTAGCCCTTACGTCAGAGGTTGAAATGTGTCATATTACTCCTGAGCCGGTGAAAGTTAAGGGTTACGTTAGGTTTTGTCTGTTCAACCATAGTAGTGAGGAAGAGAAAGAGGAAGAGGAAAGAGACAGAAACAATTACCAGCTTCCCACAGTTACCACAAATTATGCAATCAAACTCAGACCTCTCTCTCTCTCTCGCTTCTATCTTTTATTTTTATTCCGTTCGTCTGTCTGTCTGGTTGTTGGCCTGTCTATTTTTCTTTTCATCTGTTCTGTCTGTTTCTGTTACTAAATGTTATATTTCTGTTTTTGTCTGTGTCTGTCTCTCTGTATCTCTCTCTCTCTCTCTCTCTCTCTCTCTCTCTCTCTCTCTCTCTCTCTCTCTCTCTCTCTCTCTCTCTCTCTCTCTCTCTCTCTCTCTCTCTCTCTCTCACTTATTGCATTTCTTGTTTACTAAGGTGTGTGTGTGTGTGTGTGTGTGTGTGTGTGTGTGTGTGTGTGTGCGTGTGTGTGTGTGTGTGTGTGTGTGTGTGTGTGTGTGTGTGTGTGTGTGTGTGTGTGAGAGTGAGATATAAAGATTTTGAGGCAACGCAAGGAACCCTCTAATAAGATAACATTTTTTCAACACATTTCTTCTCACATCGATTCGTCTTTCATTGATAGTAAATGCAGTGTGTGGAGGAGGAAGGTGGAGGGGGTCATGCATTGTCTGCTTTTCTTTTATTACTCAGTTCGTTCAGTAGATAGAAAGCACAAAGCACATCCCCCGCCAATTTTCTTGTTGCATCCGTTAAGTCTTTTTCCACAGTTTCCATACAAAAGAATACGAAGGAAAAGGAAACATCACCAGTCCCCTTGACGGATAAGAAGACTAAGAAAACCTGGCGGGAGAAAGTGGCATGAAGAATTCCGAGACTCACAATGTTAATCTTGTTGCCTGACGGAGACACAGCTGCAGGCGTGTATGTTTTTATGTGGAAGAATCCTCTTGTAAAAACAGCAACGATTCCACATTTTCACGACCACATCGACAGCACCGCTACCTCACCTTCTTCGTTTTTCCCTCACCTAAAAATCCGATAAAGAGATTTCCCACATAATTCATCCATTGTGATGCGGCCGGAGGTCTTCTTGCCTCATAGCATATTATGTGTGGCTGGGGAGGGTTAACGAGGCGAGTGAGGCCTTGTGGGAGGGGACGTGGAACCAGCCTTCCTACCGCCACTACGTCTGCCTGTCTGTCTGTCTGTCCCTTTCACCATAGCCATTGTCGCTCGTCCTCCACATTTTCACTTTCCCACCTTCACCATTTCCACTTCCGTCCAATTAACGTTGCTACTCACCGTCACCAAGTCACGTGCTCACCAAGTGTTGCTACGCCTCTGTTTCATCCCTTTGCCTCTCCACCACCACTACTCTAGACTCTCTACCGCTGCCACCACTCTCCACTAGCACTTCGCTCTTTTCGCTCGCCTCATCATTCCAGGCTGTGTTGATTTTTCATCCCTTACCAATACCTGGAGGCTGCATTTATTTTTTCATTCGCCGTGAACGTGATCAGTCGCCTGCTTCTGATGGTCAAGTCTTGAAGCCGTCCAGCAATCCCTATGCGACAACTACTAACTTTGTCTAACTCTTGTAAACATTCCAGCCCCAGACATAGCACTGAGCGTTTCCCTTGCTCCTCTTCCCTGCCTCATCCAAGAGTCAAACCACATCAAGTAGTTAGAGGGCGTTTAATTGAACGGTACTGAGTTGTTTCGGATGTAATTAATGTGATCATTCTGGGAAGAGGCGACAGATGTGTATGTGGATGGGGGTAGGAGAGAGGGGAAGGGACAGTGACTATGCTTTGATCCAGCCGCCTCATCCATCTTCCATTAGTGTTGTTTAAATTGTATTGCATATTGTAAAAAAAAAAAGAAATGATAGATTGGCCGAATATTTATTTTTTTCTTATTTTGCACGATTTACTTTCAATTTCAATGCACTTCATGTATTACAACACTTGACATGAGCTTACATGGAGCTGTATGATTCGTTTTGCGTTTAAAAGACCTTGACTGTACGTTGAAAGCACGCGGTGAGGTTATATATATATATATATATATATATATAGTGTGTGTGTGTGTGTGTGTGTGTGTGTGTGTGTGTGTGTGTGTGTGTGTGTGTGTGTGTGTGTGTGTGTGTGTGTGTGTGTGTGCGTGCGTGCGTATGTGTGTGTGTGTGTGTGTTTTCTCTCAGGTATCTCATGCCAGCGTTATTCTCTCCGGTTGAACAACGCAACACCTCCCGGGATGACAATTACACGGAGCTTCCCTTGTCTTCGTGGAGCGGGGAGTCCCTGAACCCCTCCACAAGGACGCGGTGAAGGTGGAAGCTGCGTGGCCTTCCGAGGAGCGGCGGGATGGTTCTAGCAAGTGTCCGCCGCGCCGATAAGTTCTGGTCCGTCGAGTTAAGGTGGACAACGACGGCCGCGGGAAGGAGACTATTATAGGTGGACTGAACCCCGCTAGCACCACGTAATGCATTCGATCCATCTTGATTACACTGTTAAACCATTGAGGCAACGCAGCCGCACACGTGTCTTAAGTTGAACCATCGTCCTGTTGTACTGACAGTGGCTTGGGAGATATAAAACTGAGTAATGACTGTTATTGGTTAGTGTGGTTAAATGTTGAGTAATTATTACCACCTTGAGGGTTACCTGCTGCCGCAAGGTTCAGCGCGCAATTAATGATAATTGCTTCCATCTTACATTAATAGTTTTCATCTCTGTCTTATGAACATTTATCTTCTTGCAGTGTGTTGTGTTAGTTGAAGTTATACGGTGTAAGAAGAAGGATAATATAATAGCAGTAGTATTGGAAATAATGATAATAATAATGATAATAATAATAATAATAATAATAATAATAATAATAATAATAATAATAATAATAACAATAATAACAAGTCATAATATTATGTAAGTAAGTGGTGCCGACCGAAAAATGTACTATTGCTCTGTATCTATGAAAAAAAATTAAGTTGTGTGAGTAAGTGGGTCCTGATAAGAAGAATGAGATGAATTATAGATGCATCAAGTTGTAGGGTGTTGGATCGTCTGTTGTGTTTGTAGAGTTGCCGGATACCTTACAGCAAGCAGTAAAGGTTTGTTAGGAGGGTATTCGTTCCCATGGTGATCTGTTGTCTACCTGTACCTCTAAAACCTGCTGAAGGTTAATATACTGTTTGGACTCACCCTTTGGACTCTTTTCATAGTGAGGATGCTTTGAACGAATCCCTGGAAGCTGGTGTGACAGTTATTTCGTTTTGGTAACAATATTGTGTCATAGCTGTCCATACAACCAGCCATTAAGCCATATTTCCTGGTTTTGACACTAACACTATTAGTAGTTAGTTACGTTATGTGTGTGTGTTGCTTTTAGTGTCAATTTTCTTCCCTTTCTCCTCCTCCTCCTCCTCCTCCTCCTCCTCCTCCTCCTCCTCCTCCTCCTCCTCCTCCTCCTCCTCCTCCTCCTCCTCTTCCTCCTCCTCTTCCTCCTCCTTCTCCATCGTCACTGTCCTTAAAGTGGTCAACTGCTACTTTTATTTCGCTGGGATTTACTTTTCTTTTTGCGTCCAGTGTATTAAAGAAAAACAAGTAAAAATCTAAAACTGTTGTGCAAATAAGGATTGTAATGAAAATTATAATTATACTAATAGCACCAATAATAAGGACAAAGCTAAGAAGAAAAATAACAACAATAACAGTATCGGTATAAATCACTGTTTTTCTTACACGTCCTTTGGTTAGGTAGAGAAAAAAAATGGGACCCAATGAGCCGGGATGACCATAATAAATTTTTGTCCAATGGAATCCAAGACGATATTGGGTAGAGTTCGTGATTGGTCTTGCTCAGAGAAGAGGAGGAGGAGGAGTAGGAACAGTAGGAGGAGGAGGAGGAGGAGGAGAAGAAGAAGAAGAAGAGGGGGAGTGGTGGTAGTGTTCTCTTTTATCTCACAAGGAAGACTTTGATAATATAATAGCATAGGATCTTGTGTATGTTAAGCTTTGAGGTGGTCGTGGTTCATAGGTCTTCACGTTGGTGTCGTGACCTCTGCTTCTATAAAATTACCCATATAATTACTGGGAAACGTCGCAGGACACAAAGAAAGAGTAGTGCAAGCTTACCTGTAATTGTGACTGTCTATGTATGTATGCTGCTTGACTCTCTCTCTCTCTCTCTCTCTCTCTCTCTCTCTCTCTCTCTCTCTCTCTCTCTCTCTCTCTCTCTCTCTCTCTCTCTCTCTCTCTCTCTCTCGAGCTTAATTATCTCATTAGAGACTCCTGACATCGCTTATTAAGGGAAAGTATGTCGCCATCCCATTGTCCAACATTCACGAGACTACGAAGTGCTTCCAGCTAATGCTATACACTTAAGTCTTTGTAAAGAAACCCAATCGCTGTCTCGCTGGATGTAGTAGCCAGGTAGCTTTACGGAACCAAGTTAAGTATTACTCCATCTATCTATGTATTGGGTAGAAATATATATACACACACACACACACACACACACACACACACACACACACACACACACACACACACACACACACACACACACACACACACACACACACACACACACATACACAGACAAACGGAAAATTACCTCACTCCCATGTAGATGATGTATTGTGAAGTAGAAAGTGAAAGTAACGCAATGGTAAATACAAACCCTCGCGGGAATAGGACTACTGAGTGTCGTTGGCGTGTTGTTTACTTATGAAATCAAAGGAATGGCATTACACGACGCACCTTTTGTCAAGGCCATAGCGACCTTCATGCCCTGTATTCTTGCATAATAAACAAGGAAAATTTACATTCATCTTTGTGTATATGAATGTGATTGTATGTTCTTACTAATAATGCTATTGTTTTTTTTATTTTTAAAGAATTGTCCTTCCATATTGATGTGAGGTTGTTGGCGGAATGACTTTATTATGGGAGGTGTTTGTGAATTATACAGTAAAGAAAAGGTTGAATGAAACTAGATGGTGAAGGTGGTGTAGGTAATAAAAGTGAACCAATTTTGATATACACACGAGAACTGAGACTGGATGGCGAGAAACAATGTAATAGTTTTATATATGAAAAAAAAAGAAATCAATTTTATATGCAATACCTCGCACACGTGTATATACTTTTTTATTGGTCTATGTCTACATTTCTCCAGAAGATTAAATTCCCGGTATTCTATAAATATTGTCTTTTAATAAACTTTTCTCCGAATGCGACTCACGACTTTGCAATGATCTTTGATTACCTCCATGATACAAACGGCAATTTTTCACTGAGACTCAAAAACTTTATCTATCATTTATCTTTATTCTTACTGTACCTAGGAAAGTATGCTATGAATTCACCTCGAAAGTCTACATGTAAGTACTGTACGTAGATTAATCATTACTTTTGGGTGCTGTTCTATGCACTTAAAAACTCAATAATCTATCAAGAGAAGAGGGAGTAAATAATTTTGGAATATTTTTGTTTTGATTGTGTCAGCATTCCTATTTTGTTTTCATTCGTGAAATATAAAACACGGAGCAAGACTTATTTAGTGCAAGAAGATATTTTAGCATCAAGAGATTAAGAGAAAACTCACATGTCCTTAGATTTAGTCAGTGCAGCAAGAATGAGTGTGTGTGTGTGTGTGTGTGTGTGTGTGTGTGTGTGTGTGTGTGTGTGTGTGTGTGTGTGTGTGTGTGTGTGTGTGTGTGTGTGTGTGTGTGTGTGTGTGTGTGTGTGCGTGTGTGCGTGTGTGAGTGAAGCTAGCTAGCGTCAGGTGTAACTCGTTTGTCGCAGTTCCCAGGACAAAGGACATGCGAAGGACACTCATTTAGGCGTACATGACTGTGCGGATGAAGCATAATTGTTCCTTTGTATCAAGCAGACTTTTAACATACCTACGAGGAATTACAGGTAAATTGGTGCTTGTGGATCTCTTTTTTTCCTTCTTTCTCTCACCTTTCTTTCTCTTCTACTTTCTCTTTTTTTATTATATCATTGTTTTACGTTTTCTCCTTATCATACTTCTTTGTATCCACCTCTTCTCTTTTATTCATGTTTTTATTGTAATTGCATGTGACTATATGGATATCCAGACCACATAAACCCTACGGTCCAAACTAGGTGGTCTGTCCTTAACCTTGTGTAAATGCTGAGAGAAAGATTCAAGCGCTATCGGAAGTAAAGGCAATTAGAAGAAATGCAGTCAAACAGCCAACACGACGCGTAGCCTTATTAGAAACTTTGTTGGAGGAGAAGGTGATTAAATTTGTGATTAAAAGAGTTAATTATGTTGCACTTCACAGCGAATGGTGATAAAGCAGAATTTGGGGCAGACTATTTTTTATTTTTCTACATTCCATTTTTACTCCTTTACTCCTTCTTCGTGTTTAGTCATGCATTAGAAAGTTTATTTTCGTCAACTTTCATAAACCACAAAAGTATTTTAAAGTACTCTTAAGTTTTGCTTGGAGACAATGCTGCTGGAGAGAAAACAGGTTTAGTCGTGCCTGTCTCTCTTCATAAGATTTACTACACAAAGAAAAAATCATTTTCGTTGTCCTACACTGGACAGCTTCTAATTTTGTTATGTCCTTTGCACAGTGAAGCGACCAAAATTGAAAGAGAATGAAATGAAAATGCAACATTGCTATTTTCGTGTTTGTTTGTTTGTCTGTCTATTTGTTTGCTTGTTGGATGGTTTGGTGATAGAGAAGCCGTGCATGGAAACTCGATTTAGTTTCTTTACATACACGCGGCAAAAAGAAGTGGCTGAAAAATTATTATATACCATCTTTACTTTCATCCTTAGTTTTTTATAAGCTGTTTTACGTTGCGAAAAATATTTCGACATAACTGAAATTTATGAGTGTCTTCCTCACATTATAAAGTTATTCTGTGAGGACTTCGTTCCTAGGGGATGGGAAAATGATGCTCTGAAATTTATAAAAAGTTTTCCCTTCTTAAAGGCAGAAAGCGAAACCAGGGAGATGCATCCTTCATCGCCTCCAGCTGCGTCGAGCACTATCCCTGAGGCCCTCCCAGGCATAAATCTCGGCTGTAATATCTCAGGTGGATTTTATACCTTAAGTTCTTCGGCACGAGGCGGTATGAGAAGCTGCGTGCAACGAGAGGGTGAGGCGGGTAGGTATTTATATTCAGAACACACACACCAGCAGGCGAGCACGAAGACAGACGAAGACAGAAAAGACACAGTAAGACAAATAAAGTCAGACTGATGAAAAATAACTCATGAAGAGAAACCTGAAAAAAAGATTGAGGCTCTCAGTGGATAAGTGCATTGTCTTCCAGGTGTGAGCGACAGCAACAAGGGGCACACAACCCTTGAATCACTGGCAGGAAGAATTGTCACTTTCACTCATCCGGAGATTCGAGTCTCATTTTACTTGTGCTTTTGGATGTGCTTGCAGTAAGGGAAAGTCAGGAAGTGTTAAGAGGGAGGAGGCAAGGCTGCTTCTCTTTTCTTATACCTCCTGAAGAGCGACGAAAGTGAGGGTTATTGTGAAGTTTATTCGTAAATATTCTACGTCGAGGATAATTTGATATCATTCACTTGTGTTATGTTAGTAGGTTTGGATTACCATAATTTATTAATCCCATGCTTATTTGCAATGCTAGATACATTTTTTTTTTAAAGTGAATGTTGTACTGGAGTATAGTTTTATATACATTTTCTTCAAGGTTTTTTGTTTATATGTAGGAAGTCATAATTTATGCAGAAAGAATTATGAAGGTCGTGCATTTCTTGCTTTTTTTCCATTCGTGCAATTCCCCTGAATTTTCCGTCCTCATCCTCCTTGACGTTGTCCTTTTCTTTCATTTCCTCCTCCTCCCCCCCCCGCGTCCTACCACCACCCCACCACTCGCAGACATTCTCCATTAAAATGTATTGCAGCACCAAGTTATACTCTTGCAGTACCTCCGGCAAGAAGCTGCCTCCTTCTCTACCTTTGCCTCGAGTCCCCTTTCACGGTCCAACTGGCACCAAGCAGTAACCACCTGTCATGGTCCATGAAGCCCAGAGTCCCTCGAATGCCATCAATAGGTTGTGGAGCTGTTTGGCAGTCTTCACGGTCCACAGGTCTTCGCCACAGTTATTTCCTCGCGAAGAAGACACAAACTAATAGAAGGGGAGTCTAAATTTTCGTTCTAAGTCCAACGTTAATTAAGAAACGGAGAAAGCAACCAAGGAAGAACTGAGAAAAAGAAGAAAAAAAAGCGCAGAAGATGAATAAAAGCCGCTGAAGGAGAGAAGAAAAACGGAAATTACAGAGAGATAACACAGGGGAAGAAAAACGGTCTGGAGAGAGAGAGAGAGAAGAAAAAAAAAGTGTCAAGGCTGCAGTAATAGAAGTAAAGGCGGCTATAAAAGAAGCTAGGTAAGAAGATTAAACAGCAGAGAAGAGGAGGAGGAGGAGGAAGATAAGAAGGAGCAGGAAGAATAGATATAGGATAGGAAGAAGAAGTGGGAAAACAAAACAGAAATAAAATTATAAAAAATTGAGATTCCACACACCCAACCCCCACCAAACCGCCAAATAGGAAAAGGTAGTATTGGTATTGCTAGTGGTGACAGGCAGTGAGTGTGTTGTAGGTAAGGTCTGGCGTGAGTAACCGTTCCTCACTGCCCCGTCCTTGTCCCTTCACTACGTTATATAAACAAAATGCCGAGCACGTCCCTACTCCCTCCACCACTAGTCACGCTGCGATGACCCCGAATCACTGACTCGAGCCTCCTCCTCCGTTTATGTGTTCCAGAGAAAGACAACAAAAAGTGGCGAGTTTACTGTTTTGCTTTACGGAACGCCACCTCTGTTCCCTGCTACTACTACTATTATTACTACTACTATTACTACTACTACTACTACATTGGTCAGTTTTTTTGTTCAAGTGATAATGAAGCTTGTTTGTATTCTGGTCGTCCTTTGTCGCTGGCGGCCTTCGTTGTGTATTAGAAGTGTCAGTTGACTTGTTTTCCTGTTGTAAGTTATTCTCTCTTTTTTTATATATTTTTTTTTGTCTCTCTCTCTCTCTCTCTCTCTCTCTCTCTCTCTCTCTCTCTCTCTCTCTCTCTCTCTCTCTCTCTCTCTCTCTCTCTCTCTCTCTCTCTCTCTCTCTCTCTCTCTCTCTCTCTCTCTCTCTCTCTCTCTTTCTCTAAGTTAATGCCTTGCCTTCGTTTATTTATGGGTCATTGTCTTAATTATTATGTATCTTCATTGTTTTTTTTGTTTTGTTTTTTCCTTGTCATGAATATATTATCATCTATTAATGAGTCTCGTGTCAGTTGATTATATAATTATTCTTATTTTCAGCTGGTTTTTTTTTATTTTTTATTTTTATGTGTGTGTGTTTTTTATATCATG
>JAPQNM010000003.1:32042435-32044935 GCA_029783475.1 Metacarcinus magister | reverse complement strand
TTTGTTGGGTAGTCTTTTTAGGAGGAATTATTAAATGTCGTTGCGTTTAGTGATGGTTTATTAGGTCAGGGTACTGTGAGGTCGTGGGTGACTAGTGTCTGTGGTCCGTCTCGCTTGGCAGGGTTAATCTGAGACCCCTGCTGCTACTATGTTCACCGGGCAGAGAGAGAGAGAGAGAGAGAGAGAGAGAGAGAGAGAGAGAGAGAGAGAGAGAGAGAGAGAGAGAGAGAGAGAGAGAGAGAGAAAGAGAGAGAAAGAGAGAGAGGTATATCCTCCCCATTATCCCAAAGTTAGACAGACAGACTAACAGACAGACAGACATGCCAACTAAAAGATAACATTTTCCTGGTTTATTGCTACTAAGCCATTCACACAAAAAAAATAATTGATATCCAAGAATGGGGTATAAATGTGAAGGGAGACAGGATAACAAACACGTCTTGTAATGCAGGCACGTTAGCATGAAGGAAGAATGCAAGCAACACCATTATATGAAGAGAAACACCAAAATAACAAACACCTCGGAGCGATAATG
Organism: Metacarcinus magister; assembly: GCA_029783475.1. NCBI lineage: Eukaryota > Metazoa > Arthropoda > Malacostraca > Decapoda > Cancridae > Metacarcinus > Metacarcinus magister. The sequence goes on along the minus strand of JAPQNM010000003.1, from coordinate 32,044,400 downwards.
ACTCAAGGTTTTTTTTTTTTTTCCCAGGGTCATCATACATGTGTACATACATACGTTGGTGTCAATGCTTGCTTGCGTCACGTGTGTTGTTGACCTTTACTCTGAGTCTTGACCTGCATGTGGTGGGGTGGGTCAGCGGGGAGTATTTTCACTTTCAATTTTAACACAATGGAAAACAAATAGAAATAAGAATATATATAATAAAAGCACCTTAAGCACAGTGTTCTAAAAAAAAACACACTGTAATTATTGAAACCCAATATGACTGAATAATAGATATACGTAAATATTTTTGGTTAAAGCCAGGTAGGGAGGGCAGTGTGGGAGGGCAGACTACTTCAGAATTGTTATTAAAAGTCCCTCGTATATCCTTGTTGCTTCCCACCCCTCGCCTGACATAAAGCTATGTTCCTAGCTCACAGGGAACATGTAAGTCATTTAATCCAATCGGCGATATACGAAAAATGAATGGAGCGGGAACGAACAGGTGAGAACAAGTGAAGTGAATCGTGCAGGTGGTGAGATCGAATAAGAGTGAAGAAAGATTGTGTTGGATAAAAAGCAAGGTAGAGAGGGAAACAGGAAGAGGAGGAGGAGGAGAAGGAGGAGGAGACATCACTGACGGTAGAACAAATTAAAGTATAACAACCTGCAAAAAGCTCCTCCCAGTATACGTATAGTTATGTGTGTCTTCCATTACTATTATTAACAAATCAATCAATATGAAACAAGTAATTCTCCCTCCTGTCGTTACCAGCAGCCCCAGCACCATTACAATAATCATGATAGCGTCCCACTCCAACCCACCACTCCCTCTTCGTTCTGTTCTTCCCATCCCACGCCTTAGCAGCACAGAAAGAAAGAAACAAAAACAGTAGACTCAATTTTCCACTTGATACGAAGACAATGTGAAATGGATGGAAATAAAAAAAATATATAATCTCTCAATGACGACCAGATAGACTCAACAATTGCATATATATATATATTTTTGTTCCGCCTGAGGATAATATTTTGGAATTCACTCGTCGGTTGTATGGAAAAAGAAAACAAGGAATTATAAACAAAAGAAATGTAAGAATATGTACTCACTTATTGATGGGTGAACGGTGTGGACAGGCAAGGGTGGCTTCTTCCTCTTTCTGCGAAGCTTGCAAAGGCCAATGTAACAGATGACAAACCAGAGCACGCAGATGAAGACAATAATACTGACGCAGATGGTCCAGATGATAGCGTTGGTAACCTGCATCATGATGAGCAGTGAGGGGGTGTGGGTGGGTGGGGTTGGGGAGAGGATGAAGGATTATGATGAGGTAAGATTGTCAGAAAAGCCTCATTATCTGGATGGAGAGGAGACGTGTGTGAGGAAGACGAAGGAAAAGGAAAGGGAGTAGGGTAGGAAGGAGGACAGGGGGAAGACGTGCAATGTCTAGGTAACCCATTTTGTCCAAGGGCTACCTGTAAGGGCTGACAAGGTTTTATTTTTCTTCTTATTCGTGTTCTTCTCTCTCGCTCCTTTCTCCTCTCTCTCTCTCACACACACACATACGCACTCACACTGACTGACACTTTCCTTTCCTTGTCTTTGTTTCCCTTTTATTTATTCAGGATTGTTGTCCTCTTCTTCTCGTTCACTGTCCTTCGGTTCTCTGTTTCTATAGTCTTTTAGGGGTTGTTTTCCCACACTAGAAATGGTTTCAGTATCACTTCGTAGTGCTTCAGTTCATAAAAGCTTTGTTGTCATGGTTCGTTCAATAGTTTCATGGTTCCCTCATCTTTTTTTTTTCTCAAAGTCACGTCCCCAGGATTTCCATATTTTTTTCTTTACAGAATTATATCAACCTTTTCAAATATTTGTTCACTGATTCTTGGCTTTGTGTCATGGATGTAACAATATTTCACTGAATACACTTCACCTAAGGCCTGGAAGAAATATTCAGTATAGATAACATATGTAGGACACAT
>JAPQNM010000003.1:32024935-32027435 GCA_029783475.1 Metacarcinus magister | reverse complement strand
GTGTGTGTGTGTGTGTGTCTGTGTGTGGGTGTGTATGTGTGTGTGTGTGGTGGGGGGGGAGGGGAGAGGTGCGGTCTGGGTTCGCCTTTTCTAAGCATATTTTCAGATTACGGTGAACTGTGAAAGTAGTGCTTAGCTCCGTGGTAGCATAGATAGAGTACAGTGTTGCACCATTCCCACCACCGCAGTGCCAGTGTGTAGCGGGCGAGACTCAACCAACGAACTATAACCAGTAACCTTCATATAGTGTCTGTTTTATCTTTTGCCCATTGACGTAGGGTTCGTATTTGATAAAAATAAAATATATCAGAAATGGGATTCATATACTCGACGCGAATAAATGAGGCTGTTCAAAGGAAATTAGTGAAGAGTGATTTTCAGTGTGACAATCTTTTCCTTATATATTTCACTCGTAAAACTGTATTTTGATGACAAAGAAATGTATTGTAGGACATACATCACTTGGACCTGTCGCGAGAGAGGGAGAGAGAGAGAGAGAGAGAGAGAGAGAGAGAGAGAGAGAGAGAGAGAGAGAGAGAGAGAGAGAGAGAGAGAGAGAGAGAGAGAAAGAGAGAGTGGCAGTCAGTATTATTTGCATCCATCGACGTTCTAATTTCCAATTCCTACTGAGGAAAGGAACAGCCAACTGGTAATGGCGGTTGTGATGGAACACGGGATTAGGTTTAGAGGATATCTCACAGAATGGTATCTTTCTCTCTCTCTCTCTCTCTCTCTCTCTCTCTCTCTCTCTCTCTCTCTCTCTCTCTCTCTCTCTCTCTCTCTCTCTCTCTCTCTCTCTCTCTCTCTCTCTCTCTCTCTCTCTCTCTCTCTCTCTCTCTCTCTCTCTCTCTCTCTCTCTAACATTTGACAGACGAACTTTAAGGGTTAATTTTATCTCGTCTTGTGCATTCGTTCACAAGATATTTTGTTTATATCTTTCCCAAACAACTAAGAAATCATGTGGTCTTGTCATTCCTACAAACTTGGCGAGGCTTTACATACAAAAGGTCCTTCACTCTCTTACTAACTCAGGCTTACTTAAAGTGCAATGCCTTCAGTGTTATAATGCACGTGAATCCGGACATAATTAGAAGTACAGGCGCCTGAAGAGTCTCCTAATGAGGGAACAATGACCTGCGGCACTCAGCTCATTAGTTTAAGAGGTGCGGACCTTCAAGACGCCTCGTTAACCACACGCCTCGTCTGACTGTTCCCAGACTCCGACGTGCACCAAAAAAATGTACAAATATCTCGGATATGCCTGAGTTCATTTGCCACTTAATACCTTTATTAAGCATGTGTTATTAAGGGGTCTGTTCAAGGTCTTGCTAGTGTTGTCGTTACTGCCATTATTATTAATATTAACTTAGCTGCTAAAGCCTATTTTTACGGTAAAAAGTAAAGTTGTGTAATTGCATTTAGTTTAACAAGTAATTATTGTATAATGATAACGTTTTATATTTATATGATTGCTTGTAGAGTGTAATTGCACCCTATTATGAGTTCATCCTTTAATTGTGAGTGTATCATTGAGGCGAAAAGTATGTGAATGGCGCCATTGTCCTTGATCTTTTATCGACAATATCCTACTGCATTATTTACTATTACCTATGATTTGGCCCTTAGTAATGCCTCGTTTCCTGTGTAATTTGTTTTCTTTCTCGCTGTTTTGTTTTTTCTGACTCGCGAAGAGATCACTGATATCCGACCAAAGTTTGAAGGACTCATTCCACAGTCACGGACGCAGCCTTGAATGTGGTCGTGAGGAATGAATTTATCCCATAGCTGAACTCAAGTAGTTAAAACAATAGATAACGCAAAAACACTCTTGCGTCCCTTACATTGATTTACAACAAACTCTGCACGCCACAGAAACACACACAACAAAAACAAAAATAAAAACAAATAAATCACCACTACCACCCACCCATTCCTTAAAGATGCGTGATGTTCGTTGCAGTTACATACAATGCTAGGTTTCAGTTGTTCTTTCCTATATTTGTATGTCTAAACGTGAACAATTTGTTATATATATACTTCACGTGGGTGTCAGATATAATTCAGATATTTCACTTCCGCATAATTGTGGTCAGAGAAGAGACGAAGAAGGAGAGATTGATGTAGGTTTGTCCTCTGTCCGTACAGGGAACTTTGGCCTTGAGGGTACTGATGAGAGGCCGCGACCACACTAACTTTCAAGCAGGCAAAGGACCGCGGGAGAGTAATGAGGAAATGAGGGACAGAGAGAGAGAGAGAGAGAGAGAGAGAGAGAGAGAGAGAGAGAGAGAGAGAGAGAGAGAGAGAGAGAGAGAGAGAGAGAGAGGGGGTGTTGTGTGAGTCGTTGGAGGTGAAGGTGAGATAAAATATAGGGTGCTTCAAGAGTTCGCAGGAAATTCTCACTATTTTCTGTTTATGGGACGTGAAAGGGTGGAGGGGGAAACTTTAGAAAAATGTTCTATACCCTTTTATTATTCATTTTCCCCAGAATATGTTGTGTATT
>JAPQNM010000003.1:32017435-32019935 GCA_029783475.1 Metacarcinus magister | reverse complement strand
CATACACAGTAAGGAGGGGCGCGGCCAGCGGTCACCAGTCTACTTTAGTCAACAATTTTCATCCATTAAATATTCAACAATTCTACCTTTTTGTGTTCAGTTAACCTTCGTAACCTGGTGATTAAAGTGACCGTAGCTAAGGAGATAAATATTAACGCATAGGGACTTATTGTTACGGAATAATAAAAAAAGACATTGACGTCACTAGATAGAAACAATATACAGTGTGTGTGTGTGTGTGCGCGCGCGTGTGTGGGTGTCGTGTTTCACCGTGATATACAAACATATTTTTCTAATACAAATAAATTTATTCGTTTACCTTACAATACGAAGACAACAAATTCAAAGCATGTTAACAGTCTTTGAAGAACATAGTTTTCGTTCATTACTTGACATCTTGAACCACTTTGATGTTTGTTACAAAAAGTATCATAAAATTACTTTGATCTAACCATTTAATTTCCTCTAACTATTTTTGTTCCAGTTACTCTTACCACCAGTGTGAACCGTTATGTCCTCTATGTTATAACTATTTCTACACAATCTCTCATCATACTTAGATTTTCAATATTGTTTCTCATATATAGTATGGTTGTGGGTAAAGGGAAACGTTTCCTCTTACATGAACAAAGTTAGCTTTTTGCACATTATAAACATGAGTCAGTATGCTTGGGTTGTGATCAAAATAAGCATTTGTGTCATATATTCTGTTCCTATTATCTTATTCTTTCAGTATTTTAACACAGTCTCCGCATTAGCTACGATATGATATGTTTAACCTTGAAGCTTTATCAGTATTATATATTATAAGTATATATACTCAAACTAACCGATTTTGTTAGTCCGTATTTATTTTTTTTCTGAAAATTATAAGGTCGTTTTTTACGTTTCTCAGATAATTTATGTATAAGCAATAGAGAAACTAGGAATTTTAAAGGCAATGATGAAATGACGGAATAATCTAAATATATGATAACAGCTCAGAGACAATGAAATTTCGTACTGAATTTCTTGATGTATATAATAAAATGAAAACATTTTGATATCAGTGTTACGCCGCGTTCATTTAATTGCTTATTTTATTTTATTTTTTGTTGAGGGAAAAGTAAAAAATTAATATGTAATCATGTTATGCTAGCAAATTAACTTGCTTTCTATGTTTGCGTTGGAAAACATGATTATAAAAAAAAAAAGAATATTAATCAAACTATTTAATGCCATAAAAAAAACAAAAATCTCGTGTTGGCTCCGGAAAGAATGAAAACACTTCATTACCTATGCAATCTGATAGAAAAAAGAGAGAGAGAGAGAGAGAGAGAGAGAGAGAGAGAGAGAGAGAGAGAGAGAGAGAGAGAGAGAGAGAGAGAGAGAGAGAGAGAGAGAGAGAGAGAGAGAGAGAGAGAGAGAGAGAGAGAGAGAGGAAAAATGTATTTGAGTGGGTGAGTGAACGAATGTGTATGTGTGTGTGTGTGTGTGTGTGTGTGTGTGTGTGTGTGTGTGTGTGTGTGTGTGTGTGTGTGTGTGTGTGTGTGTGGTCGCGCGCCTATTTCCCTGTCTGTCTGCGTGCGTGCGTGCGTGCGTGCGTGAGTACTTTCTTGCAAGACATACAAATCTCACTGAAATGTGTCAACTGATGGTAATAATTCTACAGAAAAAAAAACTGATCTTAAGAAATATACCAACATAGAAGATCCTCTCTCAACCCTTTTTAATCTGATTCACACTAAGAAAGTACATACAGTAGGGTTGACGCGAAATAGTTATGTAAAAAGTGGCCCGTTGGTTATAGGTTTATATTCGTGTGGGTGTACAGTACAAGGCGCCGAACAGGGTGGAAAGGGAGGTAACTCTGTTTGGGCTTCATCAAGGCCTCGTGACCAATAACACCATCCATGGACTCCACCCTAACGTCAATCAGACTCCCATTTCATTTTTTCTCTCAGCTCTTCCAGTAGGATAGGTGTATCAGGCAAGATCGGGTACTATTTCTAACTTTATGTTCGTATATATGCACCTCGTTGATTCAATTGCTTTTAACTGCGTGCTTGCTTCATTATGGATGTTGTGTTTCAAAATTTTCCTAGTGTGTTAGAGGGGAAATAAAAAACGATCTCGTCTTCACATGTACAACGGATGCCAAACGTTTATGTTTCATAGGTTTGACGGATACATCAGCTATAGTAATACATGTTCCAGTCACTGCTTACTTAGTGAACCACATGAAATCCTAATATTACTATAAAATCAGAACTTTATTTATTGTTGCTACTTATTACAACCTTCTCTAGTATATAAGGCATATGAGTTAAAGCAGAGAAGGCAAAAATTATTGATAACTGAGTAAGAGGAGAATGTCACACTTCCTAAGCTTATCAGAAGTCCACTGCCAAACAAACGTATACTTTAGGAGAGTTGTCGTACGTCAGTTTCACTATCTGGCAACAGTGTTCAACCCAATGTGTGGTCGACTGAGGCGTAGAGGCAAGAACTGAGAGAATCT
>JAPQNM010000003.1:32009935-32014935 GCA_029783475.1 Metacarcinus magister | reverse complement strand
TTTCCATATCCCATAATCAGCATTCCTGAGAGAGAGAGAGAGAGAGAGAGAGAGAGAGAGAGAGAGAGAGAGAGAGAGAGAGAGAGAGAGAGAGAGAGAGAGAGAGAGAGAGAGAGAGAGAGAGAGAGAGAGAGAGAGAGAGAGAGATCGTAAAAAGATAAGCTGTAACGCAAAGCAATTAAATAAAAATTGAAGTCTCCTTTCGCAACCAACATAAGACGTAGGATGAAATCGTGACTGCTCGCCGCTATCTCATGCTGGATAAACTAGAACAAGTGTACATACGATCAAAAAGGAAAATGGGTCTTAAGAATTACATTAACCACTAACGCCCATCCCATGCATCCCCATCACAATATACAAGTGACTTAACGTTAGGGATAAAACGTGTAATACAGCATCAGTTCTATACACGGTGATGATTCTCTTAACATCTGATTTTTTGCGTGGTGAACTCAGAATGTTATTGGATATTCCTGGCGCTTACTATATTCGCATTAACTCATTTTTTATGGCATATTTCAGGGAGAAGCTCACGAATCAGAGACGCTCGTTCACGGTCACAGACAAGGCTTCAGTGGTGGGTGCCGCAAGAGGTGGAGGGTCAAGTGCCTGAAAGGGATAGGCCCACTAACACTTGGCAGCCTTTAAGGGTCATGTGGCCCTATCAGACTCAGCAGCATGAAGACCCTTGGATACCTCAGCAGATACCCAGCAGCATCCCACAAGACACCTGGGCGTCCCTTGAGATTGAACAGACGCAGCAGAAAATACCTTGGTTCGAGCAGCAACCACTGGCGGGTGAGTGTGGCACATGATGTTTAATATACTTTTTCAATCTATTATGTTTATTAAGTATTGTATTTCATCACTATTTTCTGCATTTGCCAGCCTATGAGAGAGGTCTTACCAGAGTTTTCATTGATAAAGTTAAGTAGTGCGTAGTGCAGTCTGGTTCTCTGATGAGGTCAGTATTATATTTCCCACGGCGTATTATTATTACGGCCTTTGAGAGTAGCGTTGCACAAGTGTCTAAATGTACTTATACAAACATTCTACCGAGACTTAAGGAACAAAGGGCCTCAGTTTTAGAACGGTCGTAGGGAATGACCTCATGTTGCTACCTCGATTGTGCATCTTTTTTTACTTCTCTTCTTTCTGCTACCAAAATAAGTTCTTCTATACAGGAAAGTAGATGATTGGGAGAGACTGCCTTTTACACTTTCATATCTTATGTGTATTTATATCTATCTATCTATCTAACTATCATAATATATATATATATATATATATATATATATATATATATATATATATATATATATATATATATATATATAAGATTAGGATGGCCACGCCAGAAGAGTTTCCTTACATTCCCTCCTTGCATGCTCCAATCCTTGCATTTTCCTTTCTCTTGTTTCTCTCACGTACTCTAACACTCTATCCTCCCATTCCTCTTGCACCCACCACCTGTTACGTACCTATATGAAGTTATAAACCATTATTTAAACCACTGGAACAGGTAAATATATTGTATTTGAATAGTAACACTTGTCAATTTAATTTTCTACGTATATAAAACAAGTGAATGATATTATGTGGCATTTCGTCACCACTCTGCCAGACTTAAAGAACTCAACTTTGTCACGTGCGGCGTGTTTCTTACTATAGACCTTGCCTTTACAAGGTATCACTTGTCTATTTGTTAATTTTCTAAGTTTACCATTGGAATCAAGAACTTTATTTTACTATTATTATTATTATTATTATTATTATTATTATTATTATTATTATTATTATTATTATTATTATTATTATTATTATATTATTATCATCATTGTTATTGTTATCGTTATTATCATTATTACTATTATTACTATTATTATTATTATTATTATTATTATTACTATTATTATTACTATTGTTTTATTATTATTATTATTATTATTAAGATGCACTTTGATCATAATATTTACCGTCATACATTTAGGTGACCTTTTCTGTATTATTTCCTTACAGGCAACTGCACCTTCAACTACGATAGTGTTCCAGTACATCACATCCATTCCTTTTTCGTGGATCCTGAGCGGCAGGAGATTGTATACCCAGACATCATGTTGGGGCTGAGGGTAATGATGATAACCAAAAACACCACCGTCCTCGCCTCCTGTCCCGGCCAAGACAACTACCTCGTCAACGCCGGTCGTCGTTACGTGTACATCACCTGCAAGAACTCTCAACTCTACCGAGGCAAAACTGTGAGTAGCGTTCAGTTGTATTATTATTGTTGTTATTATTGTTGTTGTTATTATTATTATTATTATTATTATTATTATTATTATTATTATTGTATATTATATTATTATTATATTATTATTATTATTATTATAGTTATTATTATTATTATTATTATTATTATTATTATTATTATTACTATTATTATCATTTCTACTACTATTACTACTACTACTATTACTACTACTACTACTCCTCCTACTACTACTACTACCACTACTACTACTACTACTATTACTACTACTACTACTACTACTACTACTACTACTACTACTACTACTACTACTACTACTACTACTACTACTACTACTACTCCTACTACTACTACTACTCCTACTACTACTACTACTACTACTACTACTCCTACTACTCCTACTACTACTACTACTACTACTACTACTGGTCATGTTGTGCTGTGAAGGTGTTAATTGACACAGGTAATGGTGTACTGACTCAATACAATGATACGATGATAAGTAGACATTTAAAACGAACTACAGAAAATTTAGCAAGCATTAATACAAAAAAGATAATGAAATAATGATAATAATAACGTAGCATCTTTTAACAATCTTATTACCTCGTAGAGAATAAACGTATTGTTCTTAATTTTTAGCATGAAGACATGTATGTATTTTTCTTAACAATTACGACACAAGTGGTGGTATGGAAAGAGTGTAACACATTCGAGGAAGCAAAAATCAGGGTCTTAGAATAACTGTATCCCTTATGATCCAAAGAGAACGATCTCCTAGCGTTTGTTTTTAAGGGATACTGTGTGAAAAAAAAAGTGTGTAATAATAGTAATAATAATAGTAGTAGTAGTAGTAGTAGTAGTAGTAATAGTAGTAGTAGTAGGTGATGTTATAGCAGTGGTATTTTTAATGAATCTATCATAGGGTTACTAGGCTCAATTTATTACCTGTCGATAGCATAGTCTAACATCATCCGTTTTGACCCAGTTTACCATATAGTTTTAACCTACAATTACTCAATCTTTTCCCTCCCTAGCCTGTATCTTGGACGGACCTGGGATGCTACAAGAAGGTAAAACCAACGCTGAAACGAGGTAAGAAGTGCGGGAGGAACAGCCGCCGGTACTACATAGGCTGGAAGATACGCCGGGGTCTGTTCCTTCGTCAGATAACAGTCTGCTTCAATAGAAAGCTTGAGACGTCGGTGTTTGCCGCCCACACGCTACACGGAAGGTAAAATGTTGTAAATCTTTTGGGGGGAATTAGAGGAATGTTCTTGTTTTGTGATGTATTTTGAATAAGGGAAGAAGTAGGAAATAGGTGTTATTTTCTATATGTTCGTGTCCTTCGTTTTTTCTGGTTTATTTGTTGATGGTTTTGGTCTGATATGGTTGAGTGATAGATTGTATTTCCTTTTTTTTTTTCTTTTATTCTTACCCCTATTTCTTTCCCCTATCTCTTTCCCTTATCTCTCTTTTACACTCACCTATCTTCTTTCACCTCTTGATAACATACACATTCATAAACGAACCAAGACTATACATGCAATTTTTTAGGGGGTAGTAGTTTCAATCTTTTCAAAATGAGGTTAGTTGTCGAGTGTAATCTTCATACGCAGTAATCACAACAAAAACATAGACACTCATCTTCAAAACGTCTCCTCAGATACATTGACGCCAAGGTGGTGGACCCCTCGAGACCAAGTTTCAAGACGTTAGACATGTTCTCAGTGAGTCTTAACAGCTGCTACAGGAAGGCGGCGCAAAATTCCTTAGCAAATCAGGTTCTACGGTCATCGAGGCAGCTTTCCGGCAAGGGGCAGCACTACCTGGCCAAGGGACACTTAGCACCTGATGCAGACTTTGTGCTGGAGGCGGAACAAGATGCCACTTATTATTACATTAATGCCGTCCCCCAGTGGCAGGCTGTCAATAACGGAAACTGGAAGGTTCGTCTAAATGGATTATTTGAGCCAATGATCTACTCAGTTTGAAGTATATATATAGTGAATACCCTTCCCTCTTCTTTTAGTAAATTATTTTGCCTTTTTCTATGGTAATTTCCCTTCCCTCGTCCTATAGTAAATGTCTTTCCCTCTTCCTTCCCACGTATAGCTCTTTCAATTCTCCTCATTGTACTCTATTTCTGCTCTCTCCCTTTTACTCTCTTTCTCTTTCCTTCTCTCTCTCCTTTTCTTTGTATTGCATATTGGAAATAGAACACCTGTATCTCTTATAGCTCAATAACTTTCTCAAATATTTGTAAATATAACCACTGGTTTTTAATCTCTTCTCCTCTACCATTGATTTGACTATGCCTACGATAACCCTTCATGAGATTGTTTTTCTTATGTCCTATGTTTGCCTTGATCTTCGGAAGGTTTACAGTTGTGATGGAGTCCATTTTACAGTCTTCAAACAATGATATTGTAGTCACTCTTCCCCTGTTTGAATTTTTCTGTCTCTGTCAACATCTATCTTTCTGACTTTCCTGAAGTATGTATACATCGAAGCTGACCCAAAGAAGAGTGGCTTTAATCTTTCATGCTGCCTTCCCGTGACATCGATTTCCTGTCTTTCTAAAGCTTTTGAAACCCTCTTTACTGGGTAAATTGTTATGCATCTATCAGCTTGCAATCTGCTTGACTGTCAGTATGGATTCCGCAAAATCCGGTCCTCTCCTTATTTTTTAAACTAAATTTTTGTCATTCTCTCTCTGGGACTTAGA
>JAPQNM010000003.1:31997435-32004935 GCA_029783475.1 Metacarcinus magister | reverse complement strand
CTTCGGACAGTGATTGGGTCATTCTGACACAAAATACATATATTTCGGCACAAAGTTCAGTAAGTCACCGGATTGACTTGAATGCCTAGATGCGTGGACTTATCAACCTGATGGGGTGCAAAGCCACCCACTTTCGGCGGGATTTTTGATATCATGAGACAGTGGTAAGAAGATTGTGGTGTTGCTATGTGGAGGTATGCACTTGAAATTCGCGGGAAGTTTGGGAACAAAATAATTAAAGAGAGAAAATAAACCCCTTCCTTTTTCCTTACATACAAGCTATTGTATCCGCTCTGCAAACAGTAAACGAGGCATTCAAATACTATCCAAGGCAAAAAAAATCATGAGAATGGAGATGAATTATGCAGTTATTATAGTGAACAGTAGGCCGTACCACTACGCCAGTGCCATCTAGGTACCGCATCAGCGTTATGTTAACTTTTTCAGCCCGCCACGGACCGCCGAGCCGACCGTCACGCTGTAAGTTGCTGCCTGATTTTATTACTTTTTAACATATATTACACATTACATGAAACTTTCGCCCTTTTACATGTGATCAGTATCATATTATGTGTTACTAGATATAAAGTGATGAAGATTTGAAGACTGTGTGCGTTAGAAAACAGTACTTTTATACTCAACCGGATGATTTCATTGCCATAGTCTGATGCATGATGTCTCCACCATGCATCCCTTGTGGCTTCTTGCATTTCGGGAGTTTTAGGGCTACGATTCAGGTTAATAAGAGTAGTATGTGTTCTCGCTTAGTCGTTTGTCGTACAGTAAAAGCTGGTCGTGGAAAGCCATGGGTGGTGGGAACAGTCCTGGCGAGGCATATAATATATACAGACAGCCATTTGATCACCCGAATCCCTGCTATTTTTCTGACCAACTTTTTGGGTACCACGAGGAGAACATCTGGAAAATTTTGTCATTATTCCAGTTTTCATGATTCAGCTGATACACAGTAGACGTAGGGGTGAAAGCTGCATTCCTGGACGGAGGCTCACGCCACTGATAACAAGGCAATGAACTCTCGAACCGACAATTTATGAAACTTCAAATCTTCAGAACCACTCATTGTGTATTTTTCGTTATCGCAGCGCATTATACACATGCAACCTCGGAAAACCTTGAAACGGAGCCTCAAATAAATTTTACATCATACACATGAGAGATAAGTAATACATTCAATGAAGTGGAAACACGGTAGAGATTATAAGTATATCGTGATTATATAATGTATATCATGATATAATGTTTCTTCATAAAGACATAACATAGTATTTCTTTATTATACAAAACGGAACTATGCAATAAGTGAACAATGAATCGAGTGGTTCTGAAGCTCGAGGTTTCATAATACATTGTTTCAAGAGATCGTTGCCTCGTTATCATGTGTGTGAGCCTCTGTTCAGAAGGCACCACGCCATCTATTAGAACGGTCTTAAACTTCGGCTTGTAAGTAAGCATCTCTCATTACTGCGTTGTGGGAATGAAGCTAAAAAATAGTTATAACTTCGCTTTGTCATGGTTCTATGTTATTAATACTGCGTTTTGCACTATTGTTTCGACGGAAACCATATACGTGCATAATTTTCTTCGTTATTACATACACATCTAACTTGCATCAGACGCTTTCCGTTTATATGTCAAGAAGAACACGTTTAGTATATACCTCACGCCTCGTACAGTACAATATAGTACCGAACATCTTTATAGGAAGCTCTCACCACGATGCAGCCAAATGTGCACTAGGATGTGAGAAAAATATTAGTGGCGACTCACACAAACACACACACAACAAAAGGATGGGTAGGGGACTGCCGTTTGCTGTTACGATACCACATTCTTTGCTTCTCGATATTTTCAAGGCTGTAATAGACTTTAACATCACACAATCTGCCACATCACAAGGCGTAAGTTATCCAGTGTTTGGCAACGTCTGGGAAAGTGGTTTGAAGCTATTATTTTGCAGAGGGAAAAATTATTATATAGAGCTCTTTTCACCTGTCTTCCTTACACTCACACCCACACCCACATACTTAATAGAAGCTCTCAACAGTAGAAAGTGAACCCTATTGTTAGTTGGGGTTGTTGTTACTGTTCCCGTCCCAGCTGACAATATGGTTCATCATCAGGATACCTTGCTTGTAACCGTATCATCATACATTCGCGTCCTCCTTGCTTCAGTTACATGGTGTGACAGGAGCGATCTCTCATCCCCGTGACAAAGGTTGTGATGTGCTGTTCATTCGTGCAAAAACTAGTGAGGTTCTTTTTGTAGTCACCCATAAACTGCTGCCGCCGAACCTCCTCCTCCTCCTCCTCCTCCTCTTCTTCCTCTTCCTCCTCTTCCTCCTCCTCCTCCTCCTCCTGTTTCTACTCAACTCATGAATCACATTCTTTTTAGCATTATGAAGGCTGTAGAACGTACACCGAGAGAGAGAGAGAGAGAGAGAGAGAGAGAGAGAGAGAGAGAGAGAGAGAGAGAGAGAGAGAGAGAGAGAGAGAGAGAGAGAGAGAGAGAGAGAGAGAGAGAGAGAGAGAGAGAGAGAGAGAGAGAGTGTGTGTGTGTGTGTGTGAGAATGTGAGTGTGTGTGTGTGTGTGAGAGTGTGTGTGTGTGTGTGTGTGTGTGTGTGTGTGTGTGTGTGTGTGTGTGTGTGTGTGTGTGTGTGTGTGTGTGTGTGTGAGTTTAATGTTAGGCTTAACGTGGGGCCAGAAAAGTGTATCGCTTACGAGAGTGTAAAAAAGGAGGAGAAATATGAAAGTGTCTGGCCGGTGGAAGGAGAAGAAAAAACTTGGCAAGTTTTGTTATACATAAAACACAGGAGTTAACAATATGAAAAGAAAGACAGCTTGAAGATGGGGTCTGTAGCCTTAGCTGTGAGGGCAAGTAAAAACATCAAACGACATTAATACTGCAATGAAAAAACAAACACCAAAAAAAAATAATGACAAAGAATACATGCGAATACATGAGAAGAAGACACCAAAAGACCTATTGGTCTATAACTAGGGTATCTGCTGGACTACATACTACTACAAGTACACTAAAAGTTTGAAAACAGGATATAACAGAACAAGGCTCTCTCCCCATCCTCTTCTCCCTCCGGCAACATGCCGGCAGGAAAAACAGATAGAAGGGAACACCATGAACCTTGTAGAGACAAAAATATTTGGTAGTTTTCCTGGCATAGACAACCAGCTAACGGAGATGAGTAAAAAAAAGAACGTTTGTGGATGTATGTACTCAGTAGTGTTCTGGTGTTGTGGTAATGGATGTTAATAATACTGACGAATCATCTTCAAATACGTAAATAGTTAAAAGATTCAGTCTTATTTTCTCGGTAAAACTAACAGTTTCAGATTGTTTCTTAAATGGTTGCTTAAGGTTGATTTGAAGGTTTATATTATATGTTAATTGTATAGGTTGAAGACAAGTGAATGTATTTATTTATTCATACATTCAATTAATTATAGGTTGCCTTAGGGATTGATTGATTGATTGATTAATTGATGGGTGGATAGATTAATTTATTGAGGTAGCTACTCGTTAAGTATAAATAAGCTTATCTTCTTCACTTGTACTCTTAGATTCACAGGATTGCAGTGTCAGATTAATAAGGGTACCATGTGGTGTAATGTGAAGGTTACAGAACACATCAATATTACCGAAGTTGTACAAATATGGGTGTATCTTACGTAGTCTTCTGTACACTCGCCATTCAAAGTGTTATAAAGTTATCATGTGCTACAAACAATATGAACAACCAACATCAGCACTGGAAATATATCATAATCAAAGTAATTATCACTTTATTTAATATACGCAGATACACTCCCTGGTGGATAGTTTTATAATGTATTTATTTTGAACTGAATTAATAAAGGTGAGGCAGGCTGTCAATTTAGCTTACGGCAGACTGGTCAATGTTTACAGTGGATATTTGAATTTTCGATAATATGATTTGCATTAATCCTCCAGATTTCATACGTAGTACATGTTTGTTCTTTATACACGGTCACGCGCTACGAAGGGAGGGTATAAATGAAGGGAGGGCCTCTCTTTACCGTTCTCCCCTGCTTCACTCCCTTGATGTGATGCTGCTGACACCCATAAAACACTTTGATAGCTGATGTGAAGTAAAAAAGGCAATGAGAGAGAGAGAGAGAGAGAGAGAGAGAGAGAGAGAGAGAGAGAGAGAGAGAGAGAGAGAGAGAGAGAGAGAGAGAGAGAGATTCGTATAAAAATGTTGACCATATATACTCTTTGATGATCTGTTTGTTCCTCATGTAAATAGCTTACATTCTTATCAATCTCAGTAATATGCAAACACCGGGCCGCATATTTCCGAAATCTACATCACATTTTCATCCGCCCCGCCCTCGCCAGTGACGTTGCATGACTCAGCCTCGTGATTGGCTGGCTACGCTCGGCTCATGCGCCATCCCCCTGCCCCCCACCCGGCTTTCTCTCCGGCTCTCTCTCTCCCACTGCCTTCCTCCGCCCCATAGGTTAGGTTAGGTTAGGTAACGAAACCTAACCTAACCTAACCTGGTCGGGGGGAGGTTAGGTTAGGTTTGCGTTACCTAACCTAACCTAACCTATTACATTTTTTTGCAAAGCTCAATATATTAAGACGATGGCAAAACTCTCAACGAAAGCTTTAGAGAAGAGGACAAGATATTTGATCAGAAAACAAGGGTAGTAGTAGAGTATCTTTACGGAAATATATACCAAATGTTTGGGGAACGTTCTGTACACAATATGCATTTAGTAGATTTTTTAGAGGGAAAAATACAGAAAACTAGTTGATAAAAGTTGATTGGAAAATTTATTGTTATAAGTAGAATGTCATAATACAATAACGGATGAATGATAGACAGTGACTGTTTCAAAGTAGTTTTCCTAAGAAGAATATCAACAATTAACTGCAGTTTTGATTGACCATGTAAAGTATGGAAGGTTCATATGTTCTCTGAAGTAGCCAGCTTAAAAAAAAAGAAGCTTGTTAAAAATAAATATAATATTTAATTATATAGAATTTCAGTGGCAGAAAAAAAGTTTCAGTGAAGAAAAACGAGGAGTTACACTAGGTAATAAACAATCCAATGTTGAATTTATAGCCCAAAAGCCTGAGTTAAAACAATAAATCATACTGAACGGTCACAGGACTGTCTACTTCTGAGTAAACATTTATAAATCAAAAAGAAAACGTTGAACATATCAGGGCTGAAAGTCATGAAAAAAAAAGTAATGTGACAATTCTTTTCATGTTTGAAGGATATTTTATTAGGTGAAGAATAAATATAGAAAACTATGATCCCTTCCATGAGTCGCCTTTCTTCATTACAAAGCAAGATAA
Source organism: Metacarcinus magister (assembly GCA_029783475.1). Lineage (NCBI taxonomy): Eukaryota > Metazoa > Arthropoda > Malacostraca > Decapoda > Cancridae > Metacarcinus > Metacarcinus magister. The sequence continues at coordinate 31,999,565 of JAPQNM010000003.1, read as the reverse complement.
CAAGCATGACTCTGTGCCGACGCTTCCTAGTCTTCTGGTTAGAGGTTGTGGGCGGAATATCGAATCATTCATAAATGTTTACGGCTCGCTCCTCATTAAGCCATTGTTTCCTACCCGCCTCTGGCACATATATGAGTCTGCGAGGCGGAAGGTGACGGAGGTACTGAACCATTACTCAATACATGTTTAGTTCATTGAAAGCAGATACAACACAGATAACGAAGAGAGAGTTATTTGATTAACACCTCACTAACTTATAAACCTTGATTCTTGCTAATGTATACACCGTTTGCAGGAATATGTGCATTTTATTTTCTAATTAAGGCAAATTTCCTCGTATAGGCATTCCAATTATGTAATCATGTCATATATAAGTCAACATTTAATCACTTATTTAGTTTTCTCTGCGTAGTGGGAAGTTATTTTTTTTGAACCACGAAATAAAGCAAATGAGAATGTGTGTGAGAGATAGAAAATACAGAAAGAGAGAGAATAAATGTTGCATTTTGTCTGTGTTTGTCTAGTGCTTTGTGTGTGTGTGTGTGTGTGTGTGTGTGTGTGTGTGTGTGTGTGTGTGGGTGTGGGTGTGCGCGCGCGCGTGCGTGTATGCGTGCGTGTGTGCATGTATGCGTGCGTGTGTGCGTGCGTGCGTGCAAGCGGCATGCGTGCGTGTGCGCACGGCCGCTGAATCGAACCCCCAAACACGCTCGCTCACTCCCTCCCACAGGCCAGGCGTGTGAGGAACTGAACATCGATAAGTGACCACCCGTCCTCTTCCACCCACCACCAGGTCCAAGCACATCCGTAATGTACTGGGCTTAAGGAGGTGGTAATGTAAACCACATAGATAATCGATAAGAGATAACCTCACTTTCCCTCACTTCGTATGCTCAGTTAACATGCACTTAAGTAATGTCAGACGTTAGAATTGTGTATGTAGAACAAAATATATTGCTTTATGAAATACCTCCGAGCTACTGAAGTGTTATTGAAACAAAAAGGGTCAGTCAGTCAGAAAGAGAAAGTAATTGACAAGCTTTCGCATCCAACCCAAACCCTACACTAACCCTCTCTCTGCCGCTTGACAGGTGTCTAAGCTAACGTTTGCTTGACACTTATGCCTTGGGTGAAAGGAATGTGAATCTCCTATCGGGATGCCACAATTGAACTGAGAAATATGATCCACAAAACTTACTTTCATTAGAAATAAAAACATCCAGACCGCACCAACGACTTGACTCGTATCCAATATTGATTTGTTGATGATTTCGTGCAGGTCCTTCTCCCGATGATGAGTCATTCACGGAGGTGGGTTAGTATTGCCGAGTTTTTTTCTTTTTACAATTATCTTTAATGAATGACTGTTTGGAAAAACTATATTAATTGCGTCCCCGGTTTCTTTATTGTCTTGTAACATTTCCCGACTGCATCCATTCATCTTGTACGTGGTTGTCTGTTGCTTTCAGATTCACAGACTGGTTTTGCACTCTATTTGCCACAAGTAAGTGTATTCCTAATCTTTATGGAAATTCATCAGTATCTCTTATTAATTTCTGAACACGTGATCATTGCGACAGTGAAATAACTACAGATGAAAAATAAGATGATTCTAATGGTGGATGTAGAGTATGAAAACTACTTCACTGATCCGCAAACTGAAGAAAAACAACTATTAAGGATGGATATTTTGTGTTAATCAACGTAATGTAATTATAGGAAGGAATATACATAATCTTTAAAAAAAATGTATATTGAATGTCCATCACTCATATCTGCACTAGAAATTGGAATTGTATAATAGTTCTGCGATGTAAATCAAAAAGCCTTCATAAAGATACTAAGGTTATGTTTACCGCAAAATTAATACAGAAAAATATTATGTTTCACAACTAAATTTACATATTAAGATCAATCTGGCCACCATTTATGATAAAGAATTATCTTATTATTAGTCAAAGAATCAATAGTAGCTGGCAAGTTAAGTCAACAGAACGGTAAACCAGTCATTGAACGAACCCAAGACAAATGGCAAAGGAGATGGAGAAAGATCAGGAAATTCACTCCAATTGATAAGAATAGATAAACAAGTGGCATCGATAAGTGCTGCAATGAAAATTATGAAATGACTTT
>JAPQNM010000003.1:31989935-31992435 GCA_029783475.1 Metacarcinus magister | reverse complement strand
ATACTGTTTATTGCAACTCCTGGTAATATTATTCGCTAAAAAGCTTGGATTCAATGATAGTTTTGTAAATTCAAGAACCAGTGATCAATGTATCATTAGCTCGGCTCCTATGATTCTTACCGTGATCATAAGAAGGAAGACGGAGAGAAGCTGCAATTAGGGTGATAAAAATTCAAGTCCTACTCTACGTTCAGCGAAAAAGTTTTGCCTGCCTACCCAGCGCTGCACAATGTATCAAGCACTGAGGCAACACTTTTTAGATGTCTGAGATCAACAAGTGGTTAGTGTTTCCCTCGCCAGTGAACGTAGTCTTTGAGCCGCGGCCGCTTGTGTTTTCCATTGTGATTTGGTAAATGGTCAGGTGGTATGTAGCGAGTCACTGCACTTACTTGTCTTTTCCGAGGCTTTTTGTGTGACATCCAACCTGTTATTCTTGGTTGATTTTTATTAACTGCACACGTTTATTTTGATAAGGGTGAGTTTTATTATTATTATTATTATTATTTATTATTATTATTATTATTTGTTATTGTTATTTCTATATCTATTTTTTTTCATAATGTTTTTTTATAGAATTTTTTTTTTTTCTTCGTGCTGTTGGTAGGGTCTTTTCTGTATTGGCTGAGATGTGTACGATAATTATGCGGCCTTGAGTAGCTGTCAGTTTAGTTTTGTTTCCTTTATGTGTTGAGAGAATGCCATTATAGTGTGTGTGTGTGAGAGAGAGAGAGAGAGAGAGAGAGAGAGAGAGAGAGAGAGAGAGAGAGAGAGAGAGAGAGAGAGAGAGAGAGAGAGAGAGAGAGAGAGAACAAGGGCATGCTGTTTTATATATTGTTTTTTTTAATGAGCAGTCTGTCTGGCTTTGGCATGCTTGCCTCTTAAGAGTGTCGGTGTGATCATCGAGCTCGTGTCAAGGCAAATAAAAGAACGTGGCAAAGGAGACCAAGTGTCGGGGGGATGGCGGAGATGAGAGGGTTTGGGGGGAAGGGGTGTACGGAGGGAGTAGCTGGAGGTGGTTTCTCTCTCCTCGACGTTGGGTGAAACACTAGAGGAGGGGGAGTGAGAGGGGGTCTGGCTGCCAGGCTCGCGCGCCTTCCCGAGGACTGCCAAATCGTAGAGTCCACCACACCAGAAATAAGTCGCCATCGCATAGCCTCACGTTTATGTGTCACTGCACTACATAGCGTCAGTTTGTGCGAGAAATCCTCCTCCCGCTGCACCGTTCAGGATTTGAAGGATATGCGGGGAGCGGCAGGAGCGGAGCGAGAGGACTGTGTGGGAGCAGGAGAGCGTGTGTGAGTACGTATGTGTGTATGAGTTTACCTGTGTCCCCGCTTTTGGCGCGCAGGCCCGGCGAGGCGGCTGGGCGGTGAATGCTTCTCGTCTTCCTCAGTGTGCTTTGGCTGCGGGTACCGGTCGTGTCCCCTTTGCTAGCGCGCGATCATGGCTAGCAGAGGGAGAGAATGTATGTGATTTTCCCTCTGGACGATTTGTTAGATCTGAATAGTGCGAGAGGGAACAAACGTGGAACTGCATCGTCGGCGTCAAGGTTTGGCCCAAAAGGACACACAGTAGTGCAAGTTTTGTCTCCTTCCCAACCTAACCAACAACTTCCCGGGCAACTTCAACCTCCTCAGAAACAACTACAACTACAACAACAACAACAGCACCACTCCTACCACCAACTACCGGTACCGCCTTCCCAACAACCAACATCACCTCAGTATAAGCTAGAACAGCAACAACAACAGAAACAACAACAACAACAGCAACAGCAACAACAACAACAACAACAGCAACAGCAACAGCAACTGACTTTACAGAGAACTACCAGTACTTTCCAAAAGACACCGTCCAAAGCGTCCAGTAACAGTCAGTCCTCCCCACTCACCAAGTTACCTAGCAGTGTTCCTAGTAGCAGTAGCAATAGCAGTCACAATAGCTCGCTCAAGCAACAGGCGCACAAGCAACAGCGGCCTCACTTTCACCCTGACGTGGTGGTGAATCAGCGACAGCCTTCTTCGTACTCCACCTCGACGGAGACGTCCTCTCTTTCTTCTACTGGTGCAAAGACCAAAACTCTGTTGCGACCGCCCCAAGCCGAAGCAAAACCCGTTAGTAACCGCTTTTCCTGGGGTGGAAGTCCTTCGGGTCCGCTGCGGGAGACCTCAGTGACGCGAAGCACAAGTTTTAGAAGCCGGGACGAATTGGGTGTTGACAGAAATATAGCCGACCTGTATATCGGGGACGGACGACAGTTCAATAGCCTGCGTTATAGGGACGTGCGGGAGAGTGACTTCCCTCCGGAGGTCCGAGGCGGCAGGACTTACCCGAGTTCAAGTCACAGCTTTCGGTCGCATATCGTTAAAAGTGGTAGTTTTCGATCGTTCCTGGACAGCAGTGCGCCTCACGGGTCTTACAGGTCTCATCAGGTGCCCGTTGCGGAAAGTGTAAGATCTCAACATCCTGGTGAGAGTGTTAAAAGCCAACAGCTTTTGTC
>JAPQNM010000003.1:31977435-31982435 GCA_029783475.1 Metacarcinus magister | reverse complement strand
TCGCGTGACATGTCGGAGGAATAGTTGTATACATCCGAGCACGGGGTGTGTATAGTGTACCTCTGAACACGTGTTATTATTTTTGGAATCGTCCTGTCAGAGGTGTGGGTGATGGGGAGAGTGTGCAATATTTCGTTGCATTGTGGCACTCCCCTTAATAGAGAGGAGACTGGTGGTGGTATTGCTATATATATTGTATTGTGTGGAAAGAAGAAACAGTTAAGTGGATTTTTTTTCTCCTTTCATTCTCTTCCTGGCTGTTGTTATTGCTGTAATGTTTTCTCATTTTTACAACGGCAGACTGTCCGTGTTTTTTTTTTTTTTATAATACATTACCTTCCCTTTGGTATTTTGTTTTAATGTTTGACGGTAGTGTTCCTGTAGATGATGCTTGCTTTGTTCCCTTATGAAAGTCTTGCTTGTAGGTGTTTGTGTGATTATGTCGAAGGTTGGATTATGGAAGGCATTTAGTAGAGAGTGCTTTGATTTTTACCTTATGTTGACCTTTATTTACTGACGTAGCTGCGTTCACTCATGTAATAAGTGAATTAAGCTTGTTATCCAGTCTCTATAAATTTGTTTTCATCCCTCATCCAGTTTACCTTTGAACTAATACGTGTTTCTTGTTCGTATCTCAGCTTCAGATCCATTCCAGATATAAAGTCCAGAACATTTTTGAATTTTTGACATTAAAACTATTTATTTTTGCAATTTTTTATCATACCATTGTAACAAGCTTTATTTTATTTATTTTATTATTTATTTTGAGATATTGTAACAAGATACATAAACAAGGCTTGGATTGTTTCGTTATTAATTTAATGTTCTCAAGGTATGTCACGTTGACCCGAACAAATAGTTTAACATTTTCTGGTTCACTCTCCATCCGCATTAAAGTGGATTCTGTTAGATGATCCCCAAGGCTTTAATCCACGAGCAAATATTTAAAGTTTAATTTATTGTTTAGTGAGATGACTATTTTATAAGATAAAGGACACGAAATTCTTAAAGTGAGGTAGAATGTATAAGTGTATAGACATCTCCGTGAAGAAGGTTTAAAGTTGTTGCTACTGGAATAGGCGTGTTTACTCAGTGCCAGTAGAGTTAAGACTGCAAGACTTCCTCTGATGTCAATTACTCACCATGTTTCAGGGAAGAAGCAATTGATGATTACATTACATCTTTTTTTTTCAACATGGTTTAACTGTCTTTCACATGCGTCGAATTGTAATGTTGATAGCAGTTAATATAGTCAGTCAATATGTGTCCATAAATGGTATGAACTCTCCTCTCCCTTTACCATGCCGTAGTAAACAGGATTCCCCTTGTGATGAAGACTGTAACACGTCAAAGACATATTTGAGTAACAATAAGATATATTGGCGAGGATTCACAAGGAGAAAATGCATTAGGTAGTAGTGTGCATGTGTGTGTATATGGGTCAAGAGCTTTCTGCAGGAGAGTTATCCTGAATTGCAAATCTCAAGGCACCACTATATCACATGGGAAGTGAAGGCAAATCGGATCTGGTCCTGCTGCGGCCTTCCTGCTAACCTTGTCTCCATCCCGATATTCCAGCTCCACTCGTATCCCTTTCCAGTGCTCCCTCACCTAGACAACACTTGGTTCCCTCCATCCTCCTGTCGCTCTTAGTATTTCAGCTTCCTTTCTACATTCTTCAACTGAACACCCTCTTCCCTCTCGGCACTTTAGCTCCACCCCATCTTCCTTATCCCCTCCTTCCCGCCCCAGGAGTCGGAAGCAAATCCAAATCCATCTCCCACACTCGCACGCCCTCCACCACAGCCCATTTGAGGAGCTTTACCACGCTAGACGTGAGACAAAAGGTGTTGCTAGAGATGGAAGAAAAGAAATAATGCGGAGCAGGCCAACTTGTGTAGTTCAAATTTACTTAGTTACACACACACACACACACACGCGCACACGCACACGCACATACGCACACACACACACACACACACACACACACACACACACACATGCACCCACACTCTTTGTACTCCAGTGGGTGACAATATTATAATCCTTTTCATCTAACCCTGACAACTTTATATTAATTTTTTTTATGTCTCCTAAGTTATTTTTTTTCCTAATCCTTCACGTAATCCCCGCCTTATGTCAATCGATGCAACATATATTTAATTACACTTGTCACTCTTTTTAATATATAATTTGTGTACATTCGCGTATATCTGTTTAAGTAAATTAGTTTTAATGTACTTCCAAATATATGTGCCCGTATGTATGTGTCTTCCTCGACTCTCTCTCTCTCTCTCGCTCTCTCGCTCTCGCTCTCGCTCTCTTGCTCTCTCTCTCTTGCTCTCTCTCTCTCGCTCTCTCTCTCAGCCACCCTCCAGCCTTGTTGAGTACGCCCACAAGGAAAGTCTTGCTTGTGTAATGTACATGTAACTCTGATCAAAGGAAAGAAGAGGTCCTTACCGGCCTCATCCTAACGAGTTCCCTTCTATTTTGTAACATTATTTACATATCCTGAGACTTTTTTTAATTTATATTTTAGTCTGATGAATGAATTAAACTCTACTCCTTTTCCTTAGGTTCTGTAATCCCACTACTTTATTTCACTAATTGGAAATATTTTATACCCCTGTTAATTATCACAGGTGTACTCTTATCATTTTTTCTCTACTTTTTTTTTTTTTTTTTTATTTATTTACATACAGCATTCATATTTAAGAGAGTTGCCGGTGAGAGGTTTCCTGAATTTGTTTTTTTTTCCCTTTTAGTTCCAAAGCCTTTTTTATTATGACTTGTATCCATTCTTTCATCATCTCGCCTGGAAATCCCTGCAACACTTTACCGCTCTTTGTTTTCCTCCTCAGCAAACTTTAGACCCGTATAAAGAGTATCAGTATATCTGCAGGTGTTGAAAACTGGGCTCTGACAGTTCTCAGCTGTTGTATTTCGGGAGTGTTTCTGTGCATTTATTCTTTGTCTGTGCCAGTCCTTACTCTCTCTCTCTCTCTCTCTCTCTCTCTCTCTCTCTCTCTCTCTCTCTCTCTCTCTCTCTCTCTCTTTATTCTCCCATACCCCTTTCCCCCCCCCTACACGCACACGCACACGCACACGCACACACACTTACTTTCCTCCATAGCGTCCAAGGAGAAGAGTGAATACCTGTTTTATCGTGTATTTTCCTCCTCCTCCTCCTCCTCCTCCTCTCCTTGTCCTAGTTTTTTTTTTTTTCTCTCCTCTTCCTCCTAATCCTCATCATCTTCCTTCTCATCCTCCTCATTCTCCTCCTCCTAAAAATAATGCTAACGTACGCTGCTGATTTAGAAGAAAAGAAATAGATGACTTTTTGTATGTTGTTTTTTGTTTTGTGTTTTTACGTAACATGTGTTTTTAGTCTTGATGGTCGGGTGAAGTACTCGACCTCAGAGTGTATTGAAGCGGGCACACTTGTATGGAGTGTTGTCTCCCTCAGGCTTACCTTACCCTACCACCTTCCTTTGCTACTCTCCTCAAGGCTCATCTTATTACCTGCCTGGCTCCTATTGTGTCCGAGACTGGAGTAGAAAGCAAGGTGAATAGGTAGGAAAAGAATGATTTTACGTAACCAGATGACAAAGGAAGCATTAGGTATTGACAGGCTATGATTGTGAGATTCTAAAAATATACACATTTATAAGCTGTTCCTCGTCACCCTTTATGTTAAGTCTAATGCTTCTATATGACTTAAAAAGGCAATATAATATGTTTCTTTATTTCCTTCATTTATCAGCATTTTCATATTTGGATAATATTAAAATACTAACATCATCTTGCATGCCTTTTTTTCTTTTTCTTTTTTTAGATAATTTGATAAACTAAATACCGTTTCAGTATGCTGTAAAAAGAAGAAAAATATGTATGAAAAATCTGCATCTGTAAACAAGTATGGGAAGAATTTTGTAGCGGTGCCTGGGGATGCCTAAGCTTTAAGGGGAGACGGGGATAGAGGAAGGATAACCCGTAGCAAGGGAGTTTGCCTCAGTCCAGAAGGCGAGGATGATCATGCTATTGGGGATCACTTTGACATAACAGATCGTAGGTAAACATAGTAAGAAAGATTCGATTTAGATTATAGACAAACTTAGGAGGTGGTGGTGGTGTTCCCTTCTCTCTCTTTTTTCTCTTGTTTCTCTTATTTTCTCTTTCTCTCTTTCTCTCTTTCTCTCTCTCTCTCTCTCTCTCTCTCTCTCTCTCTCTCTCTCTCTCTCTCTCCTCTCTCTCTCTCTCTCTCTCTCTCTCATCACACACACACACACACACACACACACACACACACACACACACACACACACACACACACACACACACACACACACACACACACACACACACACACACACACACACACACACACATAGTACTTGGGATCTCTGGCAACCTTAGTTTTGGCACTCCTATTTCTGGGCTAAAAGTGGTTTCAGGGGCAGGAGCGAGCGAAGAAATGAAGATGAAAAGAGTTAAGAGGAGAGTAGAAATATTTGAGGTAACACTATGCAAAACGTGAATTTATCTACTAAAGGAGAGGAATCGATACATGTGTTGTCTTTGTATCCTCCTAAAACTGCTATCATCCTATTGATTAGCCATTTGATACCATAGATTCAAGAGCACATCAAACACCGCTAGACCGTGTCCGAAGCGTGTTTTTATTAATAATGTAAACACGTTGCCGACAAACACTCCCCTGACGCAGCACTACTTAGGCTCCACTGCTACACGCTTGATTGCCCTACGCGAGGGGGGAAAAAGAGAGAGGGAGAGAGGGAGAGGGAGAGAGGGAGAGAGGGGAAGAGAGAGAGAAGAAGAAAAAAACATAGGGAACTAGAATTTGAATGGTGGTGCAAAATTACTTTCATTAGTTTTTTTTTTTTTAATATCATCGGAAGACGAGCTCAGCATCTAATTACCTGAAAAATTTATGTTATCGACACTCGAAGAAATAGCTGCGAGGTATTCTTCTGAGAATC
>JAPQNM010000003.1:31916818-31924318 GCA_029783475.1 Metacarcinus magister | reverse complement strand
TGGCTGATTTTATGTTATTGAGGATAGTACAGTGAAAGGCTTGTTCACGAGGTTGGACATTAAAGGGATGATAGCCAAGGCTGGTAACGAACATTTAAGTATTTTACGATGGAAATTTTTATCAAAAGGGAATGGGGCAGCTGTTATACGCTCTGGAAATTAAGTAATTGCATATTTTTTTTTTGCTTAAAAGAACTAGGTGAGAGGTATCACGCACAGTATATTTAGTGAAAGGATGGTAATTGGGTCTTTGACGGATGGTGGAATATTTTATTAAGATCCCACATCGTAGCAGTGAACCTGACGTTTGCTTGATAAATAACAAGAATATTGCCTCGCAGTAATATATTCCTTCAGTTTCCCATAAAGACCCAGAGAGAATAAGTAATTATCGTTCGGTTTTATGCCAACATCAATCGATTACCAACATATCCTGCTTTTGTTTCTTCGAATTCCTTTCAGTATTTCCATCATGAAACGAATGTGTGTACCTGTGGAGAAAAGTAATTACGTAACCCAACATTTTCTTCAAGGTGAAAGGACAGAATTTCATTGCTATTTATAATTTCTATATCAAAATTATTTGTCTGTCATAGAATGCAGTAAGAATATATTATTATCCGGTTTTTTTCACCTCTACCTTCCTCTTAATCCATTAATCCGTATTATATATATTTATTTTTACCAATGTAAGCAGATGATAAACTCCTTTACCTGCATCAAAAGTGTGAGTTGATGAATATTATTCTCGTGATGGAAATTAATTGTTTTCATAAATATTACTCGCGGCTCCTGAGAATCAAGGAAGAAGCAAAACAGACAAAGAAACAACACGCCCGCTTTTATGTAAATCTACAATGATCATTATTATTACTATTATTATTGTTGTTGTTATTATCGTCTGTATTATTATTATTTTTTATCATTATTATTATTACTATTATTATTATTATTATTATTTATTTATTTTACTTTTTATTATTATTATCAGCATTATTATCATTCCTTTTTACACACGGTGCATTTCCCAAGATTTTCATATGTTGTGGGAATAAGTGGAAAATCACACACACACACACACACACACACACACACACACACACACACACACACACACACACACACACACACACAGACACACACACACACACACACACACACACACACCCACACACCCACACACACACCCACACATTTGTAGGCTTTACTGAAATGTCTTGTTTTGACACTTACACGCGAGTCCACTCCACGTGTCGCCTCTCACATTTTCAAAGATTCCTTGTCTGTATTCTCTTTGTAGTTAATTTTGAACAGCTTTCCCGTACTTACTGCCTTGCTTAAAGTTAAACTGGATTAATATTTTATTTTCCTCCTTGACAATATTGCATTCTACCTCTTCTAATATACAAGAACTATAATAATCTCGCATATCATCACAATTTCAACATTACACTCCACACTGAGATTTGTTTGGATGCAAGAGCTCCAGATTGAAGTAAACGATAAAGCGGGAGGCAAGACTATTCTGAAATGCTTAAGTGACCCAACCAGTCACTGAAGCTTTGATGTCGTCGTACTTTGAAGTGAAGGTAGCTTTATAGCCATTTGATATCAGTGGTCATTTCTAGGACTGGCAAGATTTGTATGTATGCATGGAGCGTTGCAATACGTCACGCAGTAAAGGACTTGTTTCAGTATCGTTCCAATGGCTCATGTTGGATTGTAGTTATTCAGTTCATTTCGTCATCTTGGTTGGTTGAGTGATGTTTTATTTCCATTATTGTATTCGATGTTTTTGTTTTTGCTCTCACTCTCTCTCTTTCTTTCCTTTCTATCGTTATTATAGAATACATACGAGATTAGATGTAATTAACTTTCTTTAGGGTTCATTTTGATACTTGGGTAATTGGTAATAATGGTACGTATAACGATTCGCTAAAAAATATAGCTCAGAATAAAAAATATTGCTTAGATTATTAATATTTTGCTTACCTGTTCGTTAATTGTGCCTCAGACTATGTAAATGAATGTGTAAAATACAATTACAGTTATTAATAAATGTTTATGTTAGCAGTTCGTGTAATAGTTATAATATAAACAGATTATCAAAGTCTTAAATCTCCTTCTTATTTATTTCTTCTTCATAAAATGTCATGGAAAAACTATCATGAACTTCCTCGGTTAATTTTCTTAGCATTGTTTATAAATAAGTGGAAGAAGAGAAAATATATAGTATGTGTGTTCTAAAACGTCGTTATTGTGTTTTTAATGCATTTCATAATGGTTGTAATACCACGGACTCGCACCTGCCTTTCGATTTACACTTCTGGTACTCATCCGCTAATTGCTTTCCTCCTTCATGTCTTTTAATTTCATAACAATTTTTGAAGTAAAAGTGTGTTTTACTACTTGATAATAATGAAAAGAAACACACACACACACACACACACACACACACACACACACACACACACACACACACACACACACACACACACACACACACACACACTCACACACACTCACACTCACACTCACACACACACACACACACACACACACACACACTCAATCATCATCATCGTTATCAGCCTGTATGATTCCACTGCAGAACAAAGGCCTCCCTCACCTCAACCATCTGCATTCCATCTCTACCAGCTGTATGTCTATTCCATGGTACCTCAACAAAACTTACTTCGTGCATTACTACATTGTCTTTATCATACGAGTGAATATATTCGAAGTTTAGACTGTTATTAACTTATTTAAAGAAGGTGACAGACAGACAGACAGACAGACAGACAGACAGACAAAGAAACAGACATACAGACAGACTTGAAAACATCGTGGTCAAACAATAGTGTATAGAGTGACCCTACTTTCACTGTTGAAGGTAATATAATTGCCGGCTCCTGCTTTGTTTCGGCAGCAGAGAGCAGCAGGCAGGCGAGTGTTGCGTCTGTAGCTGCAAATTAGAATTTCCACTTCCCCACTTCCATCGCGAGAAAGCGAGAGCTGGAGGCGGCACAGCTTTCCCCACGCAAAGGGAAATAGGACGGAAAACGTTACCCTAGTACATACCAGCCCTTTTTTTAATGTTTCTGGAGGATAAGAAAAAGAAAAGAAATTCAAGGAAGTAATCGTGGTTGGTAGTAAGCTTGGTTTATGGGCCTTGGTGCTATTATTGAACACGAGGCTAATAGAAAAATGGAAGGTAAGTAAGTTATAGTTTCCGGATGATACACTCTTACTACCAGGTAGAGACCACCTAGAAAACATTGTCATAGAAAGTGGAAGGATGTGTTGGGGAATAATGTTAAAAGTGAATGCGGCAAACAAATCATGTAATGAGGTGTTGTAGAAATGAAGATTCAGGATAAAGTGCTGACAGCTCTGAACGATGAAACACAAGAATAGATGGTGTGTTTTTCAATTTGAGCGTGAATACTGCTGCAGCAGAGTTCATGGAGGCAGAGGTCAACTATCAATTTGTAGAGGGAAGGAACTTGGGAGACTGAATGGGAGTCTTCAGATGTGTGGGTGTGGAGAGAGAGAGAGAGAGAGAGAGAGAGAGAGAGAGAGAGAGAGAGAGAGAGAGAGAGAGAGAGAGAGAGAGAGAGAGAGAGAGAGAGAGAGAGAGAGAGAGAGAGAGAGAATACTTATGCAAAGTAATCTGCATGCTTGTGATTCTCGGGCATATAATGTGATAATCAAGATGAGACTGAACTTAATGCTTGTGAACAGTAATTAGTGTAATGTGGTCTGACATAGCAAGTAATGATACAATTAGAAAAACTATGTATGAATATATATTTTCCTGCAAAGACAGATCAGTAGATACCAAACTAGTTTTGACAATAGGAAAAAGAAGGAACGAAAGACTTATAAAAGAATAATGGATTGAAGAAGAAGATTAAAGATTAAAAGATCTAGAAAATTATAGAAAAGATAAGGTTTAAGATGCGATGCTGTACAAAAATATAACCTAAAGCGTGATAATCTGAGGCGTGATAACCTGAGGCGTGATAACCTGGGGCGTGATAACCTGAGGCGTGATAACCTGAGGCGTGATAACCTGAGGCATGATAACCTGGGGCGTGATAACCTGAGGCGTGATAACCTGAGGCGTGATAACCTGAGGCGTGATAACCTGAGGCATGATAACCTGGGGCGTGATAACCTGAGGCGTGATAACCTGAGGCGTGATAACCTGAGGCATGATAACCTGGGGCGTGATAACCTGAGGCGTGATAACCTGAGGCGTGATAACCTGAGGCATGATAACCTGAGGCGTGATAACCTGAGGCGTGATAACCTGAGGCGTGATGACCTGAGGCGTGATAACCTGAGGCGTGATAACCTGAGGCGTGATAACCTGAGGCGTGATAACCTGAGGCGTGATAACCTGAGGCGTGATAACCTGGGGCGTGATAACCTGAGGCGTGATAACCTGAGGCGTGATAACCTGAGGCGTGATAGGAATGACGCGTACCTGATGCCCGATAACTTAATTAATGGAAGGTTAGTGAAGCGGTTGAAGTAAACCGCCTTCAGTGTTGCTGGCTTGACAAACACACACACACACACACACACACACACTCACACTCACACACACACACACACACACACACACACACACACACACACACACACACACACGCACGCACGCACGCACGTACACACACACACACACACACACACACACACACACACACACACACACACACACACACACACACACACACACACACACACACACACACACCTGCTCCCCATAAAGTTAAACGTAATACAATGACTGTTTGGTGTATCCTGAGTGTCAGGTGGTGTGGGTTGTAGGCGAGTGTGTTGAGTGAAGCCACAAGGAAAGTGTTCATTTATGTCTTTTGGTGAGTCTTCCTGAAGGTAATTGAAGATGGATCCACTTCTGAAAATTGCCTGAGGAGAAGTGTGCCAAGGACGATATCGCAGTCTTAGATAGCTATAATTGTGTGTATATATATATATATATATATATATATATATATATATATATATATATATATATATATATATATTTTTTTTTTTGATCCTTAAGTTTGCCTTGTAACTTTAAAAAACATTGATGATTTTCCTACATACACAGACATGATTCCTCTACTTCGCCTTGATGTAGCTTTGATCACACACTAGGTACTCTTTAAAAAATATATATATATATATATATAATGCTGATTATGCAAGGCAAGAGAATAGTGCTGGTCAACAAAAGAGTGTAATTAACATTGTGAGTTTATATGCATCTCATTAGTTAAGAATACATTATTGTCGCAATACCCATTCAATGTACTTTTGGGAGAATATATTTTTCTATTTTTTTTCCTTCCATTCCCTTGAGTACAAGCCTTGATGATGGGATGGGAAACTTTGTCATCTGGGATTAAATCAGGCTGAGCTGGGTAAGCCACGGGTGTCTGCTAATACCGTACTACCGGCAAGGGACCACCGAAGAGCGTCTCCTAAGAGCTCTAATGGAGCCACTGTAATGTGGTACAAGGCGACAGAGCCGTGGGAAGGGGTAAGTGGGAAGGCGAAGTGGCAAGAAAGAAAGAAAGACAGAATAAGAGAGAGAGCACAGATATAGAGAAGAAATGAGCGTAGTAAAAAATAATAACTTAATTAAATGAGTTGAGAAACTCTTTTTTCATTGTGTTCTTATAAAATTTAAGTAAAATTAATTCGAATCAAAGTTGATGATTATGATGATAATATAATAATAATAATAATTGTGTTATTATTGCAAAATAATTGCTTAGGTTGAATGAATATCAAGTAGTTCAGATTTATGTGCTGTTACCGAACAATTAAATTCCTTGGTAAATTTTGCGGTTTGCGTGCACGAATAACACTTAAACCCTATGATAATCCTCCATAATGTATACATATCTATCTATTTGCCTGTCAGTTTTTTGGTATGTTTCTATCTATTCATATTTATCTACTTATCAATATGTCTATCTAGAGATTCAAACAGACAGAATATCCGAAGAAACGCCTCCCTCCTCCAGGCCTCAGTTCTCACTCAAAGGCTTACACTCCGGCACAGAGGTCTTGTCGTAGTCCCCGACACACACGGGCGGTCACATCCCAGCTCACCCGTGACCCTCTTATCACCTTTTTCCTGCATTTGTGAGAATTTCTATCTATCATAAAACTAGGAACCAATATCTCACTATCTATCTATATATCTATCTACCTTTATCCATCTGTCTATCGGTTTTTCTGTCTCTTTCTGTGTAGTAATGATGTTAGTGATTCATACAAAACTCTCAATTGGTAACAAAAATATATCTGAAAATGACATGGTTTTAGCTTTTTTTCTTCTAATGGTATTTTCCGGTCCCACGTTTCCTTCAGTTAGTTTACGACGAGTCAAACAAGGACTGTTATTAGGGTCAAGGAGGTGTGTGAAGGACTTGCTTGTCATATCGCCTTTAAAACACCTAACCTCTGTACCAGCCCTCTGAAGACACCACTTTCCTATTACCAGCAAGAACACAAAGGAAGAGAAGTCGCTTCAAAAAGAGATGTAAGAATTTATTTAGCTCTCCAGCAGATGTTGAGGAAAATAAAGTTACATATTCACTATAAAGTAAATAACCAAATACGTCAGTTTATGAGTATAGGAAACTGTCATGTATATATATCGTCAATTGGTATTATGTCTGATAACAGAGGAGGAAAAAGGAGCACACACATATCGGCTTTAAAGGAAAGGGATTCTATTGTACATTCGTATAGCCGCTGTTCCCATGAAAATCTAACTACTTGCGCTTGTTACCTGAGAGCATGGCAGTGTGGAAAATCTAAAGCGAGGTTGGGAAAGGTGTTGTGTTAGTAGCCAGGTGAAAGGGAGAAGGTTGGAGAAAGCGGATCAGGGGCGAGAGAAAGGTGTGAATAGGAGGATTGCATGAGGAGGTAGAAGAAGAAAAAAAGACTGGTTTAAGGTAGACAGGTGAGAGAGTCTACCTGGTGAGTTTTCGATGCTATAATGCAAAACAGGTGATTTAGTGAGTCATGTTGGTATATTTATATTTGCTTCTAAGCTTTACTCTCGTTCACTTATTTTTTCATATATTTTGTTTTGTTGTTGGTATTGGTGGTGATGGTGGCGGTGGTAACGGTGGTGGTGGTGGTGGTGATGGTGGTGGTGGTGGTGGTGGTGGTGGTGGTGGTGGTAGCAGTGGTGGTGGTGGTGGTGGTGGTGGTGGTGGTGTTACTGATGCTTTTGTTGCAATTCTTTAGGTTTGTTTTAGTGTTTTTAGTATCATCGTCATCATCATCTTCATTGTCATCATCACCATTTTTTTGTTTCTTCTTTTTTTTCTTTTTCTTTTTCTTCTTCATCTTCTTCATCTTCTTCATCTTCTTCATCTTCTTCGTTATCGTTATCGTTATCGTTCCTACTTCCTTTTCTTCTTTTTTTCATTTTTTCTTTTTTTTCTTCTCATTTTTCTTCAC
>JAPQNM010000003.1:31899318-31904318 GCA_029783475.1 Metacarcinus magister | reverse complement strand
CTCCTCTTCCTCCTCCTCCTCTTCCTCCTCCTCCTCTTCCTCCTCTTCCTCCTCTTCCTCCTCCTCCTCCTCCTCCTCCTCCTCCTCCTCCTCCTCCTCCTCCTCCTCCTCCTCCTCCTCCTCCTCCTCCTTCTCTTCCTCCTCATTTTCCTCCTCCTCCTCGTCTTCCTTCTTCCGTTCCTCCTCTTCCCCCTCATCCTCCTTCTCCTCCTCCTCCTCTCGCGTTAACAGCAAGAGATGTAGTGGTACGTTAGGACAGAGTTACCTAACGTTCCACCTGCCATGATTTTCGCCTTACTGAGCTGTGATAATGACAACGTTTGATGTCGAAAACAAAGCGAAACGTGCCTCCTGTCGCTGTTGATGCTTATGACGAGGAAGATAGATACACAGTGTATGGAGAGGCAGGCGTGATGATGATAGGAAAAGGTGTCTCAGTAAACATTAGAACCGTTGTGTTATACTTATGATCAAGGACGAACACCATAAGAAAAAATGCAATGCGGGGTGGGAAGGGATGAAAATCTATATGAATTTTTTTCTACTCATTATTTTGTATGTACTTTTTAAAACACGTTACTGTCTCTGACTTTTTTTTTTATTTGCTACAATAGTCGTTGGAATGAAAGAAGTGAAGTTACATGTTTTCTAATTTTTCTATTCGTTCCTTTCCTACTGTAGCATTGCGGCTTAAATATGTTTGATTGCGGGTATATCTATCTGTCCGTCAGTTTTCTATATGCATGCTTATAGATATGTGTGTGTGTGTGTGTGTGTGTGTGTGTGTGTGTGTGTGTGTGTGTGTGTGAGTGTGTGTGTGAGTGTGAGTGTGAGTGTGAGTGTGAGTGTGTGTGTGTGAGTGTGAGTGTGTCTTGCTGTTATTTGCATCTGTATATATCTGCATATATATACATATATATATATATATATATATATATATATATATATATATATATATATATATATAGTATATATATATATATATATATATATATATATGTATATATATGAATACTGTAATAAACTGGTATCATTGTAAGTGATCACTCGCCACAAACGCCAACGCTATAAAAATGCACAATATGAAGTTTCCGCTGTTGGAAAATGAAAAAGCAAAATGTTGGAACTGAAACCTGTAAAAATGGAAAATATAAGGATATTTTACCAAACTGGACCAGACGGGAAAACATTTAAAAATTTTCCCTTTTTGATTATGATGAAAAAATATCCACTTTTAGAATCCTAAGGTCTAGTTAAGTAAGTTTGTCATGTTTGCTGCAGGAATGACTGATGTTCACCTCGTAGTGTTGGTGATGCAACTCATGAGAGTAGGCAGGTCTGATTGGCATACTTATATACCCGATCATCCTAATGTTGGTCTGAGTTGATTGGAGAGTTAACCAATTTTACATGCCTTGGAATCAAGGTGCTGGCAGTACAAATCATTGCTGCCACCATTGGATACATACTGAGGAGAGTCATAACTATCTGTAGTATAGTAGTATATAATAATAGTACAATGTATTGTGTAAAAACGTCCTGAGTGATTTGTTGAAGTTTGTAATGACAATGAAACAAAAAATAATGTGTTCCATATATACTTACTTGTCTATCATTGTCCATCGCAAATATTATCTTATCCGTAATTTGCTCATTAATTCACAGTTTGTTTTATATCATGCTTGAAGTGTGAATAATTTGTCCATTTTCCATTGTGTTTAGATCTGGTTAAGAGTACATAAGTCCGTCATACTCGAGTTGTGACGTTTTACTGTTCCTCGTTTTCCAGTCCCTGATACCCACTAATGTGCATTTCCATTTCCTTGTACTTTTTTCGGAGCCATAACAGTACATATGGTATTAACGGTACAAACTTCCCTTGAAATCTATCTATCTATCTATCTAACACACACACACACACACACACACACACACACACACACACACACACACACACACACACACACACACACACACACACACACACACACACACACACACACACACACACACACACACACACACACACACACACACACACACACACACCACACACACACACACACACACACACACACACACACACACACACACACACACACACACACACACCACACACACACACACACACACACACACACACACACACACACACCACACACACACACACACACACACACACACACACACACACACACACACACACACACACACACACCACACACACACACACACACACACACACACACACACACACACACACACACACACACACACACACACACACACACACCACACACACACACACACACACACACACACACACACACACACACACACACACACACACACACACACACACACACACACACACACACACACACCACACACACACACACACACCACCCACCACCCACCACGCACGCACGCACGCACGCACGCACGCACGCACGCACGCACGCACGCACACGCACGCACGCACGCACGCACGCACGCACGCACGCACGCACGCACGCACGCACGCACGCACGCACGCACGCACGCACGCACGCACGCACGCACGCACGCACGCACGCACGCACGCACGCACGCACGCACACGCACGCACGCACGCACGCACGCACGCACGCACGCACGCACGCACGCACGCACGCACGCACGCACGCACGCACGCACGCACGCACGCACGCACGCACGCACGCACGCACGCACGCACGCACGCACGCACGCACGCACGCACGCACGCACCACGCACGCACGCACGCACGCACGCACGCACGCACGCACGCACGCACGCACGCACCACGCACGCACGCACGCACGCACGCACGCACGCACGCACGCACGCACGCACGCACGCACCACACACGCACACACACCACACACACACACACACACACACACACACACACACACACACACACACACACACACCACACACACACACACACACACACACACACACACACACACACACACACACACACACACCACACACACACACACACACACACACACACACACACACACACACACACACACACACACACACACACACACCACACACACACACACACACACACACACACACACACACACACACACACACACACACACACACACACACACACACACACACACACACACACACACACACACACACACACACACACACACACACATAGTGACACAAACGTCTTTTTTTTTTATTTATCTATAAGTCGTTTGTAAACTCTCACGCCGTTTGACATAGGACTGATAGACTTTGCACGGTAAAATTCGGAGGGATCAGGAAAGTCAACACGGGGTCGTTAGACTAAGGGGTCAAAGTTCACTGACTGATATTTGCTTTATTTCCCTCTCGCCGGCAAAGCAACGGCTCACTGTAGACTTTAATACACAGAGAAAGCGGAGTGGTTTTTTTTTTTTTAATGATAAGTGGATGAAAGTATTAACAACCTTTATCCGTCCGTTTGCTTTCCCTACAATTGTTTTATCGGTTCAGGCAACAATATGAACACTTTAACCAGCAAATGTTAAAAATTACTTCTCAGTAATTATAACATGCTTAAAAATAAGAAGAAAGCGAGAACGACGATGATGATAATTGGGTTAACTGCCATGAAGATGATGATGATGATGATGATAATAATGATGATGATGATGGTAATGATGACGGTGTTGTTGATGGAGGTTGTCGTGTCTTTTATTTTGACTCAGAGGGAGAGTATTAGTGATGGACAGTATTTATAGAATTTAACACGATAATTTTTTTGTACAGATAATTAATTAATAACGGTACTGGAAGGGGGGCGGGGTGAGGGGGGGGGTGCTGTTTAGTGCTTAATTAGTTATTTTGTATGTGTGTGTGTGTGTGTGTGTGTGTGTGTGTGTGTGTGTGTGTGTGTGTGTGTGTGTGTGTGTGTGTGTGTGTGTGTGTGTGTGTGTGTCTGTGTCTGTGTCTGTGTCTGTGTCTGTGTCTGTGTCTGTGTCTGTGTCTGTGTCTGTGTCTGTGTCTGTGTGTGTGTAAGTGTGTAAGTGTGTGTGTGTGTGTGTGTGTGTCGGTGTGTGTAACATAACTTAAAACAGCGAATAGGCAATACTCTCAGGATTGTCAATGCAATAACAGGAAATAACACTTCTGCAAAATTATGGTTCAATGTCATTTGATAACTTTGTTTCGCTCATTATTTCACATATTGAATTTCTTAGCATGAGTATAAGCTTTCTTTGAACATTAACCATAAAGCTGTGATGAAGAGTGAGAACAACTCAGCAGACACGTCTAGCCGAGACCCAAGGCGGTGCTTCAGGAACCTCGGTAGAATCACAATGTTAATCATAAATCAACTCGACACATGTAATTTTACAAATCAGCATGTGGGAAGGAGGAGGATTCACATACGATTTATTACTTAAAATTTAAAAGGAATGTGTAATTTGTTATATGGAAAATTATTGTTGGAGAATATAAAAAAAAATAGAGAGAAAGATCGATGTAATATTGATATAGCGACTGGATTCTTTTTTTTTTTCTCATTAAATGGGTACTGGATAAAGGACAACAAAAAACGTTTAAAAAATTCTGCTTGTCGCCAGACCCTGTAAAGAGGACAGTAGTAGAGATAGAAGCAAGGGGTGGAGGTCCAGTTAACATTAGAGATGTCTTGACACTCCTCTTTTGAAAGAGTTTAAGTCATAGGCAGTTGGAAAAACAGACAAAGGAAGAGAGCTCCAGAGTTTACCAGTGTAAGAGATGAAAGAGTGAAGATACTGGTCAACTCTTGCATTAGAAAGATGGACAGGACAAGAATGAGAAGAAGTAGAAAGGTTTGTGCAGCGTGGCCATGGGAGGGGTGGAGGCCTTTTATTATTTAATTTTTAAATTTTTTTACCCATGGCACCGGTAGGCTTCATGGAGCCCTTAGATGGTTGGCCTCCTTCCGTTAGTAGCGCGGGTTAGATTTTTAAAGTGACGCCTTGTTTCTTATATAGAGGCT
>JAPQNM010000003.1:31886818-31894318 GCA_029783475.1 Metacarcinus magister | reverse complement strand
ACAGATAACAATGCTTTGTTCACAACAAAAACCTGTGAAATAACGGGAATGTTTTTACAGGGAGAGTATTATTTAGTGAATAATTGAATCACAAAAGTGACCGGTGTGACTATTTAGCTTGCTGCACTGTGTTGTTGTTGGTACTTGTTTGCTATGTTTCTCACCATGCAGTTGGTGAAGTTATGGGATATTTTTTTTAATAATGAGAGTAGCAGTAATATAAATAAATAAATAAATATGTATTATATATATATATATATATATATATATATATATATATATATATGTATATTATTTTATATGTATATTATTTTATATGTATATAGATGTATGTATATATATATATATATATATATATATATATATATATATATATATATATATATATATATATATATATATATTACGAAAGATGGAAGATATTTAAAAAGATTCCTCTGAAGAAAGTTAAAAGAGGGAGACAAATTTGGTAATGTCATTATTCTAATTTGATTTAATTATATTTCATTATGCATGACCTGGTGCTTTTATAATGAAAAGAAATCTTATGATAAAAAGAAACTATTAAGAAAGGAAGTTTTATAAAATTTAACAGCATAAAGGAGGAGGAAATGAAGACATGTTTTCCTATTGCATTATAAATATACATATTATACCCTTATTAGAGAGACGTATCATGTTTCACACAAATGAAATGTAGAGAAAGTGGATGGAAGGTACGAGTAGAAAGGTTAGAAGAAAAAATAGAGTTGAAAATTTTACTGGAAAAGTGGATAGAAACACACACACACACACACACACACACACACACACACACACACACACACACACACACACACACACACCACACACACACACACACACACACACACACACACACACACACACACACACACACACACACCACACACACACACACACACACACACACACACACACACACACACACACACACACCACACACACACACACACACACACACACACACACACACCACACACACACACACACACACACACACACACACACACACACACACACACACACACCACACACACACACACACACACACACACACACACACACACCACACACACACACACACACACACACACACACACACACACACACACACACACACACACACACACACACACACACACACACACACACACACACACACACACACACACCACACACACACACACACACACACACACACACACACACACACACACACACACACACACACACACACACACACACACACACACACACACACACACACACACACACACACACACACACACACACACACACACACACACACACACACACACACACACACACACACACACACACACACACACCACACACACACACACACACACACACACACACACACACACACACACACACACACACACACACACACACACACACACACACACACACACACACACACACCACACACACACACACACACACACACACACACACACACACACACACACACACACACACACACACACACACCACACACACACACACACACACACACACACACACACACACACACACACACACACACACACACACATATATATATTATATATATATATATATATATATATATATATATATATATATATATATATATACCCCTAATTTCCTGTGTAGCATATTCGAATTTTTGTTTTGTATTATCAGGTAACATTAATGATTTACATTGGACGTTGTTCGATCCTTTGACGCTAAAGTATCTTTGTAACATTTCCCCGAAGTCACTTTTTTATTCCAACTTGAAAGGATTAACTTAATAAGGTGTTTATTTATTTGTTCTGCTTGGAGCGATTTTTAGGTGTCGAGTTTTTTTTTATTGGAACTGAAAGGAAAGAATATGCTACCTCTTCTAAATAGAATATTACTTAACTTTTGATTATGAAAGCATTAATAAATCTTTGTTTTGTTTATAGATATTGTCATGTGGCTTAAGTTTGTTGGCCTCACTTGCTGACTAGTTAGACTATTTCGAAATCTTTTAATCATCAGTAATTGTTACGCCATTATTATTATTATTTATATACTTAATACACTGTAATTTTGCGTCGTATATGTTACATCAATTTTTTTTTCCTTAAGCGTTATAAAGAATTAAGTTTTTGATTGCCTATGCCTCCTCAGTGTTGAGATGTTACAGTGTTAAGTTGTCTTGCTATAGATCCGTCTTACTTTTAATCTACAGTGGGAAGAAGAAGTTTACAGTTTTTTCTTGTGGTACCAAATTGGGAGAATCTTGAATAATCTATATAATGCAATGCGCTTACCCTCGATATAGGAGATTGGCGTAGCGACCTCATGAAGACCTCTACGAACATCTACTAAGATTTACATGACCCAGCTGTCACACAACTCACCGTTTTCAGATAGTGGTTACAATGACCTCACGTTGACGGAGGATATAACATCTTATTAAGTCTAGCTGAGGTTTTCTTTTTCTTTAGCGACAAGATCATTAGTGTCACATTACCCTTTCTTTGATGTTTATATGTTTTTTTTTTTCTGTTTCTGTTTCAAACTCTCAGTCTGTAATGTAAGTTTGGAGTGGGTGGTGGAAGAGGTACAACTCTCGTGCTCCTCATAACTCACAATATCATCTTAACTGGGAGATGGGACTTTTATAGCGATTTTCATTTCACTTGACGTCATCCTCAACTCCTAGCAAGATTACTCGACAAAACAGCAACTTAGTGAGATAACAGAACCAGACACACACACACACACACACACACACACACACACACACACACACACACACACACACACACACCCACACCCACACCCACACACACACACACACACACACACACACACACACACACACACACACACACATTACCTTCCATAGTACCACCATTAATCAAAAGCATAAACGTGCATGACGGTGAAGTGACGTGTCTTGGTGGTGCAATTGGTCCCTGAACAAAGGAAGAAGCTACAGGGAGAAGGGCAAGAGGCGCGGCGCGACCACACCATCGTCCTATAGATCTATTGATCCAGCAACAAGTGGAAGGGACGCTGCCAAGACTGCCTCCACCCGCTGACTTTTTTTTTCTCCTTTTTTTCGGGTCCCTTTATTGTCTACAGCTTCTGTCACAGTAATTGACTTCATTATTCTGCTCCCTAGTGCTAGCTCGATCACTTCTTTCTCGCTTTCTCTTTACTATCTCTCTCTTTACTATCTCTCTCTCTCTCTCTCTCTCTCTCTCTCTCTCTCTCTCTCTCTCTCTCTCTCTCTCTCTCTCTCTCTCTCTCTCTCTCTCTCTCTCTCTCTCTCTCTCTCTCTCTCTCTCTCTCTCTCTCTCTCTCTCTCTCTCTCTCTCTCTCTCTCTCTCTCTCTCTTTCTTTCTGCTTGAATTAATATTGTACGCATTGAAATATTAATTAAACGAATATTTTGTAATACCAAAGAGATTTACGAATATGAAGGCCATGAACGAATTTTTACTTTGTTCCCTATAACAAACGAAAAACATGGGACGAGGCTCAGATTTAACCTTGAACATCACCAGCATACATGTCGTGATCAGTTCATGTCAGAGAATATGTCAAATAATATGGTGGTGGCCCAAGGAAGACGATAACCATTCCTTACTGTTTGTTACAATGGATTAAAACATGAGTAGATAGGAAGAATAGATACTAGAAGACTTTTTGGTATAAAATCTACTAAACTAAGCATTACTACTAGTGAACTATATATGGGAAATGCAAGATAGAATAGAGAGATGATCCTCCCCGCTGACTTTTCCCTATTGCAGGAAATAATAAGGGAACACAATATACCCTGAAGAAAATAAGGACATGGAAATCGTATAGTAAAGAATAAAATTAGTGAAAGGGTCTCTACTAAGATATCACTACTGTTGTTGCATACTGAGGATGTATTCCTTAAGAGTAATAATATGGTGCTATTTCTACACTTCATCTGAGACACAAGGAAAACATTTTAACGCAATCAAAAGACAGAATACAACAATGAAAGTCAAAGTGTCTCCATCTGTCAATTTTTTTTTTTATTATTATTTTTATTGCTTACCATCGCCACCACCTCCAGACCAGACACACATAGCTGGTCACAGTACTGTCTTGATTTTCCCTTTTCGCTTCGCAATTGCAGAAAGCCGTTTATCATTAAGCACACCTGTCACCCTGCTCCACCCACTCCACCCTGCCTGCACTTTTTTCTTCTACTCCATTACGTTACACGATTAACCCCAAGTATTTAAAGTCATCCACTTCCACCACCACTATCTTGCAGCCACACCTTTCCGTCACCTTCCTTCTCGTTCACGTAAATGTTCTCCGTCTGTTTATATGTATGTATGTCTGTATCTATCTATCTATTTTCTTACATATAACTACTCATCCGCGAAACTGGATATTGATAGTGATTAATGCGTTAATGGAGTATCAAGCTCCGTTTTTGCAATTTTTATATAGTCCACCTTAATGAAATAAGAAATTCTGGGCTCAGCTGGTGCTAGGAACACCATGGTGTCATAACCAGTGTAGCACCAGCTGGACGCAGATGGCGTGGGTGGTGGTGCTCAAGCTTGTTTACTGTGTCGAGGGTGTGTGAGGGCTTCAAGGTGAGGCAGACGTGGAGGAGGAGGAAGAGGAGGAGAAAGAGAGAGAAAAAGAAAAAGAAAGAGGAGGAGGAGGAAGAGGAAGCGGAGGAGGAGGGGAAAGGCACAGCAAAGGGAGGGAGGCCTCTGGAAAGCGCTTCTTGGCAACGTGTGAAGAGGCATATGAGAATACCTCTTCTGATTATCCTTGTCCTCGCCTCCCACTCCTTCCTTAGCGCTGTTATTACTCATGTCTAATTTTGTAGTACGTCAACTCCACGTATACCTCATCACCGTAGCCTTAGCCTTAAGTATCCAGCTGCCAGTGCTCGTCTCTCCCAGAACATCAGGTAATTACATTGAAGGTAATTAATTACTTGAGTACCAATATCGACAGGGAACAACCGTGGACGTAGGAATAAGGTCGGTAAAGCAACATTGAGCTCCCTCCCTATCGCCTCTCTGGCACCAAAATCGGGCCTCTTTATTGGCCAGTAGGGGAAGTCCTGACGAGAGAGAGAGAGAGAGAGAGAGAGAGAGAGAGAGAGAGAGAGAGAGAGAGAGAGAGAGAGAGAGAGAGAGAGAGAGAGAGAGAGAGAGAGAGAGAGAGAGAGAGAGAGAGAGAGGAGAGAGAGGAGAGAGAGAGAGAGAGAGAGAGAGGAGAGAGAGAGAGAGAGAGAGAGAGAGAGAGAGAGAGAGAGAGAGAGAGAGAGAGAGAGAGAGAGAGAGAGAGAGAGAGAGAGAGAGAGAGAGAGAGAGAGAGAGAGAGAGAGAGAGAGAGAGAGAGAGAGAGAGAGAGAGAGAGAGAGGAGAGAGAGAGAGAGAGAGAGAGAGAGAGAGAGAGAGAGAGAGAGAGAGAGAGAGAGAGAGAGAGAGAGAGAGAGAGAGAGAGAGAGAGAGAGAGAGAGAGAGAGAGAGATGCTTCGTTAGAGTGAAACTGGAATTGCTTGTACGTATTTCTGTACATAACGATACAGATCCGTGACCTTTCGTTGACTTTTTATTCGTTGTGATTTTCGTTTGTCATCCGCGGTTAAATACTTTCATGGCAGAATATTTTTTAAAACATCAATTTACTAATAAAAATATATGACAAAAAAAATCAATACACTTAATTAACGCTATTCACTATTGGTGTTTTTTCGTCGTACTTCTGCACTTTGATGTTTAATAATGATTTACATGTGTATTTGGATAACTGGATTTTCCTGCATAAGTAAAAGCTAATCCTCTAATAAAATGCAGCTACGTAATCCACATCATCTTTTTTCGAGCAACAACTTGGGGATGAGATGGAGTTTTTCTCTCCCTCAGTATTCTTGAACATAACGTTTTGTGTTTTCTAAAGGAGGCTTGGTGCTTTGGTTTCATACATAATTTCTCATGTTTATTCTTTTTCGATTTATTGGTTTCATTAATTTATCTTAGTTTTTTTATTATATTTTATTGTCCTTGTGTTGGTTTATTCGTTGCCTCTGTTCTTTTTTATTGTATTCGCTTGTGTTTTCAATTACATTTTATTTTTTTTCCCTGTGATGAATGTCTTTCGCCATATGACCTTTGATGTTGCCGAGCCATGTTTCTTTTAATTGATCTAGCTACACATCAAAATGAAAAGGAGAAATATAAAAAAAGCTAAAAACAAACAGATTGATTTGTCATAGTTCTTAAGATGAAATTCCACAATGGGCAGGATTATTATTATTATTATTATTTTTATACTTGTGTTGATTCTCCTATTTTGAACATTTCAGCGCGTATCAATGTAGAAAAAAGATAAGTATGAGTATTCCAATGTTTACTAGCAAGATACAAGATTGAAGCATGATACTAGTTAACCCATGCTTTAGTAGGATCGCAATGGTAGGAATGGGAGTGAAGTGGAACATCTATTGCAGCTCACCTTGGAGGGGCTTTGCCTTGCATTTAGGAAGTTCAGAAGTGCAACAAGCAATCATGGAAATTGCTATAGAAGGTAACAATACAACGAAAGTCAAGGGAATGAAGACAGCCAACTTAGTAAAGTGGAGATGAAGTGTCTTATATTATTTCGTTCATTCTGTGTAAAGAGTTGTGCGAGTAGACGACCTCCTCTCATCACACATACACACTCTCACACACACACACACACACACACACACACACACACACACACACACACACACACACACACACACACACAGACACAGACACAGACACACACAGACACACACACAGACACACACACACACACACACACACACACACACACACACACACACACACACACACACACACACGAGAGAGGTGCATTTCACACATGGGCAGACAAAGCCCTTGCATGGAGTCAGCATGAGGGAAGGAAAGAACAGTTGTGTGAAATGATACAGAACACCTAAATTCATGGCAGCTGATTCAGAGAGAAACGAAATATGAAATACTTAGTTAAGATTGTTGTATTTAAGAATATTAAAGGGGATATCAGTTGAGACCTATAAAGTGCTATTAGATAAGAATCAGTAGATATCTGAAAAACTATTAATAAGTGGAATACTCTATTCTATGATTAACTTACGTATTTCATTCATACTTATGTGTATGAAGTTGGGTGTTCTACAGTATCGTATACAGCAATTATTTTCTTCCTTTTCTTGTCAATTGATTGGAAGAGCCTCACCCAACCATGTAGTGTATATGTCTTTAATACACAATTAACATACAAGGTAGAGTCAAAGGATATTTATTCGCTTGGCAGAATAATCTCATGGTAACTGTTCTTCTAAACCCTAAATAAAACTTTCTATATTTACATCCCAATCCTGTTTACCTATAACACTCTCTATAACAAGAGTTAGCCAGTATTTACACTCATTCATCTCGTTCACTTGTAAAC
>JAPQNM010000003.1:31877167-31879218 GCA_029783475.1 Metacarcinus magister | reverse complement strand
ACACACACACACACACACACACACACACACACACACACACACACACACACACACACAGACACACACACACACACACACACACACACACACACACAAGGGAGCTAGACCAGAGACGATAATTAAGGAAATTCCAACCAAATTTTCCTCACAGTATCGCATTACAACATTCCCATTCCCAACCACCACCACCACCACCACCACCATCACCACCACTACCACCACCACCACTACCTACCACTCACTACCTTCACTACCACCACATCCCCTACCGCCGCCTTCTCAGCCGCCCTCCGCCCCTTACGCTCTCAACGCTGCCACCATAATTTCCAGCTCCCTTATCCCGGCAGCACCATGCACCGCCACCCCCTTCGCCTCAGGATCCAGCAAAATGGCATTGGAGTCCTGTTGTAAATATTGGAAATCTGTAAGGGCACTTTTCCCTGCCTTTCACGTGAAGGGTGTATTTATATACCAGTGGGCGATGGATGGAAAACGCTTCCGAATTCCTGGATTTTTGGGTTATTTTCCATCCCGTCACGCTACAGTCAGTGGTGTTTATCGAGATGCGTTTTGAGCTGCGTGTCTCAATGGGCTCTTTTTTTTCACCCCTCGCTCTCTCTCTTCTCTTCTTTTCTTTCGTATCGTAAACACAATAATGTTAAGTATCTGGAAAGTGTGAGTAATTAATTAGCTTGCGATGAATTAAAAACTGCTTTAGCGCCGGGGAACAAAAAAAGTCTGCTGAAAGAAGCAATTTTGCCGCGCTTAAAGAGATGGTCCATGCAACAAGTGTGAGTCGAGTGCAGGCAAGATGAGCCTTTTGTCCCGTTCTTTCTGGTCGCTGCTGCCTTGTGGAAGAAGGAGGAAGAAGAGGAGGAGAAGGAGAAGAGGTAAAAGTGAAGGAAAGGAAGAAGAAGAGATAAACAGTGAGAAGATAGTATGAACACTATGATAAAAAAGATAATCAAACTTTCAACATTTTGCTTACTGGTGTGACGTTTACCTACAGAAGGGTGAGGGCCACTTGCCGGTAACATCAATGACAGGTTATGGCATTTCCATCGCCCTTGCCTGTTGACTGATGGGGGCGAGTAATGGTTCTTCCCGGCGAGGGGTAGGATCGAGGGAGATGAGAGGGAGTATGATGAGGAGACATGATCGATTGCACCGTCTTTGATGATGATCCGCGCTGTTTGTGGAGTCGGGCTGGGCTGGGGCTGCCCTTATCGACGGGAGTTCCTGATGGCAGAGGGGGAGACTATATAGTGAAGGTCGTCTGTTTATGAAGGGTACGAAACAGGATGAAGAACACGCCACAAGTTTGTTTTTATTTTATTTTTTGTATTAGGTAAGGTTGTGCTTTGTTCAGCGTGAAAAGTTTTTTTTTATGTTTTCGTTTTGTCTGTTGTGTTTTCGCTCACTGTCACTTAATTCCATAGTTTTTTTTCTTTATCTGGTTTTAATTAAAATCATTAATCTGATAGGATTTTCATGCAATTTGTTCGCGTTAATTTGTCTAGGATTTTTTTTTTTATCTCTCTCTTTCTGCGTTGCCAATACATATTTCAATTCAATTATCTGAGTCACGAGTGAGTTTGTTGTTGTTTGTTTAAAAAATTAATTACTTTTATGAAAACTTGAACGATACACTTGAAACAGAAACACAACCAATCACAAATTCTTCAAACCTTGATATAAAGAACAGATGTTTAACAACTCTTGGTTTTTTCATGTGTAATTTTTCTTCGTTCGCTTGATTGACTTTGTCACTAAGTAGCAGCTCTTCATCTGTATTAATAGCTGCCACTAGATGAGATGTTTTTTCTATTTTTCTTTTTTTATCTTTCAATTAGGGACAGAGAGAGAGAGAGAGAGAGAGAGAGAGGAGAGAGAGAGAGAGAGAGAGGGAGAGAGAGAGGAGAGAAGAGAGGAGAGGAAGAGAGAGAAGAGAGAGAGAGAGAGGAGAGAGAGAGAGAGAGGAGAGTGAGAGGAGAGTGAGAGCGAGGAGAGGAGATGAGAGGAGAGGGAGAGAGGAGAGAGACAGAGACGAG
>JAPQNM010000003.1:31862167-31867167 GCA_029783475.1 Metacarcinus magister | reverse complement strand
TTACTGCGTAATTATTAGTCATAGAACAAATATTCATAATGACAGTTGTACAGTTTAATTAGGTGTATCAGATGCTGCAATGATATTTCCAATATCTCTAATAGCTTTCGGGATAATGAGGAGGAAAGTCATGTTTTTATATAAATATTAAGTTTCATTTTACTGCGTAATTATTAGTCATAAAACAAATATTCATAATGACAGTTGTACAGTTTAATTAGGTGTATCATATGCCTCAATAATAATTCCAATATCTCTAATAGCTTTCGGGAAAATGAGGAGGAAAGTCATGTTTTTATATAAATATTAAGTTTCATTTTACTTCGTAATTATTAGTCATAAAACAAATATTCAAAATTACAGTTGTACAGTTTAATTAGGTGTATCAGATGCTGCAATGATATTTCCAATATTTCTAATAGCTCTCGGGAAAATGAGGAGGAAAGTCATGTTTTTATATAAATATAAAGTTTCATTTTACTGCGTTATTATTAGTCATAGAACAAATATTCATAATATCAGTTGTACAGTTTAATTAGGTGTATCAGATGCTGCAATGATATTTCCAATATCTCTAATAACTTTCGAGAAAATGAGGAGGAAATTCATGTTTTTAAATAAATATTAAGTTTCATTTTACTGCGTAATTATTAGTCATAGAACAAATATTCATAATGGCAGTTTTACAGTTTAATTAGGTGTATCAGAATCTGCAATGATATTTCCAATATCTCTAATAGCTTTCGGGAAAATGAGGAGGAAAGTCATGTTTTTATATAAATATTAAGTTTCATTTTACTGCGTAATTATTAGTCATAGAACAAATATTCATAATGACAGTTGTACAGTTTAATTAGGTGTATCAGATGCTGCATTGATATTTCCAATATCTCTAATAGCTTTCGAGAAAATGAGGAGGAAAATATTGTTTTTATATAAATATAAAGTTTCATTTTACTGCGTAATTATTAGTCATAGAACCAATATTCATAATTTCAGTTTTACAGTTTAATTAGAACTATCAGATACTGCAATTATATTTTCAATATCTCTAATAGCTTTCGAGAAAATGAAGAGGAAATTCATGTTTATATAGAAATATTAAGTTTCATTTTACTGAGTAATTATTAGTCTTAGAACAAATATTCATAATGGCAGTTGTACAGTTTAATTAGGTGTATTAGATGCTGCAATGATATTTCCAATATCTCTAATAGCTTTCGGGAAAATGAGGAGGAAAATCATGTTTTTATATAAATATTAAGTTTCATTTTACTGCGTAATTACTAGTCATAGAACAAATATTCATAATGACAGTTGTACAGTTTCATTAGGTGTATCAGATGCTGTAATGATATTTCCAATATCTCTAATAGCTTTCGAGAAAATTAGAAGGAAAGTCATGTTTTTATATAAATATAAAGCTTAATTTTACTGCATAATTATTAGTCACAGAATAAATATTCATAATTTCAGTTTTACAGTTTAATTAGGTGTATCAGATGCTGCAGTGATATTTCCAATATCTTTAATAGCTTTCGAGAAAATGAGGAGGAAAGTCATGTTTTTATATAAATATTAAGTTTAATTTTACTCCGTAATTATTAGCCATAGAACAATATTCATATTATCAGTTGTACAGTTTAATTAGGTGTATCAGATGCTGCAATGATATTTCAAATATCTCTAATAGCTTTCGAGAAAATGAGGGTGAAAGTCATGTTTTTATTTAAAAACTAAGTTTCATTTTGCTGCGTAATTATTAGTCATAGAACAAATATTCCTAATGACAGTTGTACAGTTTAATTAGGTGTATTAGATGCTGCAATGATATTTTCAATATCTCTAATAGCTTTCGGAAAAATGAGGAGGAAATTCATGTTTATATGTAAATATTAAGTTTCATTTTACTGCACAATTATTAGTCATAGAACAAATACTCATAATGATAGTTATATAGTTTAATTAGGTGTATCAGATGCTGCAATGATACTTCCAATATCTCTAATAGCTTTCGGGAAAATGAGGAGGAAAGTCATGTTTTTATATAAATATAAAGTTTCATTTTACTGCGTTATTATTAGTCATAGAACAAATATTCATGATATCAGTTGTACAGTTTAATTAGGTATATCAGATGCTGCAATGATATTTCCAATATCTTTAATAGCTTTCGAGAAAATGAGGAGGAAATTCATGTTTTTTAAAAATATTAAGTTTCATTTTACTGCGTAATTATTAGTCATAGAACAAATATTCATAATGACAGTTTTACAGTTTAATTAGGTGTATCAGAATCTACAATGATATTTCCAATATCTCTAATAGCTTTCGGGAAAATGAGGAGGAAAGTCATGTTTTTATATAAATATAAAGTTTCATTTTACTGCGTAATTATTAGTCATAGAACAAATATTCATAATGACAGTTGTACAGTTTAATTAGGTATATCAGATGCTGCATTAATATTTCCAATATCTCTAATAGCTTTCGAGAAAATGAGGAGGAAAGTAATGTTTTTATATAAATATAAAGTTTCATTTTACTGCGTAATTATTAGTCATAGAACAAATATTCATAATTTCAGTTTTATAGTTTAATTAGGTCTATCAGATACTGCAATGATATTTCCAATATCTCTAATAGCTTTCGAGAAAATGAGGAGGAAATTCATGTTTTTATATATATATTAAGTTTCATTTTACTGCGTAATTATTAGTCATAGAACAAATATTAATAATGACAGTTGTACAGTTTAATTAGGTGTATCAGATGCTGCAATGATATTTCCAATATCTCTAATAGCTTTCGAGGAAATGAGGAGAAAAGTTATGTTTATATAGAAATATTAAGTTTCATTTTACTGAGTAATTATTAGTCATAGAACAAATATTCATAATGACAGTTTTACAGTTTAATTAGGTGTATCAGATGCTGCAATGATATTTCCAATATCTCTAATAGCTTTCGAGAAAATTAGGAGGAAAGTCATGTTTTTATATAAATATAAAGTTTAATTTTACTGCGTAATTATTAGTCATAGAACAAATATTCATAATTTCAGTTTTACAGTTTAATTAGGTCTATCAGATGCTTCAGTGATATTTCCAATATCTCTAATAGCTTTCGAGAAAATGAGGAGGAAATTCATGTTTTTATATAAATATTAAGTTTCATTTTACTGCGTAATTATTAGTCATAAAACAAATATTCATAATGACAGTTGTACAGTTTAATTAGGTGTATCAGGTGCTGCAATGATATATCCAATATTTCCAATATTTTCAATATCCAATATCTAATGCTAGCTAGAAGAGCCCGTCGCTGAAGGCTGACGGAGCGACGGTTATATATTGCTGCCGGCGGTGTTGCCAAACCGCAGTTATCGTACCGTAAAATTTTCTATTGAATATCACATAAATACTCATAAGAACGGTAATTCTGATACATAAGACAATAGAAATTTGTAAATATTGATAAAAGTTGTTACACTGGCCTATACATCATATGTATATGCATGGGAATGATCTAAATATCTTGGCACAGACGTCGTGCCGCAAACACAGGAGAGGGAGACGCCGCTGGCACATACGGTGTGCCGCAAGAACTGAATGGGTTAAAGCCACGTAATTGAATAACCTTGCAGCTCCTCCGAGATTCAAGGTTGCTGTATAAAGACGATGATGATCCGTAACATTATTTCCCATTTTGATCCTAGAACATATTTTAACACATGAAAGTAAACATTTTGCTGGCCTTAAAATGTCGAGTATTGTAAAGATGCGAGTGATGCAACAATCAATGAGGATGACCACGAATTTTATTACTCTAAAATCATGTTTAAAGTCGACCATAAACATAGTTCAATACTGGTAAGCTCTGGAAATGTTTTGTAAGCTTTCAATCGTTACCTTGAATGCTTCATTTGTTTTTTATAAATTTGTGCAGCTATAACTATATTCATCATATCTGTTGTTGAATGTTGTATAAATCCATTCCATTAAAAGATTGTGAAGGACGAAAGCAATCAAGTGGATTGAGTAAAGGGCAAAAGTGGACAAGGACAGACATGCCATCCGTGAGGTGATGTTTCATGTGTGGTGAGTACAAGGTCGTTGCATCCAGCCAGATGTCCTCACTCACTCCACGTTCTCACCCCATCACTGTTGTTTTATTCTCCTTTACTACAACGGTGTTTTTCCTTTGTGTACAGGACAAGCTGACACATTTAAAGGAACAGACTATAGGGGAAGTAGAAAAATATAACGGATATGGAAAAAAAATGAGTTAGAAGAACTACAAAACAAGGCTTCTAATATGCATCGGTCTTTTACGTACAATTGAGGCCAAGCGTAAATAATCTAAGAATTTTGATGTAAAATGTATGTGATATCAGTGAATTGCACAATTATGTGATCATAATGATAGATGGGGTTATCATAAGCCACCCAGTTTGTACTTGTAATATGCACTATATTTAGGATTACATAGGAAGCACAGGTAACATGGAGAGGGGGGTGAGTCTATGATGAGGTTACCTATTAACTACAACTACCAACAACTACTAATATGAGAAAAGGATTGATAGAGGACAAGACTCCTCCCAGCCTACTACTCCCTTCGGTTTTATTCAGCTGGAAAAAATAAGGAAAAAATAACATTAAAAAAAACATGGTGACATTTCAATCGGAAAAAAATTAAGTATGATTGTAGTATACAAACTATCATTATGAAAAAAGAGTAATAGAGTGAATAAAAGTAATCAGTAAATGGTGAATTACAAACCATATTACACAAGATACAAAATAAAAGTCATTGGAGTATTAATTCAGTCTCATTGTAAGTGTGTTTGCACTATTTGCTTGCGCAACATTTACTGGCAACATATTCCATTGATTGGCTACTCCGACACTAAAGTAATTATTTCGAGAATACGTATTGAAATGCTGTCCTTTCTATTTCCAACCAATGTATCGTATTATAATTATTTTGCTCTACTT
>JAPQNM010000003.1:31849667-31857167 GCA_029783475.1 Metacarcinus magister | reverse complement strand
AAGTACAGTTATATATTCCGTGTATTCATCTCAGTCCAGGAAAGAAATGTTCGACACTGCTTCCATAAAAATTGTTAAGTCATCTTGTAATAGTAAATTATATTTCATACATTTTATTACTGGTTAGGATATACTTTTTGAAACTAAAGGTTTGTGTTATGTTTCATTTTGATGTTGTTACACAAGCATAGCAATACTCGCCGAAACTAATGTTTTTAATTATCTCTTTTCAGGTAAGGTGTCAATTGGTTTTGGTGTTGCTCTCACAGCGCCTAGCTATAGATAAGTGTGACCGTGAAGAGGTGCGGAAAAACAGGTAAGTAATAAAAGGAAACACCTCGGAGAATTTAATGAAATATGAGAAATTGGATGAGGAGGAGGAGGAGGAGTTGGAGGAGGAGGAGGAGGAGGAGGAGGAGGAGGAGGAGGAGGAGGAGGAGGAGGAGGAGGAGGAGGAGGAGGAGGAGGAGGAGGAGGAGGAGGAGGAGGAAGAAGAGAAGAAGAATAAAGAGAAGGAGGAACATAGAGAAGAGACAGATTAAAGAAATTTCGAAAGTGAAAATTATTAATAGCAGTGATAAGTAATCATTGTCACAAGCCTCCACTTATAATGGCATGATGTCCGATGTTCAATGGGCTCTTCCCACGCACGCACACTCACGCACACTCACGCACACTCACACGCACACACACGCACACTCACACGCACACTCACACGCACACACATGCACACACACACACACACACACACACACACACACACACACACACACACACACACACACACACACACACACACACACACACACACACACACACACACACATCTTCAGTTTTGTTGACCATAACATAATGCAAGGAACAATACTTTTTTGAAGAGCATGTGTAGCCGTCAGTAGATAACGTCATCACTTCCCAACTATTGTAACGTAATAATAGTTTGTATAGATATAATTTCAACAGAATATCGCATATTTTGGAAGATATTAAAGAAATTCATTCAATAAATAATTGCCCAAGCCTAATCAATTGCAGTTCCTTCTTCATCGTGCGCACCAAATTTCAGTTTCCAAAAATAGCTTCAAAATAAAAAAGAAAGTTAAAAAAGAGCTCATCTCTTATTAACGACAACGCAGGTAATTATCGACAATCTCCTTTCTATTCTTAGCCAATGAAGGCAAATGATTTTACTCGCTGTACCATTTTTGTTTTCAGTGACCTGATTATTTCGTGTTGATCCTCGTACGAACATGTGACAGGACGTTTGTTGCAAGGTGATACAATTATAGATACTTGCTAACACATATCATAACATTATTACAAAATTTACTGTGCTTTCAGGAACACTTTGAATTCCCTTGATAATTACTATATACTCATTTCAACTGGTGTGTCTGTGTGTGTGTGTGTGTGTGTGTGTGTGTGTGTGTGTGTGTGTGTGTGTGTGTGTGTGTGTGTATGTGTATGTGTATGTGTCTGTGTCTGTGTCTGTGTCTGTGTCTGTGTGTGTGTGTGTGTGTGTGTGTGCGCGCGCCACGTCCACGACACATTAGATTAAGATGTGGATACTGCCCACTTTTGGTAAGCGATGACATCACTATCCCTCAACATATAATTATAATGATATTTTTGTATTACTTCGTGGTAGGATTGATAACACCGCCAGTTTTTAATTTGTCAACGGAATAATTGATAATAACGATGACTGAGGTCATTTAAATATTTTGACATTGCTCATCACTCCGAGCTTATTGCTGATCCTCCACTAGTCCTGTTTCATCATATTGCATTACAAACGATTGGCTTTCTGTGTTGATATAGAAGGATTTATTCCAATGATATTGCTCTCAGCTGTACTTTCGTAGTATCATTTTTTTTCATTGCGGTTGGCATTTCACTTTCGCCGTTTACCACAAAAACTAAACAATAGTTAAGTCAATAGTCAGGTTCTTTTTTTCTTATATTTTGTAATGTGTCTTTGTTTGGTATATATTTTATTCCAACTCTTACTAAATTTTGGAAGACTCCTACCAACGACATTGCCAAAACAGGAGAGCTTCAGGACGAATGAATATTGTATGAGGTCTGTCTTTTCATGTCTTCCTTTAGAAACGTGATTTCTGCTAGTATTCATAGCCAGGAATTCTCTAGATGAAATGACTATGCAGATATCTGTAATTGTATTGTAGTAGTAGTAGTAGTAGTAGTAGTAGTAGTAGTAGTAGTAGTAGTAGTATGTAGTAGTAGTAGTAGTTAGTAGTAGTAGTAGTAGTAGCTATATAGCGGTAGTTCTTCTCCTGGATAGGGTGAGGCTTCAAGCTCTACTTATTGATGTTGTGCTTATCATCAATCTTAGAAAAAAAATACAACACTAACACCACCTTGTGATCACCACTAGAATATCAACTGTGACTTTATCGAAAACTCTCAACACTAACAACATTATAACAAGCACGGTCACACACACATATTTTATAACGGGAGGAAGGTAAGGTAACATAGACCACGCTTGAAATCGGAGAAGGAAAGGCTTGATGAACGAACCTAAGCCTCGGGTCTGGGAGTAGAAATCATGCAAGAATGTTGTGTGTGTGTCCGCCGCAATATCACGGACCTGGCAGTGATTAGTGTGTCGTCCTTGCACCACTCGTACATTGCCCCTTCATGACGGGGGATGGTGATGCTGCCTCCTCTCCCCTCGTCTTGTT
The DNA here is from genome assembly GCA_029783475.1 of Metacarcinus magister. NCBI lineage: Eukaryota > Metazoa > Arthropoda > Malacostraca > Decapoda > Cancridae > Metacarcinus > Metacarcinus magister. The sequence continues at coordinate 31,854,459 of JAPQNM010000003.1, read as the reverse complement.
ATGCGATGATTTTCTTGTTATTTGCGTTTAATACGTACCACGCAGCGTATATGACCACGGAACTTAGATTGGTAGCGGTGATCACGATGCAAGGGATCTGTCCAGTCTGACTTATTTTTTATGTGTGTGTGGTTAAGTCATATGCGAAGGTATAATTGAGTCTCAAACTAAAATTTCATTAGTATTAAATCGAGATGGATGTTGTGCAGTCGGTTTGTATATGGATCTAGTTGGTGTGCAAATTACAAGAGATCCTGTAAGACCACCTAGATACGTACACAATATTGATGTCATGATTTCACAGACAAACACTGCATCACTTTCCTTAAGAACTACTTGCTTTGCTCACGAACTAAACGAGTGTTGTTGGTCATTGAAAAGAATAATGCAGTATCAACAATGGGTAATAGAGATGACCTTGAAGAGATTGAATAATAATAATAATGATAATAATAATAATAATAATAATAATAATAATAATAATAATAATAAAATCAGTAACACAGGTAGTAGTGAAAAATTATATATGCCACGGACCAGATTATGAGAGGCGTGGTACCTTATTAGTGTCATGTAAGAAATATTGACGAGAAAATGTTGAATATTATGAAGTTGTTTATGTTAGGGGATTTTTTTTCCCCCTATTCGCTACATATATTCATGAATTTTGAAATAACATCAAAAGCAATTAATCAAACAGTCCAATGAAATCTTGCAAACGTAATTACAGAGTTGGGCAACCTGGACAGAATGAATAGTGGAAATGCCCTAGTTGTCAGTAATAATAGTAAATTAAGTGAGTGTATAATGGCATCAACCTCCATCCTCCCTTACTGAAATTAACTACAAGTGACCTTTACTGACAAGACACATCCACAATGAACAGGAAGCAATTATTTTTCCAACTTTTACGTGACATAATTAGGGTTTTATCACACCACTAATTGATTCATACCTTTTTTTTTATAATTAAGCTAACATATTCTGTTCGTGTGGCTATTCTTCTCATCCTCGTTAAGATGTGTGTAACTGGCTAGAATCTCGTAGAAAGAATACAACGTCAACATCTGTTCGAATAGTGAAAATTTTCCAAAGGAGTGCAAATTGCCAACAGTGACAAGACAAGGTTCTGCACGCTAGTATGATTTTCCAGCAACTTGATAAATTGGACTGCTTCAGAAGCGTGAACTCAGCAAGGCAACACGAGAAGAATGTCATATAAGATGTCATTGTTTTTTTATATAATTCACAGGAATGTTTTTGTGTCTGCTAAGATTCCTTGTGACTTTGGGTGGGTGCGTGGGCCCCCCCTACAATACCCGTCTCCCCTACAATACCCAGAAACGCCGTACCTTCATCTGCTACCGTCTCCTCCATAGCCAACGCTCCCATGACAATTCCCGACCCTATAATCCTCGCCCCTCCTACAATCAACTACCTCCCTCCAATCAACGACCCCCCTCCAATCCCCATTAAACATATGAACCCCGTCCCTTCATATGCCATCGTTTCCTTCATAGCCGCCGCACCAAAAACAATCCCCCCCACCAAACAATCCCCCCCACCAAGCGGAGTCAGACGCTTCACTCACTCACTCACTCGCTCATTACGTGTTGTTCAGACGTTCGGAGCACCAGGCAGCCGTCTCGTACCAACCTTTCAGCCTTCCTTTGTCTTACTTCACGAGTCAGTTGTAATAGGATTTGCAGTTTTGGCGTATTAATAATTATCAACGCAGGTTATATTTGATGATTAAAACAATCATTATAATGAGACGAATGACTTAGTAAGGAAAGGTGATCACTCGCTAGCATATCTGGTTCAGGCTGGCAAACATGACTGACAGTGTTGCTATATAACTAATAAAACTAATTATCATTAAAACATCGTAAAGCAAGGAATTATTACATAACCTGTGGTACTACGTGCATTCATAACAGCGTGGCGTTAATAAAAATATTATAAAAGATAGATTACATTATTAATTTCAAGGAATAACATTACCTAACATTCACTATCTGGCAAGACCTAGTATTACACCCTTGTCTAGCTAGCCTTGGGGCCACGACAGAAGCCAGCGAGGCATCGGGGAGGGTAGAGAAGCCGGTGTGTTTATACTTCCATCCATCTGAACACGGCAAAACACAGCAACACCTCAGCTTACATCACCTCGCCCATCCATCACGCGTTCATGTATATTTTGTAGTGTTAATACCGTGTGTTAAGAAGAGGATTACCACCTGCTACCTGTTACCAATTACCTGTTACCAGCGCTGCTATGTAAGTGTTAATACGTAGTTACAATGTTAGTTATCTATACCTATCTTCCTTCCTTCCTCCTTTTATCAACTTTATGAATGTAGACTAGATGCTAAGTAATCTATACTGGGATGGGAATAGCCGTGACTTGGTTATTACAGACCTGTTTTTTGCTGGTTATTTCTGGTAATGCAAAGGGAAGCTTGTTTTGTAACTCAATGTGCAAAATTAACACCACGAAAAAAAAAATATCCATAAGCTCAAAAATCCTTCTTATAATCTGAGAAAAGTCAAAGCTGTTAGTGTACGTTTATAGTATTCATTGATTTTCTAACGAGGTATTTGCAATTTCTAGATAAATTTTGCTATTTCAAAGGATAAACATTCCGTAGGTCATCGCTGGCAAGAAAGCGAGCTCAAAAAGCCATCCCTCGGGCTCTGAGGAGGTGCCAAATCTTAGGTCAAATGTGGTCTTTTCGCTGCAGATTACTTGAGAAAAAAAGTGCCGCCCGAAGGCTGAGCTGCGTGTAGAAGAGAGAGAGAGAGAGAGAGAGAGAGAGAGAGAGAGAGAGAGAGAGAGAGAGAGAGAGAGACGAGAGAGAGAGACAGAGAGACAGAGAGACAGAGAGACAGAGAGAGAGAGAGAACAGTGCTCTTGCGTGTCAATGTGTGTGTGTGTGTGTGTGTTCGTGTGTGTGTATTTATTAACTTATTCCAACTTGCGTGACTTGTGGACGTACACGCATGTTCTCGTGTGTGTGTGTGTGTGTGTGTGTGTGTGTGTGTGTGTGTGTGTGTGTGTGTGTGTGTAAGTATATGTGTGTAGTATATGTGTGTAAGTGTGCGTGTGTGTGTTTTTTTCTTCGTAATCTTATGCAAACACCTTCCACGTGCTTTCCAATCATCATGAATACATCCACGAAAGAAACAAAGAAAGCCTTGACCTGTGAGATGGGCGTCAATGTCCTTCTTCTGTTGGTCGTGTGTTTGTGTGTGTGTGTGTGTGTGTGTGTGTGTGTGTGTGTGTTTGGGTGGATCATGGTATCCTTCCCTTCTCTTCCTCCTCCTCCTCCTCCTCCTCCTCCTCCTCCTCCTCCTCCTCCTGTCTACCTCTGTGCCTTGCCTTTCCCTCCTCTTTGTCAGGGTTCCGTGTATCCATTAATCTTTCCTGTGATCGTGTCAAGCCTTACCGTCCTTTGGTTCAGTCTCATTTGCCTACACTTTAGCGCTTCTCCCTTCTATGTTCTTTCTACTCTTCATTTTCCCTCTAGTTCCTGTTTTCTCTTTCTTTCCCATGTTTTTCTTTGTATTTCTTCCTCCCATTCCTTCTTTGCCTTGCTTCTCCTGTGGATTTAGGTCGTTTTTGTATTTTTATATTTATATTATTTATGTCGAGAGTTTAACTTGCCGCTGGTTGCTATTATTTCATATTATATAAAAGTGATTTTGAGCTGCATGTCAAAAATTGTTTATTTATATATGTACTGTGTAATTGGATCATATGCCAAAATTTAACATGTATATAGGGGTCAGCCTGACTAACCAGCTATATCCTTGTAACTGACACTAACTCTCTTGTTCTACGTCACAATCTGAAGCCATAACAACTGCCGTATATGTGACGTTGCATGTTCCAAGGCTAAAAAAAAAAAAGAAATTATGAGCCGCAGAGTCATGTTTTTGCTCTCTATAATTTTGTTTACTTTTAAATGTAGCTCTTATTTACGTAGCGTATATTTTTTGTTTGTATTCGTTATGTACTTTGTCTCTGCTCTTAACTCGACAGCTTAAGGCCAGAGTTATACATAAGAAAAAAGATTTTTTAAAATCCACATGGGTAAAACATAAATTTTAAACTTTGCCAAAAAATATATACCAAAAACAAATTCAGGGTTGTTTCGTACACATAAAAAAATATATAAACGTTTGTGAAGTTTTGTTGGGGACTTTGAAGTTATGAAGAAATCTTGCTCGCTCTCTCGAGAAAGAAATGCGGGTGCGGGATTTGGGGGATAGAGAGGCATGGGACAAGGGGACGGGGATGTTGGGAGGAGGAGGAGGGGAGGGAAGATGTATGAGATAGTTGGGTGGAGGGAGGGATATGCGTAGATAGGAATTGTGGCGTTAATGGAAGCAGAGGGTTTGAGTATTAGGTGAAGAGGTGGGAAATGGAGGGAGGTCTTCAAACGGGAAATTACGAAGCGTGGAAAGTAGTTTTTGGCAAGGCTGGTATGATGTGATGGTACTGGATGATGATCGAAGGAGAATTGCTATCCTCCAAGTGAAATTATCCTTCAATATTGCATGAAACACAAAGAAATAAATGACAACAGAATAGTAACACAGAGAAAGAATACAGAGGCAAAGAAGACATACAACGAGATCAGGGAGATGACATTAGAAGATGTACCACTGCAATCTGGAATGTCAAACAGCAGGAGGTTGAGTGAGCATCGATATATTAGACATAATAGAGTAGACTTCGAATAATCTCCTTCGATAATAATCTATAACAACACTAAATTTCCAGAAG
>JAPQNM010000003.1:31819667-31829667 GCA_029783475.1 Metacarcinus magister | reverse complement strand
ATTTGATATATAAACCAGATGATTATGTCTCCTAGATGAGATGGCTAAGAGCATGATGTGGAGGGCAAAAAGCCATTCATCCCCACCCACACAAAAAGTTTAATGAGAGGAAGCAATCAAATTAGGCCTAAGAATGACAGTAGGACAAATGAGTTACACGAAAGTAACGAGCATATGGGCGTAACATTTTATTTTTATTCGTTCACATATTTTTTTAGTATATATGGTTTGTTCATGTTAGAGAAAGAGAGAGAGATAGATAGATAGATAGAGAGAGAGAGAGAGAGAGAGAGAGAGAGAGAGAGAGAGAGAGAGAGAGAGAGAGAGAGAGAGAGAGAGAGAGAGAGAGAGAGAGAGAGAGAGAGAGAGAGAGAGAGAGAGAGAGAGAGAGAGAGAGAGAGAGACTATCAAGAGAAACAAAAGGCGAAGGATTTGATTAATGAAGAAGAAGAACCTCATTTAAAACCATTTCGGAATGATAAAAAGCCCAGCTCTGTGCTGCTGGAAGGCCCAGCGAGGCACCGTCAGCCGGCAGGAGACGTCACAAACCAAATCCCATGAGCGATAGCGTCTTAACCTACTACCGCCAAGGATGTGAGCGCAATATGTCCACGAAACAGTTTCCACATTTTCTACAGAAGTCCCTCACGTGCAGCATTTCCAACATCATTGTGGGAGTCACGTCACTGCAATCTCTCCTACTTTTCCCACCTGTAAGAGCCTTGCATAAATTTTCTCTAGTATACAACAGCCGCGTATACTTGTGTTGCACTCCGGGAGAATCATTGGAGCATTAACGTAGCCATGAAAACGGCTAGATGTCAGCTGGGACTCAGGGGAAGCTTAGTGTCCTAACTGAAACGCCCATACGGTTGGTCTTCTTGGGTTGGAATACATGTTGGTGTGGACGTATAAGGTAAACCAGGTTGTTGTGGGCAATCCTGGAGTGACTGTCACGATGCATTGGGGAGAGTATTAAACTTTTGGGTTTTTTTCTCTCCAGTGCAGCTGCTGTCACCAATTTGTGTGCATGTGTCTGTGTGTGTGGGTGTGTGTGTGTTTGTGTGCATGTGTCTGTGTGTGTGTGTGTGTGTGTGTGTGTGTGTGTGTGTGTGTGTGTGTGTAGTCTTGTCTTGTCTTGTCTTGTCTTGTCTTTTCTTGCCTTTTTTTTTCTCTCTCCTCTCTCTCTCTCTCTCTCTCTCTCTCTCTCTCATCTCTCTCGTCTCTCTCTCTCTCTCTCTCTCTCCTCTCTCTCTCTCCTCTCTCTCTCTCTCCTCTCTCTCTCTCTCTCGCTCTCTCTCTCTCTCTCTCTCTCTCTCTCTCCTCTCTCTCTCTCTCTCCTCTCTCTCTCTCCTCTCTCTCTCTCTCTCTCTCTCTCTCTCTCCTCTCTCTCTCCTCATCTCTCTCTCTCTCTCTCTCTCCTCTCCTCTTCTCTCTCTCTCCTCTCTCTCTCTCTCTTCTCTCTCTCTCTCTCTCTCTCTCTCTTCTCTCTCTCTCTCTCTCTCTCTCTTCTCTCTCTCTCTCTCTCTCTCCTCTCTCTCTCTCTCCTCTCTCTCTCTCTCTCTCTCTCCTCTCTCTCCTCTCTCTCTCTCTCTCTCCTCTCTCTCTCTCTCTCTCTCTCTCTCTCTCTCTCTGCTCATCTCCTCTCCTTCTCTCTCTCTCCTCTCTCTCTCTCCTCTCTCTCTCTCTCCTCTCTCTCTCCCCTCTCCTCTCGTCTCTCTCTTCCTCTCTCTCTCTCTCTCCATCCTCTCCTCTCTATCTCTCCCTCCTCTCTCCTCTCCCTTCTCTCCTCTCCTCTCTCTCCCCTCTCTCTCTCCACTCTCCTCCCTTCCTCTCTCCTCTCTCCTCTCCTCCTCTTCCTCCTTCCCTCTCTCTCTCCCTCTCTCTCTCCTCTCCCCTCCTCTCCTCTCTCTCTCCTCTCTCTCTCTCTCTCTCTCGCATCCTCTCCCCCTCTCTCTCCTTCTCTCTCCTCTCTCTCTCTCTCTCTCTCTCTCTCCTCTCTCTCACTCCCTCTCCTCCTCCTCTCTCTCTGCATCTCTCTCTCTCTCTCTCTCTCTTCTCTCTCTCCTCTCTACTCCTTCTCTCTCTCCACTCTCTTCTCTCCTCTCTCTCTCTTCCTCCCCCCCTCCCCTCTCTCTCTCTCTCTCCTCCTCTCTCTCCCTCTTCTCCTCCCCCTCCTCCCCTCCCCTCTCTCTCTTTCCTCTCTCTCCTCCCCTCTCTCTCTCCTCCTTCTTCTCCTTCTCTCGTCTCTTCTCTCCGCTCGTCTCTCCTCTCTCTCTCCATAGTCGTTTGTGTGGTTTCCATTCTTCTACCTCTGTGCATCTCTCTCTCCTTCGTCCCTCTCTCTCTCCCCTCTCTTTTCTCTCTCCTCTCTCGGTCTTCTACTATTTTTCTTTCTGCTTTCTCTCTAATCTCTCCTCCCATTTCCTGTTTATCTTTCTGTCTGTCCATTCTGCTCTCTTCTCTCTCGGAGGGTCGTTTTTTCCTCCCTTCTCCGTCCTCTCCTCTATTCTGTTCTCTCTCTCTCGATGTTCTTAGACTCTCATACTCACATCTCTTACGTCCAGCTCCCTCTCTTCCTCTACCTCATCGACCTCCTCTCGCTTCCAATCTCCTTTGCTCCCTGCCGCCTCGTCTCGGCTCCTCTCATTCCCTCTCTCTGCCGCTCCTCCTCGTGGCTACATCCCCACTCTCTCACTCTAATCCAGTCTATCATCTTCGTTCACTCTCTCTCTCCTCCGTCGGCCGCCACCTTCACCCATATCTGATCTTTGTCTTGTTCTGCTCCTTCACCCCGAATCATTTCCATCTCCTCCTCACGGCGCGTCGATCGCCTCTTACCCCCTCTCCAGGTACTCCCCACTCCATATCCCCTCGGGGTTTCCCTCTCTCGCTCCGCTCTCTCCTCACTTCTGTCCCTCAAACATTCAGTGCTCCCCTCTCTCCCATCCTCATCGGCATTTCTTCGCCATTCATCTCTCTCATCTGCTTATTTGCATCTCTCTCCCTCCTCATTTCGAGGCCCCGTGTAGGCGGTAATCTACTGTCTCCTTCTTCCTCCTCCTTTCCGAGACTTCTCTTCGCGCATCTCTACCGAAGTTCCTCTACGCGGCGCGGGTCTCGAGCTCCTCCTCATCTCTCTCCGCTCTCAACTTCTTCCCCCCATTATAGCTACTACATCATCGCCTCGTCTCCGAGCTCTGGCTCTCTCCACCCCCTAAGAAACTCCCTCAGCACGCCTCCCATTCGTCTCCACAGACATCCATCACTCTCTCTGCGCTCGTCTCCGATCTCGTCTCTCACCCCTCCATTTAACTCTTTCCCATCTTCTCCCTCTCTCTCCCTCGTCTCGTGAAATCTCGTCATCTCTTCTCTCTCTCGGTTATTTCTCTCTTCAATCCGTCTATTCTTTTCATCTCCCGCTCTCGATCTCATTCTCCTCTCAGCTTTCTTCACCCTTCTCAATTGCCCCGCTTCTCCTCCTCTACCTTTCGCCTCCTCCCGTTCCCCGTCTTCCGCTCTCCTCGTCCGTCCATCGCATTCCCTCAATCCTCTGCCCCTCTCCTCGTCTCGCTCACGGCCTCTTCATCACGGAGCTATTCTCTCCCATCTTCACTCTCATCCGTCTCAGCCCACCATCTCGTGATCTCCCCCCTTCTCCTCTCTCCACCACACGTCGCGTCTCCTCCTCTCTCAAGCTCAGTCCCCCCCCCCCTCTCCCCTCTCCCATCCTTCGCCCCTCCTCATCCCTCTCTTCCCTACTCTTTCCCCCCCCCAGGTCTACCTCTCTCCTTCTCCCTCTTCCCCTCCCCCCTCTTCTCCTGCAACCCCTCTCTCTTCTCGACGTCTCCTTCCACTCTCTCCTCTCCGCTCTCGTGCCCCACTCTCAGCTCCCCTCTCTTCTGCTCTCTACTCCGTTTCTCTCCTCCCTTTGTCCCTCTCGCACTCACCTCTTCTCTCTCCTTCCAGTCTCACCGTTACTTCACTCTCTATCCCATCTACAACCCTTCGTTTCTCTCTCTCGCCTCGCGTCTCTTCTCCTCTCCCCTCCGTCCTCCTCTTCCCCCCCACTCTTCCCTAGTATTCATCTCTCTCACCACTCCTCTGATGTCTTCCCTCTCTTCCTCACTCGGGTCGTTCTTCTAATCCCTCCCAGCAACACCGTCCTCCTATCCCCTCATCCGTCTCTCTGCCAATCCCCGTTTCCCTCTCTCTCTCTCTTCCCTATCCCTCCTTTCCCTCTATCTCCTCTTTTCGTCACCCCCCTCAGTCGGTTCTCTCCTTTCAATTCTATCCGGTCAGACTTTTCTCCTCATATCGGGTGCTCGCGAAAATACGTTGTCTCATGCTTCTTATCTCCAGTGCATCAAAAGCCTCCATCTCTCTTTTGTCCGTTCTTTGTTTTATGTGTTGATGCGATAGTCTCTCAGAAGGAAGAGTGTCCGATGGTAGTCCCTAATCCCGGATCACATCCCGCCTTGCTCATCTCGTCTAAAAGTCCAGAGTACTGACATCCGTCTTCCTCACATCGTCACCTAATCTCTCGGAGGTATCTACCCTCTCCCACTCTCCACCTCCTCTCCTCTCTCGTTATCGAACGTAAGAACGCGTCACCTCAGTCGTCTCCTCTCTTCATCTTCCACATCTTCTCGGCGTAGACATCTCTAACCTACGTCCGCGGTGCTCTCCGTGCACGTCCCTCCGTCTTCCCTCGCGTCTCCTTCTCTCTCTCTCAACCCTCCTGACTCTCACCCCTCTCCCCCCCGCTCTCCTCTCATCCTCTCCTCTGCTCTCTCGGCACTCTCTCTCTGATCTCTCTCATCTCATCTTCTCATCCGCCTCTGCTCTCTACCTCTACTCCATCGACGGTACCTCCGTTTCATTCATGTCGTCTTCCTCCTCTCAATTGTCTCGTCTCTGCTCCCTCTGATCATCTCATCCCCCACTCGCGGTCTCCTCCTCTCGCCCGATCCTCACCCTCTCTCCTTCTCGTCCGTCCGGCTCTCTCATCTCCTTCTCATCGCTCATTCCCTCCTCTCCTCTCGTGCTCTCTCTGACTCTCCTTCACCGAACCCCCTCCTCTCCTCGTCCCCCTCACTCACATCTGCTCGATCTCTCAACCCACTCTATCTGCGTTCTCAATCGGGCGTCCCTCTCTCCTCACACTCTCCGGCCGCTCCATCCCCTCTCTTTCCACACTCTCTCTCTCCCTCTCACTCTCCCGTCTCTCTCAACCATCTCCTTCTCCCCCCTCATCCTCAGCTCTCTCCGTCCTCTCCCTCCTCTTCGTCATCCCTTCCATCCTCCGCTCCTCTCTCACATCGCGCCTCCCCAGCTACGGTCTCTACTAAACTATCTCCATTCCTCCTCACCTCCAATCCATCCGTCTTCTGCGGGGGGACTCTCTCCCGCTCATGCAGCACCTCTGTCACTTTCTCCCCCTCTCAATGTCTCCTCATCTCCTTCGTCTCAGGCACGAACTTTCGGTCTTGCCCTTCTTCTCTCATGGCCACCTCTCGAATGATCTCCATGAGCTCTCGTCTTCACGAGGACACTTCTCTCTTTTCACATTATATCTCTCTCTCTCCGCTCATCTCTTCGTGCGTCGCATCCTCTTCCTCTCCTCATGGGTCTCTCTCTCTCCGAATCTCGCATCAGTCTTTCGATCGCTCTCTCTCTTTAGGTAAATCTGATTCACATTCTCCTCAAAAGCTTCCCGATCGCTTCCTTCTCCCGCCACCCTCATCTGCGTTCCCCCTTCGAGAATCGCCTCTCCGAGTCTCCTCCGTCCGTAGTGAACTCCACCCCCTCCATCATCCAGTCTCCTCTCTTCTCATCACCCGACGTCTGAGTCAAATCTTCCTGGTCTATCTCGTCCTCTCTATCGGAGGTCATCCTCCTCTCATTTTTTACTCTCTTCTCCTACTCTTCTCTTCGCTCACTCCCCCAACTCGTGTCACCTCTTCGCTCTCTCTCTCATCGTCCTCTTTCCTCGTCTCCGATCGTCCCTACCTTTCATGCGCGCTACCGACACTAGACGGTGGGAATCTAACTAGTCTTGGTTAATTCACGTACAGCTTGTTGGGGGTTCTTCCCTTTAGGAGAGAGCGTTTTCATTGGAGAGCCTAGTCTCTTCTCTCTTCGTACTCTGTCTTTCTCATCACTCCCCTCTCCGTCTCATCTCCCTTTCTCCTCGGGTCTCATTCCATCTCTAGCCGTTTTTTAATGATTGTTATCTACCTCTATTCCTCCCTCTCATCCCTTTCTTCTCCCTCTTCTCCTCATCTCTTGCCCCCTTCTGCTAATAGCCTTCTCTACCTCTCCTCTCTTCGCGTCAACTCTTCCCTCTTTCAACAGTATCTGCTCTCCCTCATCTTCTACGTTCACTATTCCTCTCCTCATCCCTCTCCCCTCGTCACCCTTCCTCCTCCTCTTCTCCTCATCTCTCTTCCCTATAAGACACCTCCTCTGTCTCCCCGTGCTCTCGTCCCTGGCTTCTTTCTTCTCATCGCTCTCTTCTCTTTCCATACCTGTCGTGTTGTCTCTCCGCATCCTCCTCTCATTCGCCAGTCTCTCATCCTCTCACTCTCTCAGTCCCAACCTCCTACTCATATCCCGCTCTTTCTCACCTCTCCATCTCTATCTGCTCAACATCTCATCTCTCCTCGTTCCATCCTTTAGCTCCATCTTTTTTCCCTCCTGTCTCTCTCGCCTGCGTCTCTCTCTCCTCTCTCTCTCTCTCCCCGATCCTTTCTTCTCAAATCCTCTCTCTTGGATCAACTCTCTCTCTCTTCCCTCCTTCTCCTCCTCTCTCTTTCTCCAATCTCTCTTCTGGTCTCGATCATCTCCGGAACTCTCTCTGCTCTCCTCCTCTAAAATCCTTTCTCTTCTCCCCTCTCTTCCTTATCTCGTCTTCCTGCTTCCTTCTCTCTCTGTCCTTCATACTCATAGCGTTCATCTCTTCTCTTCTCTCTCACCTCCGCATCTCTTCTCTTCTTGCCCTTGCTCATTTCTCTCCTAACTTCTCTCTGTATCTCTCTTCGTCTCTCTCGATCCTCTTCTCTCCTTCAGTCTCATCAAAGCCTCTCTTCTCTCATCTCTCCTCCATGATATCTCCTCTCTGCTCTCTCTTCATCCACATTTGAGGCATCTTTCGTCATCTCTCCCTATCTCATTCTCTCTCCTTCCACTTGTCACTCACTCTCTTCGACTCCCTCTCACCTTCTCCATCTCTCTCTCCTAATCTCCTCTCATCTCTTCTTTAATCTCTCACTTCCTCTCGCCCACCTATCCTTCTCGTCTTCATCTCTCTCTCTTACCCTCTCCTTTTCCTTCTTCCTTTGTTTTTCTCTCATCTCTGTCCCGTCCATTCCCTCTTCCACCTCTTCGTCTCTTCAGGCTCTCATACTCTCTCCTTCTTCCATCTCTCTCTCTCTTCCTCTTCTAGCATCTCTTCTTTCCCTGTTCTTCTCATCAATCCTCCTATCCTCCGCTCTCATCCATCAAACACCTCCTCTCTCCGATCTCTCATCTATCGCTTCCCTCCTCTCCCTCTCTCTTCTTTCGGACTCTCTTGTTTTGCTCACCTTCTCTCGCTAACTCTCCCACTCGGCTTTCCTCCTCTTCTCCTATCTCCTCTCCTGCTTGATCATTCCTTCTTTCTTCCCTCTCGTCTTTCTCCCACGTCTCCGCTTCTCTACATTCTGATCTCAATCGGTTAACTCCGTTATCTCCCGTATCTCATCTCTCTCCGTCCTCCCCCCCTTCTGCATTTATCCCATTCAGTATTTCGTACCTATTTTATCCTATCATCTTCTCGGGATAGTCTTTGTATCTCCTTCAGGTCTCACGTTCTGTCTCATCAGTGTCGCTCATAGCTTCATGTCAATCATCTCTCTCCACCTCCTCTCGGTCTCGAACTCGTCCATCTTCCCCCTCACTGCTCACTCGTGTTCTCTGTCGGCTCTTCTCAATCTCTCTCGCCTCCTCTCTCAGCCCCTCTACGTCTCGAAGCCTCCTTCCTTCGTCCTCTCTCTTAACTTAAATCTATTACTCCTTATCTCACCTCCCTCTCTCCTTTCCACTCCATCTCTCCTCCTTTCTCCTCCCTTCTCTCATTCTAGTTTCATACTACTTCTCTAGTCCGACGCGTATACTCCTCTCATCTCTTCCTCTTTTCTGCTCATTTCCACGCTCGTATTCCCGTCTTGTCTTCGTCCTCTCTTCTCGTCCTCTCGCCCTCTCCTTCCTTCGCTTCTCCATTCACTTTCTCCTCTCTCTCACCTCTTTGTTCTCATCTCTCGTACGAATCAGATCTGTTTGTTCCTCTCCTTCCGTCTCCATGATCTCTCATACCCTCGTCCTTCACGATTGCTCCCCGTCTATCCCACGTCAGCTCGACTCTCTCTCCAATCTGTCTTCTCTTTTCCTCTTCAGGTTCCGTCTCTCTGTTCTAGTTTCGCTTCTCTCCTCAAACTCTCGGTCGATTCACCTCCTTTCCGTTCATCTTGTCTTCCCCTCTCCTCTAATCCTCCTCTTTTTCGATTCTTTCGCTCTCTTCGGTTTCCTCCTCAAACCAAGAAAATCTCGATTCTTACTTCCACCTCTTTGTCTCTCTTCCTAGTCTAATTCTCCTTCTTTTCTCAGGATCAGGACTCGGGGGTGGACCCGTCTCCTCTCTCCTTTCTTCCATTCATCCTCTCTTCTCTCGATCCCTCTCTCCCCCTCATCTCGTGAATCAATTCTACCCTCTCTATCCTAACTCCTCTCTTTTCCCTCTTCTCCTCTCGTCTCACGCTCTCTCCTCGTCAGATCTCCTCTCTTCCCCGTAATCTACCGTCATCTTTACTCATTGACTCGGCCTCCCACACTCCCGCTCACTTATAGGCTCCCATTGCTCTCATCTCTCTCTCCACGCGTTTCACTGTTATTCTTACTTTGTGCCTCATATCCGTGTATCTCTTTCTTCGATGGTGTCCTCTCACCCAATCCGACCCTATATATTCCTGTCTCCACGTCTCCTGCTCTCTCTCTTCAAACACCCGTGACTTATCTAAAATTCTCTTCTCCCTTTCTTCCTCTCTCTTCTATCTCCCAATCCTTCTCATCCATCAAATCTCCCTCCTCTAGTTTTTATTATACTACTTTGTTCTACTCGGTATATATTTCCTCATGACCTTCTCTCGCCTCCCCTTGGCCCCTTCATTCTAATACTCTTCCTTTCTCTCCCGCTCCACTCTCCTGCTAGCATCACTCTTCTTAATTCCATCCTCTCACCACTTTCTATCTCTCATTCTTCCCCTCACTCTTCTCTCAACTCTCTCATGTGTCTTCCCTCATATCATATGCCAATTAGCTTCCCTAATTCCTCTCGTCTATTACGTCCTCTCGCTCTTCATACTCCCCTCTACCACCAGTTCTCCTGACATAGTCCCTCCTGCTCCTCCCAACCTCTACTCTCTCCATTCGTTCCCTCCAGTCATAGTTATCTCCCTCCCGGTCCTACTCTTCTTGCGTCTCTCAACCCTATTTCTAGTTCCCAGCCCTCCTCCGCATCTTCTTTCGTTATATCATAGTGTATTCATCTATTTTTCCGCTCTCTCTTTACACTCTCCCCTTCTTCCGCTCTCTTTCGCTCTGCTAGTACTCCTTTCACACCTCTATGTCCCCTCCCTCGTTCTCAACCTCTATCATACCTGATTCAATCCATTTCTCTCCATCTACTCTCTGCTCATCCATATCATCTCTAATCATCTCTTTTCTCCCATCTCTCCTCCCCACGTTCCTCCCCCTAATCTTCGCCTGGCATATCTCTCAGTACCCTTCACCTCCAATCCTCACTCAATCTTTCTTTTGGTCTTTTATCTCATTACTCTCTTCCGTCTTTTACAAGATCGTGTAGTCTCTCTCTTGTTTTGTTGATCTTCACTCATCTCCTCCTCACCCATCCTCTATCTCTCCTTTCCACATCTATTCTTCTACTACTAGTTCCTTTAGTCTC
>JAPQNM010000003.1:31812847-31815347 GCA_029783475.1 Metacarcinus magister | reverse complement strand
AGGGAACCTTCACCCACGGATCTATAACGTAAATGGTATTACAAAACTCTTAATAGCGTCACCTACTGGATGTCATGGGTACAGCTCTATTATGTTGTTCACTCACTACACAATACACAGAGCTTTGGTGTGGAAACTACAGTGTAAACGTCATTTGAAATCATGATGAAGCTCATAATATAATTCACCAGCACATGAAACCAGTTCTGAATAACAAACAATTTCAAACATGAACCGAAAAAAAAAAACCTGTATAAATTAATGATCAGCGGGCGGGGTCGGTATCATTTTTGTTATCACTTTTTTTTTTTGCTGCCTGCTTACTTTTAAAACATATTAGCGTTCATTAGCGTATAATAGCGCATAATTAATACCGATACACGATAATGTACCAGATTCATGTTTTTCTAGCGGACGTGTTATATCAGTGATTAATTATACTTATCTGTCAGGTTATTAGGTGCAAACTGCAACACAAGCGTACAATGGGAAGGAATAATTACAGCAATTAGAAGAGACGAAGGTGTAACTCTTATCATTAACTGTAATTATTAACTAAGTATAATTGTTTGGTGGTGGAACATTACTTCTGAAAGTTGCATAACAAGTGAAAGACATGTAAGTAAACTATATATCAGTAATAAAATGTATTTGAATTTTAAGTGTTTATAGAGACGAAATATTTTAAATGTCGACTCGGTACTGACAAACTAATGAGTAATGGATGTGTGAACGATCATTCTATAAACTCTTTGTTGAAATTTAACAATATTATCAAACTATCAAACAGGTCACAGAGGGGGGAGGAGACAGTAACGTCTCCCTAAACCCTGCCTTGTCTTGGCTACCCCCTTTTGATGGTGATATAAGCCAGGTATACAGATAGATTGATAGATAGATATAGAACAAACTGCATATGGTGTACTTTCAGGGCGGCAGAAAAGCATTACAAAACTCTTGGCTCATAATATCATAGTACATGTATCCATGCCGTCTAGGAACACGTGTTGTCCCCTTTTTTCAGCTACATACACTCTTTTATCATGTAAGAAGCTATAATGATGGTTTGGCAATATGCATGAGGTCTGGAATAGCCTATTTATATCCATCACCTTTAAACGTGTTTATACCTCGTTTTTTACAGTCAAATATACATTTAAAAAGGCTTTATAAATACATTTTGATTGCCTTTTAAACTGGATCTACTGAATTGGATCTATAGCAAAATCCTATGGTTGTCTGCAATAAGTTTGGCATTGACCCTTTTTTTCACTTGTCATGTGACTTTCCTATATCAAAACCTGAACGCACATCCTGTTACTGACACAATGAATGAAAGAATGCATAATACCACCACTCTATATATTGGAAAAGTGTCCATCATACAAACTAACATTTACATAATCTGCTGGTATTTGAAGTATCAGTCTAGGAGAAGCACAGAACAAATAATTAATCTCATGTAAGATACCTCGTGGGAACTGTATGTACTACGTGTTTCTTAAGGTGATCGTGATGCAGGCTCAGAATTTTAACCCAATGCAGCTGTTTTAGTAGGCTGACTCAAAGAATATAACATGAAGGGTACTAGTAACTAATTAATGTGTTATTTTACTCCTACACTCACTTCGTCACGTCGATATGATTACTTTATGTTTGAGTCAGTGTTGATATTGCTTCTCTCTGTGTACGACTTTTTTTTTTTTTCTTTTTACCTAATCGATGGTCTTTTTATTGTTTTTTTCGTTTCCATTTTTATTTGTCTTCCTCCTCGCTTTGATGTTCTTATCTCAGTTCTGTCGGTTATTTTTCTGTTGCTACTAATTCCATCCTTCTTATTTCAAAGACATATTTTATCTAGTTTTATTCATCTCTTACAGCTTCATATTTCCCCTTTAGCGTTTTTTTCCTTACCCAACTATCAGTCTCAATTTCCATTTTTCTTTTTTTGGTTTCATCTTTCGTAATATCTATGCTTTCTGTATACATTTTCTATTCTTTTATTACTCCTGTTCCTTCATATTTCCCTTTTTCACTATTTTTTTTTCCTTTTGGCAGCTGTGTTTCGCAAATTACTCTACTTTTTTTTTCTTTTCGTTTTTTTTTGTTTCGCTTTGATATATGTATTTTTTTTTATTTTATTTTGCGTGTGTCAAAGTATTGGTTTTTACTCATCTTTTCCATTTTTTTCTACATTTCCTCTTTTGTTTCTCTCGCGCTCATTGTCTTTTGTCAGCTTACCATCTCTCTTCCTTTTTTTTTCTCTAGTACTTTTCCTCCCCACTTTATCCTCCCTCCCATCTCTGTCTCCTCTCCAGCAGGTCTTCCTCCTGCACGCCCCTCTGGGATCCTCTGTCATCTTCAGTACCACTCTTCCCTCCCCGCCTCCCCTTCCTCCCAGTCCTCAGTCAATTACCTCCCTCACGAAAATTGCCTCCTTAATCATTTTTTTTTACTCTCTCTCTCTTCTCTCTCCTCTCTCTCTCTCTCTCTCTCTCTC
>JAPQNM010000003.1:31805347-31807847 GCA_029783475.1 Metacarcinus magister | reverse complement strand
GCCCCTCCCATGGACTTATATAGAAAACTGTTTACATCTCCCTCTTTACCTTTGATAGTGTTTCCTCATCTCTCATATTCTGAATTCTAGGATGTTTCTCCCTTTCTTTCCTCTCTACCCTTTTTTTATTACATGCATCCTTAATATTTTCAACTACGACTAACAATTATTATTAGTAGTAGTAGTAGTAGTAGTAGCAGTAGTAGTAGTAGTAGTAGTAGTAGCAGTAGTAGAAGTAGTAGTAACAGTAGCACTAGTAGCAATAGTAGTAGTAACAAAAGCTGATGAATAGGAGTGTGCCCGGCATCATACCCATTAACAAGACACCCAATGTAACTATAACATCTATTCACACCCACAACATGCTTCAGCAGTGCCTCACAACCCTCACACAACCAATCAAACGAATTAAAACAAACAAAAATTCCCATTGCATAAAACATCAAGGAAAGCTACGCATTTTGTTTACGTTAACTACTAATATGTCTTCATTTAGTAGGTTTTTTCCTTAGTCTGCCACGCCATCAGCAGGGAATACAAACAAGGGGAGTGTGGCAGCCTCAGGGTTTATTTGTGTCCCCGCAGCAAGGGCGACCCGGTTGTCATGGCGACCAGAAACGCCAGTAGGGACCAGAGCCGCCCAGCACTAATTGTGTATTCGGACTAGGATATGGATTTTTCTTAGACCTTTATAATGAGGAAGTACATCATGTTATTTTTCTCCTCCTCATGCTTAGATTAAAATGGTATCTTCGGTATAACTTGTTCAGCATTATCACCTTTAGCATGACTCTTGTCCAGGATTCATGGCAGGACAAAGGCATTGCAGTTTTCCTCTGTCATCTACGTTTGATTTTCGTCTGTTTTTTGAGTAGGCTTATGAGACGTATGCCCACACATTATCTCTTTACTTATTTAGTTGCTGTTTCTGTTTTTTTCTTTCCCGCTAAGTTACCATTCCATCATCCTATTTGTGAATTTGTTATCAGTTTATCCACATCTATTCACTCTGAGAAGCATGCAAAAAATAACCTTATTTTCCTACATTGTTTTTCTATTCCATGATACTCTTTTATTACCTGTCTTAAAAACATAACACATATTTTTTTTTTCTTCTCTTTATATAAATACTCATCCCCCTTCATAACTCAGAAAAATAGAAAAAAAAATAAATGAATAAAACAGTGCACCACAAAGCAATCAGATGATCGAACATAATATAAGAACAAGGACATACATGGAGGAAAACAGTATGTCAAGCTTTAATTTAGCATACGCTGTCCCTGGCCTTGAAGCTGTCCCTCAGTCTATGTTGGGGTCAGCTGTAGGTGTTGTGAGGTAGGGAATGTTGTGTTGATGAGACATTGTTCTCTGCAGGAGCTGGAGGCCGTGTACCTGGACGTGAGCAGCGTTGTGGCGGAGTGTATACTGCAAGGAGCTGACATTGTTGCAACCAAGGTGAGAGAGAGAGAGAAAGAGAGCGTGTGTGTCTGTGTGTGTGTGAGAGAGAGAGAGAGAGAGAGAGAGAGAGAGAGAGAGAGAGAGAGAGAGAGAGAGAGAGAGAGAGAGAGAGAGAGAGGAGAGAGAGAGAGAGAGAGAGAGAGAGAGAGAGAGAGAGAGAGAGAGAGAGAGATGCAAGCTACCTAACAAAAAAACACAATTAAACAGACACACAGTGAGATCAGAGAGATATGCAGACAAACAGGCAAACAATAAAGAATGTAGATATTTCACGTTGGGTTTTTTTATATATAATTTTAGATGAAAACTAAGAAAAATCTCAGTTTGTCAAGGTTTCCCCCCACATTATGCGCCACATTCTCTCAAGTAGCTCGTTTTCTATTGTGTTTGTCCTCGTCCATTATACGTGTATTCATCTTGGAGACAGTTGAATGGCGCTTGTAGAGGCCTACTGTAAAAGGCTTCTGCAATTTTATTTTCCTTGTGTGTTTGTGTGTGTGTGTGGTTGTTGTAAGTGTGTGTGTGTGTGGTTGTTGTAAGTGTGTGTGTGTGTGTGTGTGTGTGTGTGTGTGTGTGTGTGTGTGTGTGTGTGTGTGTGTGTGTGTGTGTGTGTGTGTGTGTGTTGCGACAGTGGTAGTAATAATAGTATTGGTGAATATTGTGTTTGGTGATACTTTTCTCGAAGGTAGATTCTTTTCATTCTCCTTCTTTCTTCTTTCCTGTTTTTTTCTACTCCTCCTCCTCCTCCTCCTCCTCCTCCTCCTCCTCCTCCTCCTATTTATAAGGGTGTAGCAGTTTCAAGGGTCAGTAATGGTGGTGTTGGTGAGTGTCGTTATATATATAATAGTAACAGGATTGGTGGCACCATTATACAAAGAGTTTAATCTCATATAATGAACATTCGACTTTCCATTATACGAAGGAACGTTGAATAAGACTATTGTGTCGTTTCATTAATGCATATGCCATTTCCGATAATATTAACCTTAATGTTATCAAACTATATAACTGCAAATAATCAATGGTGTTCATAAGAGTT
>JAPQNM010000003.1:31795347-31797847 GCA_029783475.1 Metacarcinus magister | reverse complement strand
TTGTTCCATTCATTATATTTCTACTTCTAGCATTCATTCTTCGCTACATCTGAACGTCTGGGTCTATGTGAATCTAAAAAGAATAATTTATACCAATGTCATATACTACTTAAGAACCACAATTGTATTAGGCAATCTAACTGTTGATGTAAATGTTTTTGTATGTGAATGTGTTTACCTCTTTACCTGAATTAATCAAGCACATATATAATTTTGACCTCACTGCGCCAATTGATATACCAGATAAATAGGTAACAGATATGTAATATTCTTTCAAGACCTCTCCATTGACTCATTCCAGTCACACGACCTTAGTTAACTTTCCCAGATAATATATTTATTGCATGCAGTCGATCCTGACTTACTAAACTTTCCATTACCTTGTTACTTTTAACTAAGACACAGTCGTCTCACTTTTCCTGTTACATACTCGCCAGTTGCTGATTCCGCACACGTCGCTCGGATTCATTCCTCACTTTGTTTGCCACTCATTTTCGTATTACACGAGTCGATTAAATTTAGGTCTCCCCTAAACCATCCACCCTCGCCATTGTCTTTGATATATTCGGTCCCTTAACATTGTCAAAGTCACCCAAGTGGCCACAAACGACGGTTTATAGAGTCACTGTGTTTTGAGATCCATTGATCCCAGCTTTAAAGGCAGTTTAGTATATTAAAGTATATTTTGCGAAATAAAGAACATTATGCGGAACTAAGAACAACGTACTTCCACGCTGTAATCGTGATGTTGTCATCAGTCGATTGACTTATTTCAAAATTGCCTCCGTATCCAAGGATTACGTGTCTTGTTTTTTTTTCCCACACACTACCTCAACTTAGAAAGACTAGGCCATATATATATATATATATATATATATATATATATATATATATATATATATATATATATATATATATATATATATGTATATATAGTTATTGAATAGCATATCCGTCACATTTGTTGTTATTGGGTATCATATATATTTCCATTCAATGCAAAAGTGATGGATATGAAAAATACAATGTGTGTGTGTGTGTGTGTGTGTGTGTGTGTGTGTGTGTGTGTGTGTGTGTGTGTGTGTGTGTGTGTGTGTGTGTGTGTGTGTGTGTGTGCGTGTGCGTGTGCGTGTGCGTGCGCGTGCGTGTGCGTGTGCGCGTGCGCGTGCGCGCGTACGTGTACGTGTGTGTGGGTGTATGTGTGGGTGTGTGTGTATGTGTGTGTGGGTGTGTTTGCACGCGTGTGTGTTTTTATATTTGTTTGGAACTGTGTTTGTGAAAATTGTTACGATTACAAAAACAAAAAATCTGATATTTAAAGATTGACTTAGTCGTAGGAATAGAATTTCATTAAATCTAAATAACAATGTTCTGCTTTGTAATTCTTAGTGTTTTATGTCCTTTAGAAATTATACTCTCTATACATTCCTTCACATAAACCAATCTTAAGAACAAAAGAGAATTTGTTAATTACCTTATTACCATTGGAACCATTTAAAATCTAGTTTCTTTGATGAGTATATAAATCAATATGTTTCTTAGTGTGTCGGTGTGTGTTCCTCTTGATCCGCTGTCCTGAGGCTTCTCTTCCTTTACGTCAAGAACAATTACGGGGCGGGAGGCAAGTTGGGTTTCAAGGGTGGAGTGGGTGTCGCGCCCCACTGGTGTCATCTGTTATATTCACCACCTTGCTCAGTCTGGTCGAGTCTTCCTTTCCCCACCCCTTTTGGGCGTGACGACTGGAGGAGGGAGGAAACTGAAGAGGGAAGAGACCAAGGCAGGGCGAGAGAAGGCGTGTGTCTTTGAATAAATAAGAGAAGGGAGGAGTGAGAGTGAGCGAGGGTGTTTCTAAGCGACAGGTAAACAAACGGCGATGCAGTTATAGCCACTGAAAGTCATTACATAGTTAGTTGTTTGTTCTGAAAATAAAAATGGCAATAACAATAACAGGTGAACAAAGAACACCAACCTTTTCTATTTCCTTTCCTTCTCTCACCTCTCTCTTTTGTTCCACATTCCACCACTTGAACGTTCCTTCCTCCATCCCTTCTCTCAATGATATTCCTTCTTCCAGCCCTTCCCCTTTCCTTTTACCCTTCCATTCCGTTCCGTCCCATTTCCTCTCGTCTGGCCTTCTCCTCCTCCTCCTCCTACCCCTCTTCTTCCTCCTCCTCCTCCTCCTTCTCCTTTTCCTCCTCCTCCTCCTCCTCCTCCTCCTCCTCCTCTTCTTCCATGTTACCACCACCATCGCCTCACAAAGACGTTCGGGTACAACTCTATATGTAGACAAAAACTCCCCTTTCTCCACTTGATACACTTAGGAGGAAGATATATAAACGAATGAAGTATATGGTTTATGGTTGTCGTAAAACACGGTTCTTGAGTCTTTGTTACGTCACACCCTTGCTTCCCTTCCCTTCCCTTCCCTTCAGACTTTCCTTGCTTTTGTTTTTTTTGTTTTCTTCCGTTTTTTTCCACCCCATTCCCTGAATCTTCTGTC
>JAPQNM010000003.1:31787847-31792847 GCA_029783475.1 Metacarcinus magister | reverse complement strand
ATATATATATATATATATATATATATATATATATATATATATGATGCGAGGGTGATTCGTCCTCGGGTGAAATGTCCCGGTTGATTCATCCCCGGGTTATTCATCCCTGGAGGATTCGTCCCCTAGGATGATTCGTCCCCTTTATTGGTTGGTTAAGAAGCGGCAAGTATCCAGTATCCAGAACGCTTATTTTTTTCCTATTTAAGAATTTAAAAAGGATTCAGAAGGTATATACTAGGGACGGGCAAAGTACGGGATTTCTGGTAATCGCGGATACGGGTACCCGTCCCGGCCAACCCGGGATACCCGGGTAAAGAGAGAAAGATATTATATATATATATATATATATATATATATATATATATATATCTTTCTCTCTCGCTATCTATCTATCTATCAATCTATCTATCTATCTCTTTTTTCTGTCTTTTCTCTTTTTCGTTTAGAAAAAAATTATAATTGATTTTCTGTCGAATTAAGTGGTAATTTCGTAGTTTGTTGGGATTGATACTTTGTAACATGGCATAGCAATCATCCTTATGTCATCCTGTTCCTGTTTTATATTTGTTTTCTGAGTTTATTAATTCCCCAAAAGATCATATGGAGGTACATTAGCCATTGTGTTTTTTATAGATCATTGTATAGCAAATTGAAGAGGAGAAGAAACTCAAAATGGTCCTTTGAACCTAACAGTGAAATAGTAATGAATGTCAATATAATATACGCTGTGAAATAGAAACATAAAACCAAAAGTGAAATTGTAAACATAATGCAAAAGGTTGGAATGATTAGATGAATATGTAAGTCTTTGAAACCCATTTTCTAAATACATTGATGTATTTTTACCAAACCCAGTTTTAGTTTAGACGAATATTTTCAGCCATTTTAAAGATTGTTTTTGTTGTTGTTGTTCACCGGCTTTCAAAACTATTACTTCAAATTAGTGAACGAAAGGAATTTTAATATTGTGGCTTCATAAGTTTTACTTGAAAATTAGAATATCAAAATTTGACCTATATATCAAAATTCCATGTCAATATAGGAATTGCTAAATAAAAAAAAGAGAGATAGATAGATATATACATAAATAGATAGATGGATAGATAGATATATAGATAAATAGAGAGAGAGAAAGAGAGAGAAAATTAAGGAACGATACTTTGAAATAGAAAAATCAATTGATGTATTTCTTTTGCAGGATTATTCTCCACCGATGTCTCTCAAGAACGAGCTTGTCTTCGACCGGCTGGCGGCGCTCTCCTCCAGGAATCGTTACGACAATCTAAGGAAGGAGTCCACTGACCTGGAGAGGCAGATATCGCAGCTACAGGACACCCAGGAAAGTTTACTTCGGATGCAGCAAAGGTGAGCAAAGAATGGAAGGGAACTACACTTTTAACCTCCTCACACTCCCATCACTGCCACCTACCACACAAAAAAAATGTAACTGTATGTAGCAAAGTGAATTAACATGTTTTGTTCTTTAATTGTATTCAATCTTGTGTATCACTTTAGGCTTACTAATTGGACTTCGTTGGATGGGCGCACTTTTGTTTCTTGATATTAAGGTTTATGTTACCACTATGTGTTCCACTCACTCGATGCTACAGTGCAAATTTGGTGTGATTGATAATATGTTGGTGATTTTAAACAGATTTTGGTGATGTGATCCATTATTCAGCACTATTTTTAAGGTAATCCCTTCGTAGGTTGAAAAATTATAGCGTTTGATCTTTCCAGGAGAGTAGAAAGTCATTTAGCTTATTTCGTTTTCTCAGAACTGAAAACATAACCAGTAACCTTGAAGCGTCACTTGTACCCACACACTTCTCAAGGATGTCACAATTTTTGGATCATTTTAAAAATCGTTCCGTGAGAGGAAGATATGCAAGGCTACAAAGCTAGTCTTGATCTGGCTCTATACAAACAGTTTCAGATTCTTTCTTCTGGCAGCATCTAATCAAAGTACTCTTGAGATGCGTCACTCTTTGCTGCGTCTGTCCATAGAATAAAGATTACGATATTTTTTTTTTCTTCGAGTATTATAAACATATTTACACCATTGTGAAATATATAATATCTTAGATCATCACACATTATTGGCTGCCTTGTCTGAATTAAAAACAAAAAATTTTTAGTTGTCTTTATGTAGTTTAGTTTTTGAAGTGAGTTTTTTTTCTTCTAATCGATGCGGCCTTCACTTGCGTAGAAAATATTTATATGTTGCTCACTTAAATGATTTTCAGTGATGGAGCAAAGAGTTCTGGGAAACGATATTCAAATCAACTTATATATTAAACTGACCAAAGAGGGTGAATCAGTTTATAATCAGTTGTCTATAATTATAGACACAAGTGTGCAAGTATAATTATATGTCTACGAACAAGGTAAAAAGGTGTGTGTGTGTGTGTGTGTGTGTGTGTGTGTGTGTGTGTGTGTGTGTGTGTGTGTCTGTGTATGTGTGTGTGTGTGTGTGTGTGTGCTCGGCGTGTGCTGGTTTGCGTGTGGATCGTAATCAGACAGAAGTACCTTTCCCAACTACCAGAACAGACTTCACAGAGCTCCCACACACGTTCAGTTCCCGTCTCAAGACCAATATACTTTGCATCGTGAGCCCCAGACAGAATCCGATGAAAGCTTGGATCAGCAGCAGGCTTATACCTCACTTCGTGGATTACTCGATTATGCGTCACACTCAAGGACTGAAGTAATCGGATTAAAGCCAGGACAGATTCATTAGCGGACATTATCCAGCATTAAGTACATTTAAGCAGGTTAGCAGCAGTCAGCCAGCCTACTGTCTGACTTCCATGTGTCTGCTACGCCAACAAGCGCGTATATGAAGGTTCTATTATTTTTTATGCTATTGGAGACCCGGCCAAGGGCAATAAAAAACGTTATCAAAAAGCCCATTTGCGTTATAAAAAGCCTACTGCTGCTGCTGCTGCTACTATTTCTACTACTACTACTACTACTACTACTACTACTACTACTACTACTACTACTACTACTACTACTACTACTACTACTACTACTACTACTACTATTACTATTACTATTACTACTACTACTACTACTACTACTACTACTACTACTACTACTACTACTACTACTACTACTACTACTACTACTGCTACTACTACTACTACTACTACTACTACTACTACTACTACTACTACTACTACTACTACTATTACTATTACTACTACTACTACTACTACTACTACTACTACTATTACTACTACTACTACTACTACTACTACTACTATACTACTACTATAACCTCTACTGCTACTTCAGAATTGAATGTGAATAGTATATAAGTATCAAAATACGTGTAGTGGTGGAAGCAGCAGTAGTAATCGAAGTAGTAATAGTAGTAGTAGTAGTAGTAGTAGTAGTAGTAATAGTAGTAGTAGTAGTAGTAGTAGTAATAGTAATAGTAGTAGTAGTAGTAGTAGTGGTAGTGGTAGTGGTAGTGGTAGTGGTAGTAGTAGTAGTAGTAGTAGTAGTAGTAGTAGTAGTAGTAGCAGTAGTAGCAGTAGTAGTAGTAGTAGTAGTAGTAGTAGTAGTAGTAGTAGTAGTAGTAGTAGTAGTAGTAGTCGTAATAGTCGTAATAGTCGTAATAGTAGTCGTAATAGTAGTCGTAATAGTAGTCGTAATAGTAGTAGTAGTAGTCGTAATAGTAGTAGTAGTAGTCGTAATAGTAGTAGTAGTAGTCGTAATAGTAGTAGTAGTAGTCGTAATAGTAGTAGTAGTAGTCGTATTAGTAGTAGTAGTAGTCGTATTAGTAGTAGTAGTAGTCGTAATAGTAGTAGTAGTAGTCGTAATAGTAGTAGTAATAGTAGCAGTAGTAGTAATTGTTGTTCTTTATAATGCTTTGTGACATTCAATATCTTTAAGAAGTTTGTTTTGTTTCCCCTTCGCTAATCCTTGAAGCTTGAGCTGATTTTTAGCAGTGTTTAAGGTTTGATTGAATCGAGTATGAAGCTTCAAATAATAGATAAAGTGCTAAGTTGGCTTTCATCACTAACATCTTATACAACAAGGAAGTTTATGTTCCACCTAATAGTGGCTATAAAGGACAGCCTTATTCTTTCTTTAAATTCGCAAAAAATGCAAAATCTTTGTTTTATCATAGTGAAAATACAAGCAGGAGTCTCGCCTCCATGTCGCTTTGACTGCCCACTTCAAGGCATCACAAGTCTGGGATCAAGAATTCCAAGACTAACGTTGGATCGACCAATAATCCAAGGTCTCACTCTGCAATCGGAGGTTTAAGCCTTGGAATGCGTTTAAAGCCAAGACAAGGATTTAGGCTAGAGTCACTTACGATTACACACGATCTAACGCCTTCAGAAGGACTTAGTAAGCTGTGCATCCTTCCTGTCGTAACGAAATTTCATCTAAAATGCGTTGTATTATACATTAGTCCATATATAATTAACATTATTTTCTTGTTTCTTGTTTTACCTTGCTTGGATATATTTCTATTGAATTTTTGTCTCCGATAGAAAATGTTCTGGTGGGTGATTCAATTCATTTTTTATTTTTTATCATCAGAAAATTTTCATTCCCTTGCTTCGTGCACGTGCCTGTTGTACGCAATACGATCACTGTTGATGGCCGGGTTTGGTTGTTTAAAAGATGTTATAATTCTTACATTTGAAACTTTTTAAGACAATCCTATATCAAAACTTGTATGATTTATCCTGTTCAGGCAAGCAACTGATTTATACCAATTATGGCAATGATCTTCCTGCCGTTGGAGGGGTGAAGGGGTGGGTGGGTGCCCTTCATCCATTACGTTCACCCGGCACAAAGTTCAAAGAAGGGAAAGGGACATTGCTGGGTTATGGAGAGCATCACTTAATAGGGTAAATGTAAGAGGCATCAGATGTTCCTTAAGTTGATTTGAAAAGGTGCAGCGTCACAAATGGATTTTACTAGATAATACCGCGGCTCTCTTTCTACCTCAAGCTGGAGATTGTTGGTCTGCC
>JAPQNM010000003.1:31775347-31785347 GCA_029783475.1 Metacarcinus magister | reverse complement strand
TGTGTGTGTGTGTGTGTGTGTGTGTGTGTGTGTGTGTGTGTGTGTGTGTGTGTGTGTGTGTGTGTGTGTGTGTGTGTGTGTGTGTGGTGTGTGTGTGTGTGTGTGTGTGTGTGTGTGTGTGTGTGTGTGTGTGTGTGTGTGTGTGTGTATGTGTGTGGGTGTGTATGTGTATTCGTGTTTATATATGCTTGCGTGCGTGAAAATGACATGAATGCCGTCCAGGATTTCTCCAAATTTCATATTTCATCGATGAAAACCCTTCGTGCTGCACTGTGCCTTCACCCTTCGTCTAATACATCACCTTCAGATTTATTTTTGTGTGTGTGTATTTGGGACAGAAAGCAAACATGAAAGTCATCTCATAATTTGGAGTTAGCAATAAGCTTGTCCTGTTATAATTACACGTACATGTATGGAATATGTAAATGTGTGTGTTAGCGTAAAGGAAACATTTCAACAGTATTATAAAATTGCCCTATAAATGATAGCACCTCGTTTTAGGGACGTCACGTAGACATTCATACATACATACATACGTACATAGGTTTGGTTTGTTTTGTCCAGGAACTAGTTATATTTCTGTTTTGTTTGTTTATTAGTAGTTGATGATGTTTTGACTCTAATTTTTGGCTTTGCTTCAAAATATTTCTTCTAATGATAAATAGAAAAAGTAAGAAATCCTCGTAGAAGGCCGTGACGCTATTTTAAACCTTATACATTTATTGACAAGACACGCAGAACGGGGAAACCAATTACCTGTCTTATAAGGTTATTTTTACCAACCTCAACTCGCTTGCATCTAGAAAAAAAAAGGACTTCTATAATGCGTAATGATGTTTAAGTACAATACAATAAATCAGGTGAATTTGTATGAAAATATCTAATAAAGGAGAAAAAATGTGTTGGTGAGGCTTCTGAAGTATTCCAGTTTTTCAGTTTCCCAGTGAGGTCAAATAGGTTTCAATAACATGATTAAAAGTATCTCTGATGTCCCGCGGTGGAAAAAAATATATGGCCTTGTGTTTTGTGTTGAGTTTGTTTTTTACAGCGATTATTTAATGAGGCAGAGAAAGGAAAGGGAACGGAAAATGTGCAGTTTGTTTCTTTGTTTGCTTGGTTTGTTTGTTTGAGCGGTAGTTATTGTGCTTCTCCCTCACTCATATTCAATGGCGGTCTAATTTTTAACTGCAAGATACATTATTGTTTATGTAAATATCTGGTGGGGTTTTTTTTTATTATTATTTTTTCTGCATACAAACATATCGCATAGAAATTTCGTTTAATTATTGCAAGTTTTATTTTGCTGATATTTTTAGGTATCTATACATAAAAGCATACATACATACATACATATATACATACATAAGTACATATATAATGAGAGTGGGAAAGAAAACACACACACACACACACACACACACACACACACACACACACACACACACACGCACGTGACCTAACCTGTTTTTATGAGTCACCATCAGACAAACGACTCCTCACACACAGCACATCACGTCCACATTTAACAAAGGTTCGGGACGGCTTAAGTCAAGGTCGTTTATATATCCTTCCGCTATCCACCTGTCGCGGGATACTGGCGTTGATGCATCACCTTGTTTTGCCTCTCATGCCCTAGTGACGTGAGGTTAGTGCATCACTGTGGCTTCATGTATGGAACGAGTTTATAGCCCTTGGAGGTAATCGTCTTTTCCTTGTCCTTACGCTTTATTATCATGAGTCTAGTAAACATTTTCTTGTGTAACTCTCCCGAAAAAAAAAAAAAATCTTCACCGCTTGAGAAACTATAATGAGATTGTGACATGTTATTTACGTATTGAGAGAGAGAGAGAGAGAGAGAGAGAGAGAGAGAGAGAGAGAGAGAGAGAGAGAGAGAGAGAGAGAGAGAGAGAGAGAGAGAGAGAGAGAGAGAGAGAGAGAGAGAGAGAGAGAGAGAGAGACACAGAGAGACAGAGAGAGAGAGACAGAGAGAGAGTGTGAGAGATAAAAAGAGAGCATCAATAATAAATCCACTGATAAATCTTCATATAATGGAGATTAACCTTATTTTCCTATCTGCCATTCATCATTGAGAACAAGTTATATAAAAGCAATTAAAATACTCTCTTGATAGATTAGTAAATAAAAGAAGAAAAGAACAGCTATAAATCCTTTCTCCCTTCCCGTAGCAATTTATCACGTACATCTGAAGGAACACAACTTACTGCCATAATCACACTAAGAATGACACTTGCTCCCTGGCACTCGTCTTTGTGTTCTAGTGTTCTTTTTGTTCGGTAATGTGTACGCAACTTTTTTTTCTCACTTTTTTTTTCTCTCTAACAACAAGATATCGCACTCCGCATCATCCTAACAGGGTAGTGTTTGGCAATGGAGACCAACCCAAGTGTTTGGTTGTTGTTACCTAGCAAAATAAATAATCGTTCAGCTGCAATGTATAGTATTAGTGGTGATGGTGATGGTGCTGATGCTGTTAATGGCGGTGGTACTTTTGCTGCTGCTGCCTCTATTGCTGTTACTACTACGAATAATACTGATAATAATGATAATAAAATACTGATAATAATAATGATAATAATAATGGTAAAAATTTTAATAATAGTAAGAAGAAGAAGAATATGAATTATAATACAAAACATTGCTGATAGATATTTAATACATTAGCCTGTAAAAAGTTGTAACAGATTAATATATAAATTAATACAGTGATGGAAGCCTTGTGATGTCTTCGCTTCACTGTACTAACTGATGAACGAACAAAAACACATGTACTGAAAGGAAACATTCAGATTCCTTCCTCGCTGAGAAGGCCAATATTTCAAGCATTTCCTTACCCCTGGGAGAAAATGAAGATATTTCCATGATTTTCAGTGGCTCTTTACAGCCTGAATATAACGTTTACAGTGACACATAGGCAGAGTCGAGTTTAGAATTCCTGGCACTGAAACAACTTGTAATCATACATTTAAAATTCAAATGTTTATTCATGCCACAAAAAAATATTACGACCACGAGGCATGGCAGAATGGTGCTGCTTACTAATGAGGTTCTAATCAATATTTGGCTTTTTTCTGTTGTCATCCACGAACGAAAGGCTTAACGTGACGGACCAGGTAAACACACCACCACCACCACAACAAATATAAAGTTCCACGCTAGACAGACGTGCCGACCACTTGTCTTTTTAACTCGTAACTATTAGTATTATAAAAAAATATTTAACTACTATCCCCACGACCCTTCACGCCTATCTAAATAACTTGTTATTATATTACCAAATAAAATCAATATTCCTATTACACTGATGAAAATATACTGTAATGAATGCATTCTTTAAATTAACTAATGACTGTTTGTAGCTATAGAATAAGAAGGAATGTTATTCGGTATAGTAGAATTGTCTATTTTCCATGATATATTAAATGTTAAATTAGGTGTTTCTTCAAGTAGATTATCTTTGGATTATATTGGATGTTTTTTGTTTTTGTGTTTTTTTTTTCTTTTCATCCACATTTTGTACCTTATGCATGGCCTCGGAGTAACATTTTTTCCCCTGCAGGAGTCTGGACTCATCGGCGTACAACAAGGCGAACGAGCTTCAGGAGGACATCAGCATGAGGCGCTTCGACTTACAAGTTGCTCAGGTGCATCTCTCCGCCGTGAAGGCTCAGGTAAGGCTCCCGGGAGGCACAGTTGGAGCGTGAAGTGTACTAGGAAACCTGGTGGAGCTACCGAAGGAAGGGAAGGAAGAAAATTGTAAAGGGAAAATATGCGTCCCGTGGCCCAAGGGAAAGAAGGAAAAGAAAAACAAATAGCATAAGAGAGAAAAAAAGAAAAATTTCTTGTAAAATTCAATTTTTTTTCTAATTTTGTTTTTAAGTTTTGTTTCTACGTAGCAGATATCGATGACAAAAATACATGCATTGAAAAATAGGAAACGTGCAGTATGAACGTAGGCATATAAGAACATAAGGAGATTAAATGTTTGTTTGTCTTCACAAGGCAGCTTCTCGAAATTTAGTCTTCTATTTCTCGCCCATTAATCTATCTAACCTCCAGTTATAGTTTGTATGTGCATGTACTTATGTATACACACATACACATGTATGGATGAATAGATAAATAGATAGGTATATAGATAGATACAGAGGTATAAGGATAGGTAAATAATTAAATTCATCATTGCTAGAAAAATATTGGGAGAAGATTTGTTTTTTAACCCATAATGTTTAACAACATATAAAAAGGCCAGTTAAAAAAAACTGTGTAATCAACTCAGATAAGCAATTAACCTTCCCACTTAAAGGCTGACTCAAGGCCGATCCGGGGATGGTGGATGAGGAGGTGAAGCAAAGATTATAGGCCCTTTGATGCCATAGGAACTAGGCCTCATCAGGAAGCCTCGCGCCGCCTTCCCCTGCTCTGACCTGGAGGGAAGAAGGGGAGTGTGACACACGACCACGTTTTGTCTTGCACAGCGATTTCTTACTGAGTGTAGGACGTTTTATTTACAGGGATTTCAAGGATTTGTTTTTATTTATGTACATTCAGTAGCAGTCTTTTTTTATTGTGTGTGAGACAATTTTTTTCTTTGTATTTTCGTTTAGGACCTTTTCTTTGTTTCTTTATATTTTTTCTGTCATCTACCTTTATTATTAATTTTTCAAATACTTTACCCCAATACTTTGATCTCTCGAAACCTATTCTTTCCCGCTCTTCTTATCTCTTCTCCCCTTTTACTTATCTCCTCCTTTCCCTATCTAGACTTCCCTTCCCATCGATCGACTTGTCTCATAAAGCTTATAATAACACTTAATATTGATCAGCTACACATTATTCCTCCCCCACTTTGTTCCTCTTAGCACACTTATCTGCCCTCGCTCACGTGCCTTCTCCTCGCCTACTGGGTCAAAAAATGAAGGCCTGACAACCTCAAGGGAGATCAAAGATTTAGGTTAGGGAGGCTGCAGGGAGGCGTGTCCAGAGAGGGAGTGAGGAGGACGAAACTTTAAAGGGTTTTTCGTATCATCCAGCACGCTTTATGCTACAACACTCCCTTCTTCCTTCCTTCCTTCCTTCCTTCCCTCCTACCTTCCTACCTTCCTTCCTTCCATCCTCCTCGTGCGAAGGATTTTACTCGTATTTCCTTCAGTGGTTCCATAGAAGCTTATCCAGGATGAAGATTTTGTCTCTAGAATGTTTTGAAAGACTTGTAACTATGTCATTTTAGCCTCTTATACCCTAACCGTGGAATTTACATAAGAGCGCAGGAAAAGTTATACGTATATACATTTATTTTTATATTGCCAGGTAGATAGCATATCGAAAAAAATATTAGTGGTGAAAGATCAGCCATGCGTAAGAGCAAACATTTAAAAATATTTTTGAAACTACGTTGGATCGTTTATTTATTTATGAATCTTTATCAGCATTTTGAAATTGGTTATAAAGAGCATGAAGAAGGCATGATAAAACTATATAGATAAGGAAAGGGAGGAATACCGTAGTTATTGATAACGAAGGAAGCAAAATAAAGGAAAGGTGCAACATGTAAAATGAAATATGATACACCATAGAATCCTTTAGACCTGAACATTTTGAAAATCATGGTAGAGAGAAAAATATTATATCAAGATCTTACCACCCGAATCATAACAAAAGGTGAAACTTGTATAAGAGAGAATAACCGGAGGCGGTGATATTTTACTAACGATCTGAATATTAGAGAAATTAATGTAAAGGCCCAAGCATTTTGAAACTTAATTGGTATTTTGCTAAAGACTAGACTTCCGGCAATGTTCCGAGTATATTTCTTATCACCGATTATACAATGTAGTTAGATAATTATTCTTACATGGATTCAGCAGTGATGGATGGCTGCTCAAGTCTTCTATATAAAAGTACTTGCGTTTCTACAGCCTCATCCTTCTATCAAAACTTGAAGAATGGTCATATGACGCTTCTTCGGTTAGTCTAACAACACCTTGATATGTTGTTCCATTCGTAGATTAAACACTGTGCACGCTGTTGATAGTACAACGCTGGTGTCCCACGCTGCGTAAATCGATTAAGGTTTGTGTTTCACTTTCCTATAGCAGAGCATTGTTGACTCATACTTTTCTATAACAGGTGATCATTGCTGCCTCATCCACTCGTTTATTGAACAGCATCACTTAACCCTACTCCTCCCCACCTATTGTTTCCCTCCTCTCGGTTTTGTTCAGCCGGAAACTCCTGTATTTCTGATTTTAGCTGACATCAGAAGTTTTAATTAATTTGTGACCACGAGACGAACCTTTTGAAGTATGAAAACCAAATGGTGCTGATATAATAGAAGAAAAAAAATATTCTGATGTTATGTAACCAGCCATAATTGTTCACCCTTTTGAGTCACGTTTTCATTTTTTTTTACAACTATTTTTGGAGTTATGTATCCTGCAATTCTGATAATTTTAATTGCGCTAATTCATGATAAAAAAAAACTTTGCATCAGGTGTAGAATTTCGTACTTTTGATGGAATAAAAATGCTGGAGCGAAAATCCAAGGTTAGTTTATACTCACAACGCGTATCGCTGATCAATTCATCAATGTCAAATACGTCAAAGTTCGCAATCCGTTCCTGGAAAACTGTTTCGGCTGTAGAGCACCTGACCAGAACGTGTGTGTGTATGTGTGGGTGTGTGTGTGTGTGTGTGTGTGTGTGTGTGTGTGTGTGTGTGTGGGTGTGGGTGTGGGTGTGGGTGGGTGTGGTGTGTGTGGTGGGTGTGGGTGTGGGTGTGTGTGTGGTCTGTGTTGGGCTGTGTGTGGTGTGTGTGTCTGTGTGTGTGTGTGTGTGTGTGTGTGGGTGTGGGTGTGGGTGTGGGTGTGGGTGTGGGTGTACGTGTACGTGTGCGTGTGTATGTGTGTGTGTGCACAGGTGCGTGAAATGCCTGCCATCTACTGAAATAAGTTTCCACATCGAAGAAATGACGACGATGAAATTTCACACAAAATAGCACACGGGTAATTCAAGAGACTGAAACTACCTCGGCTGACTGGATCCATTAGCGTTACTCTTCACTGGCTGATCTACGACGCTCCCTTGTGGTATCTCTGGGTCGAGTGCCGAGTCTTACCTTTTGTCTGTTTCCGTCGGCAGCTTCTGAGCCGTCGTTTGCTAGGGCGGCAGGAAGAGGCGCATCGCTTGTGTTTCTCTTTATGACGCTGATGTTTGCCAGGAGGGAGAGAGAGAGAGAGAGAGAGAGAGAGAGAGAGAGAGAGAGAGAGAGAGAGAGAGAGAGAGAGAGAGAGAGAGAGAGAGAGAGAGAGAGAGAGAGAGAGTGTTTGTGTTTACCGTGATATCTTGTCTACATCACTCCTACAGACATTAAGTGAGAATGACAGTTATGTACAATAGGGCAGGACAGCATGTGTATAAGTGACCTACTGATGCTGCTTTTTTAATGATTTTTTCTCGTATATTTAACTTCACCCGCTCCATTTATTTTTTCTTGTTTTTTTCAATGTACACACTTAATTGATTTCATAACCGTAATGCTTCACGTCGTAAAGAGATAACCTTATATTTTTTTTATGGCAGAATAACCCCTACTTTAAATTCATCACTGCGCTCCTTCCTTCCTCATCACCTCATCCTCCTCATTATTTTTATGTTATCATCAATATCCACTTTTCTCTGCAGTGTCAAAATTTAAAGTTCTTTCTTCCGATACTCTGGCTTAATTGAACCTTTGGCTGGAAATTCCTGTTGAGAACTAAATGAAACATCTAAAGTGGCTGCAAAGTCTTAGTATATCAACAAATGAGAGAGAATGAGAGAATGAGAGAGAGAGAGAGAGAGAGAGAGAGAGAGAGAGAGAGAGAGAGAGAGAGAGAGAGAGATTCTCATAAATTTCGTATCAACAGTTTCATGGTTGACATTTCACCGTGAAGTGAGTATTTCCGGTCATATGTATGCATAGTGTCAATATTTAATCAATATATAACTGGTAAAATAGAAAAAATGAGAGAGAGAGAGAGAGAGAGAGAGAGAGAGAGAGAGAGAGAGAGAGAGAGAGAGAGAGAGAGAGAGAGAGAGAGAGAGAGAGAGAGAGAGAGAGAGAAAGCGAAAAAAAAGATCGACTAACAAAAATGGACTGGCAGCTGAGGTTAGGGATGAGTCACCTTGAAATTAACCTTTTTGAGTAATTAACTGACTGTGCTCAAGGCAAGGAATGGAGGAGGAGGAGGAGGAGGAGGAGGAGGAGGAGGAGAGGAGGAGGAGGAGCAGGAGGAGGAGGAGGAGGAGGAGGAGGAGGAGGAGGAGGGTGTCGATCTACCCACCACTCGTCAAATCAATCTCCTCACACTTGCCAGAGAGAGAAAGGTTGTATCATTCCCTCATAACAGCGCGGCATGAGGGCGGGTTGCAGGTCGCTTACTGAGACGTGAGCCAGGCAGCAGAAGCGTCATTTTATGTTGCGTTGATGTTATCGGCTCAGGAAAGCTTATATACCCTCCAAGTGTGACTCCATCGCCTCTACCTGCTATCAAACTAGCTAGTGCTCGGCCTCCCCTCAACCAGCCTCACTTCACTTCTAAACATATAAAGAGTGGGAGAGAGATAGATAGATAGATAGATAGATAGATATAGAGATTATAAAAAAAAACTTAGCACTCCACACTTGTGCAAGTCACTTATTAACCCACTCGTTGCCAAACATTCACGAAAATATATCCATAAGAGTCTTCTCTAAGCAGAATGAGAAATATATATGTCAACAAAGATGGATAGAGTTAAACGTAGGTGCCTTATACCACTAAATCCTCAGCATTTACCAAGGACTATGAGCCTAAACAACTCTTTTGTTTATTATGCTTTACCGTTATGCCAAAACCAACGCTTTTAATGAGCTATAAAGTTAAATGTAGAGATCATGGACCTACATCTTCTATCTCTGAACATCTGAGTTGCATTTCAAGGGATTTTGTTTGAATATAAGTTAAATTTTCTTCAATATTCGTAAAATCTTGTCCTGAATATTGAGATACTAGATTTATTTTTTCAATGCACTAGAGTTACTGCAAAAAAATATTGTATTCACGGTAGTTCTGTTAAATTTTCTCTACACACTTTCTTAGAGGCAACAGGCATCAATGTTGCCGCTCTTTGGTGGTGTATTAAAGAGTATAAGACAAAGAAATGTAACGAGCCAGTGAGAGACTAATATACATAATAAGCAGATAGAACGATAACAAGACAGCCAGACAAATAGACTAATAAGTAGACAGACAGACATACAGACGAGAGAGAGAGAGAGAGAGAGAGAGAGAGAGAGAGAGAGAGAGAGAGAGAGAGAGAGAGAGAGAAAGAGAAAGAGAAAGAGAAACGAGAGAAAGAGAGACGAGAGAGAAAGAGAGACAAGAGAGAAGAGAGAGAGAGAGAGAGAGAGAGAGAGAGAGAGAGAGAGAGAGAGAGAGAGAGAGAGAGAGAGAGAGAGAGAGACGAGACCTGTGCAGAGCCAGTCACGCCTGACCCGCCGTGGTGTTCGCACGTTGCCAGTCTCTCTCGCCTTCCCTCTGTGTCCACAGCTCACAGATACTTCCTCGTTCACATTCCAGTCTCTTACCTTTCAACGTACAATCTGAGTGTTCGAAAAAGGGTATCCGCTCTTATACCCGTCACTAAATATTGTTCTTGCGTTTAAATTGATAAAAAAAAAATTATTACATTCCCTATCCCCCCCTCTACAAAGACTGTTATATTTGTGGTTTTACCGGTGAGGACCCGTGATATTGCGTCATTTCCCTGTTGTCGGTCGGAGAAACTGCAAGTGATTTGAGTTGTAAGCGAAGCGAAGGAATTGATTCATCCCTTCGCGGAACAGTGACCAGCACGAGGTAAAGATTTGTACATAGGTATATACACCTCTAGAAGCCCCCACCAAGACTGTCTGCTCACTGAAAGAAGGTCGTGAACGTAGCATAGTATAGTCCGGACTA
>JAPQNM010000003.1:31758538-31761038 GCA_029783475.1 Metacarcinus magister | reverse complement strand
ACACACACACACACACATACACACACACACACACACACACACACACACACACACACACACACACACACACACACACACACACACACACACACACACACACACACACACACCGGTTGTCTATCTCTTCATATCCAATACATGCATGGCTAACGTCATCGTTTTGTTTTGTTTAGAATGGTAAGAAATTTAAAGCACAGATGGTTATTGAAAACGATTATTAAACGACGAACATCGTATTTAAAAAATATATATATAGAGCCTGTGTCAATAGAACCTTTTATATTTCTTATTTTTTCTTTGTAAATGGTGGGGTTTTTTGCTGTCACAGCGAAATATTCTTTTTCAAAGGGATGGAGCACGTACAATATTTTAGCATGTGATTTTTCATTCTAGTTTATTTTATTTACTTATCACAGTTAATTAATGTTGGTTCAATGTGTCATCACATGTGTTGCTGTCAGCTGTTTGTACTGGCGCAGTGTCAGGATGGATTTTTATCTTCTGCTTAATGAAGTAATATCACGGAACGCTTTAAACTTTAGGTTATGAGTTAATAATAATAGGTTGACTTGAAAAATGAGTGAGCCAGAGTAAAGATGTTGATTTATTATCTACATATCTACACATGTGCAAGCAAACAATCCATAACTCGAGAGATAGCTTATCTAAATTTTGCAGGTTTCTATCACTCACAAATTCCTCTGCTAACAGATTACATGACTCTAGCTTTAAGTGGAAAACGTTTTTTTGTATATATTACTTGCATCATATGTAACAATTTTCGACTGTGTGCTCTTGATCTGCCACTTTCATGGTTTTCAAGCCATACTATCAATTTTTAGCCTAATTTATTTTATTTGGTTGATCTCCATCAGAATCACAAACTCGTTTTTTTTTTAGATAGTAGAATCATAATCTTGTTTGAATGTATTTCTTTTAATCGAAACCAAGTATCTCTTATTTGTTTGTTTGCTGTGATTACTATGCAATGATTATTTAATTAATCAATTGTGTTTTCTTTTAAGTGTGTAACATTTATATTACGCTTATCATTACGTATCCCTCGTTATCTACAACTCGTCTGGTGAGTCAAGGAATACTGAGAAATCTTACTTGAAATGTGAAGAAAATTTTTCTGTTTTCTACCATTTTCTACTCTTGCTTCCAAAACTGCCAGATATTCCTTTTCACGGTGTTGAGAGCGAAGCCTAACCTTTGCTGACCCGTGCAATGTTTCAATTTTTTTTTCATGTATCCCATCAGTTCCGCATTCTCTCTCTCTCTCTCTCTCTCTCTCTCTCTCTCTCTCTCTCTCTCTCTCTCTCTCTCTCTCTCTCTCTCTCTCTCTCTCTCTCTCTCTCTCTCTCTCTCTCTCTCTCTCTCTCTCTCTCTCTCTCTCTCTCTCTCTTCTCTTCTCTTTCTCTTTCTCTTTCTCTTTCTTTCTTTCTTTCTCTTTCTCTTTCTCTTTCTTTCTCTTTCTCTGATCGTTGCCTCGTTAAAACCCGTGACGTCACGCACTGCACAAATAGGATTCATTTTTCATGTTAATGTTAATGCCGTGATTTACCGATGTATACGCAGCAAGTAATCTCATGAGACGGTTGTTCTGATCGCCTGGTGATAGAAAAAGAGAGAGTGAGAGAGCTTAAAGGAGACCGGGTGAGATATATCATTGCTGGTTTCTGATGCTTTTGATTTTATTTTATTCTTTTCAGCTTTTCTCACAAATCGAGCTTACTTTTTTCATATTTACCGACACTCCTCATTTGCACATCCCGTAATAGTTCACTCTCCTGCCAGAGTTTATAAATCTAACTTTGATATTGCCGGAAAAATTATGACCTTGAACGGTAAATAACCTTATCGTGCAACTTAAAAATATTTTGAGAGAAATTCTTGCAGTGGAGGTTAAAGTTTTGGTATCAGAGAATTCCCTTTTTACGCCACTTAAACATGATGGCAAAAAAAATAATAAATGCTTCACCTCACGAATATGGAAAATATATATATATAACTATAATGTGGATGCGGTCAGTGAGGTTCATCAGAGTGCAAGGAAAGAGGTTGCCAGTGACCTAGAGGGAGGGTAGGCAGGGAGTGGTTACAAGGGACAGTCTGGGTGGGCTGGGTCGGAGCGAGTCAGGGTGGGGCAAGGCTGGGCCGGACGGGCGGTAACCATGGTGGGCGGGGACATGCCGGTTGGTCGATGCGTTTCCCTTCACGCCCACTAACCCACCCAGCCCACTACGCGTCAACTTCTGCCTCAAGCTGCACCGCCACCACCACCACTATTACCACCACCATCATCATCACCACCACCACCACCACCACCACCACCATCAAAAAAATATTATCAGTAGCTACCCCCCAACACCACCACTATCACCACTCCATCAATGCAGCTGCCGCCACGCCCATTCTCAAGTAGGCGTCAGGTGCCTGTTGACCTGTGCTGGGAATCGATTTCACACTTTGTGCATTGGAAGATTTTCTGCGCAAG
>JAPQNM010000003.1:31748538-31753538 GCA_029783475.1 Metacarcinus magister | reverse complement strand
GCTAGATAGCGGCTGACATACAGGGCCATGTCAGGGCAGTATACTAAGGCTTGCATCGGCGAGAGGAAGTGCTGAAGAAAGACTCAGAGAAGAGGAGGGAAGAAAGGAGTGGATGGGAGTGAGCAACGATAATATCTTCAAGGCAATGAGAGAGAGAGAGAGAGAGAGAGAGAGAGAGAGAGAGAGAGAGAG
Source organism: Metacarcinus magister (assembly GCA_029783475.1). Classification (NCBI taxonomy): domain Eukaryota; kingdom Metazoa; phylum Arthropoda; class Malacostraca; order Decapoda; family Cancridae; genus Metacarcinus; species Metacarcinus magister. Next base: position 31,753,346 of record JAPQNM010000003.1, on the reverse strand, counting down.
AGAGAGAGAGAGAGAGAGAGAGAGAGAGAGAGAGAGAGAGAGAGAGAGAGAGAGAGAGAGAGAGAGAGAGCTCGGAAGACAAAGAAAAGAGGAGGAACTAAAAGATGCTAAGTAAGCACAGGGGAGAAACAGCAAGATACTGCTCGTAGAAAACTTCAGAGCTGAGATGAAAACAAGAGGAAGAAAAGACACAGAAATTCCTACGTCGTGGGAAGACTCCGTTGTCTGTTTTCAGAAGGAAGGAAAGATGGCTGACGTAGATGGTCGGGAGGGAAAGAGAAAAAATGAAATAGTATGTGAAAGGAAAAAACTTTTTATAAACATTACAAAGGAAGATGAATTGGATGAAGAACGTGATGGAAAGAAATTATGAAGCAAAGAAACAGAGAAGATGCTAAAGACGGGAATGAATGGAGCAGACGTGAAATTATTATTTTGTGTTTATATTTATGTTTGGCAGAGAGAAAGAGAGATAGAGAGAGAGAGAGAGACAGAGAGAGAGGGAAAAAAACGACTAAAAGAGAAAAAGAGCGAGAGAAAAAGACTAAAAGAAAGGAAGGAGGAAGATGGGAAAGATAATATTGACGACACAGTTCTTTCTTTTCATTCTTCTCTTCCCTGCCATTTCTTCTTCTTTCTTCCATTTTTTCACTTCCTTATTTCCATGTGGTGACCGAGGAAAAGGTGTATTACTAAGGCTCCTTACTTGCCATTTTTTCTACACAATTTCCTTACGAGTCTCCTCCACATCGTCATCGTAATCGTCATTGTCATTGTCATCGTCATCATCAATTTCTTCCTCTATTTCCCTTTTTTCATTCTGTTTTTTTACTTGTTCTTGTTTTTCTTATTTTTTATTATTATTATTATTATTATTATTATTATTCTCCTTCTTCTTCTTCTGCTTCTTCTGCTTCTTCTTCTTCTTCTTCTTCTTCTTCTCTCTCTTTCTCTCTTCTTTATTCCTCCTCCTCCTCTTCCTCCTTCTCCTCCTCCTTCCTTTTGCTTCTTCCTTGATGTCCTTCATCTGTCAATATATGTATGCAAATAGATGAATAAATAGATAAATAGACACACAAATATATCATGTTAGCTTGGCCTCATTTGCTTAGCTATTTACTTTGGTTCTGAAAACCATAATAGTTCAAATAAACTAAAAAAAAAATGTTTAAATCACTATGAAAAAAAAGTTAATGTTTAAGGTTCTAGGATAAAATTTCGTGTTGAAGTAAACAGTGGGTCTTAGATGTAAAGCAAGAAAGAAAATTGGATCCTGCAGGCAAGAGTGGATCCCGGAGGCAAAAATAGGCCGAAGGTAATTAGTCTCTGTGTAGGAGTTGTCAAGTGGAGGAGAGTGAGGACAGATATATAGATAGATAGAGAGAGAGAGAGAGAGAGAGAGAGAGAGAGAGAGAGAGAGAGAGAGAGAGAGAGAGAGAAAGAGAAAGAGAAAGAGAGAGAGAGAGAGAGAGATGAATCAGAGATATGGAGTTAGTATTCAATTGACGAAACAGAAAGAGAGAGAGATAGAGAGATAAAAAATGAGAGGCTCGTTATCCTTATCTATGTTCAATATGTTCCATTTAACGAACACACACACGTACTCTATTCAAGAAACGGATGATATTTGGTAGTTTCTGATTATGATGAATAAGCAGTGTACCTAATCTTAGAATCCCTCCACAAAAAAAATAATAATACATATAAAGGAGAAAATGGCATTGGGAAATAAAAATTATAAAATGGCAAGATATGTGTATAGTAAAAGTGATAAAAGAAATAAAAGTAGGATGGGATAGTGGATAGGGAAACTCATAGGTAGAGGCAGGAAAATAACAATGAGAAAGGACCCACCCAAAGGTATGACACTAGGAAAAGATGGGACTTGGCCGGAATTAGGAGAGTAATTTGGGAAGTAAAAGAAATAGACGAGAAAAGAGAAAGGTGCAAAAGTAAAGGAAGCGAAGCATTAAGAATCGTTAAAGAACGAGGAAAGTTTGGATAAAAGCGTTGCATAGTTTCTTCTTCTTCCACCTCTTGCTCTGCCTCCTCATCCTCTTCTTACTTGTTGTCTTTCTCGGGGCTCGCTTCTTTCTCCTTGTGTTCATCACCCTCTGCGTTCTCCTTTCATTCCTCTTTCTTTTTCTCCTCCTCTTCTTTTTCCTCCTCCTCTTCCTTCTCTTTCTCTTCTTCCTTCAGAATTACCCGTTATTCTTCCAGAAATCTCTCCATGTGCCCACCAACCTATTCCTTCCATTTGCTCTCTTCCCCTCAACGCTAACTTTAAGGGGCGTCTCGGCTTATTTGTTTCCTAACCTTCGTAGCAATGAATATCACCAGAGAGTTTCCCAACTAAGTATGATGACGTGTGAATGGTTAACAGAAAGAGGAGAAGGAATAAGAAAACACGTCGTTGTCTTGAGAAGAGTTTATTTCTGTCTTCATATATTTTAGTAATGGTTTTGGTGCTATAACAAGCCAGCACTTCGATGGTTGTTGCTTCTGATAAATAGTAAGAGTTATGGAGTTTAATTGTTTGCTTCATAAGATGGTGGTACACAGTGTTAGTTTCGTTCACTGTGTTGACAGGTTTTTTTTCCCCATTTTCTTTTCACACTTAGGCTAAATACCTTATCCCTCAATAATGATAAGACTCTGCACATTTTCATTTCAACTCCACTTTTCATGCTTTGCAGTACCAGGTATTGATGTGTTTACAAGTGGTTAGTAAACAATGATTTCATAAAACTCACAACATTTTAGCATATCAAATAAGGACAATTAATCGGCATCGTTAATACGGTCTTGTGTTGTTTTAAGATTTACAGTCTGGTGTTTTGTTTTTTGTGTGTGTTTATTTGAAGTTACGTCACACATTATTTGTTTGGTCTCAAACCCTCTAAATCACCAGTGTCCTGTCCACCATCCTTCCCCCCAGTCAGCGACGATCACCTAGAGTGTTACAGAAACTGAGCACCAATCATCTGAAACTGGCGAACGTGTTGAGTGAATTTGCTTAGTGTAACGCCAGTTTTTATTTGTGATGCTGTTTTGGGAGCTGTGGTTTCCGCCTCATAAACACACACACACACACACACACACACACACACACACACACACACACACACACACACACACACACACACACACACACACACACACACACACACACACACACACACACACACACACACACACACACACACACACACACACACACACACACAGCACAAGCACAAGCACACACAAGCACACACACACACACACACACACACACACACACACACACACACACACACACACACATTCACATACACACCCATACATCCACAAAAACACACACACACAAACATACATACTCGCACACACACCAAACCTTATCTTCCTTCAGTTTTTTTTTCTTTGACATCACGTTCCTACAGATACCTTCGATGGATGAGGGAGTCGAGGGAGAGAAACCGGTACATTTCTTGAAGTTTACGTAGTTGGATGGCAGTAGAAAAAAGGAAAAGAAAGATAGGGAAGAAAATGATAGAGGCGACCAAAAAAATATTATATAAATTTCCCAAGTCGAAAAGGAAAAAAATGCCACTCATTAACATCAACTAACCTCACCATTATCAGTCTTATTCTTACTACATCAATATATTCACCGACAAAATATCTAAGTTCAAGTTGACTCGACCACTGAAGGAGACACAGAGCACGACTGCCACACGAGCCTCTTGGTCCTTCTTAGGGAACTTTTGGGCGAAGTTTAGGGTGAGAAGATTACTGCTGATCCCAGACTTGCAGCTTTTACTCAACTTGTTTTAAGCCATGATTCGCACAAACAGGAAAGAGGTGTCTTGAGTTCTCCGTGCGCTTGCATCAATTCCTTCGTCTTCGCCTGTTACAAGATTACACAGTGAAATGTGAAGAACAATTGCGTAGACTTTTTTTTATTGTTGATTATTCTAACGGGCGGCGTTATATTGATTATATGAGTATGCTATTTTTCTGGATTCCTTTCTGTTTTCCATACTATCCTATTACATTTTGTATATTTTTTTTTCTACTTCCTCGGAGTAATCCAGATAAAAATGGTCCTAATATATTTTTTAAAGATTAAAGATATATAAGTTCAACGTGTTCCAAACTAGTGAACAAGGATGTTGCTTTACCAAGTGAATTAATGCAGTGCTTCCTTTATTTTGTAGACATCTCTTTCTTCCTGTATGATCTGCCTCTTTTATGGGAGCTGCAGTCTCTTATGTTGAAGAAATTCAGTGTATGTGTATTTTTTGTTTTGTGTGTGTGTGTGTGCGTGTGTGTACGTGTGTGGATCTGTTCCCATTAGTCTGATAACTACTTTTTGCAGCCATGTTAATATTTTGTTTTTTTATGTTTCGTGATGCTGACTAAAAGCTCTAGCACTGCCATTCATCTACACTATTGGAAGCGATGCCAGTGCAGATATCATTTGGTTTATCCCAGCTCATAGTAACCCTTCATTTATGTTTAGTGTAGTGTTAGGGGGCATTTCTTGCAAGTCAGTTATTGCAGCTGGACTAATGTTATTATTAATGGTTCACTGTTGTCACTATCTGATCCACCCCACGTGTTAATTAAGGTGATGATGTTAATAATGATAGTGGTGGTAGTAATTATGATATTTCCATAATTTTTACCATTATCATAATTTTAATCGTCATCATCATCATCATCATCATCATCGTCATCATCATCATCATCATTTTTACCGACAGCCAATGCTCGTCCACAAACAATTCTTCCAACATTATCCTTTCATTTTTTTTGTTTGATTT
>JAPQNM010000003.1:31743538-31746038 GCA_029783475.1 Metacarcinus magister | reverse complement strand
CCATATATTAAAGTTGAAAGTATAATATTTTCCTGCTCATGGATTTTTTTATCATATATCTTTTTGCAGCGAATCGTTGTGTTATGCTCCATTTCTGAAAACCAAGTAACGCATATTTATAAACATGTAATAAACTTATAGAACAATTGAAGATTTAAAGTAATCCATTAAAGTGATGTGTTTGTATCTGGTTGGGACCTTCATCACCTTAAATAGTGTAAGTCATCCTCATAATAAGCGTGTTTAGTGATTGTCTTGTGGTACTGCAAAAACCCTACGCACTTATGATGTGACGAACTAAGATAAGATAAGATAAGAACTATATAAGCTTAACTAATTTATAATGTAACTATTAGAAAAACAAACCCATACTACATGCTCATGTTTACTATTTAAAATCAGATAGTGGTTTATTTACTTGTCTTAGCAATGATAATTCAGAATAATTTCGAAGCATCTTTTAGCGTCTTATACAAAGTGTTTATTTCCCTCTACAAAAGAATAAAGACGGAGCTCGTTTATTTTGTTAGTTAATTGTTTGTTTCAACTTCGTCGTTCATCACTGAAAGTCTTCTTCGTCCTGTGTAGTATGTCACACAATGAGGTTAAGTAGGACATATAAGAAAGTACAAGAGTTTGACATCTTTATTCTCAAGGGAAATGATGTAATTTAACTTAAGCATTGTGTTTTTATATCTTATTTTTTCGTGCTTGTAGCTGTTTTTGTCTCCCACTTGGGATTGTTGTAAATCATGCGCTTTTGTTTTATTTGTTTCTATATTTCTGAACACATCCACAGGAAGAGTTTAGTATTGATTAACATTAAGTAAATCTACCTCTTGACATGACTAGAACATCGATGAACTCACTCAAGCTAGCAAGCACGAGACAATCGATCGTGTCCCGAGTTACTTAGAAAACTATAAGAGTGAGAACCTGCATGAAGTTCGCTCGCAGGAATCAGTAAATAGGTAGAGTAAGTGGGTGAGCGAAGGAAGTAACGCGCCCTGCAGTCTTCCTTTCGTCAGTGATTGTGAAAACACTGCTCAGTCTTGGTTTGCCGAAAAAATTAATATTAACTTTTTTTATAATCATATAACTGATTTTTTTTAATTATGTTTTTTTTTTATGAATTAAGTTAGTTTGCGTGTTGGTGACATTCATGATAGTAACACGACGTTCTTAGAATTATATCACATCAACTTTAGTATTAGCCAAAGTTAGATTTTTGCAAAACATCTCCATAAAAAGTATCAAACATGTTGTATGGGTGTAACAAAAACTTGATTTATGTGTGCAGTACGAATTGCATGCCCGAGAACCCCTGTATACCAATTTTCCTGAGATAGGTTGGCGTCAAAATTTTCACAAATATTTTCTACAACCCACTTAGGGATTTTTTTTAATGTTTTATTAATAAATCGAAAAGTATGAGATTAACGTAGAAGAGGTGTCAATTTTTTAACGCAAATTATAAAATCTTTTCTAAGTCAAGCATCACTAGGTTTTCAGTATATGAATAATTAATCTGTCACCACTCTGTTCATTAATTGATATGGTGTGTTATTTTTGTCAGGTGATAAAAAAAAACTTCCTCTACTTTCTTATCTAATTAGGTCATCATTTTCCATGTCGTGTTAAGTGTTGTTGCGAGTATGATTTTTTTTACTTAGGATGGCATTAATCCAATTTTTATTCATTCTGAAAGGTACGTTCATTAAGAAGGATGATGGAATGGTAAAAAAAGAGAGAGAGAGAGAGAGAGAGAGAGGAGAGAGAGGAGAGAGAGAGAGAGAGAGAGAGAGAGAGAAAAAAAAATACCTTGGTAACACACACTATTACAGCCGGACAAACAAATTCGCCTTGGAAAAAACTTACCTACCACCCCTACCCTAATTAATATTTCTAAGGTTTTCTTCCACTCTTTGGTCTGTCGTACTGAGCAGATGTTTCCTTCGCATCTTATGAAAATCAGGTTTGCAAACATCCAGGAAGACACCAATCACCGTGCTACCTCCTCCTTCACATCTTCCAGAATAATGTTGCAGATAATGTCTCTTTTAACCCTTCAATTTCATCACATGAGATAATTAAAAGATTTATGCACCAATAATTGACACCACATTTACTTCAACCATCAATTAACACGTCATATACCTTCCATCTTAGAACCATTTTCATTATATATCAATTATTTATAACTGCTGAGATCTTGGTCATGTGTTATCCGGGATAATATCTAACAGGATAACTTCGACTGAGAAGAGAGATGAAAATTAGTCAGTCTAGCCAAGCGTCATCATTTAATTACTATCACGAATGAGAGAGAGAGAGAGAGAGAGAGAGAGAGAGAGAGAGAGAGAGAGAGAGAGAGAGAGAGAGAGAGAGAGAGAGAGAGAGAGTGTGTGAGACAGAATATGTTGTCGTTGGTGAGAGCATTAACAATCAGTAAACCCTTCATGCAACCCCACGTTAATTTGCTATATGCGTTCAGGTTCTG
>JAPQNM010000003.1:31726038-31733538 GCA_029783475.1 Metacarcinus magister | reverse complement strand
TATTCTTTTCCTGGCTGTCTGTTTTTGCAGTAATGAGATAGTTGAGAAAGTAAATTTTAACGGATGGAAGGATTGTATATGATTATTGATTTATTTTCTTTTGTTTAAATTGTTATGGTAGGGGAAAGAATTTTTAAGATGCATGTTTGAAGCACTTAAGAGATAACCCGATGAGATAAAAAAAATGTATACCATCAAATATACTGTACTCTCGAATCCTGTTACAGATTCTTAAATGTATATGTTTACTCATTGCGACTCATCTCAGACTCTCCTTCGTTAGCATTTTATGTCTTCCAACTCGAGTGAGATTTACGAAGCTTAATACTCGTCTGTCACACCTGGGAAGTGATCTCTTCTCTATTGTACGACTATGTATAGGCTAAACGTTCCATTATTATCATTATAATTATTAATATTTTTTTACGATTATCACTGTTATCATCATCATTAATGTTATCAACTATTTCCATTCTATTAAACTATGCAAGACATGAAATTGAATACATTTGCATTAATGTCAGTTTTTCATCTGTTTTCCTTTTCAGTCCAGCTTTTATCTCTCAGCCGATCATTCTTAAGTGCTTCATCGTTTTCCTCGTTCGAAATATTTACTTTAGTCATGGCTTCTCAACAGCTTTAAGAAACGCATGAGTCTCCTTGTACTCTAGTGATAAAACGTTGTCTCTGTCGCAGTTAGATTTTCGGGCTGCTATGTAAACAATTGTCATTGGCGTGATACTGTTTCTTCTTCTTCCTGGCCATCACCATCATTAGAAAAAAAAATATTAGAGCCTTAAACCATAATTTTCGTAGTTTAGAAACGGCCTCCAGAATAAGGTCTAAACACTTGTCGTTCCGTTTGTGGCGACCTTAACGTTAAGCAGTTAGTGTAACATGCATTACATGATTATTACTTAGTTATATTTTACTTTACTTCCACCATACAGAGCCATAGTGTGTGGCAGCCTTTAATGTGATGTCATCTTGTGTATATAAAGTTACATTTTGGGATTAGAGATACAGCTTCCCTTAAAACATGTGACACCACAATAATGTGAGAAGGAAGACACTACAGACCTACAGGTGTATGTGAGGTGTGTTGCTTCTCGGAGCACCATCACCACACAGACCACCCCGCCCCCCCACCTCACCACACACTTCGGATGGCGCCTTCAATGACCTACACGTTCAAGGCGCCTCACTGGAGCCACCTTCCAGTGAGGTGCTAAAGGGAACGTTGTAGGAAAAGTGAGTCCAGGTTAACCTGTTTGGCAACAAGACCGAAGTGTGAGTGAGGGGTGAGTGCGGGGCATGGGTCGCTTACCTCTCCATCTCTCTCTCCCGCCACACTAACCCTCACGGCTCGAGCAGTCTACCACCCACATCGCCAGCGAAGCGGTACACTTTCTCGAGTACCGTCCTCAGCGTCATGGCTTCCAGGTAACACTATTCAACAAGGCGGCATCCTTTTGACAAACTCCCAAATACCTTCCTTCCACCTTGTACTGTAGACTTGGAAACACCCCTTTAAAGAGTCTCCTTAAGAAGATTCCTCAACCCCCTGTATAGTAAAGACGGAATGTCCCCTCAGAGTAAACATGTCACCTTACCTTGTAGGACCTCACACCTTCACCTATATCATGTACGTAGTATTGGGAAGCCCCCAACAAAGTTACTCTTGCCTTCATACATTATGTATTTATATATAAGTAAAACACTAGACTCACCTCAGCTTGCAGCACACCACCATTACAGCAATGATGTAGAGAGGCTGCAGCACCTCCACCCTTTGGTGATGGTGCCCGGCATAGCCTCTCATCACCTATGTCACCTTCATGAACCCACCTGTCCTCAGCCAAGAACAATGTTTAGCACCGTAGACACGTCGAATTCCAGAGCTGTAAAGTTGAATTGCAGCTTGAACTGTAGAAATCTGTCACCACTAGGCCTATACCTCACTTGCTACTTGCTGGTTGTGTACCGCACACTAGAAACACCACCGCTTTGTCGACTATCCCGTAGATGGTAGAACGAGTCTTGGGGCGTCGTCCTTTCCCTTCCGGCGCTGCCAACCTTCCACTTGAAGGGATTTCATTTACGTTGCTGGACATGGCTATATATCACCTCCACGTGGCTTCTCCTTTCTTGACAGTTTCATCAGCAATCATATTATTATCAGGATTATTACATTCCTTCCTCAGAAATTATCAGATTTTTTTTTCTGGTTCTATTTTATATATATATATATATATATATATATATATATATATATATATATATATATAAATTGCTTTACCAATAACCTTTCCAGATTGAAATATGTAATTGATGGAGTTACGCACTTGGTTCGCGCTCCTTATGTTGTTCCAATTATTTATTACTCAACTTTGAGTTTCATCCATTTATGTTTTGTTTTCATCTGTCTTCAGTGACTCTTCTCGTTTCCTTTTTTGCTTTTCCAGTGTGTGTGTGTGTGTGTGTGTGTGTGTGTGTGTGTGTGTGTGTGTGTGTGTGTGTGTGTGTATGTGTATGTGTATGTGTATGTGTGTGTGTGTGTGTGTGTGTGTGTGTGTGTGTGTGTGTGTGTGTGTGTGTGTGTGTTCTTTAATTGGAGAGTCTCTTCAGTCTCACTATTATAATGAGTACACTTGCAAGTTGTCGGCTCTTCGTTAGGCAAGGAGGAGCTTCAAAAAGTACTCAGACAATATTCAGTATGGGAGGCGATAGACAGTCACGAAGAAATCAAAGCTCCTTGCCGAGAATCTTGCACCCGATTTTTAGAGAATAGAACGAAAACAAGCAAATATACTTTAAAAACAAAGTTACGTCGTTTTATCTGTAATACTAATAATGAAAATCAATGATAATAACAACAATGATACTAAATAAAGAAATAAAACACAGAATAGAAATGTGATATTTGTTGAGAGAGAAAGAAATGTCGTTATGATCACCGTCATCATCATCATCATAACCGTATATCATGGGAGAAAAAAATACACATAAAAATAAAAACGGCTGCTCAGTATGAAGACACTGTGCCGCGCCCCAGAGAACGATTTGTGTCTATCCTCTAGAAAGGCAACGTCGGAGAAACCTGTCTCTCAAATATCTCTCCCTCTCTTTCACGAAGAAACTCACCCGTGTGTCGTGGCCAAGCCCAGTGAGGCGCGGGGGGAAGGTGTTTTCAAATGTAGAAGGTAGTAGGAGGGAGGGAGGGAAGGAAGTGTTTATGGAACAGAAACACATGGCTAATATTTTGTCCAAGATACTTTCTCTAGTAGTAGTAGTAGTAGTAGTAGTAGTAGTAGTAGTAGTAGTAGTAGTAGTATAGTAATAGTAATAGTAATAGTAGTAGTAGTAATAGTAATAGTAATAGTAATAGTAATAGTAGTAGTAGTAGTAGTAGTAGTAGTAGTAGTAGTAGTAGTAGTAGTAGTAGTAGTAGTAGTAGTAGTAGTAATATTAAAATTTTTACTAGTTGGTGTCAGCATCACCCATTTGCTCCTTATTGATATGCTATAGTGGTTAGCGTTGTGGGTCTCTAGTTTATCAGCCTCTCCCTAAATCCCGCCTTGGCTGGAATCCTTAACGAGACAGCTGATGGCCTGCCAACACACATCTTCACACAGATTACTTGGGTGTAAGTACCACCAGCAATACGGAGGACAAATAGTATGATAACTTATCCGATACAGCTTATTCGTGTCCAAAGGAAGCAGGAGAAAATTTGTCTCTGGTGCAAAAGGTTGAGGCACGAGACATATTGTTAGCTAATTGCAATAATTCCAAGGTTACGTTCCTATGTAGTTCTTAGGTTTTTATTGCAATCAATTTGCACAACCATACCTTATTGACATTAAGAGACTCCATGTTTCTGAAATTATAGTACAAGATTCAGTGAATATCATCAGAAAAGCTGTTTATTCCCTGGCCAAGGAACATTAAGGAATGCCGAATCTGAGTATACAAATCGTTCTCTTAAACTCGTAAACAGAGGCACTTCGGATGAAAGATGAAGCACGTTTGTCACAGTGTCCAAGAGGGATAAGGAAACCTGGCCTGCAAGGGAAGAATGTTTCTCAAAGCGACGTCCGGTGCAGCCATTAGGGTAAAACCGTAATGAAACTTTGGTAATTTCGATTAATGGATTTGATGCCATTTTAAATCCTTTTCAGTAGTTTCAGTAAGCACCAGCACTAAAGGTTTTGATTTGCAGTATATTTACTATCATGTATGTGGTGCTTATCAAAGAGATTGATAATAATACTGTAGGAAACAAAATATAGATATGCAATGATAATCGTCTTTCAATTCTGCTACATACACATACGCCGCACGCTCGCACGCACGCACGCACAACTTGCCCCGGGCTCTGTGGGTCGCCATTCCTCACTCAGTCCCTCCATTCGTCTTGAACCACGTCACACACACTCTCGACTTGGCTCGCGGAATTACAACTGGCCCTGTGCGTGTGCGCCTTTATGTGGCGGAAAGAACCTTAGGCGTCATTTTCCTGAGTCCGTTTTTGAAACAATGGAACTTGTAACCCTTACTGTGCATCAGTTTCCGCAGCTTGCAACATTATCCTTCCCTGCTAATCCTCTCCCCTTTCCCAGAAGCGAGGATAGTGTAACGCAGTGGCAAAGTTGCACTGCTGCTTCCAGGAACCTGTCATTCTTGGATGGCCATTTTCCCAGGAGAAAGATTTGTAGCTGTGAAAAGTGGTGCCATCAGTGCTTAGGCAACCATTTCTTTCCTCACCGCTACGCCGGCATACGTTCATTGCCTCAACTCTCCTTCCTCGCGGCCTCGAAAAAGCTGCCGCGTCGGGATGGTATTAGTAGTGAAGGGAGTCCCCGCCACATGTCTCTGCGATGCCTCATACCAAGGTTTCGCCATCTTGCTGCACCATTCCACTCTTCTCTTCTTTTCTTTACTTTCTTATTTTCTCTCTCTTAAAATTATGAAAGTTCTATGATTGTGAAAGAATTATTGCATGCAGAAGTATAACAGTAACCCGTAACAGGATCTATGACAATGAAAAACTGAATCCGTTTTGATTGATATTGTTTACATATAAGTTAAGGTTATAATGTATGATGTTATTACGTGAAGTTTTTTTAAATCACTCGAGGAGAGCAACTTATACAAATGTATTTTCTTAATATTGTATTTCATACTGCTAAACCATAAATTCTATGATCTTATTAAGTGTCGTCGAAACCAGCAATTAACTGTTGTTATTCTTTTAGTTACATCAAACATTTACTGAGTTAATGAAATAACAAATCCACTTTGTATTCTGAAAAGAGTTATTTTACGATATATCATTTTTCCCATCTAAACATATCTTTTTAAATTCATTTGTTGAGTGTTCTTACGTGTATTTGCTTTTTAGGCGGAAAAGGTTGCGGAATGATATGACATACTTCCTCAATGGAATATTCAAGAACATTTTAGTAATAAGAAAGACACAAGCCGAAAGAATCTTCTTTTCTTATGAAAATATTCGCAGAGGATGGAACTTTGTTCTCTTCCATCAGCTTCCTGGACGTATTTACTATGCGAAGCTGTTCACTGCGAAGGAATTCATACAGACTTTTGGCTACGCTGCCAAACAATATCGTGGACCAAGCGTTATAGTTTGTTAAATGTCACAATTTATTCTCGTCTCATTAAAGTGAGAACCTGCTTTCCATGAAACTTTATACATAAAAAAATGGCGGCGCCCCAAGGAATTCTTTAATCAGTAGACTTGGGTCATGTGGGAAGTTCAATAACCCAAAAGTGTCGGCACGTTTCGGTGGAAGAGAATTGTTCGTGGTGGAATGATACATAAACAACCGCAGCACACGTAGGGTGGGGGACTTGTTAGTTCATAAATGTTTATATTTTCATTGTTTCGTTCGAGTAAAAGAGATATGTAGACGGAAATTAATGTGAAGATAAATATGATAATGAAAATGAAACCATCAGAGAAATATTGCAGTACACAAAGGACGTGAGTAAGGTTATGCGCAGAGAAGCGTCCATGCATGATATATTATTTTTTAGAAATTCAGAAGAATACAAAATACCTTTTCTAGACTCACCACTCACATGATTAAAACAAAGAAAGTAAACGTTTTTTTGGGGTGCAACTCACTAATTTGTAGACTATACCCGCACATGTATTTTTTAAATTATAAAAACAATTATATATTAAACCCCTCGAAAAATTATGAAGCAACTTAATAATCCTGTACAAAATAAAAGCAGTTCAAAATTTGTTACATTCAAAGACAGTTTCCAGTCACCTATGTGAAGATCCATAAGCTCGCTCTTTATTTATTGTCAACCAAAGTCTGTGAAAATAACCACCAATGACCACGAGGCATCCAGGATTCTCAGGGTAAAGCGAGGGGTGGCTGGCAAGGCGGGTGTCTGCGGCTGTTGTAAAAGCCGACCCACTGGAGGAGTAATCAAGGTCGAGCCACAAGAAAGTAACATAAATCCTGGCTTGATGGCGGCCTAAGACTGGTGCTGGTCGTCCCACTGGGTTATAACGACTCATTAACCGCAGTGGAGGGGATGAGAGGGAACCGGGGAAGGCGTAGAGGAGCTGCTTGTCAGACGATCCTCCTGAGAGGCTCTGACGGTGACTACTACGAGGGAGGGAGAGGACCATGTGCCTCTTTCCCGTCCGCCTCCTCCCCTTATGCTAAATTTATAGAGTGGAATACTAACTAATACGTGTGAAGAGGCGTTGTTAAAGATACTTAGGATACTGTTTTTTATTTTCTTGGCTGTGTTTAATACTAATGTAGTAAATGTTTTAGTTACTATTATAGACACCATTAAAAGTATGTATGTAAAGTGTGGAAGTTTTGTCATTCTCTCTCTCTCTCTCTCTCTCTCTCTCTCTCTCTCTCTCTCTCTCTCTCTCTCTCTCTCTCTCTCTCTCTCTCTCTCTCTCTCTCTCTCTCGCTCTCGCTCTCGCTCTCGCTCTCGCTCTCTCTTTTTTTTTCTCTCTCTTACTCTTTCTTGGTGGTTAGATTACACTCTTTATCCTTTTAATGTTCTTAACAATTTATCGCCACTTTTGAAATAGCGGTTTTCATGTCCTCCCGTGTGTGTGTGTGTGTGTGTGTGTGTGGTGTGTGGTGTGTGTGTGTGTGTGTGTGTGTGTGTGTGTGTGTGTGTGTGTGTGTGTGTGTGTGTGTGTGTGTGTGTGTGTGTGTGTGTGTGTGTGTGTGTGTGTGTGTGTGTTTTCAGGAAGATTAAAAAAGAAAGTGAAAGTGTATTACATGGAGGCGCAGACAACGACGTCTTTGTGATTCAGGTGAGATGATGTGCACTATTAAAGGATAGGATGCCTTCTTAGAGGATGTGATCACCGAACATGTTTTGAAAGAGTTTATTTATTTATTTTATTTTTTAGTATGACCGTCCATGGACACGTGTATTTATTCCTTAACGACTCAAAATAGATTACTAACAATGTAGGCATCAGTC
>JAPQNM010000003.1:31721038-31723538 GCA_029783475.1 Metacarcinus magister | reverse complement strand
TGTGAAACTCTTATTGCTTGTGGTTTATTACCCAGTCTTTCTACAGCTTTCATGAATGCCAAAACATTCTAAAACATCCCATTTGTCTTATATGGTCATTTGAGGGATCTTGGTAAACATTTCTTTGCTGACCTTCATGGCCTAAACTTACTCTACAATATAAGTATGCGCTTGCCATTCTCCTCGATCTCTTTGGAGCTCTTAAATTTCTACTAATTGTCTCATCATCATCATCATCATTATCATCATCATTATTGGTATAGAGAGAAATGTCACACTTCTATCATTTCATAGTTTAATCAGGAACCCATGAAGCTGCTAATTGTAATATGTATTTTCTGATACGATGTGGATCATTCCTTTACTTCCAATGTAATGGTGACCGCGTGTGTTTTATGTCTAACTTTGAAAAGACTTTCTAGCATTAAAATTTTAATTTGTTTACACGGCCATCTGAAAGTGAGGCTGCATCCCCGCCTCCAGCGTGTGGTTACGTGGAGTGAGGCTCATCATTACCTGCAGCTCGATAGGAGGACAGAGCATGGCAAGAGAGTTGAGTCTCTTGATTCTATTTCAAAGGAACAAACAGTATATTTTGAGCCATGCGAGGGAGGAAATTCGATTTGTTGCATGATTTTTTCTCCATAATGATTTATCTATTGCATTATCCTGAGAACTACGATGATCATATAAAAAAGCAGTACATTGAAAGACTCATTAAAAACTGTATCTCTCAATTCAAGTTTTTTTTCTTCACAATAAAAGAAACGGGACACGCTGATTAATAACAATTACAAGTTTAGAAACCATGAACCAGAAACATGAAGGCAGGGATTGTGGAGTAGTTACAGGTGACACCAAGTGTAACATGGAGCCTAAAAGATGAAACACTGAAAGAGTTATACGTATGCACTACAGTCACGTTGACATCCACGTAACTCACATGTTGGATTGAGCGTGTGACGGCGGAATGTCTTCTTCCCCTTTGTCTCCGTTGTCTGTTCTTCTCGTTTTCTGTCGGAGATCCTTGCAACAGCTATGTCAGCACCCATCGCAAGGGGAAAGGATTCTGTATTTTCTGTAGTGTTACGAGTTATTAATTTTTTGTCTCGTGCTGCTTCTTATCTTGTCATTTATTGATCTGTTGTGTTGAAGTTTCGTATTTTCGATACGTTTGCGGCCCTCAATTCTTCTGCTGGTGGCCACATGCTCTCCATAGCAATAGAATCATTACGTTTTAGTGCGAATAATATAAATGCAAGGACAAGGTACTGTGATGGTGCGGAAAGCATGACAAATTGACGTGATAACAATTCAGCCCAATGTGTCTCTCAGCACGCCAGCCACCACAGTGAAGAGCCCGATAAGTAGCACCAAGTGGACAGCGAAGCCCGTGGATCTCATAGGTAATAAGTGGCCACAGACTCCATGTGAGGACACCTTTAATAACCTGTTCTCACACGGGGTCAATGGCAAGTCGCTCACTGACACGACCTGACCTGCAGTGTCTAAGTGAGGAGGAGGGAGAGGGAGAGGTGAAGGGGAGAACTGACCACGCCTGTCTCCATCTTCCCTCCCCCTTCCCTCCACCTCCAACTCCACTCCTGACACTTTCGGGTTTGCATGGATGCATGACAAATTGCAGCATGATTTTATAATTGTCTACCTTTAACCTTCACCTGCCGAGTCAGTATAGACAAGTACCCTCATGAGAAAAAAAACTCCTATCTATGTTCTTAAGGTTACGTATCTCTCCCTTGAGTTGTACATAAAGATAGCATTTTTAAATTTCAAGCGGACCGCCCGAAGCCTCTCCCTACGACCAGCGCCTCGCCAGGTATTTCAGGTGTTGACTCGTCAGAGTTTAGTTTTCTTAGGCTTGGGACTGTTTACCAGTGGTCTAGAGGTCCTTAGTGTGCCACAGCATATATATATAATATATATATATATATAATATATATATATATATATATATATATATATATATATATATATTTAAATATATATATATATATATATATA
The DNA here is from genome assembly GCA_029783475.1 of Metacarcinus magister. NCBI lineage: Eukaryota > Metazoa > Arthropoda > Malacostraca > Decapoda > Cancridae > Metacarcinus > Metacarcinus magister. The sequence goes on along the minus strand of JAPQNM010000003.1, from coordinate 31,721,516 downwards.
TATATATATATATACATATATATATATATATATATATATATATATATTTAAATATATGTATATATATATATATATATATATATATATTATATATATATATATATATATATATATATATTCATGCACCGTGGTCCTTCGCACTCCCAGAATGCTGCTGTGCCCTCCCCTCGCTCTCTAGGTGTGAGTCGGAGTGCTGTCGCTGGCCGATCCCCTCCCCCTACACAGAGGCCCCCCCTTCATCCCCCCAAAAAACCTCTGACCGTCGCTGCTGAATGTGCTTCAGTACTTCACCATCACCACCACTACCACCTACTACCTGTGTCTTTGCCTCGTGCGTAGCCGTGCCTTGCCCTCCCTACCTACCCATGCACACCATTACCACAACTTAGCAATAGCCATATCTGTACCCTTGTTTATGATGACCATATTTTTTACAGCATTTACAGAGGTCATTTGACTAGTTTTGGTAGCAAGTAGT
>JAPQNM010000003.1:31708538-31711038 GCA_029783475.1 Metacarcinus magister | reverse complement strand
TCCCGAGATAATACTGGAGACGAGAAATTAATCGAGATAGTTTAAATTGTATGTAGGTTCAGTGAAGTTCATTTAGCAAGAGATAATGAAAATCACTTAAAATAGGTAATTAATCGGTGTATAGTTTGTTTTCAAGGAATCCAAAACCATAAACTGTTTCTCTGTCGCACTCAGAAGCCATTTAGGTATCAGAAGAGGAGTTTATGTAACAACCTAACGTCATTATAGAATGTTTTAGTTTTGTGTGAAAATATCAGGTATCAAGAGACACAAGATACATAAGTTAATTTTGAGCAAACATACATACAAGAATGCATTAACTTTTGCAATACTATAGAACTCATAAAAGCAGTAATTATATGCAACTTTACTGGTCGTTGGTTTGCTAATAAAAAGACATAAAGCTTAATAACATCGTATCTAGGTTGACATTCTTTGTTTGTCGATTAAATAACAATAGAAGGTAAATATGATCACATGGTAACCTCTGAGTAGTACCTATTTGGAAGCGAAATTTCTATAGTATTTGTCATTAGCATAAAAAACAAAGAATCATTATTTTGACAGAAAGCTGGTTTTGCTTCGAAAATTAAATGTTTATCATCAGACCCAAGGAAAATATAACATCCAAAATCCATATTATTGAATGAAATATCAATAATGTAGGAATATATCCTTCCAGAAGTAATTGAAATAACGATACTGTGAATAATCACAGCTGTTGTTCTGTATTGAAATTTGATGATTTATTTGGCAACAAAGTATTTACTTCGTATTTATAAGAAAATTAAATATTTTCTGTAAAATATTGCGTTTAATAGTTCATTAAGGGGAAAAAAAGAGTTATAAGTTAAAAAAAATTACCTAATTCTTTTATGCAAAACTATTGGTAAAGTATTAACGTACATAAATTTGTATTAGGGGCAAAAACTATAAAAGCTAATGTATTCTAAAATATTTGCATAATAAATTACACCGCATAGCTCCAGGCGAAATTAGTGTTGAACGTGTTCTTAATAAATAATTCAAAGGTATTTATATTTATAGAAGCAGACCACGTTAGAATATGCAATACAAATACTACCTCAGTTTTTTAATATGTATGCACAGAAGAATGGCTGACGGCTCCGGTAAAAATATCTTTAAAAACATGGACTACAAAAAAGTAAACTACAAAAAAAAATCTTAAAAAGCCCATGATTAATCGTTACTCCCCAAAAAATGTAATGAAGCAGTTCCAAAAGAGAAAACCAATTTAGTTCGAGTGGCGTTTTGATGCTCCTCTCCTAAAGAGTTTAAGTCCTAGGCAGTGGAAAAAAACAGAAAAGAGGAAAGCGTTCTAGAATTAAACAGTGTAACAAATGAAAGAGTGAAGATACTGAATAACTCTCAAACAGAATAAGAATATAAGTATTGAGAACGTTTTTCGCAGTGAGGCCGCGGGAGTATGGTGAAATAACTAGGTCAAAACTGATACCTTGTAGAATCTAGAGAAACAAAGTAGTGGCTAAAAAAAGTCCAATCACTCTATGTACAAAATGTTATTCCTTATTGAGTGGAAATCGAATATAAAGTGTTTAGTTACGATTCCCAATTATTTTTTTATAACGTTTTGCATGCGTTGGTAGTATTTGCAATGTGTTCCTTGCAGCTACGAATGATTATGAACATGGTTGTTAGTGAGAGGATACATTCGTGTGAAAATAAATTATGCAGATTTCCATAGATGTCTTGTTCAGATTCTCTCTCTCTCTCTCTCTCTCTCTCTCTCTCTCTCTCTCTCTCTCTCTCTCTCTCTCTCTCTCTCTCTCTCTCTCTCTCTCTCTCTCTCTCTCTCTCTCTCTCTCTCTCTCTCTCTCTCTCTCTCGCTCTCTCTCTCTCTCTCTCTCTCTCCCCCCCTCTCTCCCCCCCCCCACCCTTCTCTGTTCTCGTGTGCATCGCTCTTTGTCCATGTTTTTTTTCTTCCTTTTTTTTTGGCAAAATCCGCGAAGCACAAGGACGAGCGTTTCCAGCCAATCAATCAATCTATCAATCAATTTTAAGAACCCGCCTCTCCACCTCCTCCCTCGCCTCCCCGCCCTCCTTCTTGAGAGGTGGCCGCAACAAAGCGTTCTCTTCTCCCCCTCCTCTTCCCTTTGTCCTCACACCTCTTTCAAAGATTTCATTCCTTTCTCCCACATCTTCCTTCACCTTGTAAGAACATTTTTTTTCTTATCTCCGTATTCTACAGCAAAAGTAATTATTTCAGGTGGAATTTTTTTTTTGGGGGGGTATGTTTATCTTTTTTTTAGCCTTCAGTTCACATGGCTGTTTGTTTAATACCAGAGAGAAACGTAAGGGAAAGTTGTTTTTTTTGTGTGTATATCAAATTAGTTTCATCCTCTTGTTTGTGTTTACTTTTAAGTCTTTCATCAGTTGCTTTCATTCCCATTTACTGATGCAATTTTTTTATCTTGTGATTCTTTTTTACACTTATAATTAACATCAATACATAACAAAA
>JAPQNM010000003.1:31696038-31698538 GCA_029783475.1 Metacarcinus magister | reverse complement strand
CACCTCAAGAAGATTCAACTGAAATCCTTTATATGAATACTTGTACACCAGTGAATTCCATATTTCTAATCCCCAAAAGCTCTATATTCTTCCTCTAGCAGCATTAATACAAGCAATCCCTCAACCTTACACATTAAACAAACACACAGACCACTCACTACCTGGGGTTTAGCTCATGTGCAGCCACCAGGGCCAGCTTCTGACACCCGGCCCGTTTTGTTGCCGTTGTAGACAAAACAGAGAAGACAGAGGAGGTGGACCTGATATACCAGGTACTCAAACAAGCGGGGGACCTGGGAGGGCGGCGCAGCGCACACGGATCCATGGAGCGTGACTTAGGGCGGGACCTTGGGCGTGATCTTGCGCGTGACGTGGGAGGTTCAGCAGCCTCCTCGGGATCAGGGAGCGCCACGTCCCTCCACAGACGACTCCCGCGACCCACTAACACCGGCTCCACCCTCACCGTGAACCCCGCCCCTGTGGCCTCCTGCTCAGGTACTAACACACTAATATCCTCTGCTTTCCTCTCACTGCGCCATCGCGTCCATCATCACATCAGTCAGTCGTTTAGTTTTGTCTCTTGTTAACCCACTGATGACATTATTCAGACCCTGTAGTACATTATACAGTATTTAGTGCCTCATACAAGCAGCTTTTTTTTCTTCTCATTCCTTCATCACGTCATGAGTACACGTTCATCCTAGCAGTTGTAGTGTAGATACATCGTGTTAGTAGTACATGCAACACAGACTCCCGTGACCTTAGCAACAAATAAGATTTCATACAGGTCATCTGTCTACGCCTAACCCTTTAGATCTTAGTGCTGCCACCTGAAAGAAAGGGAAAAATGTATCCTGACATGTACCTGCAACACACACACACACACACGAGTACCATAAGTAAAACACATTATAGTTGACTGTACTATCCGGATATTGTAGCCAAACCCTGTCCCTTCTCAGCATAGTATTGGGTTTAGAGTCACTGTAAAGACTTCATTCTGTACATAGTAAAAGAAAACTTACATAAGTGTTTGTTCGTGAGCAATTCATTATAGTGATAGTTTGTGATGCTTGGTCTCTCCGAAATAGTATATGCATTTTGTATAGTTCAGCTGGTTTATAGCAACTGTTGTGGTTCAAACAAAGAAATAAAGGGGAGTAAATGTATGCAGCAAATGTGTGGGCTCATGGCTGGTGGGTGGGTTAGGAAGAGGGGTGGAATGACCCTTGTAACCAAACTTTTAAGCTAAAGAAGCATAACTTTGCTCCTTAGGCACGCTCGCCAGCTCGTTCCTTGTACTTAAGAATGCATAATCCATTTTAATCAGCTTCCTTTGCCAGCAGCCTTATTGTACGGTAGAATGTATGTAAGGTTATGAAATTACAACTGGAAGGGTATAAGTTGCAGAAACATCTTGATAATGATGTGAATCACTACATCTTTTCAGTAACCTGTATCTTAAAATTACAGTTTTGACCCTTTTTTCCAGTACCAACATTAAGAACAGATGATAAATATATTACACATGCATACTACTATTACATCAGTCATATGTTCCAAGGTTACGAGCGAATTGCTTCACCATTAGCTGCTTTTTGTATGTTTTGTTTCCTTTGTGTTTATTTTTCATAATAAACACGAGGTAAAGAACATTTTTCCCTTTAATGTTATTGCGTCAGAGACAAAGCCGAGGCCACGCCAGGTACTGTGAGGAAGCCCCGTCACTCACTCACTATATACAGGTCACACAATTTACTTTCAGCGTCGCGGCCAGAGTGTACCAGCTGTGTCGCGACCTGGATGTCTTTGTACCATCTTCTCATTTCATGAATTTACGCTTTTTTTCTTAAGTGTTATTCTAGTCATTGAGTAACTTCTAAATATTGGATGTGTTCAAGCAAAGGTGTTTTTTATGCAAGTGTATAGTACATAAGTAGATAAATATATCAATAGATAGACATATAAATATAGATGAATAGAAAGATTAATAGAATTAATACATTCATACATACATAGAAACACATAGAAAGATATATAGAATTAATTCATACATACATAGATAGATAGATAGATACAAATAGATAGATAGGTGATAATGTAACTGAGGCTTTCATCTCATTTTTCAATTAATATTTTCCTTATACTCATTCTGTACCACGCCACCTTTCCACCGACAGTACTACAGAGATCAATATTATTTTTACGCGCGCGTATACACACACACACACACACACACACACACACACACACACACACACACACACACACACACACAGACAGACACAGACACAGACACAGACACACACACACACACCTTGATCACACGCACTTTTTTATCTTCTCTGAGAAAACTCACCTCGTGTGACTCACAAACTTCCTTAATTACCTTATGAGAAAAGCAGGATATGAACAAAATAGAATAATAAAAAAAAATTTTAACATTTCCGGATGACAATAATTTTAGTGTTCAAACTCATAAGAATTTCTAAAACGCTAG
>JAPQNM010000003.1:31681038-31683538 GCA_029783475.1 Metacarcinus magister | reverse complement strand
AGGAGCACTCAGAGGCTGGGTAAGTTAGTGCACTGGTGAACAATATTTGAATATTGGCTGGTTGTTAGGAAAGGGATGTAGTTTGCTATGATGGACTGACTCCGTAAATATCAGCGTTGAATTACTAATGATTGAATAACTCAATGGAATTTACTTTTTTGTGTATTTATTAACATTATATTAACCCAGAGCAATTTGTTTGTATATTTCACTGATTCACTTGGCTTAGATAATTGTCACGGCGCGGCTCCTCGATCCATTGACTCCTCTACAAAGAAGCTGTCAACTCGAACTTGGAATAAACTTGATTCCTTTACGACAGCCGTCACTTCCTACTTCATGACCAAAGCGTCATTTTAAAAGCACGTGTTCAGTGATGCGTGATGGCTTACTAATCCTTAGTATTCAGGCTACTTACCCGTAAAGTAACATTTAACTTTTCAATTTCAGTTTTCTTTCCTTTTCAGGCTGGGTTTTTTTTACAGAATTACATTACGCATTTTGTAGGTTGTTAAGTTTGCAGCAGAACTTTATTTTTCTTTCTAAAAGCTATATCTGAATATTTCCTTTCTTCTCTCCTTTCAAGTAAACTGAAAATATTATGTAAAACAAAAAGCTGGACCAATGAATTAAGATAAACTTATTTTTAAGAATGTTATATGAAAGTTATATAAACTTATACCAAAATCCTTTCACATGCAATGATTATTAATTAACAAAACATGGTTGTGAAAGCCAGAAGGTTATATGAAGTGGCAAGACCCAGTAAAATTCTTGAAGTAGTGTTCATTCATATGATTTAGTACCTTCGTAACTGATGAATATAAATCATCTTCTTTCCCTCCTTACAGCAGGTACATATATCTAAACTCCTTTTTTCTTTTATGATACCAATTTGCAGTGGGGAGAAGTCAGCAGTGACCACCCCAGTTGTAGCTTCGGCAGATCCCAACGCTGTTGTAAATTCATGATCGTTAGTTTGGTAATGCACACGTTTGGCCCAGAACGCCCTTCCCTGGTGTTGCTAGTGAGCCGCCTACGCCCCGCCCCGCCACCACATTCCTTGGGGTGCTTAGCAATAAACTGTCACCTTTGTGAACTGAATAAATCAAGCATCCGGCGGTGAGTCTGGCTCTGCTGGAGTGTGTGGTGGCGAGGGAGGTGCGTGGCGGCACGGTTGTCCTGCTCACCCTCCACACCAGCCCGAAGGCGGGAGTGCACCCGCCCGCCTTTGGGTGCTTGAGTGCAGCTGCAGCCATTGAAGCTAATCTTTAGTAATCTCCCTTCTTGCTTAATAACTAGTTTAAATAACACTATGTTGCACAGTACGAGTGGTCAAGCTATTTTGTTAAGTATATGTTTTCACAGTTAGCGACAATCTTGATTATTCGTGTTGTACAGCAAAGTTTTCTTTTCTATATTAAGGCTAAAAACAAAAATACTGTGTTGTATCTAGAAAGGTATGAGCATATCCTTGTTTCAACTAATAATGAATTAAATGCATACGGATTTCAACTGATTTTCACATGTTCACAAGTAATGTGTAGTACTGCGGGATGATTCCCTTACACCCTCCAAACTGTGTGTATGAGAGAGAGAGAGAGAGAGAGAGAGAGAGAGAGAGAGAGAGAGAGAGAGAGAGAGAGAGAGAGAGAGAGAGAGAGAGAGAGAGAGAGAAACCGCCCTTGTAATGGTGAAATAGCTCGCTGGGACCACGCACCTTAGCCTAGTACTAATAGTGTTCCTTGACCTGCCTACCACAGCCCCCATCAGTCCACGTCGCCAGAAACTCAACTTGCGAATGAAAAGTTTCTCACTTGACTCTCCGGAGTCGACTGAGCACGTACATCGTCGGCGCCATGGAGGTTCCTCCCACGTCAGCCACGCCTCCTCTCACAGCCAATGTAAAGCTCACACCTCCGTGCACGCCGCACGCCCATCACTCATTGCCTTCTACGTCACTTTTTTGCTAACTTTAATGACGAACGATCTTTGCTAAGCCTCAGCTACAGTTTCACTACTTTCTCAACTGAGTGTTAGTCGCTCTGCCTAGTCCCGCTGCCAACGTTGTAGGTGTATATCTGTCTTTTCACAGGTGTAATAAAGGAAACCCTAAAAAACCGTTTTGAGCAATAAATCTATCGCACTGTAATCAGAATGCTTTAGAGTAACACTGGTGTTCACTAACGTAGTAGATCAGAATGGATGTAGTAAGTTACTTGTATGTCTTGAGATCTCTCAGCCACCCCTGCTGCCATCTTTATTCTGCTTTTTGCTGATTATTCTATCAACCACATGGCGTTCCTGTTTAGAAAGGTGCCACTCTACGTAGCTTCCCTTCATGAGCTCGCTTCTCACCTTCCAATCCCACTGATGATGGACTCACCCACACACCCACTATTTTTGAGGCACCTCGGCGAATGGTCAGACATCTTTCGCTTCTCTTGAGTTTCTGGCATGTTTGTTACCTGACCCAAGTCCTGGTTATGCTCACCCTTAT
>JAPQNM010000003.1:31668538-31676038 GCA_029783475.1 Metacarcinus magister | reverse complement strand
GTAGCAGCAGGTGTACCTGAGGGGAAGATTGTGACCTTAGCATCCCCTCGTATATCATGAGGAGAACAAGGCTGTTGGGCTTTTCACCCTTTCACGCTTGTAGGTAAATAGAGCTAGAGTCATGGGCGTGCGGAGGTGGACTGCAAGGGGAGTAGTTGTCCCTCTTGTATTGTCTAAAAAGTGTTTAGTTACATGGAATGAAATAATATGTTTTTTCCTGTGATTTATATCTATCATGAAATATACGCATTCATATTGTTGTAATGTAATGTGTGTCTCAAATAGCTTTCATTTTGATCTGGTAGTTGAAGATAATTTTTCTTATACTTAATCTTATCAGTTAAGTCAATAATAATGCAAACGCCCATGGCTAGAGCATAAAGTTGAACATAGGTACTTGACCACCAGCTACATGCTTGTCTTCTCACCCTCTCTCCTCACCCTTTCCTATTCATCCACCTCTCCATCGTAAACTTTATCTTCATCCTTCTTAAGATTCTGGTCCTCATCCTCACCCTTTTCTTTATGTGTCTCGTATTTCTTCTACTCGTGTTTCTCCAGTCCACCTGCACCACCACCATCACCGCCATTACTTCCTCTTCCTCTTCCTTCTGCCCCCTTTTTTTTATCCTCCTCTTCCTTTTCCTTCCTTTCCTCCTTCTCCTTCCTTTCCTCCTTCTCCTCCTTCTCCTCCTTTTCCTCCTCCTCGCATTTTCTTTAGGGAGGTTGGGAGGAAATTTCACTTTTGTGTCCTATCATACTGTACAGTAGTAAAGTTCTGTAGACTTCAGTAGTTTACTCAAGCAGGTAACCACGTTATACACTAACAAGTCTGGTGTTCCTTATTGTTTTATCTTCCTCCTTTCTCATTTTCATGCTCCTCCTCCTCCTTCCCCTTCTCCTCCTCCTCCTCCTCCTCCTCTCCTCCTCCTCCTCCTCCTCCTCCTCCTCTTCCTCCTCCTCCTCCTCCTCCTCCTCCTCTTCCTCCTCCTCCTCCTCTTCCTCTTCCTCTTCCTTTTCCTCTTCCTCTTCCTCCTCCTCCTCCTCCTCCTCCTCCTCCTCCTCCTCCTCCTCCTCCTCCTCCTCCTCCTCCTCCTCCTCGAAAAGTTGAGGAGCACCTCCCTGACGGCCAGTCGTTGAGGTGAGGAAAACATGGGGCTTATGACTCTTGCCTCGACTTCTTCCTCTTCTTTCAGAACCTAAGCTCTCCGTGTTCGCGCTGGGCATGATCGCAACCACAAAGTCTCGCACCTCCCACCACCACTTCTACCACCAACACCGTCCCAAATCGCCCTTTTACAACCACCTAAAGAGCCATACTGGTACACCTTCCCTTGTGCACAGAAGGGGCCCCGTGGTCCTCCTCAGCCCATAGATAGTTCTCCTGTTAGTTAGAGGAAAGAGTATCCATATTTTAACTTTTCCATCGGACCTTTTAGTAATTAGAAGCAGTTTTTTATGGGTAGACATAGATACATAGATACCGAAACTGCAGCATCTTGTCATCGTAACCCTTTTTGACATATAACGTCGTTTAGATTTTTCATCGTCTATATTACAAAAGTTTGGACGTGTTTACCTAGCACAGTCTTGTTGAAATTAGATTTATTGTGTGTCAACGTCTTGTCTTAGTCCGGTGTTGAGCTGAGCGTTAAGTCTTGTCGTTGCTGCTCACCTTCGCCCTCTACTCCTGGCCGGGACACCAGGAGGTCCAGTGGCTCTTGAGTGTTTGGTCAGCTAGTCGCTGCTGCGTCGATGTCTCGCCGTCCGTTCGTATTGTTAGTGTTTTTTATTAGTAGATGCTTTGACTTCAGTTCGAGCTGGAGTTAGACGGATTGGAGAGAGTGAAATTGCTTGCATTTATATGCAAGGTCATTTATATATATATATATATATATATATATATATATATATATATATATATATATATATATATGTATGGGTGTGTATTTGAGATGTTCCTCTTTCTATTCGTTTCTTATGTTTTATCTTATTGTTTATGACACGTGTGAGTTTGTTTTGCTGACGTGAGAACGAGTCAATGAATAAGTTTTTTTTCCAGATTGCATTTTCCCAGTTTGGGATGCATTACATTACGTCATCGGTTCTCATAAAGTCAAAACTTCAGCAGACATTGATTTCCAGTTTTGTGTACGTGACTTAGAACATAACTGAATGTGTTTGTTTTCACCACACACCGTCGTGGCATCCTGGGTTGGCCCGAGACGGCAGTGTTCAGGGTGACTCTTCTGAGGCCTTGAAACACTGCTTCGGGTCCACCATCGGAAGCTGAAATTTTTTTCCTCGCATGAATTATATACCACGCATCATGGCGCCTGTCTCTGTGTGCCTGCATGTTTTTTTTATCCTACTAAATACCTTTTTTTAAATTTCTTTGGTGGCCAAACTTCATTCTTTAGTGATAATTTGTCGAGCCAATAATGACCCTAGTAATTCGTTTCCAGCATTTTCTATAAGTGTTATGATGGCTCGTATGTGTGTATGTGTGTGCGTATGTGTGTGTGTGTGTGTGTGTGTGTGTGTGTGTGTGTGTGTGTGTGTGTGTGTGTGTGTGTGTGTGTGTGTGTGTATGTGTATGTGTGTTTATCTATCTCTGTTTGTTTGTCTGTGTTAACTGTGACCTCATACTTGGATATGCAAACTGTACTGATGAATAGCATTTTTCTAACTGTCTTGAGCCTTGTATCACGGTTAAAGTACCTTCTGAGGCCTGACAATAATTATCACTAAGCGGATCATGTGAGCCACGACCGTTCCTCCATCTGGTCTAGCTCACATGGTTTCATCACTTTCACCACCACCACAACCACTATCACAACCACAACCACTACCACTACTACCACTATTGTCATCCAAGCAACTTCCTTCCCCCAGGCCCATTAATGAAAGATAAACTCGGATGACACTTGCCAGATGATATATATGTACTAAAGTTTGGATTAATCATCAAACTGTACACTGTATAATCTTTCTTTTTTTTTTCATCATGAGAATATTGTGAGTACCTGAGAGACCAAATGAGGACACAAAATCTAGCCTCTGTTCCTCAAAATTTCAATACAGATTCACTTTCTTTTTGTTTATGATTATCACTTTAAATACGTTCAGTAACTTAAATAAGCTTGAAAAACTTGCCATGCCCTCCCAGTCCCTCCAGTGATTTATTTCCCCACTTCACAATACTGTACAATTCAGCGTTCAAGGAGGAGGAGGAGGTGGAGGCGGGTAAGGCAGTGACAGTATTGCTTCCTCTGCCTCTTTCCTCCCCTCGCTCGCCATGCCAAGTAACCTAACTAGTGCGTGCGTGTATGCCCCTCCTACAGCGCCCTCAAGTCCAGTCCACAACCGTCGTCTCCTCACCGCCCGGAACATGCGCATGAACTCTGTAGAACTGCCTGACGAGAATGAGAAATCCCTGAGCTCGGCCAGCACCTCACCGTGTCCTTCACCTGTAAGCAAAGTAAGTATTGGAAAGAATGACTTGCCTTTGTATTATTTATTCACTACATCTTTTTTTTTTTGTTGTTCTACATTGTGACTTGTTTTCCATTATTGTCATTTTGCTGTTTTTTTCTTTTAGCCAAATAAATTTACTCCTACGTTCCTGGAGTGTATCACCTCAAACTTTTTATCTACTCAGGCTTGATAACTCACTCTCGAAATAGTTGAGTTTTTAGTGTGGTACTTTTTGCATGTTATTGTCCCATTCCGTGTTCTTCACCTTATGATGCACATTAAGTCCACTAAATCCGTCTCTCCTTGTTTTTTTATTTACTATTTTTTTTTCTAGAAGCCTCATCGCCTCCTGCCTACGAATCTCTACGTTGTCCTGTACAATTTCACCTCCAGACATCCCGACGAGCTCGACCTTAGGTAAGGAGGACATCTGACAAACATATTTTATACTATTACTATATATAAAGTGTTTTGCTTAAACTATAAACGTTTTTTTCAGTCTCAAGTAAGTAACTACTAGTTTATGGAATAGGTATGGTTGCTTGTCGTTGTAAAAAGTCTGGCATATCAAAGAATTGTATGATTCATATAACTTTTCTTTGTACTTTGGACTTGATAACTGAACTTCCAAACTTAATGATCACCCTCATACAAAAATACGTCCTTCAGAGCTGGATACAAAGTGACGGTGACAGACACTTCCGACCCTGACTGGTGGCAAGGCAAGTGTCTGGGCCGGACAGGCTACTTCCCCTCCAAGTATGTGACTCGACTAAACGGCGGAGAGAAGCCACTCCAGGTCACTCATAACCTCCAGGTGAATGACGGAGAAAACGGCATCAAGCTTCTCCGAGACCAGGTGAGATAGAGATACTTTTTTCACGAACTAACATTTAATTTTACTTCTACTCCAGTATGGAAATTATACGTACTGCTAATACAAAATATTAGTCATATTAACAAGATTTTCTTGATTAATTTTTGCATTCCTATGTTACCTGGAAAGCAGTGCAATGTGTGTGTGTGTGTGTGTGTGTGTGTGTGTGTGTGTGTGTGTGTGGGTGTGGGTGTGTGTGTGTGTGTGTGTGTGTGTGTGTGTGTGTGTGTGTGTGTGTGTGTGTGTGTGTGTGTGTGTGTGTGTGTGTGTACACGACATAGCACACTACAGAGGTGAGGTTTCACTGCGGGTTCTCTACAACTCACCAGAGCCTAACTGGTTCTTTATTGGCTATTCATTCAGTGATTCTCGTGTACTGGTGTTTTTTTCGGTATTTTATTTCTCGGACGCCTTCTTATCTCTATGAATAGAAGCTCGAGCAAGGCTGTAGACCCTCCTCCTTTGGTATACAGCTCATGTACTTGTGAGAGACCTGGGTGACAGAATGGTGGTCTTGAAGCTGAAGTTTATTTCTATGTAGTGTCCCTTCCACCTGTCACTCGGGACAAGCGCAAGAATCGTGGACTGGAGTATGTTTTTGTTTAATTAAGACGCCTCCTTACCAGATCCATGTTCTAATGCAGGCTTAACTTGTGAATGTTTAAAGTTCAGACGGTGTTATTAGATTGACTTTTTTTGTTATTGAGACCAACCTTCACAATTATATAATCTCGTATATTACCTCAGACCTGGACACCAAACCTAGACAAGGCTTCAAAGCCGCCATTCTGACCAGGACGGTGATCCTCTAACCGCCCAGATGAACTACACCACACACCACAGCATGCTCGCCAGGCGTAATATATAAATCCAGCGTGACTCAGCTATTAATGACAGACCAATAGTGAAGTGAGGTCAATAATTTGCTTATAGAAAGACCCCTTCATGCTTAGCTTAGAGGCATACCATTAAGTCACTATTTGCCTGTATTTATGTGTAATAATTTTCGTCGCCACAGTCATGTCCAAGCCTTACTCTTGCATGTTTCAGATTGTGATCCAGATAGGCGAGGAGGTGGATGGCATGGTGATGATACGCAATGGGGACAACCAGCAAGGTGTCTGTCCTCTCAAATATCTGCAAGATGTCTGAGACTCGGGAAAAGGGCAATTCTCCTAAAGACAGTGACTACGGTGTGGAAGATAAAAAAAGAATAATATATAAAAACAGACATGCGAATACATTCACAGCTGTTTGAAATTTGAGACATACATTTGCATTAGAAAAAAAAACCAGAAACAGCAACAAAAAAAAAAATAATGCAGTGCTAATACGAAAAATAAAAGAGGAGACATTTTTTTTTTTACTTTTGAGGGCAGAAATAAATGAAGGACTTGGAAAACGAGGGCAAGACTTTTAAGTGTGGTAGTGGCGGAAGGGGGGACGTAACACTCCCCCCCACCACACTTCCCCCTTCCCCCCCCCCACCGCCCGCCCGCCCGCCCTCTCTCACCCACCCTTCAAGACTCACATTCATTCCTGAGCATTAGTTATTGTTGTTGCTGCTGTTGTTGTTGTTGTTACTGTTTAGCTCATTGCACTAAGGTCTTCACTGCACTCTGAAAAAGAAAAGAAAAGTGTGACAAAAAAAAAAAGAAACAGGACTGACGATGGTGGTTCTCGTCTGTGTGTGTGTGTGTGTGTGTGTGTGTGTGTGTGTGTGTGTGTGTGTGTGTGTGTGTGTGTGTGTGTGTGTGTGTGTGTGTGTGTGTGTGTGGTGTGTGTGTGTGTGTGTGTGTGTGTGTGTGTGTGTGTGTGTGTGTGTGTGTGTGTGTGTGTGTGTGTGTGTGTGTGTGTGTGTGTGTGTGTGTGTGTGTGTGTGTGTGTGTGTGTGTGTGTGTGTGTGTGTGTGTGTGTGTGTGTGTGTGTGTGTGTGGTGTGTGTGTGTGTGTGTGTGTGTGTGTGTGTGTGTGTGTGTGTGTGTGTGTGTGTGTGTGTGTGTGTGTGTGTGTGTGTTTGTATTTGTATGTGTATGTATGTATGTATGTATGTATGTATATATGTGAGTGTGTGATTGTGCTACACTCTTGAGCACCGCAACTATGAACTTAAGTAAATAATGAATAAAGAAAGAATTACAAGTGTCTGCTGATGGAAAGGAAGCTGCATGCACGTGGGGACACAAGCAAAACAAGAAGCACTTCAAGCCTTCTCAAGTAAGCTCTGCCGTGGGGAAAACACGACCAGAGGAGAGAGAAGGAAACAAGAAAAATAGTTTGTTTATACGAAGAAAACAAACAAGCAAGCCAGGCCACTCCTATATGGTATTCATCTTGGGAAAAAAAATTCTATATATTTATACATATTAGGTGAGTGAAGAATAGGTTTGACAGGGTGGACAGAGGGTGGCTTACATATGATTATAATTACTTATATATATATATATATATATATATATATATATATATATATATATATATATATATATATATATATATATATATAACTGAATTTTTTTTTCAGTTTAAGTTTTTCAGTTTTCAGTTTTTTATTTCAGTTCACATGACAACTACCGAAGTTTTTAGATTGTTTCACATTCATTTGTATCAAATGTTTCTTCTATTTGTTAAGTTGAGTAAAGAGGTTCTGTAGAAAGCTGGGACGCATGGAGGGATGGTAATACATTATGAGAAATAGTTTATATTTGATAATGATAATGAGATTAAACTAATTAGTATTTTATTAATATTCGTTCTTTATTTTCAGTTACGAACACAGATCGCCGTCTCTTCGATAATGCCTTCCCCCAAGAACTAAGCCTTCCTCAGCGAACGCCTTTGCTCTTTTTTCATGTCATGTTAGGCATTACTCTCACTTCTCTTTTCCTCCTCTCCAATTCTCATCTGGTTTTTCATCTTTGAGCACATCCATCCTGCCTCTCTTTTATTAGCTCTCTTTTCCTTTTTCAAGTGGTCTCATTGCAGCTTGAGCTCATGCCTGTGAATTCATGGGTGAGCGAGTGGCGAATTCTGTTAAATAACACGACGCATTCTTTTCTTTTCTTTTCCCTCCATCTTCTGTGGTAATATTGTTATTCCTCACTAACTCTAAACACAATCCACCTCTAGCTTAAAATTGTCGCAGAC
>JAPQNM010000003.1:31618538-31663538 GCA_029783475.1 Metacarcinus magister | reverse complement strand
TAATGTATTCAGTTATATGTTGGAGTAGATTTACGTATTTCTTTTTCACAGGTAATTTGCGTAATTTATTGATTTCTTGGAATGAATAGATAAATAAAACAGACAGAAAGGAAAAATGAAATAGAAAGATACATAGAAAAATAGATATAGACAAATGATGCATAAACAGACTCTCCCAACACACACCGTAACATAATCGACTGTACTCACCGTCCACCGCCACATTTCCAAGTCGAGAATAGCAGTGTCGAATACCACAGAGAAGAGGGGTAAAAGATTTACTTTGCCATGCCCTTCCACCTTGATATCCATGTCATCAACTGAGACCCTGGAAGATACAGTAATTATAACATCATATTAACTACTTCATCATCGCAAAATATTCGTATGTGGCATGTGACAGAATATTAAAATCTTCAGTGAATACATCTCGTGACTCACATTCCGGGCCCATTGCCGAAAAGTTCAACGTGATCCACCATAGTGCCGTTGATAGTGTAATGCTTTGAGTTCAGTGTAACCTTTGGTGATTTGAGGCTTATGGAGATGTCAAACGTTTGGTTTAAATAAGGAGTCACGAAACTGTCGTATGCAGCAAAACTCTTCACGCCCGTTATGCTACACGTTTCCATTTTAATGTAAACACTGTAATGAGTTGAAGAAATTATGCATTTAATGTTTACATATTGGCATAAAAATATATATATTGAGCATATTATTCATATTTGTCTATAAATTCCAGTGTTGAGGTGCTGTTCACTTACTCCATAACATTGGCTTGCTTCAGTTTGATTTCTATTGGGTTTTTGGGAAGAAGTGTTTCATTTATATGACTAAAGATTTCTTCCAGCTTGGCATTGATCTCGTCAGTAATGGAAGCTATGGAAATAGAAAGAAAACATATTTAGTTTATTTGAAATGGAAATGTTATATTTTAGATAATCAAACATCAACATCATCATGAACATCAACAACAGCCTCTATGAGTCCACTGCAGGACAACAGCCACCCCCAACCTTCCCCACTCATTTCTATCGGCTGCCTGTCTATTCCAGGTTACTCCAGCAAAAGCTCCCATCTCATCTCCTGTCTTCTTTTACTATACCTGGGTTGCCATTCTGTTACTTTAACAGTTCATTTATTACCCGTTCGGCGCTCACGAATAATTCTCACGAATAAGATTAGTGCAACACTGTAATCAAACCAGTCAAGGGAGCAAGTAGTTTTCTGGAGTGGTCATTCAACAACTGTTAACATACAGGTCATTAACCAAGCAGTTGAAAAAATATTCTGAATACACTAAATCAAACATTATATTTCAAGGTAACAATCGTGTAGATTTCGCTAAATATCAAATAATCACAATCTGCCACACCGAACACAAACTATGGGAGCACAAGTTTGTTTTTGTGCTACGATATGCTATCAAAAGGGATTATTTTATGGGTAAAAAGCTACATGTGTGTTTTGTTTCCTTTAGAAATGCTACACATTTTTATCTCTCGACAGTATTTGAAAAAAAAATTAAAATAGATAAATACGTGTTGTTTAGTGTGCAATACAAATTCTGGAAAAAATATTAAATATTTGCTTGTCAATTAAAAGGATGCCTCGCCAAAATAAGTAGGAAAACTATTTCAAACAAGTTATAAAAATGTGGCTTAGGCCTACCCTTACTTGTTTTCTTATTTAGTTGTTGGTGTCGTGGGGCGGTCGAGGCTCCGTGAACCGCCATTACCGTCACCACCAACACAAATAGCTTCTGTATCATCCTCGCAAAATCCTGGAAATGTTATTTATTTCCACTAACAATTGCAATTTGCAACATTAATCACATTAATTCCGCACTTTTACATTGATATATTCAGTTTAACATTCAAAGTTTCTTATGCACTTAATTCAACTTTTATGCCAATCATCGTAGCTATTACAAAATGGTATTAAGAAGTAGTTAACATACCGTCTATCGGTGAACGTTGCTTATGTGTCCTATGTTGATCCTCGGCTGGCAAAGAACTGAGTGGAGGAGAGAGAGACGTCTGTGTCTGATATCAATACTCTACTTGCAGCGTATCAAAAACTGTTCGTCTGATATCTCTCAGCCTCTTCTTCATGAGCAAATGCAATCTAGTATCATAAATTATTCAGATTTTTTTTTTCCACGGAAGTAATAGTAAAATAAAAACAGTACAATTCCCATGGGTATTGTTTTCTTTCTTCTCTATTATTGTTTTATTTAATACGACTGTGAAACTGTTTCCTCTCCTTGGAACACTGAAGAGGTGAAGGCGGAGGGTAACAGATGTTCCATACTCACGTTGATTAGGGATTCTCATAACCCTCCGCATCTCACGGTATCTGAAATTAATAAAAAATATACAAAAGAACGAGCATACAAATATCTGATAAAGATAAAGTGTTGCGTTGCATTTCCTTGACAAATGATTTAGTAAACACTACGAAATCCACATGATATCCAAGTTTTACTGTTCCTATTCCCTCGAAACGCATTTGCTAGTACAACACTCGAAAAACACTGTAAGTTTAACTGATATATTCTTTACTTGAACTCATAAACGATTTTGTTTTGTCTTATGTTTTGAGGAAGGAGGCGGAACAAGAGAATTTTTGTTTGAAGGGATTCAAACAAAATAAAAGAACCAAAGTGGGGAGCTGAAATTTGACTTCCCAAATACGAGCTGTTGGAGTTATTAGAAGTGGACGTATGTAGGAGACGTTAGTATGGATAAAAAAAGGTTGAAGTGCAAATAGATGATAAAAAACCTGGAAAAGTAACAGGAATAGACGGAGTTATTGTTGAGGAAGATGCAATGGTATGAAAAAGTGATACACATAAGGTTTCAAAGGAGATTTATGAGAGGACAAAATAATGTTCGATAATTAGTGAGAGAGCAGAGTCATGTATACGAAGGAAGAAAGAAGCCGAACAAAAAGTCATGGAAAGCAAAAAGTATGAAAGGATACTAGTCATCAGAATGGAAAATTGATATGGTATTATCTTCATCGATGTAATTAAAAAAACGAGGAAAAGAAAGTTGATTTAGTGAACACAGAAGTAGAAAGAGACTTAGAGCAGGCAGGAGTAACACCGAAAATGTCTTATAGAAGAAAAAAAATCGAAGAAAAAATAATAGAAGTATAAGTCTGGATATTTCATCATTATCACTATTTTTTTTCTATTAAGGTCAGATGACATAGATATATATTTTTTTTTTCATGTGTCTTTTCATTACCAGTACAACACTTGACAGTTTTCATGCCTTATCGGAGCCTGATGTGAACTAACAGTGGTGCTGCTGATAACACACACCCTCAACAGTCAGTACACCAATTTTTTCTATACACCGTCCATGCAAAGCTCTAATGTAAACATCTAAAATAAGAAATTCACATGTAGGATTTGCATATATTCAAAAACATGATTATAACATCCACATCTCAAATTTCACGATTGCCAGTAACTGTTAAAATGAAATGAAATCCTTGAAATTTCCATAGAACTTATACAAATTTAAGATAATGTCGAATTTTGTTTTGTTTTTCCCATAATAGAAAAAAAATCAATATAAAGTGTTAAGTCTTATTTCGTATGTTTTGTTTTATATGAGTGGAGGATCGTACAGTATATGAAGGGTCATCAGTGTAGTTGTATTTGTAAGCACATCATCACGTTATTGTAAGGCTGAGTTGAACTATCTCGTTACACTAAGTGACTAACTAGACCATGCAGTAGTCTCAAAACGGTTTTTTTTTAATTTTTTTTTAAGAAAATAATAATGTAAGATCATAGCACAATGCCTTGCCAAGTATTTTTTGGTTATTCTGTCGGTATATTAAATGGAATAGTACTACTGGATGCTAAAGATAATGCAAAACAAAAAATATATGATTAAGATAAATTCTGTCTAATCAATCCACATAATGTATAATATGTGTAATTACTCGTATATTAGTTTTAAATTGTACGATGGATCTTATATATGTCTATTTACAACACCTAATGAAAGATACACACACAACAGTAGATAATATTCATACACGTTAACTTAGAACAGTATTGACCAGTACACTATTTGATTTACTAATAAGTTACCCAAATCAGTAGATACAAAAAAATAATAACTATGTGTAATGTACTACTAATGAAGGAAATAAATTACCCTTGCAAATTTGACTTAATACTACCAATAGGGAGATCAAATTAAAACTTAGAGGTCAGGTTTTTTTTAGGAAGTTTGAAGATTAATGAAAACATAAATAATAACTATATAGGTTGATTTTTATTCATATTCACACAATTACTTATCAACGTAATCAGCCAAACAGGCATTTTGCCCTTACCAAGATGGCGTCGTTGTTCCTGTGACGCACTCTACTCTAGGATACAAATAATCTATATCTATATAAATTTGAATACCCCAAAAAATATATACATATCTACTATAGCAACACGTATAAATATAATACAAAATAAATACTCATGACTTCAGAGCCATCAAATTTTCCTATTAAGAGTTAATATACTAGTTAATAAAGATAGTTAGTGTGGCAGCCAATCCCGGTGTTCCAGCTGTTCACTCCCTCTCATTTTATTTACAAACAATACAACGCCAACACAACACCGTCATGTCTCGCCTCAATGCATGGCTGCTTGTTTGTTACCTAGCCCTGAGCGTATCCAGCATCCAAGGAGCAGAGGAGGAGCAGTGCCACACCTTTGCTGGCGGTGCTGTATATCCTAATACTGAAGGAAGAGCATCAGGACATAACCTACAATGGACCACTGCTAGGAGTAATTATTTGTTTTTATTATATTAATTGCCTTATGGTTATTATTATTATTGCTGTTATCTGATTTATGTGATGTATGGTTTGGTTCTTATTGTGTTATTTGTTTTATTCAAATTTGATGTCTTCTGGTTATTGATTTACGTTGATTTAATGATTGGTTCTCATGTTATTTTTTGGTAAATCTGGAGGACAACGCCTCCAAACCAATCATAATATATATTTGTTGTTGCAGTACACAGGATACTTACTGTACTGAACATCTGTGAAGGTTTTAGTGAGTGGTCACCTCAACCAAACTGACACGTGGAACCCCCAACCCAACCTAACCTAACATAACCGGATCCCCCCAATGAAACAACCCTGGCCAGAACTAAACAGACCCGGGGGGTGGGAGGGGGGTTGTAGTAGTCCCCCACGGACCCCCCAACCAAACCTAACATAACTCTAATGCTGTCAGGTGTGTGGACTTACAAATTGAACAGTAGATGTTAAGTAAGGCATCGACCGCTCAGTAAAACCTTGATAGATGTTCAGTACAGTAAGTATCCTGTGTACTACAACTAAAATGGTTCTGATCGGTTTGAAGGCGTTGCTCTGCAGATTAACTTTAGGATTAATTTCTGGGGTTAAAGTACTTGTTTATTTTATTCATTTTGTGATTTATGTGTAATTTACAAAGAGATTTAGACCACATAAACCCTGATTTGATATGTTTTAAACCTTTTATTTTATTTTATTTTATTTTAGTCATATATGTAGTGGTTTGATTCCCAAGGTTATTTATCTAATGGCTGAGTATAGACTTAGTCTTATCTGTCTTCACTAGACTGCTACCTTGACTAATATTGTGGAGATAACTAATGCTTTACTGATAACTTTTGCTTCTTGTTAGGGTTTCATTATCATTAGTTTACTGTTAAAACGTAATAGAATGTTGTGTAATTGTTCTATAACTACAACTGAGGAAAAGACAAATATTCATGAAAAAAAAAGGTGGATTATTATTATCTCTCTCTCTCCTCTCTCTCTCTCTCTCTCTCTCTCTCTCTCTCTTTGTGATTTTAGGGTTCTACATATGTGTCAGCTTTGTGTTCTTTATGATGACAAATAATTGTTTCTAGGAAGGCAAAGTGCAAAAGTAGAAGGTAAATGTTTACATCTTCACAATAATGCACCTGGATCTAAATAACACACTTTTTGTATAGCTTTTGATGCATTTTGAATCATTTTAACATTCATTTCCTTTGAGCCTGTGGTGGAAATTAATCCGTTACCCCGGGACGCAGGGCCACTGTGACATCCGAGTCTCCACAGTTTACCTTCCCCAGGTTTCCCTAGGCACCCATTTATCGACCAACCCGTTTTGGGAGGATGAACAGCTGGGTGAGCTGTGTACCGACTACCCTCCTCCGGGATTAAACTCGAGCCAGCAGATTCGTAGTCAGACGTGCTAACCACTGCACCGCTGAGGCACCTGGTGTATGGACAGGGTTTATATACTGTATACTGCTTCATCACATCCTAACCATTTGTAACCTTCATTGGTTGAACTCATGGTGTATGATGCCACCTCCATACATTTATTAATTTATATTTTACCTTTTTGTTTGATACTTAGCTGAGTTTAATTAATCTAATAGGATGGGAATATTCCTATGCACTTTTATGTAGGGTATTTTTCTTACTCCTAGCAACAAACCACTCTTCTTTTTATCCTGTGTGCATTGCTTTATATAGCACTTACATTGCATACTACCATCATACTTACAAGGTTTATTTATAATTATATTGTTCGTATTTCATTATGTATAACATTTTATTCCAGTAAGTAAATCTGCACCAGCTTGGGAAGGAACTGCTGTTATTGGATTTGTGTATATCTATTTATATTGTTCTTATTTCATTGTGTATATTCTTCTTTTGTTTCCAGTAAGTAAACCTGCACCAGCGTGGGAAGGAACGGCTGTTGTTGATGGACAATTTCAAGAGTTAAAGCTGTCAGACTATCGTGGGAAATACCTGGTCTTCTTCTTCTACCCACTGGATTTGTAAGTGTTTTTAGATATCATAATTAAATCATCTCTTTATCTATCCTTTCCTTAATGTTAGTAACTTCAGTCTATCCAAATTCCTTATGTAGCTAACAATTGTTCAAGTATTTGTGTGAGATTAATTTCTGTTCTATGTATGATCATTGATTTTTGTAATCTTTATATGTAGCTATTTGTTTTCTTGTAGAGTGATCAAATTACATCTGTTACCTGCATATTCTAACGCTGATCAAGTTGTAGATAGTAACAATTCATCATCGTCATCATCACCACCACCATTATCATCATTTAGAAAGGCTCCATATATACTTACATATGTCTGCCATTTTTAATGGCAGTCACTAGGCTGCTTGGTGACTTACAGTATGTATGTATGTACGTACTGTACCTACATGGAGAAAGAAAATAGTGTTACCCAGTGTGACTATTCAATGGAGCTTTAGTGTGACTTGTAGCCTGGAAGACCTTCTCTCATAAACCTTTTCAAATGTTGTGAATGTATTATTTATACAGAATCTATGGAACTGTATTTAGGCTGTTAATGTACACTTTCCTTATTGAATGGAGAGAATATTAATTCACACTTTTATTGCAGCACATTTGTGTGTCCAACAGAAATCTTGGCATTCAATGATCGAGTGGAAGAGTTCCGAGCATTGAATACAGAAGTGGTGGCATGTTCCATTGACTCTCACTTCACTCACCTAGCATGGACCAACTCTCCAAGGAAGGTGAGGCAGTACAGAAAAAAAATTGTTTGAGTGTTAGAACAAGCCTCCTGGCTAGTACAGTGGTAGCGCGCTGGCCTTGCATTCGCTTGGTCGGCAGATCGACTCCCGGCCCGGGCTCGTGATGCTTAAGCTGTTTACTGGGGAGGAACTGCTGTGGTCGGGTACCACAGCGGTGCAGCGGTGGTCCACCATGGCTGTGAGGCATAGACCTCTAAACAAAACCTGGTAGTACCTGGTAGTAGTGAAGATAATCTTGAATTATTACATGAATTTTGTTTATAAATGAATACCACTCCATTAGAATTGTTTAGTTTATCAATTCAGGATTGCATTACTAAGGAATGTTGTTGATCTGGCAAGATGTATGGTAAATTCTAACTGAAAGAATGCAGGGATGCAAGAGGAAGACTGTGAAATTGGAGGACATAATACTGAAGTGCATGAGGGAAAAGAGAATGAGAAGATTATAGCATGCAATGAGGGAAGGTAAGGGCAGGCATTGATGGTGACTCTTCTTTCATAGTCATCCCTTGTAGTGGAGTTCTTAGAAACCGGCATCAGATATTAATAGATAGATGTCGTAGGGGTTTTTTGTCCTCCTTACATATTATTGTAAGTAACAATATATTATTGTGTGTAGAACTCGTGATGATAAAACTGTAGGATATGTACCAGCCTTCCGACACCAACCTCTATTTACTCACCTTCGGAGGCTCTGTAGGGCCTAAGTTTTAAATCTTAATGTACCCAGAGTGTTTGGCTAAGTAAACAAGTAGACATACTTCTTTAGTTTATTTAAATAAGTTCACCCTGAAAAAGAAGTCATGATTAAGACTCACACCCCATTCACTCGCTACCTGGCTATAAAAAACTTAATTGTAAGCCTTACGAGTTTCCTTACTCCACTTAAGACCTTCCTCTCTCGAGGAGGTAGTGTGTAAGCGTGCACGCGAGGGGGTGGGCGCGCGCGGGAGTAGGCGCGTAGGTGCAGCGTGGGTGCGCGCGGGAGTACACACGAGGGCGTGGGCGGCTCGCAGGCGTGGGTAGCTCCACCGCTCCACAAGACACTCCACTCACCACCACCCTTCCACCTAATCCCCACCGCCGGTTTCTTCTGCAAAGAAACTCCAAGAAACTCCACCTCTCTCCACACAGCTAGACTCAGAGTCACTCCACTCAGAGACGACTCCACTAGCTAGCTCCACATAAAGGCTCAGTCTCACCCAGACGATTCCTCTCTCTCATGAGGCAGGACAAAACCAGACTCCCCTTAGAGACAACTCCACCTAATCCACTTAGCTAAACTCTGGTAGCTGTACGTGATTCCACTTCACACAGCAAGACTCAAGAGTTACGTGGCTAGATGGTTCCTACCATTTCCACTTAGCTACTCCACTCTCTAGCTCCACACAGCTAGCTAAACTCTGAGTAGCTGTACGTGACTTCACATCACACAGCAAGGCTCCACCGCCTCACACAGCAAGGACTCAGAGCACGTGGCAATATGGTTCCCCATTTCCACATAGCTACTCCACTCTCTAGCTCCACCGCTCCCCACGCTTAGCTACTCCACTAGCTAGCTAACTCCACGTGGCTCCACGTGGCTCCACTTACCTTCACTCCACCTCACTCACCACCTAATCCCCACCAGTTTCTTCCCAAAGAAACTCCACGCAATTCCTCACGCCACCATGCAACTGCAGTCCACCCTTTGGACTATGCAAGATTGCAATGGCGACGCGAGTAACAGCGTGGAAAAAGAATTTCACCCCAACCTGACCTCTCTCAGTCTATGCGCCACACCAACTGACCTCTCTCGGGCAGCGTGGGTCAGAGCGGCGGCGTCTCCGCGCCCAGGTCACTGACATGCCACAAACTGCCAGAAGGCGATCTCTGGTTGTGTTAATTCGCATAACACAACCCCAAATTAACATGCGCGTAAATGTTACACATCATGCAACTATCTCTACAATTAAGTAGACCTGCTTGCATGCAGAAAATGTCTCCCAGCCTGATAATACCCCCCCATGGAGATAAAGCATTTTGGTTTCAACTCACTCAGAGACTAAAATGCTCAAATCTGATTGGGTCAGGCACGTCTATTTTTTGTGACTCACCGAATAAATATTCGGCTTAAAATTAGCGTCCCCACGTGCATGTAGGCACCGTAAACATTCCAAGCCCCCAACGTACTTTACCCATGGGAGCTCACCTCTGACACGTAGGCCCAAATTTCACCCATGACAATAGATACATTTGTAGTATTTTCTTTTTTCCAGGATGGTGGGTTGGGTAAGCTGAAGATTCCTCTCCTGTCAGACATCACTCACAAGATTTCCAAAGACTATGGAGTTTACTTAGAAAATCAAGGTATTGCTCTTAGGTAAGTTGGTTTTGCTAGAATGTAAAAAAAAAAATGAACGCTAAATGCAATACTCTTAAAGACGAAAGTAAAAGAATTCACATAACAGCAACTCACAGCCTTCTTCATCTTGGACATATCTTAATAATTTAGCATTATCTGCAAAAAGACGTGTGTGTTTATGAAAGATTAGAAGTGGTGTGCTTCATACCATAAGTGTAGTAAAAATATGCCCTTCAAAGGAAATATATTTGTATGCACACTAATGAATTTAATGGGTTTATTAAATTAATCTTTTTGTATTTAATCTACAGGGGTCTATTCATCATTGACAACAAGGGAGTCCTGCGCCAGATAACCATGAATGACCTGCCCGTGGGAAGGTCTGTGGACGAGACTCTCCGTCTGGTCCAGGCCTTCAAGTTTACTGATGAACATGGAGAAGTCTGCCCAGCTGGCTGGAAACCTGGTGATGACACTGTAAGAATCTTCCTGTTACCTTTATGTATATGATTTGCCAGGTGGAATTTTTCAATATATTTTGTTTGCCCTTAAAGCCAGAATCAGCCTTTCAAAATTATTTTTAGGGTAAGTATTTTTATCCAAGGAATACCTTGATGCTTCCAGGGAGTGTCAAAACAGGTTTTTAGGGATATCCAAGAAGTCATTCTGAGAAAAAATGATCAGGTTCATAACTATAATTTTTTCTTACTTTACAGAATATTTAAAGTTAATTGTCTTACCAAGTAAGTATATTAAGATTAGTAGAGAGAGAATATCAGATTAACCTTGAGTTAAACTTAGTGGTATTGAGGCTGAAAACTTCAAGAACTACTGCCTTAGGCATTGCCATTCCATAACTCCATTACTTTAACCCCTACATTGGTGATATCCATGCTGCTTCCACATATTCTGTATATATGTTTTATCAATGTTTTCTCCAAGCAATTTGTGTACAACATTAAGCTAGATTTAGATATGTATAAAATACCAATTTACAAATGTAAGATAATATTTTGATTCATGTACATTAATTCATATATGTACATTTTTTTCTCTCCAGATCATTCCAAATCCACAAGAAAAGCTGAAATATTTCAAGAAAGCAAACCAGTAGAGGTAAATGTGTAGAATTATATTAATTTTCATAAGATGTATGCTTTATGTACATTTACTTCATATAAATTCACCAAAACAGAAAGGGTTTATGTCTTACCACTGTGGGTGGTAAAGAGGTGAGGTATTACAAATAGCAATTATTGTTATTGATTAGGCATCAAAAATGCTAATATCTTTATTATTACTCCAAAACATGTAGTATGGGACCAGAAGAGTAGAGATTGAATGTAATGGTGATGAAATGTGTGAGGTGTGTAGAGTGTAGAATGGAAGAGATCCCAACCCTCCCCTGACACGCTGTGTTGAGTTGGGCGTCCTCTTCTCCTGGCAGAGCGTGGGTTTGAACCCTACTCAGTTTGCCAAGGATTTTTTTATTGACAGAGAGGTTACTGTCCCTCTTGAGCAAGGGGATGGATGTGTGTGATGTGTGAGAGGTCTCAGCCTTACCCTTACTCTCATATGAGTTCTGAGCTCTTTCGTAAAGGGTAATGGTTAACGATTGCGAGTCCAGCACATGATTCTCCAGAACATGGTCAATAACATACACACGCATATACACACACACACACACACACACACACACTGCTTGGTAGGTCAGTAACGTCTCATTCTGTCACCCAGCAAGCTCGGGTTCACACCTTGCTGAAGGTGCAAAGTTTTTACTGATGACCAAGCTGTTACTGTCCTTGAGCAAGAGGATGGAGTGTGTGACATTACCCATAGATTGGGCTGGCGAACATGAGTCCAGCGCATGATCCTTAAGACAAAGGTGAATTACACACACATTCACACTCACACATTGTTCCATAGCTCAGTGGTAACATTCTTGCCTTTCATTAGGCAGGATATATATGGAAAATTTGTAATGGTGAATCTCAGTTGTTCAAATTTTTTACAAAACCAAAGTAGTGTCTGTGCCTCCTCACCAGGCCATTCAGATAAACAAGATTCTACTTTACTAACTATAGTTCATGGCACATCATATAACTCTAAAACTATTTTTCAATTTTGCTAACAAGCTAAGAGGAAAAGTAGTATATTATAAGTTTTTTTTTAACAACCATTTTTTTATCTTTCAGGTCTGTCATGCTATTCCTCCACGTTGTGATGATGAAACATTTTGACACCAAAATATTAAAAAAGGAATGGTAATGTCATTTTTGCATCTCCTTTTCTTTTACTTTTTACTTTTCATTACTGTAAGGAAAGGGAGGATTGCAGTAATTTCACATATCCTTTAGTTGTTTGTGTGTGTGTGTGTGTAGATGGAGGAGTACATGCAGAAGTTTAATGATGGTTTAAAGATTTACACTTTGCCTCTACAAAATATGGGAGCATTAATATAGAAATATATAAAGCACTTCATTTGAGTGGCAAATTGAATTAAACACTCCCCTCTCTCTGCATCCTCTGCATATACCTTGATTGAGAAACCAATGTATAGTTTTCTCACAGTAAATGCATTGTTTCAAGCATAGGCTGACCATGCTCAAGAATGCATGAAGTGAATGATTGTAAGAGAATTGGACTTTTTACATATAATAAAAGATTAATATGATAATTGTCTGGGAATAATGCCATCTTTCCTCATGTAACTACAAAATATAGTAATCATAGTGAGTGTTATGTTTGGATGAGCTGGTCTGGTAAATATATACTCAATGTGTTTCAAACAATGGTTGTCCTGTTGTGCAGTTATAACACTTCTTTCGTCTTACTCTGAGGTGCTGACTTTGTTCTCTCTTCCTGAGGTGCTGTTACTGCCTTCAAGTTTTGTAGTGTTTATATACATAGGAATCATGCACCCTCAACCAGCTATTTGAGGGTTTTTGTTTTTTGTAAAGGCTTGAAACCTCTTGGTGAACTACCTAGTGTAGGGCTCCGGGCCTTTTGTAGCTTTCTTATATTCTCATGTTCTTATCTTCTTCTTCTTCTTCTTTTTTTATACTCTCGCTGAACTGCTTCTGGGACCTGAATGAGCTAAGAATATGAAGTACATTAAATATCCAAACGGCAGCTTAAGTTCTGTGAGTGTATCAGGAGGAAATTCAGTAGTCTTAATTATTTGATACTAAATAAGATTTTACAAATATAATTTTTGAAAAGTCCTATACGTCCTTACTTGGTTGTTTCAATTTCACTAATCTACACTAACCACTACTATTAGAGCATTACTATTAACAGTAAAAGGTTATAAAGAGTTATGAAGATTTGAAGAGTACTTAAAGGAATACTTTTTTCTTGAGGAGAGGGCTAAGGTTTTCCATTGTGTTTCAAGCAGGTTACCAAAACAAACTTGAGGACACCATAAAAGCACTGGGCGACTTTATCATCACTTTGAACAGGTAATATTTTAGTGTTATTGGTTCATCTTGATACACATTTATTAAGTGATGTAAAAAAAATTTGTAACCTGAATTTTGTTTAGGTTTTTATGATGAGTAGCATAAATTGTCCTAAGGTTATTTTGTGATTATGAACTGCACAATCCTTGCATCTCACTACATGTATAACGTATTCTGCAGTACTAATTTTACGGAATATTTTTGTAGTTACATGGAGCTGAAACCTTAGTCAATATTTTACTAATAAGAGTTGTTACATGAAGAAGGTTTAAAAGTAATAAAAAGAGATTGGGATCATGTTTGAATTTCTCAAGAAGTATGGGAATGTGAGATTCATTCCATTATTACTTTAAATCAATGTATACTTAAAGATATGATGGTTTAAGAACAGTACATTATGTGATTCAAGCTTTCCATTAGAATTAATGGTGAATGAAGGTGGTGGTGTTTGAAGGGTAGTTTAAAATTGTGAAGGACTATAACTGTAAGATATGCAGTATTTTATTTGCATTGTTCAGTAATTATACTGTAACTAATTCTTGGTCTTAGTGATACTTGATACCAATAATAAAAATTGATCCATAATCTCAGCTCGTACAATATACCATTTAATATTACTTAATTGTTCTTGTGTATTTTTAAATGATAACTAACACTTATATAAATAGGCTTTGTTTTCATAGTTTTTACTTTGAATATGCTACAAAAACCAAAATTTACATTTATATTTCAGCTCTAAAGGCTATCTATATTACTTTTATCATTTCATATAGATGGAAATCCTATCTTGGTGAAAGACTGCTGTAAACTATAATAAATCTCATTTTGTATCAGAAGAAATGTGGACAAGTGTTTATTATCTAATGGCATTTAGTAAGTAATTAACTTTACTATTTTATTTGAAGCTGATACTTCTTTAAAGGGGACTGGGTGGCATTGTGGTACAGTGCTCATCTCATGACCTATAGGTTGTGAGTTTGATCCTGGTTCACAGCAGCTTCTTGGTGAGAGGTTTAGCACTCGTTAACCCTAGCATAGCCTTGTAGAGGTTTGGGGGTTACGTACACACAAAGGTTGGACAACAGACGAATGTGGCTTTGTTGGTTTATTGCTGCAGCATTGGTTGTACACACGTAGACAGAGCCCAGGGAAGGTGAGCGTGTGTTGTTGTCTGGGGAGCCCCGACGTGGGGCTCCCAGACTCTATGCTGGAGGTGTTGCCTGGACTGTGTGTGGTGGTAGACTTGTGGTTGACTGACTGACCGACTGTGGGTAGCTTATATTGGGCGTCACGGACCTGGTGGTCAGGTGAGGTGAGGTCACGTTAATCTCGACCTCAGCCGAGGTCTCGAGGGAGGTAATTATAGGCTCTGGGTGTGTGTGCACCTGGTATGTAGGTGTGTTGTATGTGTGTTGTCACTACATCACCCCCCTTCCCCCACAAAGAAAAAATATTACATAGTACATAGAGAAAACATTATATACAATTATTGTTTTGGTGAGGGAGAGAGGCGGCTTGGAGTGATCCTGGCGGCATGAAGTGTCGACTGCATGGCTGCAAAGCTGCGGAGGGTGCAAGGCTGCAAGGCTGTGGTGCTGCGGTTGCGTGGGCGGCAGTAGGTGCAGCACCTTGGATCAGCGGCAGGCTGGGGGTGGGGGCGGCTGCAAGGCTGCGGTGCTGTGGTTGCGTGGGCGGCAGTAGGTGCAGCACCTTGGATCAGCGGCAGGCTGGGGGTGGGGGCGGCTGCAAGGCTGCAGTGCTGCGGTTGCGTGGGCGGCAGTAGGTGCAGCACCTTGGATCAGTGGCAGGAGCTGCGAGACTGCGGTAGGTTGAGCAGCGGCAGGGGCAGAGGCAGCGACAGGCTTCAGGAGGCCGCGGCGGGTGTGGTGGCGCGTCATGTTGGGACGTGAGGCAGCATGGGCGTGGGCGGCGGATCGTCTGTCATTCCAATGTGTGTCACTCCGGGGGTCACCAATGTAGAGGTTTGGGGGTTACGTACACACAAAGGTTGGACAACAGATGAATGTGGCTTTGTTGGTTTATTGCTGCAGCGTTGGTTGTACACAACTATACAGAGCCCAGAGAAGGTGAGCATGTGTTGTTTTCTGGGGAGCCCCGACGTGGGGCTCCCAGACGCTACTCTGGAGGTGTTGCCTGGACTGTGTGTGGTGGTAGACTGGTGGTTGACTGACTGACCGACTGTGTGTGTGTGTGGGTAGCTTATATTGGGCTTCACGGACCTGGTGGTCAGGTGAGGTGAGGTCATGTTAATCTCGACCTCAGCCAAGGTCTCGAGGGAGGTAATTATAGGCTCTGGGTGTGTGTGCACCTGGTATGTAGGTGTGTTGTATGTGTTGTCACTACAGCCTTTTAAACGGGCTAGTGGTGTAGTGGTAGCATGCTTGGCTCACAACCGAGATGTCCTGTGTTTGAATCCTGAGTCAGTTGAAGACAAAATGGGTCATATATATTGGTCATAAAAGTACATTAGGAAAATATGGTTAATCTTTAAATTCCTGACTTTTATTTTCTCCTTAGGATGTATTTAACTTTCAACACTCTAGATTTTGTGAGATTTTGGCAGTCTAAAAATGTGTCCAAAGATGACATCCCACTGCATAGCACCATGTTTTCCTTATGCACATAATTTTATGGAGAAATGAGGTTTTGCATTGTGAAATCAGAACGCAAGTGATGACAGGTGGTTTGTCAGTCCAATATGTACTGCTAAGGCTCTTGAAACTCATCAGAGGCCATGGTGGAGGTCTTGTCTGTGGTGTCATTGTCATTTGCACACCTGCTCATTGGAGGCTTGGAACCACATCCAACAGAGGAGTCCTTGGCTGATATATTGATCAGGAGGGTGAAATTTGACATGAAAGAAGTTGGACAATAAAGTGTTTTGTATTGTAAAGGAGAAGAACCTATGGTTTAACATGAAATCAGAAACACATGATAGTAAATGAAGGGGAGAAGAATGTGGAATGGAGTAGACTGTTCAAGTGTATGTAAAGTGCTACAATAATATATAGGTGTATATGAATAGATATATACACAGTAATTCTTCTTACATGCAATTGTCGGTATCAAAGCTACACTGCTGTCCATTCTTGTTCTAAATCCTATTATTGTTACTCTCTCATTCTGGCTGTGGGTCTGTTGGTATTAGAGCAATGAACTGGTAATGGCGTCATTGTAGTCCATAGTTTGTCATCAGACCATGTGTGTCAACTGAACCTCCAGTTGTTATGAGAGTACAAAGGAAGAACAGACAGCAGCAGTCCTACTGGACCTAACGAGGCTGTCTGTTTAGCTGCACTACTACTATAATATCTACTTGATAGAGACAAAAGGACAGCAAAGTGGAAGGTTCCTCCCCATCTAACCCCCCCTCCAGCCGAAGCTGGCCGGAAGACAAAGTGATATCATGTAGTATGGAAAAACTATCATGGAATTTGTATAGGAAAGTGAGAAAAACAAGGAGTAATCTATGCTAAAAAAAATTAAAAAATAAAAATAAAAAAATTTACACAGTAGTGAAATATTCGACTTGGTGAACGGATGCTAAGTGCTTATTGAGTTTCTTCTTAAACGATTCAATTGTAATACTGTTAACGATTTGTGCTGGGAGAGAATTCCAAACATTTACGATTCTATTGAAGAAAAAGTGCTTCGCTTCATTCGATCTAAAACGCTTTCCAATGATCTTGAAGCCATTGTTACGGGTGGTGCTTGTGAGATTAGTAGTTACATAGTGGTTTATGTTAATATTATCAAAATCATGAAAAATTTTGAAAACCTCAATTAGGTCCCCGCATAGCCTACGTTTGGATAAACTGAATAAGTTGATTGAAATCTTAGTTTGTTGGCGGTTGTAGTTACTTTACTCATGATTTTTGTATCATCAGCAAATTTTGATGTCTTACAGGTGAGGCCTTCATCAATATCATCGACATAGATTAGAAAAAGAATGGGACCAAGTACTGAGCCCTGTGGCACACCTCTTTTAATGTCTCTCCAGTTAGATGATTTACCCTTTATGACAACGCGTTGCCTTCTTTCGGAAAGCCAGTCTTCAACCCATTTAAGAACTTTCCCAGATATGCTGTGTGATTCAAATTTTTTTAATAACCGTTTATGAGGAACTTTGTCAAACACTTTTTGAAAGTCAAGATAAATTATATCTACCGCTTTTGTCTAGTCATAAATGTTGAATACATCGTTATAAAAGTAGAGGAGATATTAATCATGCTATTTTCTTCTAGGAAAGTCACTAGTTTATCGCGTATTATAGTTTCCATTAATTTACCAACTACGGATGTGAGGCTGATTGGTCTGTAGTTAGTCGGTAGTGATTTATCTCCTTTCTTTTGTATAGGGGTAACATTTGCTAATTTCCAAATGTCGGGAACTCTTCCAGAATTTAAAGATTTATTGAATAGTATTGCAAGAGGTTTGCTGATTTGATATGTTGCCTCTTTTAAGACTCTCGGTGCAATACAATCAGGACCAGGAGTTTTATTTACTTTAATTTTATCAAGTGCCTTAGTTACAGTATCTTCAGTAAAGTCACGATCACTTAAAGGAATTAAGTTAGGTTGAGCTGGGGTTATTTCCTGGATTTCATAGGTGTCTTCAACGGTAAAAACGGATGCAAAAGAATCATTTAGTACCTCAGCCATTTCTGATTCTGTATTTATTTCCTTATTGTCTTTTAGGTGGAGTGGGCCAATATTATTTGTGATAACTTTTTTATTACGTACGTAGGTGTAAAACTCCTTGTGGTTGGATTTTGTTTTATTTGCAATATAT
Source organism: Metacarcinus magister (assembly GCA_029783475.1). NCBI lineage: Eukaryota > Metazoa > Arthropoda > Malacostraca > Decapoda > Cancridae > Metacarcinus > Metacarcinus magister. Next base: position 31,645,306 of record JAPQNM010000003.1, on the reverse strand, counting down.
ATTTCAAGATCTTTTTTACTTTGTCTAAGCATCCTTTTTGTTATGTATCTTAGTCTTTCATATTCTATTTTATCGTTTTCGTTTTGTGATAGTAAATATTTACCATGTGCAAGTTTTTAAAGTAATAATCCTGCCTCAATTTGGCTATTCCACCATTTTGGTTTAATATTTTTATTTTTACGTGGACGTCTCTTACAAACGGGAATGTATAGTTTAACGGCTCCATTTAAGATGTCATAGAATTTTTCCCAGGGACATGTCTGGATCCCTCCGGCGACTGAACACTATAATCATAGATCAGAACAGTATGCCTTCCAGGATCAAGCCAGAAAGGGACAGTGATAGGAAAAGTGAACTCAGATTAGAAATATAAATTAGTTAATGATATTTATATAATGTAAGAACCCTAAGTAGTGCTGGAGAGATGTGGGTTCCGATAAGAAAGTAAAAAAAGAAATGCCTATTGTATGTTGCAATGGAATTGTATAAAGGGATCATGATTATCAACAATGATGCATGTGTGTGTCTTATCTGTGTGACATGATTACAAAAACAAAAGTGAGCTGGGTTAATAGAGTATTTATATAGTATTAGTTGTTTGTACGAGATAGATAAGAACAAAGATTAACTGACAACTACATGATAGAAAACGTGACCCTTATAAGTATACCACTAGTGAATTTCTCCTGGCTGACACGTTCATATGTAAAGGATAGACAGGATGGAGGTGGTGGCAGTAATAAATGTGAACGATGTTAGAGAGGAAAAGAGGTGTAAAATTCACAGGAAATTACAAGAAAATGTGTGCCAGGGAAGATGGTTGGCAGATAATCGGGACTGATAATTATTGATAATGCTTACAAGTGGGTACTGTACTTGTTTAACTTAACAGCAACTTAACAGCCAAAGGACTGAAGTGTCATGAGTAAGTGCTGCTGTCACTATCGTAAGTTAGGTCATAAAGCTTCAGTAATTGGCTGGTGCATTCTTGTTAGTGTGGCCCACCCTTTTTTTTACGCCTTACTGAAATATGTGGTTGTAATGATCATATGATGCTCAAATCTCCGAGGTAAAATAAAATATTGCTTCAATCCATTTGTGGAAAGATATGTCACGTCCTATCACACCACAAATTGCTTCTGTAATAGAGGAAAGAATGCTTGGAAATTAGCATTCAGCCTCTTGCCCACTAATAATAATTGTACAAATGATAGTAGTTGCAAAGATGGAAAACAATATTCAGTAGTATATGGTAGTTTTACTTTTCTTGTTTGTACATTACCACTTACCACTGGTTTGAGTCCCCATATTTTCTTCAGTGAATTATGCTTCCTTTCAGCAACATGACAATGAATTGTAATTAACCAATGCATGGCAATTCAGAGGAGTAAACAATAATATGCAAGGAAAGAAATAAGTGTAGGTAGTTGGTTGTTTAGGCATCGACCAGAAGTACCTCAATATTATGTATAAAACCATAAAATCACCATTCCAACAAGGGTGTGAAAGGGATGAAGGTAATGGATAGCAGTGGGTGGGTGTCACAGATGCAGATCTGCCGTCCGTAAGTGTAAGCTGTATAATGTATGTATAAGTTCATGCCTAACTCGATTTGCGTGAATCTATAGTGCAAACATGATTTCATAGTAGATATGAAGGAACAATTGTATCTGTGTTATTAATAAGTTAGTGCCAATTTGCTTAAAATACGAATGTGTTTAAACTTTTTTTTCTGTCTCTGAGGATCAAATTTTATAAGATTGTCTTTTACAGTGGCGTAGTAGGGTGGGGGGGCGAGGGGGGCGGTCCGCCCCGGGTGACAGCTAAAGTGGGGTGCCATGATACAGGCTCAAGTGTAATGGCTAAATTTAGTGACGTAGCTAAGGGAAGGGGTGTGGGGATCATATAAGAAGACACCCCCTCAGGCCCCCAACAAAGGCAAATGGTCCATTTGGGAGCGCCCATTTGTTGCCGGTTGCATTACGTACAAGGAGCTGATGTCTCTGTACTGACAAAAAATGGGGAGGGGGGTGCAAAATTATGCTCCGCCCCGGGTACCAAATACTCTGGTCTTTTATACCACTATTGGTAAACACGGATCCTTACAGATGCTTGAAAACGTAATCTTAAGGAGTGAAGGTTGTGTTGTGATTAGTACCATAGACAGAAATAATCAGATATTGTAATACGTAATAGATATTCTACGTACAGTGGGCATAGCAGAGATAGAAGTACTGCAAATTGTAGTCAAAATCTTTAAAAAATATTAACTTATGGTTTTAGTTGAGTGAAGAAAAGAGTTTTGTTCGAATCATTTGTTTATAACGATATTGTAACCGTAGCCTTGGGAGATAATGTATAAAAGCAACAGCTCCTTGATAGTGGCTGATGATAGCGTCTTATCTTGAAGTGTTAGTGTTTACCAGAGATTCTATATTTATGGGTTAGCTCTGCTTCATTTTTAAGTACAGAGAAGGTTTAGTATGGAGGCTTTTGAAAAACGAAATGAGGTTGAAACTTTGAGGGTTTTGTCATGGTGGGTAGTGATGAAAATTCAGGGAAGAAGAGTAAAGAAAAAGTAAGAGGCATTACTGATTTTATTATTCCGCGATTAAAATAGACACGTGCATTGGTTGATTGATTGATTGATAATACGTAATGGGTTCAAACTACGTCATTTCTGCCTCGTTAGATCTGCAAAACTGACAGGATACAAAACCACACTAGTGTCTGAGCTTTGTCCGCCTACGTCTTGAATATTTATGTGTAGTCTAAATGAAATTGAAATCAAAAGCTCATACAATTATTGAGGAGAAACCTTACCGAGCTGTAATTGTATTGGTGACCGAGAAAAAAGTTGCTAGATGTTGTACCGGAGTGAGATTTCGTTGTCAGGGTTTTATCTTTGGATGAGTTAGTTGTCACCCAGGTCAAACTCCTTACACAACACGGCGAGTGAGTTGACAGTAGATATTATAGTAAAAATACGTGGCCTTAAGTAACGACATTCACTCTCTCTCTCTCTCTCTCTCTCTCTCTCTCTCTCTCTCTCTCTCTCTCTCTCTCTCTCTCTCTCTCTCTCTCTCTCTCTCTCTCTCTCTCTCTCTCTCTCTCTCTCTCTCTCATTCTCTCTCTCTCTCTCTCTCTCTCTCTCTCTCTCTCTCTCTCTCTCTCTCTCTCTCTCTCTCTCTCTCTCTCTCTCTCTCTCTCCTCTCTCTCTCTCTCTCTCTCTCTCTCTCTCTCTCTTCTCTCTCTCTCTCTCTCTCAATGACATAGTTATAATTCATTACACGAGATATAATCCTTCGTGATGCAAGTTGTTTGTATAATGTGGAATGTTTTTTTTTAAATGTCCAGGTGAGCATATTAGTCAACCCGACACTGATATCAACATGAGTGTTACTTGGCCGTTATCTATGACTTGACTGAGCCAGTGGGTGAGAGCGGACAAGAGCAGGGCAGTTTGGTGTGGCACGTTGAACGATCAGCATGAGAGGTCACGCATGTGACCCCTTCCTGGCCCTCCTGGGCTTGGTCCTACTTGTCTCTCCCCTGCATGCTGTCATTACCGATGAGACGGAGGGGGTGGTGTTCATGAAGGAGCTGGATGTCAGGTAAGATGTTCATTGTAATTGGGAAGGATTGAGTCTGAGGGTGTTCAGAATTCCAATGGTAAGTTTAATGTTCTTCACAAGTTACAATGTTTTGCGAAGATTCACTGCAGTTTTCTCCGTCTCACCTTTCCAGCCTCTCTTTGGTCTTATTCCCCGGCCCTTACATTATGGATTTGTCAGTCAATCTCTTGATCAATTTGTAATAGGTTTCTCTAGCTACATATGCTCTTCTTCATTCTTTATCTTTGCTGTTATTTTTACAATTTAATTGTGTTTTCTTATCGATGTTGAATTTACGTTATTTCTTTAAGTTACTCATAATACTGACATTTTCATATATATATATATATATATATATATATATATATATATATATATATATATATATATATATATATATATTATATTTATTTATTTATTTGTTTATATATATATATATATATATATATATATATAAATATATATAAATATATATATATATATATATATATATATATATATATATAGAGAGAGAGAGAGAGAGAGAGGAGGAGATTGATAGATAGGTAGATAGATAAATTATAAATAGTAGATAATACACACTAAAACGATGATGTCGTGTTTTTCAATTTCGGTTGAGATGAAATTGGACGCATTTGGGAAAAGCATGACGCTGTTCCTTGTCTGGGCTACACTATTGAAATACCGTGGCTGTCATTGCGTCTGTGTTGTATCAGGCAAGATGCTTTTCCACAAATGTTATATGAAAACAGAAATTTCCCTACTCCTCTTACTTTAAAACATAACTGAACATATCTCTGAGGAGGGTTAATGAGCGCATATGTTCGTAATTTACACATGGATGCACACGCGTGCACACACACACACACACACACACACACACACACACACACACACACACACACACACACACACACACACACACACACACACACACACACAACTAATTAATGACCTTAATTTTTCCTCTGTTGTCTGGTTTCCCAACTAATCTCTTTGATACACGATCGAAAGTATTTCTACAGAACTATAAAAGTGGATGAATATGCACGTCAACCCAGCCTGTAGTATGTTTGACGCTCTGTCGTGGATATGTGGAAGCTTTTAATAAGAGAATTTCAACTTTTAAGATTGAATAGATTTTCTGCGCTTAGCTTTTTTATCCGTTGTGGTCAACCCTCCGCTTTCAATTCAGTGTTCCATAAAATTTACTCACCTTATACATCAGTGAGATTAGTCTGTAACTGAGTGGAAAATCTCTGTGCTCCTTATGGAGGAGAGATACATTGTACTTCTATTTATATATATATATATATATATATATATATATATATATATATATATGTATATATATATATATATATATATATATATATATATATACATATATATATATATATATATATATATATATATATATATAGATATAGATATAGATATAGATATATATATATAAATGTGTATATATATATATATATATATATATATATATATATATATATATATATATATATATATACATGTATATATATATATATATATATATATATATATATATATATATATATTTCTATTTATTTATTGGGGTAGGCGGTAATCCAGTTGGGCATGCGAACCTAGGGTCCTGGGTTCGAGTCCTGATATCTGTTGGCCACTGTTCTTTGGTATTACCGCCGAGTGGCCAACGAATACCCAATTGCTGCCATAACACTGTCCTCAATCGGGATTTGCAATGCTGTATGCATTGAGGCAGTGGCAGCAATAGCCTCTCTCGCTCAACATAATAGAGAACGAAGAAAAACGAGGCGTCACTATTAAAAATCTAAAACCCGCGCTACTAACGGGTGGAGGCCAAAACATCTAAGCCCTCCAGTAAGCCTACCGGCCCAAAGGTTAAAAGGATTTATAAAAAAGAAAAATATTCATATACATATATGAGAATCGTCCTTAACTTGATGATTTGAGCAGTGTATGCAATCCTCAGTTCATTTGCACCCAACTACTATACATCTTGTCAAGGTCACTTATTGTTCCATTATATTATCATATATCTTTAGTGTTCCTAACTTAAACATGGGTCTTCTTCCACATTGTCTAAAAGAAAATTGCATGTATTCATTATCTACCTGGCAGGTGCATTGCACAAGAGCTTGCAAGCTTACAAGTCATTCTGATCTCTTCTTTCTCTCTCTTCTATCAGTGTAGTTATTATCCATTATGTTGACTCCCCTTTCTTGACAGCACTAAAACAATCTGGTAACTTCTGTTATCTACTTTTCTGTGACTCAGACTAAATAAGAGTTGAATTTGACGTCAATTGTAGTTTCAGGCAAATAATGTGCACGGGCTCCATATTTATTGCCAAAAAAGACAAAATTGTGTTCCTCCAATCAAGCGTTAATTGCTATTCCTTAATAAGAAAGCGGTATGATGGTTCCAAAAAGGATATAGTGAGCCTAGCTCTCGAGTTATTTTGATACTCGTAGGACCGTGGAATAATAGTGTCCAAAAGTTGGTAGCAAAAGAGATACATTAGTAAGGTTGACAGTATAGCTATGAGAGTGATAGAAAAGGGGCCCCGGGGAGGAAGGGGTCTGAAAGGGACATGTAGTTAGCAATTTAGGAGAGCAGTGACCATAAAGCTAATGGTAGGAAATAACAAGATATACAGCAGTGTAGACAAGTGTGAGGAACAGTTACGTAAGCAAAAGAAGCTGATGAGGGGAACAACCTTTGACCCCATTCGGTTCTGGATTGTTATGTGAGTAGAACCACCTGGTACATGAGATGAGGGGGTGCTGGACACCCAGTATCATGGAAGCTGACTTAACTATAGATTTTGTATGGAATTCTAATCTAGGATCCTTACGTGAAGGACAGCCTAATAATTTTCAATGCAGAGGTGGTGTTAGTTGAGTGGTATCAACAAATTTACACAACTATAAGCGGACTCCATTCGATACACCCTTACGTCTGTTCTTATTTTTGCGTAACATCTCATTGACTTCTGGGAGCATGTCACACTCAAGATCCAGATAAACCGGTATATCTGGATCTTGGTCACACTAATCATTGCGTGTGACTGGACACCAAAGCGTATATATGTTCACGTTAAAGTGAATGGTTGTTTGGTACTCCCACACACCTTCCTTTGAGATGGAACCACATTTGCTTTGTACCATACACAGTAAATCTAATATGAACGTCCATCTTGTTGTTTCACTACGAAACAAAGAGATTTATTGGCCTTGAGCATCTGTCTTTCTTCAAAGCAATGCGAGGTATGACCGTCCCTTCCCTTTACACGTGCCGTAGACCCTCGTGTTGTTATTCTCGAGGATGTTAATGTTAAACAGTGCGAGGCTTGTATATCAGTTGTTGCAAAAGAGCACATAATCCTTTACCAGAATTAATATTTTCTAAAAAGTTGTATGTATCTCATTAGTTCTGTCATAGGTAATGTTAGTGGTGTTGCTGGTGTTTACTTATTTAGCTTGTCACACATAAACAATTCCAGTTGGAATCTGTGTGTTATTGATGAAATGTACTGACGAAATGGAACTTTAACACGCCGCAACACTAAACTTTCTTTCACACTCTTTGAAAATAAAACGAAAATTTCCATGAAGGTGAACATATACGTGACTGATTTGTGTCATGCTGCCTGTTTCTGTCCTCATATTCCCTAAAGATAACTGATGAGGTCATTGTTAGCAGAATGATAACACCTTTACCGGTCGGCAATGACACAAATTTATGTTTTAACCATTTTTAATAAACTTCTTTTTTTTTCAATCCTGGAAGCACTTCAGGAATTGACTGATAGAATAGAGTTGTCTGGAAGGTTGTTTCTAGTTTGTAGTTGGTGGGGAAAAAAAGAGCTTTTGAGGCATTGAAGACATCATGATTTTCCTTCCGTATTCAGAAAGTATAGAGGAATCAGGTGTCAAGCTTGATAGTGTCATTGCGTGTGTCTTGTAACTCTTGTTGCGGGTCATGTGATAAGTTATGTTGGAGAATGCAGGGAAATGGAGGGAATAGGATACCGAGTTTGACTTGAAAATATCATCGCTGCTCGATAGAATGGGAGTAGGTGATAGAACGGACACTGTGGGACTGACTGTGTGTTGATATGTTTAGGAAATTAACAACTCTCTCTCTCTCTCTCTCTCTCTCTCTCTCTCTCTCTCTCTCTCTCTCTCTCTCTCTCTCTCTCTCTCTCTCTCTCTCTCTCTCTCTCTCTCTCTCTCTCTCTCATATATCTAGTGTAATCTAATCTAATCGCCGAGAAAAGCACACATGCATTGGTGTCAACATTCAAATGCCCAACAAAACCTGACCCGATGTGCTTCACTTGCTCAAGGTCAAACGATTATCCTCGGTCTGGGAATTCGTTTTCCTTTCAATAGATTAGCGATTTGTTTTGTCAGTGGTTTCAGTATGTTCTCTCCTGCCACCCTTTAATACCCGATCCAGGTTATTTTTGTTGGCTGTCATATATTGGAAGACTCCTGAAGGAAATTGTATATTTTTTTTATGCGCAAATGGATAACCGGCCAAGGGCAATAAAACATATAGGAAGAAAAAAAAGGCCCATATGTGATGCTTGGTTTCCTAAGTTCAAAGTCTCTCGTAGATGGTCTGGTTCTTGTCACCTGTACGTGGTGGAGGCCGATGACTAATGGTTTTTCACAGGTGGTCGTGGATCAAACATACACTTGGTTGCCTATAAAACTATATGCATATGTATGGAGTCACTTAAGCATCGTTTAAGCTTTAACTTGCTGCATCTGCTAATTCATATATTACTTATATTTATGCATTTCTATTTTTTCAACAAGCCTTAAATTCTCTCACATTAATTGCACTGCTATTACACATGATTTTTCTTATTTTATTTTATTTATGGTTCCGAGAAAAGGATACCATGGAATTTTTTTTTTTTTTTTTTTTATACCTTGAGTGGCTAGGACCAAAGGCGTGTTGGCAAAGCTCGTGTGTGGAGTAGCGTAATGGAACCGACGTGTTTGGAGGTTGAAACAGATGAGGCAAACATAAGTGTTGTCTGTGGGTGAGCACAAGTGTCACGTCCCGTAGTATGTTTGTAAATATGTGTTATCTATATTGTTTGTGATTATGGTTGTGTTGTTGGTGCAGTTGATATGCTTGTATCATACGTAGTGTCATCAATTCCATCACAGGTAACAAGATATTCTCCTCTGCCTCTATTTTTCCTCGCTCTCTCACACACACACACACACACACACACACACACACACACACACACACACACACACACACACACACACACACACACACACACACACACACACACACACACACACTACAAGTACTTTATAACTTGCGCGTGAACAGATAGATAAATAGACTGCCAGTGTTGTCTCGTGGGCGGGCAGCATGATGCAGCAGATGTTGTGACAGAGGTAATAGTTGTGTTGATGTGTCTCGCTCCAGGTACAGCCATGAATGCAACAATGAGATGGTCGCTCGATGGGGATACATCACGGACGTCACTGACTCAGATAAGGAGGTTGCTGCGGTGAGTCATTGGTCTTTTCACCTGGGATGAATGTTTTCAATTTCAATAGTTCACCCTGACGAAGGAGAAATTACGCAAGATGGCCCTCAGATGGATACAAGTGGGTCCCACCTGAGCACTCCACTGAGTATCTCACTTATCAGTTGTCTTGGTGATAATACGTAGATTATGTAGTGTGTTCTCATACTTTTGATGGTCGTGCTAGTCGGCGTAACACACGCAAATGCGGTCATGTCCAAAACATATATTTACAACCATAGAATGTAAAAACAATTAAAAAATAGTTTACAGTGCACCAACCTTAATAATCACTACATGGTAGCATTGGATAACCTTTGATAAACAACCACAGGTGGTCATTTAAGTGTACATACAGGTTACTGATAGATCATGGGTGGTCAAAAATCAAACCCCAAAACAAATTTAACTATCATGCCACTTACATGAACGGATGATTAGAGCTCCTATTTAGCAATACTCTTGATAACATTATCAAGGAAATACACATACAAATACAGAAAATTCAAAAGAAATGTTGAAATCAGACAGTGAACAAACCATATATATATATATATATATATATATATATATATATATATATATATATATATATATATATATATATATATATATATATACATATATATATATATATATATATATATATATATATATATATATATATATATATACATACACACACACACACACACACACACACGCACACATACACACACACACACACACACATATATATATATATATATATATATATATATATATATATATATATATATATGGAGAGAGAGAGAGAGAGAGAGAGAGAGAGAGAGAGAGAGAGAGAGAGAGAGAGAGAGAGAGAGAGAGAGAGAGAGAGAGAGAGAGAGAGAGAGAGAGAGAGAGAGAGAGAGAGAGAGAGAGAGAGAGAGAGAGAGAGAGATATGCATACATACATATAATTTTACATTAAAAACTTCCATAAAAACTCGTCAGAACGCGGCTGCGGTGAAGTACTTAAACTTCAAGGGCGAGGCAGCCGTGAGCAGTTCTGAGTATGCCTATGATGGCTTCAAAGACGTGGAGCTGTACCGACGCTTCAGGTTCCTCTCCAAGAAAGGCCCGGGGGCGCTGGACCTTGACGAGCTGACGGAGGTGAGGAATATTACAAACGAACGTAATTCTTGTCAACCTATGTTCATTGTTTTCTTAGTATGATGCATGAAGCTAAACACTATCATGCATCAGTTCTATAGTTATAGTAATCCATATCGGAACACGTTTTTTTTCCCTTATTTCAATGTGTTTGAAGGTTTTTTTATGTAAATTAGGAATTGCTAACATTCACCAAACGTGTCCATGTTGATGTATGACTATATCAACAAGTATTCTTCCCTAACCCGCCTATGCAGTACAAAGACCTGCAGGCCAACATGGAGACCATCTACAGCACTGCCACCATTTGTGACTTCAACAACCCTGAGCAGTGCGATCTCATGTTGGAACCCGGTAAGAACACGTGTGACAACCTTTTATGCAATGAAAAAACATATATGTACAGAATATGAAAAATATAATTAAATACTACCACAACTTTTGTTTTAGATATTGAGGCTATTATGGCGTCCTCCCGCAACTGGAATGAGCTTAAGTACGTTTGGGAGGAGTGGAGGGACAAGTCTGGAAAGCTGATGAGAGAAGACTTTGTGCGCTTCGTGGAACTTTCCAACAAGGCTGCCGCGCTAGACGGTCAGTTCAGTCACTTTCTGCATAGTCATTTAATTCACGCAATGTGATTTTTTTTTGACGCTGAATTGATTCCTTGTTACCTGTCGCATATTATTTCACTTGGAGCGAATATATTGCATGGTTAGGATATGTCAGTCCTAACATCTATATTCTAATCCAAATATACAAACAATTTAAACTCATAACTCAAAATACAGGTTCTTCCTCTCACTTTTGGACTTTTTCACTTGATAGCTTATAGTCATGATAACAGACGGTTAAGAAATGGTCGTTCTTATTGATAACGTCAATTGTGAACATCTCGCTATAAGTGTATATAAAATAAAAAGTTATCAGGCGCTGCTAGAATAAGGATCTTCATGGCACTGTGTCTTCTCTAGGTTTCGCGGATACGGGTTCCTACTGGCTAAATGGCTACACAGTGGACGAGAGGGAGGCAGAATATTTCACGGGTGGCCTACCGCTGGACTCACAGGAATTCAGAGAGAGGCTGAGCGAAATTTGGAATGAGGTATAAAAAATAATCTATATATGTGAATAGAGAGTAATCTAGAGTTCAATTGTGAGAGAAAAAAAGTTGTCTTGTTGGAAATGACCTGCATGATTTTGTTGAAATTGACTGGATTGAAATTTAATTGTGGTTTCTGCCTTAATAAGATAAAGGGAAAAGGTAAGATTGTATTAATTTTATAGCACAGATTGTTGTATTTTTTACCTGTGTGTGGATTTTAATGTGCAGCTATGAAAGGAAAATTTTATATATATCCATACTAATAATTTTTTTCGTGGATGAAATTGTGATGTGCATTCCTTTGTCTTTGCATAACTGTATGTTCGATTGTGTAGGTATCTGATGGCCTGTACAAGAAGCTTCATGCCTACGTAAGGATGCGTCTGCAGGACGTCTATCCTGGAAAGATTGACCCAAAAGGTTATATTCCTTCCCACATCCTCGGTAAGTATGCCGCCTTTATTCTTCATTGAGTTTGTGAACAAACACCACTACTATATTATGAATTTATGAATTATAAGGAATTATCACAATCAGTGAGGAAAAATTATACAGTAAATTATATAATATTGTAAATCTATAGAAAATATGGCATGGAAACAATACATTGGACGCAGAACACGAAACAAAAATATATCCACCTAATTATTATTATGAAATTGTATTTATTTCTATTTTCCGTGACTGTTGTTAAGCTTTCCTGCCTGTGACTTTGGTACGAGTTTCCACGTGTCATTATTTATTTTCATCCATTAATTGCCTGTCAGTGAATATCCATAACGTTGAATTTACGTCCTTGACAAAAAAAGCAAAAAAATCCTTCGTGGTTTCAAAGCTCATAATGCAAATCAATGAACATTAAAAAATATATGTGTAATGATGTACTGACACGCTGTTTTCCCTCCTATCCAGGTAACATGTGGGCACAGAGTTGGAGTAACATTGCAGAGCACGTCATGCCCTTCCCTGATATGCCAACCTTTGACGTGTCGGACAGCATGGTGGAGAATGTAAGCGCTGAATACCGTTGATTTAGTTCGAGATTTTTTAAAATGGTTTTGTTTTCATATAAAGATGATATGCTTAGAAGAGTTATTGTGGTGGTTAGAAGGGATGATAAAAAAAACTCTATATTTTGTATGTACTTTATTCACTTGTGTGGAATCAATGTTGAAGCTCTACATACATATTGCAGTGAGAGGTGCAGGATATTTTTTCTTTTTAACGCTGACTTCTCGAGGTTGAAATATTATTTTTTTTCTATATATATCCTCTTTTCATTAAAAAAAAAGAAAAGAGCCAATCAGTCAGATGGTGATCACGATGAGTCTCACGGTGGAAGGTATGTGATGATCGTTGATGACTTCCATGCTGAATTCTTTCTGGATATAATAACGTTAACATTGCAAATTGGTTTACACTTTGTCTTTATCGTTTTTTAGGTTCTCTGCCAATATTATTTCCTTTGAAGTAGACACATTTACAGTAACGTTATGTTTCCTAATTAATTCGTGATCTTGTTCTCTGGGTATATCAAGAAGCATATTCATAGAAACTGCGTTTCTACAACACCCACTGGCTTTGGTGCCAAGAGTATACCAGTGACAACTTGTAATTAAATTGTGTATCTAATTAAGGGTATGATTAACATGTCTGAGAGGGTTTAAAGAAATGGTATGAACCGAAGTAGGAAACATGAAGGACGTCATTTCAAAAACTATAAAAAATATCGTTATTACACACTGGAAGGGAAAGATAAACATAGTGGAGATGCAAAGTTTACTATCTATAATCACAAAAAGTGTTGACAAAAAATTATGTTGATCGTGTGTGTGTTTGTGTGTGTGTGTGTCTCGCAGGGATGGGATATTATGAAGATGTTCAAGACGGCAGAAGACTTCTTCACCAGCCTCGGCCTTTACGGTATGACTCCTGTGTTTTGGGACAAAAGCGTCATCAACCAGACCGCGTGGGGCAAGATGATGGTGTGTCACGCCTCAGCCGAGGATTTCTGTTTGGGTTCAGAAGGAAACGACTACAGGTATGTTTTTGGACAAATAACACAACTATTTTTTCTTCTATTTTAAAATTTTTTACTCGAGTACTCTTGTTCACTTTAAGGTCGTGATATTTTTTCATTGTATTTGATCCTGTTATATTTCTCTCCTTTTGGTTCATTCTTCTTTTTTCTACTTTTTGTCTCGATTTCTTTTTTTTTGTTTATTTATTTTTTTTTCGATGACAAGAATCAAAATGTGTACGGAGGTCAACATGGAAGACTTGATCACTGTGCACCACGAGATGGGTCACATCGAGTACTTCATGGCCTACAAGAATCTGCCACACGTGTTCAGAGACTCGGCCAATGCAGGTAAATAAATCAAAGTGTATCAATCAAATTTTTTTTCCCATCTCAGCAGATAGAAAAATAACGGGAATTACTTGGGTCTTTCTCAAACTAAATTAACATGGTTTACGAAACTCTCTGCCTATGTCTGTTTTTCACCTGCCTGTGACTTGAACTCTTTCACAAGAGGAATGTCAAGACACCTCTCATGCTAATTTGGACCTCCACGCCCTGCTTCTATTTCTCCTACTGTCCTCTATGCAGCGGTCTGGCGACAAGCGAGATTTTTTTGTTACGTAATTTTGTTTGTCCTTGGCCAGTACCCTTTCATTGTAAAAAAAAATATATATATATATATTTTTGTCTCTCTTACTCCAGGTTTCCACGAAGCCATAGGAGACTTGATCGCTCTCTCAGTGTCGACGCCTAAGCATCTGGAGGACATCTTAGGTCTTTCGCCTAAGGGTCACACCTCTGTTAAGAATGCAAAATACACAGATGAACAGAAGCGAGACATGAACTTCCTCATGCAGATGGCGCTAGACAAGGTATTCTGACGTGCTGTTTCGTACTAGTCTGTCTCTTTCTATCACTTTCACACGAGAGATGTTGAAATTTGTAGTATAATGCTACTAGTTTTCCCTTCATGTATAATAACTGTATTTTTCCTTGATAGTGTTGCACAATTTTGTTTTTCAGAATGTGGTACAATAATATGATAAATCATTATTTTTTTCCCCTTAAAAATATAGATAATAAGAATCGCATAAATTTCCGCTACTTGATCTTTCATTACGTAACCTTGCACTACACATCTTCAGATCGCTTTCCTGCCATTTGGTTACTTAATTGACAAATACCGCTGGGGTGTGTTTGACGGCTCCATTCCAACGAACGAGCTTAACGCTGGATGGTGGAGTCTACGAGAGTCCTTACAGGGCGTGTCTACCCCTGAGGGTGTGCGTGGGGAAGAATTTTTTGACCCAGGAGCCAAGTATCACGTCCCCGCTAATGTGCCTTACATCAGGTATGGATCTAAAGTGTTTCTGATAGCCGTTTGATTCACTTCCTCACATTTGAATTATATGTATGACTGACTCATCTAAGTGCTGATGAATAAGTATGAATATGGTTCTTTATTGAATAGTTTTATAATGTCTTCCACCCCCCCACCCTCCTTCCCCACCCCCGATTTTTAGATTTTGAATGTTATACTCCACCGCTGCTTTTCACTCTATAATCGATTTAACTCACTGTTTTTTCCTCCAGGTATTTTGTGAGCTTCATAGTGCAGTTCCAGTTCCACTCCAAGCTGTGTGAGGCTGCAGGTCACAAAGGACCGCTCCACACTTGTGATATTTACAACAACACCAACGCTGGCACCATTCTTAGGTCAGTGGCGTCGAGGGGAAACGAAACGGAGAGGGAAAGAAAAGTTAGGTTTAGACACGTGGCGGACACATTCAATTCAAAATATTGTATGATTTTTTGTCCTTCAAACATGATGTCACAAGCCACATAAAAGTAAAAATTTATATTCTTTTGGTAACAAACAAAGGGGAAGGAAACACATACTGAGTCACACCGATCAATGCATCAACCTTTACTGGATGGTAACTTAATTGTATTATGTGACTACACAACTGATTCATGTATTAATTTCTGCAACAGAAAGCGTAACGTTAATCTTGAAAAAAATATATATATAGATCCCTCGGACTTACGCTGCTAACTCCCTCTTCTTTCCTGTCAGTATTTTAGCAGCTACATCTATCGTGTAGTCTTCGTACATCTTATGGAACACTCACTATACATCTGTTTGATCCCTCTTGTAGTTAATCTGGATGGATGACTCACTAATTTGAAGTGAAATCCTCCTGAACAGTATTTGGAGTTATATCTACGTATACAAAGGTGCTACTGATTTGTAACTTATCATTGAACATTGATGTAAAGATACATTGATATAATGATAATATGGTTACTGTATTATCGTTACTGTTTTCCTCATGATATTTTGTGGAATTTGATGCTGATAGATATAGTAATGAGTAGAAGAAGGAGGAGGAAGAAGAGGAGGAGGAGGAAGAAAAGGAGGGACATTTTTTTTTCTCAATATGATTAATAATTGTTTATTTGAATATTTTCACGTAAACATGACCATAGACAACTACCAATCAGTAACATGATTTTCAATAACATTTTTTACTACAATCATTCTATAGTTCTTTCTCTCTCATCCCAGGGGAGCACTAGAGAAAGGTTTCTCTGAGCCATGGCCGAT
This sequence comes from Metacarcinus magister, assembly GCA_029783475.1. Lineage (NCBI taxonomy): Eukaryota > Metazoa > Arthropoda > Malacostraca > Decapoda > Cancridae > Metacarcinus > Metacarcinus magister. Next base: position 31,629,244 of record JAPQNM010000003.1, on the reverse strand, counting down.
AGTGTTGAAGGAGCTTGGCGGCTCAGAGAACATTGATCCAGAGGCTATTATCAGGTATTTTGAGCCTCTCATCGAGTTCCTTGACCAAGCCCTGGTGGAGGCCGACCAGTGCATCGGATGGGAAGGTATGGGGGATCAGGATATATGTATGAATTGCTATGTGCATGTTTATATGTGAGTGTGTGTATGTGTGAGAGAATATTGTCTCTACTTATCTATCTCTTATCTGAGTCTGTCTGTCTCCATGTCTACCACCTCACTTTTATTTTTTATCATTCCCTGTACTATTCATTTACCAAATTGTAACTAAAAGTCACTAAAATCATATCTCCTACGGTCACTTATGCTGGCATACACTATTGCATTTAAAGTATTTTGGTCAAAGTTAATGTACTAAGGCAGAACGGATATGATATGATATGATATGCCATAAAAACTGTATTTTATATGTTTTTGTATTGATTAATTTGCGAATCTATTGACTTTTTTATTTTACTTTGCAGAGGACTGTTTTGTAGAGAACTTGGCGACAGAAACAGAGGCTCCTACTACAGAGCCTAATACAGAGAGTTCGGACTATTCATCTCCTGGTGGTACAGATATGGGGACGTCTGAATCCTCTATGCCGACAACAATTGATCCCTCCAAGGACGAAGCGAAGGCCCTGGAGGACATGAATGATATGGACGCCGAACTGACACTGTTGGTTCAGAAGGCCACCGAGTTCGACTGGGACTACTATACTAATGCATCTGACGCAGCAGCAGCAATCGCGGTAAGTCTCTATGGGCACGCTGAATTTTGTGTGCACTGCAGATCTCGAAATGAAGATTGGCGTTCAAGTATAGATTATTAATTGGGACCTGAAATTTCATGATATGCTCCTTAGAATTTGGTTGTACAATATGATAACAAATTAAATTAAAATATCCTTCTGGAAGAATAATGCATTTAGGAAATATTAGTATCCATGCACTAATATAGTTAACATAATTATACTCTTACTTCATCCGGCATCAGACCGAGGCTTGGGGCAATGTGAGTCGTGTGTTCAACGATTGGTACGGGAAGACCATCGCCCTCTATGATTACGAGGAATTCGAAGATCAAACTCTTAAACGCCGCTTCATGCTGCAGAAGAACCTTGGTACATCAGCTCTTTCGGACAAGGACTTAGAAAAGGCAGGTGTGAATTACTAAGCCTAGGTTGAATATAGAAATTTGAAAGGTTATGTTTTCATCAATTCCTCTTCTTCAACTGATTGTCTTCAATCTCTCGCACTCCGCTGCAACGTTGTATCTCTTGTTGTCTACTACCGTTATTTTCATAGTAACTGCTCTTTTGAACTTGCTAACTGATGGTCCACTCACTCGCGGCTACTCTGCACAAGCCATTTTACTTACTCTCATCCCTCTTCTGTCCATCTCACTAATGCTAGAGTTAACCAGCATCTACATTCTTCCATACATTTCTTTGGTACACTTTGGAACTCTGCCTATTTCTATTTGTCCATCTGCTTACAACTTGAACAATTCAATAGAAGAGTATCAAGACATCTCCATGACTGAGTTGACCAATATTATGTGATTGCTTGTGCACAAACGTCGCAATTAGTTAGAGTTGTGTAACAATAACCTACTCGTAGAACAATTATATAAAGAATAAATAGTATAATGACTTCATAATCAATAAGGGGAATGAAGAAAGATGCATTTGGTACAAAGAATCAAGTTCCGTCCATAATCAACATATGACAGTTGTTTCAAGGGTATCAATGCAGGTTTTTATGCATGTATGGAGGCCTGCACTTGTCTGCAATTAGAGTTAATAGTTAACTCAACTCGTACGCATTTAATAATCGCGGAAATTAATGAGAATCTTTCGAACACATTACCTTATTATGGTTGTCTGATTCTGACGTTCATAGGACAGACAGACAAGCAAATTAAAGGTGGGAGAAGGTATGGTTGGCTGGTTATACATACGTGTTTCCAATCGGTGGAAATAAATGTCTCCTCCCTCCACTCTATTTTTAACGAATATATCTCGAAAGGATTGAAAACTTTGACGTACTCGTTCGTCTTTGTTCGTGGCTGTACTATATTTATGGCATTTTTTCAGTATTCTTTGGACCAAATGTGGAAGATAAATCATTCGTTCATTAATTACATCACATATGGACTTCGTTGCAGAATTTTTTATTTATTTATTTATTTTTTATGTAACCGTTCAAATATCCTGTGAATATAGAAGACCACGGCAACCAGATAGAGCTATGATTCGCTGGTTGGGTTATTTTTCCTACATCATTATTTCATTTGATATTTCCTTTTATAATTTTATGATGATATAATTTGTGTATAGGAAATATTTTCTCTCACTCTCAGCATATCAATAAAACAAGTTAATCAGATATAATAATTAATTTATTTGTCAAAACGTTATTTCTTTTTGTTTCAATTGCATTATGTTGTATTTTTTTTATTCCAAGCAACATGTAAAAGTAGTTTCTAGTTCTGTAATGAAAAAAATAGTTATTATAAAAGTGAAAAACTAGTAATAGATGAAAATTTTTTTTTATTATTTTACCTTGAATAACAACGATTTTTATATGTCTGCAGTTTAGTACCACTGTGAAGAGAATGACCAGCACTCACAATGAGGCAAGAGTAAAGGACAAAAATAACGGAAAAATTTCCTACAAAATCGACGAACGTAAGTAATTGTCACTTCAAAGAAAGAAAGAAAAAAAAAAATTTCAACCTTCCTTTCACACCAGAGAAGTGCGTGGGATTGTGTTATTTCATTTCATGAGATACAGGTGGGCTGGTAGTTTTTTTTATCCATTATCATAATTGTTTTCATTTTCACTTTTAATATCCATTTTTTCTTGGAGGTTTTTTTTTATTTGAATTGCTTTACTCAATATCTCTCGTGTGATAAAGCAAATTGTTTGTACCATGTTGGAGGCGATTTTATTACTACTGATAAATTCTAGTCTCATTATCAACCATAGTAATGTGATTCGTCCACATTAGCTTAGCTCCGGAACTCCCTCTGGCAACTGACTCACTCTTCTCTCCTCTCCGGCAGTTGAGGTTAAGATGGCTGAGACGGTGGACGAAGAGGAGCTAAAGTACTACTGGACAGAGTGGCGTGAGGCCTCAGGCAAACTAATGAAGGACGACTATAAGCAGTACATTACCCTTATTAACAAAGCCGCGACTGCCGAGCAAAACGGTATATATGTGTTATTTATATTTGTTATTTATATTTTTACGTTACCATCAATGGGAATGTCTTTAATGTTTTCTGTATTGCAGGATTCCCCAACGCTGGTGCAATGTGGGTAGACACTTACACGGAGCCTACTCTCAACTACACAGCAGAAGACTTCAAGACGGATATTAAGACTCTGTGGGAGAAGCTTGAACATTTTTATCAACAGCTGCATGGTTACGTTCATCACAAGCTCAATGCCACGTATGGTAATGATGTTGTTAACTCGCCCTTCATACCTGCCCATCTATTAGGTAAGTGTGTGTGTGTGTGTGTGTGTGTGTGTGTGTGTGTGTGTGTGTGTGTGTGTGTGTGTGTGTGTGTGTGTGTGTGTGTGTGTGTGTGTGTGTGTGTGTGTGTGTGTGTGAGGATAATAAGTGTTTTGAAAGCATTGCTCTGAACTAGTGGAGCTAAAAACCTATCGCTCACTAAGATTTCACATCAGTAAGAGATAGTGTGGAATCTTGCTCTTGTTTACACATTATAGTTTGTACTCCTATCATTATTATTATTATTACCATAGAGTGAATACAGACCACTGATTTTGATTATTTTGTGAAGCAGATGAAAGAAAGCTGGTAGTCTAAAATGAATAAGAAAAATGATAAGTTTTTTTTATTCATTTACTTTTTTACTTTTTTTATTTATTTATTATATATATATATATATATATATATATATATATATATATATATATATATATATACTTATTCTTATCTACGCAGGCAACATGTGGGCACAGAGCTGGGAAAATATTTACCCCATCGTGGCTCCCTTCCCAAATATATCAATTCCTGACATCAGCACTTCCCTCGCAGAAAATGTAAGTGCTGCAGATTTTTATAATTCTTTTTATGCACACACACACACACACACACACACACACACACACACACACACACACACACACACACACACACACACACACACACACACACACACACACACACACACACACACACACAGTCTAATCTATAAGTCTTCGTCCAGGTTGATAACGTGACAGAAATGGTTCGTATCGCCGAGAATTTCTTCACCAGCTTAGGTCTGTACAACATGACAAGTGACTTCATGGCCAACAGCAAGTTCGAGCAAAACGAGGAGGAGACCATCATCTGCCACGCTAGTGCTTGGGACTTCTACGATGTTGTTGATGATCCTTCTCAAGGCCGATTCAGGTAGATTTTTTTTTAATCTATTAAGGCACGTTTTTTTCTATTCAATACTTCAACAATTTTTTCTCACTGTACTGTCTTACCGATGTATCTATGTATGTATGTATTTATCTATCTATCTATCTATCTATTTATCAACATTTGTATCTATCTATCAATCTATCTATGTATGAGTCCATTGATAGCTCCTGAACATAACACGTAACTTGGTAATACCACTTGGTCTCAAAAAGAAAGGCGACAGAAAAATGTTCTGTAATTACTTGCTGATCAGTTTTACGACAACCTACGTTTATATTTTTATGTGTGATTCTTATTTCATTTAATCTTTATTTAATCAACAATAGAATTAGTCTCGTAACTGCTACAGCGTGAAAAAGGATGGCGGTTGTGTTTACTATATATTTTTTGGGGGGAGGGTGGCGGCGCTAGAGTTCGCCGTGTAATTGATATAATAATAATGTTTTTTTTATGTGTGTATTATGCAGTATGCTTTGAAATAGATAACATGTCAATCCACCTTCAGGATAAAAATGTGCACCGATAAGAATCAAGAGGATTTCATCGTTATTCATCATGAGATGGGCCACACCCAATACCAGATGGCGTACAGCATTCCCCAAGAGGAGCGTCCTCTTGTGTTTAGGGACGGTGCTAACCCGGGTAAGTAAGTCCCTGTTCGTCCATCTTTCAATACGGGGTCTGCCTCCTCTCATAATCTTTCTGGAATTTGTCCAGTTCTTATTCCACAATACTCCTTTCTGTATTCATTGAAGATACTTTGCTGATGTTATTTTATTTTTCACAGGTTTCCATGAAGCGATTGGAGACACGATTGCGTTGTCTGTGAGCACTCCGAGACACCTCCAGATGATAGAGGATTATTTAAACATGACTAAAGAAGAGATAACAGAAACAAAAATTATGCCATACGATACTTCCTATAGCATATACGACTTTGATGAGAATACTGAATATAAACAAAATATTAACTTCCTCATGAAGACTGCCCTCGCTAAGGTAAGTCAAATAATTGCCATTGACAGTATGTATGTATAGCGTATTCTCTTCATTGATTTACTGAAAAGCTTTTTTATCTATTCTTCTGATAGTACTCGTAAATTTTTATAGCAGTCATGACTTATCAATCACCCACATCACTAAGTAAAACATGTCAAGGATCCAGCCACTTTGTTAATATCATATTGGATGATTAATTTGTATCTAAAATTATTCGTATATCTGTAGATTAGAAGGCACGTAATCTAGCATATATGAATTAGTACATAATGTTTTCTGCAAGCAGAGTGTGTGTGTAATTCACTGTACAGTCTGCTGCTGGTCTCTCGAGACAGCCGGCCGTCCCCCTATGGAAAGAGCTCAGAGCTCATACTGACCAATCTTTGGGTTAGACCGAGACCACTCACACACAACACACCGGGACAACAAGGTCACAACTCCTCGATTTACATCCCGTACCTACTCACTGCTAGGTGAACAGGGGCTACACGTGAAAGGAGACACACCCAAATCATCTCCGTCCGCCCAGGGGATCGAACCCTGGCCCCCTCAGTTGTGAGCTGAGTGCGCTAACCACTACGCTAGCGGACCGTGTAGTGTGTGCGTGTGTGTGTGTGTGTGTAATAATGATGATAATAATAATAGACAGTTTATTTGAAAAAGCAGCCATAAGCTGAAAATATACATTTTAAAATTACTTAATTCTAAATGTGAAGAGTGGAAGACTTTGTTTCTTCTTTACATGAGAGTATTCAGATAATTATTGTTAGCATAGTGATAGGTGGTATGTGGTGGGTCCAGTACAGTCAGGTCCGCTTCACGACCTTGTCCAGCCGGTGCTGTGTGGTGACAGTGGTGTAGCACCTTGGGAGCTGGGGAGGAACTCAAGCCTGGGTAGATGGCATCGCCTTCAGGTGTTGGAGAGGTGCAGCCTGCAGGAGGCCGACGTCTACGTTTTGGGTGGGAGGCAGATAACACAAGGTGACGGGTGGAGATGCAGATGTAGGTGATGGGTGGAGGTTCAGCTGTGGGTGGTGGGTGGAGGTGCAGCTGTGTGGGTGGGAAGGTGGTGGTCCGGGGAAGGGATTAACAAGCATGGATTAGCACCGATAGCCCTCACGCACAGTCCCAGCCAGTCAGGTCGAGACTCGTCCGCCCACTCGGTTGTGTGTTCAATATGTATAGTTCTTAAATTTTCTTTCTTTTCCTTTAAGTTACTTCACTGTGTTGTATGTTCATTACAAATTCACTGTTCTTAATTGTGTAGAACTTCCGCTTCTCACTGAGGGGGAGGGGGAGGATTAGGTAGAGATGGGGGAGGGTCAACACAGTGACCCGGGCTGTTCCAAGGAGCTCCAAGACGACACAACCAGACCCTATAAGGTCAAGTGGCCGAGTGTGTGTGTGTGTGTGTGTTTGCGTGTGTGTGTGTGTGTGTGTGTGTGTGTGTGTGTGTGTGTATGTGTGTGCTTACGTGTGTGTGTGCGTGTGTGTATGTGCTTGCGTGTGTGCGTGCGTGTGCTTTAAAACTTAATCCATAAATCTTCTTGTAATTCTAGATTGCGTTCCTTCCCTATGCTTACATCCTTGATAAGTGGCGGTGGGAACTTTTCGAAGATAACAACAAGCATGACGACTTCAACAAAAAGTGGTGGAGCTTAAGGTGAGTCCCAGATTATCATAAATAACATAATACAAGATCTATGTAGTACTGTAGTGTGTAGCGAGACAGCTATAGGAGTGACGTGGTGTTATAGGAATGTGACATCAATAGGAATTATAGGTTTGTGGGGCACGGATGAGATGAATGCTAGCAATATTAATATTATTAATTTGACCATTTGACAGATTAATTTGCCATTGATATTACTCGATAAATGGACGACACCTTCCAATATAACGTGTTAACCTTACCTTACTTGAAGTGAAAATCAGTAACCAATTTCAAACACACTCTCGAGGCTGCCGGGTACTCAAGGTGACGATCAAAGTCAAATCAATCAGGAATCAGTGAAATGGAGGAAGAACACTATAATGTCACTCACAGTTCAGGGGTCATCCTGCTGCCTTGTCCACGCCACATAAACGCGTAGTGGTCATAGTAATTTTTTTTTTAACATCAAATTGAGAAAATATACTCTATCTATATTTTAAAACTGATTGTTATTCAAATAATGAAAATAAACTATTGGAATAAACAGCCAGCTATGTTACAAATGTGAAGACATACTTATTTATCATTTGTTCCTTACAGGTTAGATGTTCAAGGCATCTGTCCACCTAACGAGCGCTTCCCTAGTGAGGACTTCGATCCCGGAAGCAAATATCACGTTGCAGACAATGTCCCTTACATCCGGTGAGAGAGAGAGAAAGATATATATATATATATATATATATATATATATATATATATATATATATATACATATATATATATATATATATATATATATATATATATATATAGAGATAGAGAGAGAGAGAGAGAGAGAGAGAGAGAGAATGTTAACTATGCTTTATTTCTCACCATGTGCCTATGTGAAGGACCTAATGTCAGTGTTTCTTTACATCAGTTACTTCGTGGCTCACATTCTACAGTTCCAGTTCCACCAACGACTCTGTACCATTGCCTATGGAGACAATTTCAATGATACCGAAGTATTTAACTGCGATATTTACGACAGTAAAGAGGCAGGAGACGCATTGAAGTGAGTGGTGATGTAAACTTGTAATACTTGCATCACTTAAACTTGTGTCCTAACATTGCTCTAAGTAGTTAAAAGCTCATTAGTGGATTATGTTTGTTATATTCAAAAATTATGTTCGTTTTTTTTTTATTTTTCTTTCCTTTCCCTTTTCCCCGTCCTCAGAAAGCTATTGAGCGCAGGAGCCTCCGTGGAGTGGCACAATCAGCTAAAGGCCTTTGTGAATAACAGCGACGGCGACATGGACGCTGCTGCTATCTTGGATTACTTCTCTCCTCTCATAGACTACTTAGAAGAATACAACATTGAGCATAAAATTAATGTAGGTGGCCAGAGGTTGAATTTTATAGAATGGATGATTTGGTAAATTTTGTAAATCTCATTTCTTACATAAGGCTATCTAAGCAAAGTCTATAGATATTTAGCATGCAAACGTAGCACTTGTGTTTTACGTATTACGAAATTCTAGAAAAAAATTTGTGTGTATATATATATATATATATATATATATATATATATATATATATATATATATATATATATATATATATATGTGCGTACGTGGTGATTAAGAGTTTCAAGCACCACCTTAATTGTTCTGGTTTCTTAAAACACCTGAATTCGTATATGAAAAAGTGAATTGTACTTTTGACATTTATCTCAAAATAATTAATTTCGTTCGCAGGTGACCTGGCCCATTGGTAAGGTTGACGAATACATGAAGGAAAATCCGTACATCCCCGCCACGGTTCCCATCGTGGTGGGTGTTGTGCTGGCGGCTATGGTGCTGGTGGTCATCGTCGCCTACTTCGTGGGTCGAACCAAACAAAGTAAGAAGACAAAGAAGCCTCCGGTGGACAAAACTGATGAAATCGAAATTACGGTCCAACCTTCGGACAACAAATAATGTTCAATGAAAATGTTAGTATATAGTTATGACATAATGAAGATTGAAGGCGAGGAGGTTAGTGGTGGAATGTGTAAAGTGTAGTTTTATATTTTAAGAATAAGATTGTATTATTTGTAATAGTTAATCGTAAGTATTTGTATATTACTTGCAGTTTCTAAAGATAAAGGAATTCATTGGAAAATTGTAAGGAAAACGAATATGTGGGGGAACTTTAGAGTTTTAGTGTCAGGCGTTTAACACTACAGGGAAACGAAAAAGAAAGATAGGACGAAGATATTCATCAAGACTATTAGGAACATAAAACAGTAATATAAAGGGCAGGGAATATAGATTTTAGAAAACGGGCTTTTTTTTTCTTTCTTCTAGTATTTCGTGAGAGGTTAAAGTAATGTGTGTGTGTTTGTGCTTCGGTAAGATACTCTTTCGTATTTGTTCATACTCAAGCTACTCAAGGAATGAATGAATACATTTATGTGGAAATCCTCACCTGAATAAACCTTGACAGAATTTTTTTCCTTATAACATCACCAAACATTTTTTTTCTTTTCATTTTATATATATAGATATTTTTCATTTCACTAAACAATGCTGCCTCTTTGTGATGACTCATTTCTAACATATTGTTTCTCTAATGTCGTGAGTTAAGCGGTACGAGAAGAGAAGATTTTATTTTACATGTATATTGCGTAAATACTTTCCATCTTCCATGCAATCTGTTCAGGGTTTGCGTTGGGTCTGGGTTCCCTGCTGCAGATAGTGAACCAGTTGAATTTAAGTTGATAATATGAAACGTCTTGTAAGTATAAGTTTGAATACCGCCTTCATAAAGTTGATGAATTTGGATAGCGTCACTATAGGTAGTGACTTTATATTCAGAGAGATTAGATGAGCCGTCTTGTCAAGGAGATTGAAGGTTACGTCATGCCTCCGATTTTATATAGACAAGTGCTAAAGCTGATGTAATAGAGAAAAATGTACTCAATCACAAAGGAAAACTATGGAAATTGTGCCACTACAAATAGGAGTATGGCTAAATATACAAAATGAGTAATTGAACGTGTAAGCAAATAAACATGGATATGAGTACAGCTTAGATAAACTATCAATTGATGGTTAAAACATGATCAAATATTAGTATGTATAAAGATACACAAATAAATTTATACATAATAAAACAAGCTAATCAATACTATATCTTAATACGATTAGCCACAAAACTCCAATTGTCATGTGTGTGTGTGTGTGTGTGTGTGTGTGTGTGTGTGTGTGAGTGTGTGTGTTTTCACTGTACAGTCTGCTGCTGGTCTCTCTCGAGACAGCCGGCCGTCCCCCTATGGAAAGAGCTCAGAGCTCATACTGACCAATCTTTGGGTTGGACCGAGACCACTCACACACAACACACCGGGACAACGAGGTCACAACTCCTCGATTTACATCCCGTACCTACTCACTGCTAGGTGAACATGGGCTACACGTGAAAGGATACACACCCAAATAATCTCCGTCTGCCCAGGGGATCGAACCCTGGCCCCCTCGGTTGTGAGCCGAGTGCGCTAACCACTACGCTAGCGGACCGTGTGTGTGTGTGTGTGTGTGTGTGTGTGTGTGTGTGTGTG
>JAPQNM010000003.1:31578538-31601038 GCA_029783475.1 Metacarcinus magister | reverse complement strand
ATTCTCCCAGACATTCCTTCCCCTCCTCCACCGCCACTACGGTTACCTGAGAACGTACCCAAGTCAGACAGGAACACTCAAACTGTTGTTCGTCGCTGTTTTAGGAAGAAGGTCTCGTTTACATGTGCCACAATAATTTTTCTTTCAAGCTCATCTTTGATCCTCACATCTCACTCTCCTTGTCCCTTTCCTTATCGCATTTCTCTCACCTACAACTTGCCATAAACATAAAAGCACAAACTCCCAACAAACACTATAGTATTATATAAGTAGATGAAAAATGTTTGTCCTTCATAAAGGTTGTATACAAAGAGTAGTAGTTTCGGAGTAAAATTATATGCAATATTGTAAGGTGTGACAACTTACACTTTTTTTTCCAATTTCAGTCGTGTTTAGTGACTGGAGGTTCATCTGGCGTCACCTGAAGCGGAGTTTGCAGAACCTAGGCAGTGGAACCTTCGTGGCTCCAGTTTTAATTGACCAAGGTGAGCAAGTTAAGTTTTATAAATGAAGTAGTTTGATCCCATTGTTATATTAATAGACTACATTTGAATGGTGTGTGTGTGTGTGTGTGTGTGTGTGTGTGTGTGTGTGTGTGTGTGTGTGTGTGTGTGTGTGTGTGTGTGTGTGTGTGTGTGTGTGTATGCAAGGTTTGTGCAAGGTTTATGCTTATATAAAAGCCGAAATGAGAGCGTGTTTGAAAGGTCTGAAGGTTATGTTCTGTTGCATTGTCCATGTGAATGATGCATCTTTCTGAGATTCATTATTGGAGTAAATGATTTTGACACAACTGTAAATAAATCTCCAATACTAACCATTGAGCTTAAAGAAATTGCGTAGCTGATAAACATTAATTGTAGTTGTAAATTGAGTGACAGCTGATATATTACCATGAGGCGTGTGGATGGATACCTTCAGTGTTTGATGGTGTACGCAAACTTTGCTTTCTTTTCTCAACAAACGGTATGTGGACAGTCTAACCTTCAGGCTAACTCGATCGAAAATTGAGAGAATATGCAATTATTATAAGTGTTCTGAGGTTTAGGAACATTTAGGTCATCCATAAAATATAGAAAGATACTCATTAGTGTTCAAAAGTCCTGAGAAATATCATTGGGCTTAAGAACATACTGTCAATACGACTAATGTATCAGGATATGTGCGCAGTAGACGTCATAATTTCTTGTAACTGTATAAGGTAGAGTTTGACCTTCAGAGAGAACAGAATGAACGTGTTTTATTAGATCATGTTTGTCTATCAATGAGTATCGTTGCTGCGACACTAAATACAGTGAGCGGTAAGGATGCTGGGCTTGAGATAGGAAAAGGAGGAACATCTTCATTTTGAGATTGACCGACAAGGGCCTTGGGTGATGCTAAAAGTAAATAGTGGAAATAAAAGCACCCAAAAATAGGAGATGCAATTTTCGAATGCTTTCCTTCAGTCCTCACGCAATGCAAATTTCTCAAATGTTGTTGGAAGTCCGCTTTCAACATGGAAGTGCACCTTGACTTGCTGCTCAGCTGAACCTTGTTTGAAGGGGAGCTTCCTTCACAAAATTTTACCAAGAGCATGAAAACACTAGTCTCATGATTACCTGAACATTGTGAAATGAGTTTTACCTCTCTCTCTCTCTCTCTCTCTCTCTCCTCTCTCTCTCTCTCTCTCTCTCTCTCTCTCATGCCCATAGAATTAAGAACAAATCCCTTTGCTATCCTCCTCCCTCCTCCCTCCCTCACCTCCTCCCTCCCTCTCCTCCTCCTCCCCTTCCTCCTTCTCCTCCCTTCTCCTTCCCCGTTTCTCTCCTCCATTTGTCCCTTTGAGCCAGAGAGGGGAAGGCTGGTCAGAGGGTGAGAGGAAGAAGGGATGAGGGGAAAGAGAGACAAAGAAACAGGAAAACAGGGGAACAGGAGCGGAAACACGGAGTGGCAGAGGTGACAGTGGTGTGAGGATGAAAACAGGGATGGCAGGGTACAGTACAAAGTGAGGGGGAGGTAAGGGAAGGTAAAGTGTTGGAAGGGAGTAAGAAGGCTTGGTAGATGAGTGTTGGCAGGGTAAAGGAGTGTCGGCAGGGTAAAGAAGTGTTGGCAGGGGTGTTACAGGGGTGTTACAGGGGTGGGGGGGTAGAGGAGGAAAACAGGGATGGCAAGATACAATAGAAAGAGAGAGGGAAGTAAGTGTTGGAAGGGTGGCAGGGTAGAGGAGTGTTGACAGGGGTTTGGGGGGTAGAGGAGGAAAACAGAGGTGGCAGGGTACAGTACAAAGTGACAGGGAGGCATAGAGGCAATGTGTTGGAAGGGAGCAAGGTGGCAGGGAAGAGGAGTGTTGGCAGGGGGGTTACAGGGGTGTGGGGGGTAAAGGAGTGTTGGCAGGGGTGTTATAGGGGTGTGGGGGTAAATAAGTGTTCACAGGGGGGTTACAGGGGTGTGAGGGGTAAAGGAATGTTGGCAGGGGTGTGGGGGGTAAAGGAGTGTTGGAAGGGGTGTTACTTCCCTCCCTTCCCTGTCTCACTTCCAAACTTTGCTCACCTTAGGCCCCTTTCACATGGCTCGGGCGATACCCGCGTCTGCAAATAAGCGCGGGCACGCTTTTTTATGTTTTCAATGTAACCTCTCACACGGCGTGGATGTCACACGGACGCGGACAAAAGGCCGCGTCCGGGCAAAATGCAGCGCAGGCGCCCCTTGGCTAGTTTGGCTAGTCCGCAAATTTTGCTAAAGGCTACAGTGTTCAATGTGTGTCTTCACACGTCGCGGGTGCTACCCGCGACAAAGGGGCATTATTCCATAGGTTCAATGCGTGTTTTAACATGTCGCAGGCAGCCCCATGGTTGCCAGAACATACCCAATTTGGTATTTGTTGCCATAAATTTCATGTATCTAAAAAAAAATGCCATTTTTTTTTGGCAAAAGAAATTTACTGCCATAAAAATGCTAAACTTCGTCGATGTATAATTTTTGCTTCAACTATTTTTTTATTGGATTATACTTCTCGATATTCTTCTAAGGGAAACTTAACTTTTTGATGAATTGGAATTTCCTCGTTTTTTTAGCGCGCGCGCGCGCGTGTGGGTGTGTGTGTGTGTGTGTGTGTGTGTGTGTGTGTGTGTGTGTGTGTGTGTGTGTGTGTGTGTGTGTGTGTATGTGTGTGTCTGTCTGTCTGTCTGTCTGTCTGTCTGTCTGTCTGTCTGTGTGTGTCTGTGTGTCTGAATGTGTGTATGTGTGTATGTGCGTGTGTGTGTGTGTGTGTGTGTGTGTGTGTGTGTGTGTGTGTGTGTGTGTGTGTGTGTGTGTGTGTGTGTGCATGTGCGTGTGTGTGTGTGGCGGACTCTGGCGAGGAGCGCTGAGCCGTTGTCTCAGCTTTTCTACAATAAATAATATTAAGTTTTCGACATAATTTACGCCTTTGGCTCCTCTTCTTGTGTAAATGTAATAGGTAAAGGAGACGAAAACGATTATAAAGGTACGCGGAGGCGGGCGATCGCCGGCACCGTGTGAAAAGGGCCTTACTCTACCTCCCTTACTCCCTTCCCCTTTCCTTCCCCCTACTCCCTTTCCTCACCTTACTCCCTTTCCTCCCCTTATTCCCTTTACTCCCCTTACTCCCTTTACTCCCCTTACTCCCCTCTCCTTCCTTTACCTCCCCTTACTGCTCTTTCTTCTCCTTGTGGTGCCGGGTTCTTTTATGCTATCATATTATTTAATTCAATCATCAAGCTCTAAATTTCTTATTATTCATTAATTACTTAGTTTACTTTACTTTATCAGTTAAATTCAATTAAAGACTACTGCTGCCACTATCCCATGGTTTTAAAGGACATGGGGTCCTTTGATATTTAATTCTTCCAAGAAGGAACTTGTGAAAAGAAATAACGTATTATATAATGTAGACTGAGTCCTCTTTTCGGAAACTTGGGAACGTTGGATGTTTATCATATCCTTATTTAAGCGTTGAGCACCACCAAGATACTCACCACTTCAGTCAGGATTTTATTCAATAAAATAGTAGTTGTGGAGTTTGTTGTATACAATATATATTGTGAATTATTATTAACTCAAAACTGTATATTATCATAACAAAAGGAATTGAATTGATATATAATATATATATATATATATATATATATATATATATATATATATATATATATATACATATATATATATAATATATATATATATATATATATATATATATATATATAATATATACATATATAAATATATATATATATATATATATATATATATATATATATATATATGTATATATATATATATATATATATATATATATATATATATACATATATAAATATATATATATATATATATATATATATATATATATATATATATAATATATATATATATATATATATATATATATATATATATATATATATATATATATACATATATAAATATATATATATATATATATATATATATGTATATATATATATATATATATATATATATACATATATAAATATATATATATATATATATATATATATATATATATATATATACATATATTTGTTATAACCTAGAGTGTAACTCTGGAGTGTACATTTGACAATTTTATATTTTTCCCCGGGGGGTTATGAAGTTAACCTAACCTATTTTGAATAATTTAAATCCTTTATTTTCTTTAATACCTTCCTTAAATCTCTTCTACATGAGTATCGTAATGTAAATAGTTAGGTAACCGATTAGATTCACGATAGACATATAATCCAAACATATTACATTCAGTGGGTGAAATCTAATAGTATCTTTTCTCTCTTCCTAAATAGTTTCTAACAGGGATTTTGAATGGTCTGGTAACCTATCCATCACAATTTTTATTTGAGCTAAGCCATGATATACGCTGTGTCTTCACCCACGTGGTCGCTTATTTAAGAAAAACGAAATAATCACATAGTGAGATATCACACTTAAAGTTGGTGTATTGGATACTTTAACATCTCCACTTTGATTTGTAATTATTGTGTGAGTGTTGTCATGGGAGACTGGTGTTCTACAAACGGGGAAATATTGTTAACGTGGTCCTTCCCGGAGACGGGGAGGGAGAAGGAGGTATATTTAACACGTATATTACTTATTTCCTAGTCATATTTTACTTGTTTCACTAATAAAAAGCGATTTCATCAGTGGCATTCTGACGCGATGACAATCATATTTTTCGCGGTGACTTGCATATTTTTGCAAACCCTCTCAAACACTCTCAAGCTATGAATTTCCGCGTTTGCCCTATGGATTTTCAACCAATCAGCGCGCAGCAACTTCCAACTTTATCCAGTAAAGAGACTCAAACGGGATATATTTCGAATAAATCAGAGGAAAGTAAGATGTTTGAGACCATTAGAGTTAGTGCTCTACATAAGATTTATATTATATAAGTTGCTTTTAATATAAAAGAAAATCAAACACAAGAATAAAGATTGAAATAGATTAGGAAAATTATGGCTCATGTTTATTGGGGGAAAATGGGGAATGTGAATATCTTATTAACTATTTATTTGCGACGGTAATGAGTGTCAGAATCGTTTGTGTATATCAATGTAAAACTTCCGAATAGAGCTTCCCCTTAACCAAAAAAGACTTTGGGGATATCTTATTAACTATTTATTTGCTACGGTTATACATCTTTTTGTACCTACACTAGCAAATATGCAACATTTTTTTTTCCATTTAATCTCTTCCACGTACTACATGTAAGTTGTTTTCTTGATCCCGCACCTGTGCACCTCCCACGTTTCCGCTTCATCCTGACTGTCCACTCTATCCTGCTCCAGCGGGAACACACTGCAACTTGGGAAAGGGAACAGGAATCGTACAGAACACTAAGAGGCTTCTTCAGTGTTGTAGGGCTGAATGGTCTTCCGGCACACTACACACATTCCGATAATTAATTACAAAATATGAACATACGTACAATTTTTTTCTTCTTCTGTATGTCACCCTTTTCAACACCATATGCTTTATGTATGTTTCATTTCCTAGATGTTCTCAATACAGTTTTGTGGCTTCCAATAAAATCGATAGTTTTTTTTCGAGAGCATTGACAACAAACCAACTGACAGGCTTGCATGCATACATATACAGAGAGAGAGAGAGAGAGAGAGAGAGAGAGAGAGAGAGAGAGAGAGAGAGAGAGAGAGAGAGAGAGAGAGAGAGAGAGAGAGAGAGAGAGAGAGAGAGAGAGAGAGAGAGAGAGAGAGAGAAGCTTTTGATAATTTTTGATATTCAGTTCATCATTTCCGAACTAATCAGGAAAAGTCACTGAAATCCAGAAATAGGGAATAATGAAATCCTTAAAAACGAATCATAAATATCGAAATAGAGTAGAAATTAATCTGATTTATTTTTATTCTCTTAACTATTGAATTTCAGGTTATTTTTTTTTTTCTTATTATAAATTCTTAGAGATGAGACGCTGTAACTTCAATCCACACTAATGTTTGAGGAATGTTGGGTTGGGGAAGAGATGAAATGAAAGTAATCATGGTGATGGTTCTTGTAAATTTCGATAATGTAGTACAAGATGTTTAAAAAAAAGATACTGCCATCTCTTACTCGTAGATTCAATCTTAGTTGTCGATGATTAATTTTTTTTTCTCTCTCTCTCTCTCTCTCTCTCTCTCTCTCTCTCTCTCTCTCTCTCTCTCTCTCTCTCTCTCTCTCTCTCTCTCTCTCTCTCTCTCTCTCTCTCTCTCTCTCCTCTTCCCTTCTCTCTCCACTCAACCTGGTTATTGCGTTCACATAAGAGTTGAGTTACATTTCACTATGAACACAATGATACTTAGTGTTGATGAGATTGCAACAGCCACACTAAGAATACCGAATGTGTATACGTACGTCACTCGAAGACGTTATATACGGAAGCAGTGCAACGCGGCGATTACATATGTCCTTTTGCCTGCCTGCATGGGTGTCTATACTTCTGAAGGAGCTGAAGACCAATAAGTTTCTTAGCCCTTGTCAACCCTTTCACGTATTGGATTATGATGGCCTGTTAAAAGAAAATAATATGAACAACGTCACTCCCCTGCAAAGAATAAATAAGTAGGTAGTTAAAGATTTTACAAGAAAGTAACGCAAGATAGACTCAGGACCGCTCTGAGAATTTATTGTAGACATCATGATATGGAGAGACAAGAAAAAAAGGAAGGAATGTAGAGTAGGTAATAACATGACGATATTCTGGCAGCCAATTGAAGGGAATACAAACATACTATGTTATGTAAAGAGGTCACAATATATGAATAATTAGGCTGGCACAGTGACAACCAAAAAGCGATAGATGGAATCAGGTCAGGCGGGAAAATATATATATATATATATATATATATATATATATATATATATATATATAGATATATATATATATATATATATATATATATAGAGAGAGAGAGAGAGAGAGAGAGAGAGAGAGAGAGGTTTTTTTTTTTTTTTTTTTTTTGCATTTAGAGGTTAAGCAGTTGCTCCAAATAATCTCCATGATATCAAAGCATGGAATATAGAAATGCATTAGTAAATCGATCAGTCAAAAAACTAATTAAAGGTAAATATAAAGTCTAAGCATTGACATTAAATGGAAACCTTTTATTTCACAGATAGGGTATATAAATATTTATTAAACGAAGGTTTACACTTCTTTTACACACGTGTATCTAGTCACCATATATGTCTTAGTACACTACATTGGTACAGGGAAGTAATGAACCAAAATGTAAAAGTCAGTATGTCCTACATGTTTAGTCGTCACAGCACTTGTACCGGGGGGAGAACAGAGGAAACTGTTTTTGACGGCCATCACACTGATTATGCACAC
Organism: Metacarcinus magister; assembly: GCA_029783475.1. Classification (NCBI taxonomy): domain Eukaryota; kingdom Metazoa; phylum Arthropoda; class Malacostraca; order Decapoda; family Cancridae; genus Metacarcinus; species Metacarcinus magister. Next base: position 31,593,192 of record JAPQNM010000003.1, on the reverse strand, counting down.
ATGACACACCATCGAGACCTCAAACACACCTTACATACTGTATTCTCTCACACTCAAGGGTGGGAGCGGTGCAATACACTCTGCTCATTACGTACACTGCACCTGTTCTGCTTCAGTACACAGGTAATTTTACAAAAAAGTGTTTCACGCACACGCATGCAACCATACACATTCATACATATATACATATAAAAATACATTCATAAATACATACATAAATACAAAACATACATACATAAATATATTCATATATATATATATATATATATATATATATATATATATATATATATATATATACATATATATATATATATATATATATATATATATATACATATATATATATATATATATATATATATATATATATATATATATACATACATACATACACATACATACATATTTATACATACATACACATACGTTCATACATACACATACATTCATACATACACATACATTCATACATACACATACAGTCATACATACATATATGCATATATACATATTACATACATATATACATGCATACATACATACACACATATATACCTACACACGTGCGCGCACACACATTTTTTCTTTTTTCGCATATATTGAAAACAAAAAATATATATGTATATAACTGTATGGTGCTAATTGTAGTATAGTTAATTTAGTCACTTCTTAAATCCTTAGCATATTTATTCAAAATACACGTTATATTTTCAAAAAATTTATCTTTTGCTGTTATAAAAAAGGCCATTCATACTTCATATCAAAAAAAGTCCATTCATCTAAAGACACTAAGATTTTCTTCAATATTCTGTAGACCTGAGTAATCACCAGGTATGTGACCGTAGCAACCTTTCCCAACTGCGTTCTGGACTGGTGACTGGTGGGAGGGGTTGGTAGGCCGGCAGGTGGGGACAGCAGTAATGAGGTGCGGTAACTTAGTTGGAATCAAGCACACCTTCTTCACCTCGTATTTCATCATCTGAGTGGCGGAAGCAGCGTGAGGGCGAGGAGTTGCAAAAGCACTGTCAGCATCACCAGGCTTAGCGAGGCTGTGGCGCCGCCTCCCGTCTGCATGGCCGCTGGCTGCTCCCCTGAGGCAAGGGATGAAACGAGCTGTCAGTGCCACAATGACTGATGTTGTAAAGGCAGACACACACGCACACACCCACACACACACCCACACACACACCCACACACACACACCCACACACACACCCACACACGCACACCCACATACACACATACACACACACACGCACACGCGCGCGCACACACACACACACACACACACACACACACACACACACACACACACACACACACACACACACACACACACACACACACACACACACACACACACACACACACACACACACACACACACTGACCCTTGACCACGGTGAGGGTGACGGAGGTGGGGTGTGCAGACGTGGGTCAGCAGGTGTAGTTCCCAGAGTGTTTAGGAGTGGCCTTCTCAATGGTGAGGCGTGACAGCGTTCCCTGGTGATCTTCTTGCGTCAGGATCTTAACATTTCCTTCGTAGTCGAGAAGGTCCAAGTTGTGGTACCAGTACACCATACCTGCCGAGCGGAAGGTGTCTTAGCTAGTCACTACTTTCGCTGTTCACTATAAATATTAAGTGATTTTAATATAGAACCCATTCTAGATAGTTTATCCAAGTACATGGTAACATTGATGGGCATATAACAAAATCGTAGGTCGTAAGACAACTCTATAACTTTCTTCAACTATGTTATCTATAGTCTTGAGAGCCAATTATATAAAGTAGGTTTGGGAATTACTGTTATAGTTGGTTCGGTGTCGGGTAATCAAACTGGTTAAGAATGAGAAAATGTTATCACAGGTACATTTAGCTGATTAGTATCGATGGAAGGTACTTTAAAATTGCCTGTGATTACGTAAGTGTTCCTACCACCTTCACCACATAAAGTATCCAGTAATAGGTAACGGGCGGGCAAACTTACCTTGATTATTCCCATGTTGCGGTTAGTCATTCCCGAATTATGTGAATGCTTTAACCTATTCGTAGCAACCCTCGTATTCGGTAAAGCGGAGTCCTTTAAAATTTTCCTAAAGTCTACTCGAAGTTAACTCGTCGAACCTGTTTCTCTCTCTCTCTCTCTCTCTCTCTCTCTCTCTCTCTCTCTCTCTCTCTCTCTCTCTCTCTCTCTCTCTCTCTCTCTCTCTCTCTCTCTCTCTCTCTCTCTCTCTCTCTCTCTCTCTCATCTCTCTCGTTCTTGCTTTCGTTCTCGCTCTTGCTCTCGCTCTCGCTCTCGCTCTCGCTCTCGCTCTCGCTCTGGCTCTCGCGCTTCCTCTTGCTCTGTCTTTTTTTCTCTCTCTCTCTCTCTCTCTCTCTCTCTCTCTCTCTCTCTCTCTCTCTCTCTCTCTCTCTCTCTCTCTCTCTCTCTCTCTCTCTCTCTCTCTCTCTCTCTCTCTCTCTCTCTCTCTCTCTCTCTCTCTCTCTCTCTCTCTCTCTCTCTTTCAAAAAATTATGGGCTTCAAATCCGCGTTAATATTTGCTCGTTATACTCTTCAGGTTTAACATAAGATGAAATTTTATGTTTACGGTTGATTCATTCTCATTATATACTCTTGATGACATAATACACACCTGCCATGTTGACTTGATTGATGACGCAGGTGAAGTTGATGGTGCTACCTGCCTTGACATACTCGGGTCCAAGGATAACGGAACGAGATTCTGCAACACAATAAAAAAAAATATTGTGACACTACATCGTATCAAGCAAGTATTAAACTTGTTCGTCGTGTTTCCCTCCTCTCCTGTTTCACATCTCGCATACTCTGATGAAACAAATCACAATTCATTTCCTTTACTTTGATATTATTGCGGTCTCAGTGTACGGCTTTTTATCACAGTAACACGTTGCATTATTGTGTTCAAATTAATGACAGATAAAATATTAAAATATTCAAAACCAGATCACTATGTAAAGAGTTTTTTGTGTATTTATGTGTATATGTGCGTATACATGTGTGTGTATGTGTATGTTTATATGTGTGTGTGTATGTATGTGTGTGTGCCAGTACACTCTGCAGTATGAAAAATAACAACGTTAGTCTACGTAGGACAGCGAAAGGACTCATTGTTTATGTGAGGAAGGAGCACAAGCTGCTCGAATTACCTTTAAAGGTGCACCCGTGTAAATGGGGAGTTTGTTCGAGATAATGGAGAGAGCCTGAGCACCTTGGCGGGTGACGGGGAATGTCTGGTGGTGGCGTGAGTTTAGGAGGCAGTAAAGGGTATTTAGAGAGTGCAGATTATCCTGTTGATGGTCCGATTACCATATTCATGCAGACCAAATTGAAAAAGACTATCAAAACGTAATATACAACTTTAATGTTTTAACCTCTTTCTGAAACTAATTTAGTGGCTCCTGAGTGATGGGTATGACGCGCTGCTCTACCAAGGTTCGGGGAAGCACCACACAGCTCACCTTTGTGTTCATATAACCCCTCTCCCCCGGTGCGCTAGTCTATATACGTGTCCCCGGGCAAACCTAGGGAGGAATAACTGGTAAAGCACGTGTCAGAGTCAGCTTTCTTTCTCGTAGCAAGGGATTCGTTTCCACACGGACGCAAAAATCAAAGGAATAGTTTGGATTACCGAGCCTATTCTGTGTATTTTTGATGGATAGGAAGATGGACATTTCTTGATATTTCACAATCATTAGTACTTTCTAGGATAGTTTACGTCAAGTTAGGAGTCCATCCACACTGATGTAAGGTCTGTTAACTCCGCCAACAATTAACGATGACGGGGAAGCTGTAAGGCTCGAGGCGAACAGCCCATAAGTTTTATTGAATTTATACACCGCTATTTACGCTGGTTATGTCTTGCGGCGTAAACTTGTGCCGCGCTAAATTAACGCAATGTTCTGTGTAAAGCTGGATGTACAGTGAGGCTTAAACTGCAATCATAGGGGACATTACACTTACTCTCGGCCATTCTTTCTGCTTTGCAATATTTGTTTTCTAGCGCTTTAAGAATTTTATGTAAACACGCAATTTATTTGGAACGTGACTACCCTTTTAAGTGTGACGAGAGGGGAAACTTCGGCATTCCACTCCTGCATTTTTACATCTTCCTCTGCCAGGCATTTCTCTGACTTTTACAAATGATATTAAACATATTATTCTTTCCGACCATAAATAGCGGTGACAAGGATGCATCTTTGAGGACAGGTGAAGAATGGGAAAATTTGAATATATAGTGGGATACCAAAGCACCCCGGAACCCAGCTGATGAGTAAGGTTAGGGCAGGCGACAGCTGGTTCGAGGAAGGATGGAAGGCAAGGGAGAGGGCTTGTGCTAACTCATTATTCAAGGGTATGGAATCTTGTATATGGTAATGCAACAGTAGTCAGTTGGAAGGTCGGCGGTGGGATGCCTGTGGTGAAAGACCTGAAGTGAGGGAGAGAATGCATTGTGTTGTGATTCCCGTGTTTACTGTGATACGCTAAGATAGATAAATAGAAAATTGGTCTGGGCTGTTTTTTCCCGGGGGGAAATTACATATATAGGATATAGTTCCTCCCTCTTGACTATTTCACCCCTCACACACACAAAAATCAAGTCACCAAGGGCAAGTAGTGTAATGTATTTTAATGTTTATGACGTATGTAAATGTGTCACGACAACTGTCAGACGAAATAACGGCGCCTTAGCCACGAGGACTCCCGCCCTAAAAAAAATTAATTGGCTTACATAGTTTCTTCAACATAGGAATACATAGCGAATACAGTGGTTATTGTAGAATAAGAGGGAGCTCATGATATATTTTCTTAAGATTTATAAATTTTAAGATTACAAATGAAGGTTAAAAGGCTGTCTCCAAGCGGAGACTTAAAAATCTTTAAAGAGAACATTACAATTTCAAATATAAAGTCTGTCTCCTGGTATATAGTTAAACATCTTGAAAGGGAACTTCATAGTTTGATGTGTATTCTTTATCCTGGTAGTTGTCCTGATCTTGTCCATCTCCGCTTGCATCATCAAGTTTGTACAGCCTCAAATTTACCACGTGATATGTATTTTTCAGTTATTTGTTTGATGAAAGATTTTTTTTTGTTTTGCACGTCCTTTTCCTTGTAGAGAAACAACTTCATAAAGGCCTACGTACTTTGATTCAAATTTTCCTCCCATTCGATGATTATTTTTGTTGCTTTTCAGCAGCACTAATGAGCCCTCAGCTACTTCACTTGATGTACCTGTATGTCTCTTATCATAGTTCTTCTTCTGTTTACTTTGAGATTTTGCAATGTTTATCCCCATTTTTTTTCCTCAGCTGCCTTCTTTTCTGACATTATTCTCTCTGTTAACTCTTTAATATTTCATTGTGTCGTTACTCCGTCTTTCTCCTGTGATCCAGTGTTTAAGTAGATGGGGAGTACTGGATCTCTCCTAAACATGGCAGTGAAAGGGGCAACACCACTATCCAGATATTGACAGTATTATTTTTCGCTTCTTTTTTTTTTTACATTAAAAAGGGTAATAGACTTTATTTTTTTTTTATATATATAATGCTGAAGTTCCTGTCTCGTTATGATCGAATCAGTGTATTGTCAGGCTGAAGTGCTTTGTCAGTTCGCCTCGTTATGTTGGAGTTATAGTTCTATAATGGTGTGCGTTGACTCATTACGGCCATAATTGTAAACATTCACTTCATGCTTCCTGCTAGTGATCCTTCTTACCCTGGATCCTCCCTTATTAATGAAGACTTAGGAAAGTTGAATTTCTTGTATATATTACATCAATATTGTTAAAAGAATGACGGTTGAGTTTATTTGTGTGTAAGGTTGACCCAAACATTTGTGTGTAAGGTTGACCCAAACATAAATGTAACGTAATTAGGTCGCCAACATTAACATCTATCTGTTTTCTACTCAATAGGCCAGTGATTATTAACTTTACATTATCATATCAACACATTACTGATCACGCTGACGTGTCATGAACTGTAGAATAATAAATTTCACACAGGTGTTTCTTGAGACATGAAAATTAATACAAAGTTAAAAAGGTTGATGAAGGAAGCTGCCGTAGCACCTGAATTACCCTTTAATGCAACACTTACCGACCACTGTCAGGATGTAAGCCATGGATATCTTGGGCACAGTGTTGACCTGACACTCGTACACTCCAGCGTCACGCAGTTGCACGTACTTGATTTGCAGTGTCCAGTTTTCCGACTTCTCCATGTGAATGACCTGCAACACATAGATAAAAGGGAGATAGAGATGTGTTCATTTTCACCAAGATAGTTCCCTCACAGCGTTAACGGGAGGATATATATCAGAATTTTTTATTTTACATATTGTTCGTAACAGATGGTGATAGAGAATAATGATAGAAAATAATCTATCTGAACAAGGTGATTATACAACGACCACTGAAGGATCTACTGTGTTCCCATGGCTGCATATGATAGTTGTTTTTTTTTAAAGTAATTATACATCGTTTGTCATCCTAACCAGAAACACAACATCCAGTTTTGCTAAAAATATTTAACGTATTCTTTGTCACAACGTAACAGTAAGTTTAGTTTTTGCAAAGATAGGTTGAATGATCTAAAGTAATATTTTATGCGTGGCTGCCGGCTGTTGCTTGCGTTTACTAATTAACCTATATATCTGCTCATTGCATTCCCAGAAAAAAAATAACTAGACTGTTCTGCAGCTTTCATCTGCCTAAAAACGGGAAATTTTTAAGGTTAAGGTTAAGGTGATTCTGGTAACTCCAGAATCAGACTTTGACTATGTTTTTGCACCTCGTTTTCTTTGTATGGCACGGTTCAGGTATTAAAAAAAAAAAACGTTACACACACACACACACACACACACACACACACACCCACACCCACACCCACACACACACACACACACACACACACACACACACACACACACACACACACACCAGATTTTGTTGGAAAAATTTCCATTGACACTGAGAATGATCCAGTTTTATGTAAATCAGAATCATGCGTGAAATGAAAGAGAGGAGAGAGAGAGAGAGAGAGAGAGAGAGAGAGAGAGAGAGAGAGAGAGAGAGAGAGAGAGAGAGAGAGAGAGAGAGAGTACACATAAGCTGTGTTGTTTGATTACGTGGTCTGCCGTTAAATATGAGTGTAAATAAAATGACAATGATGGTCCAGACACATGCCTTGGTGTATGTCTTGCAATGAGGCAATACTCGAGTTTCCTTTTGACCAAAGTTATCGCATTACCATAAACGAGTAGAGGCAGTCTGTATTCCCTTCCTTAATGACGTCGTTGGTAAAGAAATACTGAGTGCAATCTAGTTGTGTTACTACATTTTAGCTTAATTTCATTACTTGTTGCATCATTACTGTAAAAATTGTTCATTTGCTTCCCCGGGAGACATAATATTGGGTACGTTTTGGTTCGGAATCCGGTAACAATTTCTCCGGTAAACCGAAGCTGTTTCGGTCCTATTCCCGTTCTATTCAAATTAATCAAATAGTAATGGTTTTATTCACATACTCTTACTTGTAATAAGCTTTTAATTCTACCTCAGTTTCTTTATGTCAAAATCAACGGGTGCTTCCCTTTCAAAAACAGCGCCTCAGCATCCTTCAGCTACCGCAGTGTGTATTGCCTAAGCTTTATCAAGACGAAGGGCACGTTATGCTTGATGCACTTGCCACAAATGCAGAAAAAACACTCAGCTACCCAACGCATTAAGGAATTGAAGAAAGAAAACAAGGGAGAGTGTTCCATAGTTTACGAAGGAGAGAAAAAAGATTTGGACAGAATGAGAATAAGAACAATAATATTTAATAAAACAGTAACATGAAAGCTGCGGTATAAGATAGCAAATGATGCAACACGTGAATAAACTGTATGAGATTGCATTAAAGAAGAGGAGTTTAGACAGGGAGTGTACGTGAATAAATCATGTGGGTCTCTCTCTCTCTCTCTCTCTCTCTCTCTCTCTCTCTCTCTCTCTCTCTCTCTCTCTCTCTCTCTCTCTCTCTCTCTCTCTCTCTCTCTCGCTCTCTCGCTCTCATCCCTTCGCTACCTACCCGTTAACCTCCTCATCTGCCCCATCCTTCATAATCTCCTCTGGGTTCGTTATATTTCTCCTCTGCTTTATTTTGCCATAATACCAGTGCAACTTTTTTTTTTCTTCCTATGCGTATATATACAAATTTCCAGGATAGAGAATTTTTACTAATAATCAATTCATGAAATATATGACAAATGCTGGCTTTTGAAAGATATTGGATTGTATTGGCAAGTATGGATTCGGTATGGCATGATTCGGAAGAGCAAAATCCGTTTAGTTTCATTCTTATTACAGACAAACCTTTCTAGATTTTTGTATCATACTGTTGTTGACAAATTCAAATTAGGCAAATCAACAGTAATATTGTTAATACAATGTGTAATTATCTAGGTGTAGGGGCAAGACGCTTTGATTCACTAGTAGTAACCTATGTCCACTCTGTAGACGATCTATTTATAATGATCCTTTGCTTTCTGTCACTCATATATATATATATATATATATATATATATATATATATATATATATATATATATATATATATATATATATATATATATATATATATATATATGTTGGAAAGTTTATGCATATGTAGTAATACGAAACTCTTATATCTTATACATTGTTTTATAGAAAAGTCCTTCGCTAAATGGTTTTGGGACTTTTCTATTATCAGTAGCTAACGATTTAGTTTTATCATGAAAAAAAATTCTTGCAAAAGAAAATGCTCATATAAAAGTGTTTAAATTTCATCCATTGAATTTCTAATCAGATAATAGCGTTTCAGATGATTGCTAATTTTGTGCCTCATTAGTCTTTCAACAATTTTACGAAACTATGGATGTTAAGCTGATGAGCATATGATTTCCAGGAATTTTCTCTCTCCAGTATGAGAGTAGGAGGTGAAGGCAGCTTTCTTCCATTCACTAGGGACAAGGTACCTGTTGCAGAAATATAATACGTAAAGAGATATAGATAGATAGAGAGAGAGAGAGATAAAAACATACAGGAATCCTAAATAACTTATCTTTTCCTCTATTTATAAACAACCAGATAAATCTAGCAACTCCAAGTTTTTCATTTGCAACTTGATAGCTCCTTTGCAATTAGATCAAACTTTAGCAGCCGGGTTCTCAGCGACCATTGGGCCACGAGGGTTGTTGGTTCCTTGTTAACAAAGCCACTTGGCGACTCAGGTTTCTCTTCATTTAACCGAAACTTAAACCCCGCCCACGAGTTTTCCCAGGGCAGTGCTCGTCCCCCGTCCCTCCAACCCACAACACGCCGGGGAAGAGGCAGGTTCCTCTGGTCGGCGTTATTGAGCTCTAGGTCGTAAGAATGCAGTTACGTCAATATGGTGAAGCGTTCATTGAATTTTCTCTGCATTCTCTCTTTCTCTCGCTTTTTCTTTTTTTCGCTCTCCCTCTCAATTATTTTTGTTACTTTTACTCATGATTCTATGCACACATAAGCCAGATCCATAATCATTATATATTCCCCTTTACATATATTTTTTTCTTCAAATTAGGTAAGTAAGTGTACGAAGTTAACAATACTTGGATATTTAACACCTATAAAAAAAATATATATCTTACATATCATTCAACATCCTATTTTCTGTATTTAACCCCTTGTACAGTTTTCATCTGTGGAAGAAAAACGTACAACGAATAAAAACGTTTCAATCCTTTACCCGGAAGCGCTGGTCTGAGGCGAACACTACCATGCCAGAGGTGAGCACGTGCAGGTCCCTCTTCCTGATCCACGACACTTTCTGTGGGACAAATTAATAGAATTAGAAACTTTAAAAGAAGAAAACAAAGAAAAATCTTTTCAAATTCGCTCAACCAATCTTCTAACAATCAGAAACATTATTATCGTTTTATGCTATTGGAAAACCGGTCAAAGGCAATAAAAAACGTTATTAAAAAAAAATACACTTGTGATTGCCGGTTCCGTATAGAAGAAAGAGTATTGTTAAAAAGGGAAGTCAAATTAGGGTTGCAAGTGTTTTGATACACCTCTCTTAAATGATTTCAAGTCGTAGGAAGGTGGAAATTATGTACCCTGTTTTACATACATAAGGGTAACAAGACATGGTTTTCACAATAATAATAAGTAAACTTCCTCTTTCTCTCTTGTGGACGAATATGAAAGGAAAGAATTACGAGATTAAAGCTGCGAGAGAAATAAATCATAATGTGGAAAGTATTATTCAGGGTATGCATATAAAGAAAGATGATATGAAATGTGTTGTAGATGAAATCAAAATGTTTTGAAAGAAAGAAAATATTTTTGGATATATGCATATGATTTAGAATAGAAAAAGCGTGACAATTGCGAATTTCATGTTGAGAAGTTTAATATTATGAAAAAATATGTTATTCTTAATGTCAAACGAGGAGAGAGATAAATGAATAGATATATAGATAAATAGAGAGAGAGGGAGAAAGAGTTAAAGCGAGAGAGAGAGAGAGAGAGAGAGAGAGAGAGAGAGAGAGAGAGAGAGAGAGAGAGAGAGAGAGAGAGAGAGAGAGAGAGAGAGAGAGAGAGAGAGAGGAATGAGAGAAAAAAATTACGTAAGGATAAGAATTGTCTATTCCACATAAATCTCATGAGACACATTAGTTTAGTGCTTTTGTATGTCAATTTAGTTCAAATATTGAAATTTCTTTGTACTAATATTGTTGGAAGTCAGTCTGCCTTTCTGTTTGTCTGTCTCACTACAAAATTATCCGACTTCACAAAAAATACATTGAGGTTTCAAAATAACGTAAGAAAATTGCAAATGCCTTTGAATTTAAACAGAGATAAGGAAATGTTCTCAGTGCATGTTTAAGTAAGAATTATCTAACATTTTACTAAGAAGATACATAGAGACAATAATAATAATAATAATAATAATAATAGTAGTAGCAATATTAATGGTAATCTATCTATCAATCTATTATACCTGGCTGATAATCCCAATAAAAAAAAAGTTACCGAACAATGTGTCTGTATAGGTTTCCGGAAAAAATTTAACTCCTGTCTCCCTCTACACCTTATATCTTAATAGGAAGAAACAATATAGAAGAGGGGCTCCCCATCCCCTTTGCTCCGTCCCTTTCAGTTCCATAAAGTGACAATAATCTTCCAACTTAGGCGCTGATGCCAAGCCAGGTTCCCCTATCACATGGTTAATAATAGTAGTGTCGATAATATTGATAATAATAATAATGATAATAATAATGATAATAATAATAATAATATTAATAATAATAGTGATAGTAATAATGAAGATAATAATAATAATAATAACAATAATAATAATAATTATAGTAATAACAATAGTAATAATGATGATAATAATAATGATAATAGTCATAATGAAATATTTATTATTATTATTATTAATATTATTATCATTAATATTATTATCATAAATATTATTACTATTATTACTGTTATTATTATTTCTATTATTATAATTACCATCATCATCAATATCATTATAAAGTCTCTATATATTTTCTTTGTAAAATATTGGATAATTCTTAAACACGCACTGCAATTTCGGTGGTTTCACCTTGCACAAGAAAGGCTGTAACATTAGAAGCGACTCTGTATCTATCTATCTATCTATCATTCTGTCTATTTGTCTATCTACAATATCTATATCTATTGGTCTGCATTACTTATGTACTTGATGGTAGATTAGTTCAATATGATCAGTTATGTTCCTTACAATGCTTCATTATTTTTCATTATACAGGTAGCGTGTGCTGTTGATGAGGAAATAAATTTGCATTTTATGAGAAGATGCAAAGTCGGCCATGATGAGTGAGTGGGAAAGGTCTCTCATTTTTCTTTATAGACACTGGAAAATTATCTGATGATGGAAGATAATTTAGCTGGAGAGTGAGGCGTAAGTGCTTAATAGTCTGATCCTCTTGTCTCGATCAAGAGTAATGGTGGCATGAAAAATTACTTACAATCATACTCTTTGACGGCTGCTTTATCGCCGCTCAAAGGGGAACTAACTTTATCTTCGTGTGTCATCAGTCTGTGCTCAGGGAGAATGATTGGCAGCAAATAAAAGAGGTTTATCGATACCCTTAACAGAAAGTAAATTAAAAGATGGATGTTTGATATCTTGTTATTCATTTCAATTGAACTTAAATCGTGTTTTGAGAAGCATTCCACCACAAACACGTATTGAGAGGACCAAGTTCGTGTTTCTGATCTCAGCATTTTGGTAGAAATACCTTAGTTTTCATTGCAAACAATTATGTTGGTAATAGCCAATCAGGGGCCGAAGTGAGGCAGTTAGAGGAGAATTACAACCTCTTTGAGAGCACCTACCGCTGCAGCAGCTCGTCTTGTTATAGATATCGGAGACTGAAGCAAAATTTGGGTTTAAAACTGCATGGAAAGTTTGGGTAGTTGGTTTGAATTAGTGCATGTCTTTCCCATCGCTTTGTCTTGCAAATTATCTGCTCGAGTCCAGTGCTGGGTCTCGCTAGGGACTCTTTTATGAGGAGAGAGAGATGAGGCTCCTCGCATGCTGCAGGATCTCATGTGAAGGGCAATCAACTAAGAAATGGAAAGAGGAAAGATAGACCTGAAAGGGCGGGCACGGGAATCAAGGAAGTCGTGAAGGAGGCAGTTGGGAAAGGTGCCAACTGGGAATGATGCCAAATGGGGAAAAAAAAACGTTTATTAGATATCCAGCCAGGGAAGTGTTTGGCTGAACTCAGGACATGAGGAAGAGAAGACCACCTGGCGCGTTGTATTAACATTCCCATCTGTAATACTTAGTTCTGAGTTCCAAGGACTTCTTAATGGGGGAGGTAAGTTTGCTCCTGTAAGGGGAATACAATTATGTGTGACCTTGAACAAATTGATAAATGACCACTGAAAATCTTGTAAGAATAATATGAAGGTTAGAGAAGCTATAAATGAAAAGGATGGCCTCTAAATGTATAATCATAATTCTGATTCAAGAACAGTATTATACTCTACAACTTATTCCATACATGGGCATAATATTTTGTTATTAATTAGTTTCACTTAAGTGCTAAATGAAGTATTAAGGGAAGGTAAAGGACATAAACCACGCTGCCTTCCCACGATACTACTCAATTACTTTGGCCTCTAAGCTTGTGGCGAATATAGGCTATTTATTGGAGCTTGAAATGAATGTGTGTGTGTGTGTGTGTGTGTGTGTGTGTGTGTGTGTGTGTGTGTGTGTGTGTGCGTGTGCGTGTGTGCGTGCGTGGGTGGGTGGGTGGATGTATGGCAAGGCAGGGCGCTACTTCATACCAGAGACATCAGTGCACCTTTTTCCCCTTTCATGAGCGTGTAGTGTACCCACAGCTACCACGATGCTAATAATATCTACTACTGGGATACATACGTAGACCACACCACTGCACTGACAACGAATGGTGATGAAAATGTAGAGAAAAACAATTGCAACATATGTAAAGTAAAGATGTAAAAAAAGTAAAAAAGTAAAAAAGTAAAGTAAAAAAGTGTAAAATATTATATAAAATGTGTCTTTTTGAGGAAGCCGAAAAAAAAATTTTGCAACTGTTATATGTTTTCTTTTTTCTTGATGATAGTCTTTGATGACAACTGCCATGGTTTCAAAATGTATCATGACATGCAGCCAAGTTTCAAAATGCATATACCTGAGGAATTCAATTGTTTTTTTTATCTCCAGTGACATGTAGTATGAACAAAAAAATTCTTATTCTTCTCTTTATATTATTTTGTGTGAAATCTAAAACTTTCTAGGATACCAAAAGAAAAATCACTGTGAACAGCATTATTCATCCGCAAACCATCCATCCTCGTCTTAACTCAAACTATTTTATACAACTGCAACATATGACTTGAATATCATTACAACGAATTGTTACCACGGTATGCATCATTTCATATAGAATCAACGAAACTAATAGAATAAAGCAAAGACAGCGAGGGAAAAACTCATAGCCAGTGTTGAACAAATAACTCAGATGACGCAGTTTTCATAAATGTTTACCCAAAACTATTGTACCTACTTTGCTGGATACCTTCTTTATGATATGACAACATTTAAATTTTTTTCTTCTGATATATGGTGAGCTACAATGTCAGTGCAGTTAACATGTAGTATTGCAGTACTTGTAATACACCAAATGGTAGGGGTAATGTACTGACGTTACATGTAATGATAAATAATGTTACATAATAATTTGTTCTAGTATTTCACTCAAAACTCACTCAACTCAACTCACTCAACCACGGAAAGGGAGAATCATGCAGCATGGGGAGGTAAATATGGCATGAAAATAACGAGGAAGACAGGTGAACAATACCAAAATTTAAGAGGAACTGTTTTCTCCCTTGTTTATTGTTATGGTTCGTCTTATCTTCCTGGGCAATGAGCGACGGCCTGGCTCTGTTACCTGCCAGAGAGAGAGTTAGATGCGGAGGGGGATAGAGGGGGAAACACCCACCTAGAAAAGAGGGTCATTGAACTCATGTCTATGTTACTAAATATTATAAACTTTCAGATTTCTGGGTTAAAGTAATGAGTAGG
>JAPQNM010000003.1:31566038-31576038 GCA_029783475.1 Metacarcinus magister | reverse complement strand
GCCTTTCATCTTGGCCGTAATGGATCTACGGGTTTTAACGTTTGCACTTTTTTATGGTATCTCCAAAAAATTTTCAGATCTAGAGTGCGGCGAGAGAGAGAAAGAGACACAGAGAGAGAGAGAGAGAGAGAGAGAGAGAGAGAGAGAGAGAGAGAGAGAGAGAGAGAGAGAGAGAGAGAGAGAGAGAGAGAGAGAGAGAGAGAGAGAGAGAGAAGGGGAAAAAATTACTTTCCATAATACATGGAAATGATGTGTCAAGAGACTCTCATAATTTTATTATGAAAGTAAAAAGGATTTGTAAAAATAGAATATTTGGCGGTTGTGACAAAATCAATTCTAACACATAAATATTAGTCTAAGTTTTAACTTATACCACAGAAAAACTCTCTTTTTGAGAAATGTCAAAGCTCCAGAAACAATGGTTTACATTTGTATTAACATATTCATGTAATTAACTATTTAGCAGAAATATTAGCTATAATAATACGTTGCTGGTCAGTAAATGGCTCGGTAAACATGGCTAAAAAAATGTTCGTGGGCGTCAGCAAGTATGATGGTGATTAACACTACTTCCGGCCAGACATGGAGGAAACCAGACTCTCTATTGTTATGTGGCAGGAGCTTCCTCTTAAATTCCACACTGCAAAATACCACAGTGACCATCATGGCAGAATATATGAACACCTGTTCTCACCTGGGAGGCAAGACAAACCAGTGGGTGAAGGAAAACAAGCATCAGACACCAAGGATTGGCACAGAGCACATGGAAACATTGGCCCCATGTTTCTGGGTTCTCGATGTCATGGACCAGCACGCAGTAATAACGAAGGCAACAACCATCAAGCAAATGTCTGTTGGTCTTGTATGAATGGTGAGATTTTACACTGTATTCGTCCTTTCTTTTGAGGTTTGGATCAGGAGAAAAAAGATGGAGCTGAGGCCTCGATGATGGCCATTAGATGTGATTGATAACATTCAATGATTCGTCCATCAGTGTGTTATAGTGTGGAGGTGACCGAGAACAAAAAGAAAACACTGGAAAGCATGTGTCTCACTGCAAAGCGAAACTCGGAAATACGGCACAAACATCGGGATTCCAGTAATTTTTTTCTAAGCGGACGACATGGCGCTCTAGCATTTTTAAGGTTATGTGATGTACGAGTGAGAAGGAAAATAAAACGCTATGTAGACACTGGAGTGCTCGCACTGATACATCCCTTGAACCATTAGCCATCAGGTAAATAATGACAAGTTTCTGAGCGTGATATTCTTGGTGTGTCAGATTTTCTTTGAAATTCTAAAGTAAATATATTTTTTCTGGTGACTGGCAATTGTGCTAATTCACTTTGTTAGGTTTATTTATTATAAGAAGGTAAATTTTTTAATCGCTATTGTAGCTATCAGATAAGTATATATAATTAGGCCATATAACTGATGTATACAAGATGTCTACATCCGAACTTAACTGTTATCATTTTCAAGCATGAAAAATATGCGTAACTTAAAGGTCATACAAAATATTGTTAAAAAAGTACCTTAGATAACCCATTTAAAATAAGCCCAAATATGTTGCATTGCAAACAAATCTGACCTGCATGAAATAACGATTAGAGAGAGAAAAAAGAAAAAAAGAATGTTTGTGTGTGTGTGTGTGTGTGTGTGTGTCTGTGTGTCTGTGTGTCTGTCTGTCTGTCTGTGTGTGTGTGTGTGTGTGTGTGTGTGTGTGTGTGTGTGTGTGTGTGTGTGTGTGTGTGTGTGTGTGTGTGTGTGTGTGTTCCCAATCTTCTTTACGCTATTTTACTTATTTATGTGTCTACATTTACTTATTTTTACTGATACAATTACATTTTCATTTAAGTGTCTAAATCCCCACCACCACCACCACCACCTCCTCCTCCTTCATCCGCCCAGTTCTGTTATTTTATGGTGTGGTAGCAAGGTAGTGTCAGTCTGAACAATTATTTTACACGGGCATCTGAGTGGAAAATAAGAGTAGAAAGAGTGCGATGAAACATGATATCCGGTAATGCTCCAACACGTCATTTTACATCCGCCACCACACAATACCATCACCACCATGACGCTTTACCTTGTGTTATTCTTGCAAATAAACAATACATGAACTGCCTTCACATCTGCTTTAACTGATGATCATTACTCATCTGTTCAGCCCATGAAGTGTGAAGCTAGACAGTTTAGTTTCGTATTATGTGCTTAACGTTTCATGTTTCCACGATAGTACGACTTGTATTTTAGCTCACTAGGTGTACACTCATGTTCTCTCCCTTCTCTTTGCACCTAAATAGATAGCCTGGCTGGTAGTGTTGTTTTTGAAGGGACTTGTTAGTTGGTCTAGTAGTGTACTTATACTTTTGAGTATCGATCACTCGTTGCAGTAGTACACGAATCAATATGAAACTTTATATTGAGAGTTCAAACGCTACTGATCAAAAGTCGGTGACCCTCTTGTCTACTGGAAAGCTACTAAGCAATTAAACAAATGCCGCTGATTACCTATGGGGCGGACGTCACTACCTACCTTCCATCCGTCTGATGATCCCCCTTAACGACCAATTAAAGCTCACTCTCTCCCACCAGCCCTTCTTTTAGTCAGATTAACCTCCAAACATGATTTTCTGTTTCTTCATATCTCTCTTTCTATGTATTTCTTTTTCTTTCTCCTTTGTGTATCTTTCTTTACTATATGTCTACTCTCTCGTTTTTTCTACTTGATAGTACTACTACTACTACTACTACTACGTACAGTATCACCAGTATTCTTACTGTGGTATAGTTCTTGGCTTGTAGCCTAAATGTTGTGAGTTCGATCCTGGCCCACGGCAGCTGAAATTGGTGAGAGAGGTAAGCGCTCTCTTATTAACCCTAGCAGAACTATAGTCACCTAGTTCGGGAGGATCATTTAATCAGCTTTAATCTCACTACTACTACTGCCATTACCACTAGTGTTATTAATATTACCAGTAATTCTATTGTTAACACTTGTAGTACTGTAACACTCATACTTGAATCCGTGATAATAACCATAAAGGAGGGTAGCACCTTTATTGAACAGAGCTAGCTTAGAGCCGTCTATGTGAATAACACTTTACATTTTAGCGGTCAATTTAAGGGTTATCTCATGCACAAACACATCAGCGGAGACGTGTAACTCAAAGGACAAGACGTATTTTATCGTGAAGTCTGATCCTAGCTCACGGTAGCTTCTTGGTAAGAGGCATAGCGCTCTCTCGCGCTAACCCTACTACCTACCTAGTTCAGGAGAATTATTTAATCACCTTTTTAATTTCCTTAAATATTTTACGTTGACCATCATTCACACAAGTATTTACCGTAGCACCTCTCTGATTTGAAAAACATCATAGGGAAGGGTGTAAACTTTTTTTTTCTCTAAGAGTATGTATATCATATCTTGTTATACATTTCAGAATTTAACCTTGAATCGCATGGCTGCAGCAACATTCTAATTGGCAAGATTAAGTAGATAGCAATCTTCTTACTAGATAGATGATCTAATTACAACTAGGTATATTCATTAGGGAAAGCTTCGTGTTCAACATCCCCGTCTGCGTTCGAACGTCTGAATAAAGTTAAGTGAGAATGAAACGGTAGCTGGATATTCACTTATCGGGTAACAGTGTGTGGGAGGAGTAGTGAGGCAAGGAGGGGATGGCACGTTAACCATCCCCCCCTCCCATTACCTCTCCCGCCTTCCCCTCCTTCTCACAGGTAGTGGGTAAGTAAGTGTCTGGCTGCTGCTTCGCACTCCCCTGTTTCGTACCAACAAACCGCACGTTCGAACAAGTAGGTGTATAACTCGAAACTTTCCCCGGCTGATACTTACTGCTAGGCTCCGGGGAGAGAGAGAGGGAGAGAGAAAAAAAAAGTCTGGCGCTAGGCTTGTATTTCGAGTTAAGCGAAAAATAGATTTACATATTTCTGTTCAAGGACACTGAATCCCACAGCAAGCTATTTATTCACTCTAAGGTATCAACCACAAATTGCTCGTCTCAGTTGCACTAGTACTTTTAACTAAGCTTTATTGGCAAGACGATTGGAACGTTATGTTTTATTTACTTGTTACAAATGAAGGGATGCTATTTGCTACGTGTTATGCAATGTTGAATGTTAAAGTAGGTTAATGTCACAGTGTAATAGGTGTAAATGCAGTACATTCTTAACTGAAAGAATAGAGTCAATATAAATCAGAACAATTGGAAGCTTTTGTTAATCACTTTATTTTACTACGTTGATTGTTTTCATATTAATTGAATATTTTTATATGATGCAGATTTTTTTTTAATAGTGGATGATGTGCTTTCAGAATTACTCTTTAAAACTAAAAGCTGCATCGTTTGCAAGGAAAAGAAAATATTGCATTGTCGTCGAAACACATGATAAAAAAAGGAAAGATATATATTAATTGGAAAATGTGTTATAATCAAACATTTACTTCTGTTCTGTCTTACACACTTTCAATGTAAAATATAATGTATTATGAGCCACTGTCTCGTGATCATAATTGTGTTTTTATAGCATTGTAGTGCATAATTATGTACTTAACTGCATTCTTAGATTTATAACAAGTATGTAAATCAGCTTAGATAACAAGTTTTTAAATCACTACCCACAGCGTCAAAATACAAGAGGCACTTTTTATCATCATCTCTACTTTATGAAGAGAAAGTCTGTTCTTTACACCTCATATAAAAAAATTTAAAAAAAAACTGCATAAATAACTTGATATTTTAAAAGTCTTAGACGTGGCTTCATCCCCGTCCGTCTAGACTCTAGAGTGTTGCGAGGCCAGACCGGCGACGGTGCTGCCACCTCTAGGGAGTGCGTCTGAATGATGCAACTTGTATCATAAATATTATCCCTTGCTGTTGTTTTCTCAAATTTATGAACTGGTATGATGACAGTAGCCATGAGTAACGGTGTGACTTTACTTATCAAGATATTTTATTCAGTTAACAAAAAAAAGAGAAGACAGTACGGGTGTGAGTTTATTAAGTGTACTCTATTCATAAGATAAAACTTATATTAAAGATGGTATCACACTTAGCTATGTAGACGTTAATTTACAGTATCTCTCTCTCTCTCTCTCTCTCTCTCTCTCTCTCTCTCTCTCTCTCTCTCTCTCTCTCTCTCTCTCTCTCTCTCTCGCTCTCGCTCTCCTTATCTCTCTCTCTATCTCACAACAGCTGGGTTGAAAATAGTTCGCGTGGCTGTTAAAGCAGATTGCAAGTGGTTTAGTGGCATGTATTATATTGATGCCACATTGTCTAGATAAACGTGGATCCCTTGAAGCCAAGTTATAAGTACTTCACACCCGTCCGAGCCAGGCTACAGGATGCATTTATTCTACATGTAATCACGTTGTCATTGGCTCTTTATTCCTCAACTAGCTCTCTCCAAAATGATACCCACCTTTCTTTTTTCTTCTCCTTCCTCTTCTGCTTCTTTTTTTATTAGTATTACTATTACTACTGCTACTATTCCTACTTATACTACTACTTCTATCACCACCACCACCATCAACACTACCACCAACACTACTACTACTATTACTACTCCTACTACTAATGTTACTACTACTAATAATAATAATAATCAAGTAAATAGACATGCTGGGTGACCATGACCCCCAAAACCAGTCACCCAGCATACCCAAACTGCTCGCTTCAGTATGGGTAGTTGCTGCAAAACACATTGCCTTGTCGTCCGAAGACAATCTGAATCATTGAGTGAAGGATACTGCCTGATGAGTCTTGTACCTCCGATTGAACAAACACACACACAAACATACAACAGCTCGTTTAAAATAAGTTATCACCTAAGCCATTAATATAACTTTTAAGTATACTGGTGTTACTAAACCTTCATAATGTCTTCTAGGATTCAGATCACCATTATAGTTTCTAACGAATAAATAGATTGGTGGTGAAATATATATTGTATGCCTAGCTAGCCTTGAGGTCTCGACAGATGCCAGCGGAGCATCGGGGAGGGTAGGGAAGTCGGTGTGGTTATACTTCCATCCATCTGAACACTACAAACTACAGCCACACCTCACCTCACCTCGCCCATCCCTCGCGCGTTCATGTATATTTTGTGGTGTTAATACCGTGTGTTAAGAAGAGGATTTCCGCCTGTTACCAATTACATATTACCAGCGCTGCTATGTAAGTGTTAATACGTAGTTACAATGTTAGTTATATATACCTGTCTTCCTTCCTTCCTCCTTCTATCAACTTTATGAAAGTTTGGTAATAGAAACTTTAGTAGCATGAGTGCAAGAGGGAGATGAAGAATGGATGAAGAGAGTGCGAGGAAGCCCAGCAAGCAGTGTCCACCCGTCTGTGCGTGCGTGTGTGTGTGTGTGTGTGTGTGTGTGTGTGTGTGTGTGTGTGTGTGTGTGTGTGTGTCTGTGTCTGTGTGTGTGTGTCTGCGTGTGTGCGTCTGTGTGTGTGTATCTGTGTGTCTGTTACCATTGTGTTTTATTTATTCTTGACAGTCATTTAGCAGAACTGTAAGAGGTTAACCTGACTGAGATGCATTAAGGAGACAAAAAAAAAAAAATGTAATTCATTATTTGTGTATTGAATTGTTTGTCTTGTGATGCCTTGATATCGTTGTAGTTAATAGAGTAAGTGTAATTATATCATTATGTTTTGTATTTTCTTGTGTTGATTAAGTTCAGATGATTTGAAACAAAGTACTTTTAATAAACTCAAAACACAAGGCATCAACAACCTCAATAGTCAGATTTAAAATACAATAGTGTCGCATTTTCACTGTGTCGTTAAAGTGTCGTTAAAAGGGGTGAGGGCGAAAGGGTGGGAACACTTCCTTGTAGAAACTTTTCTATCGAAAAAACAATAAAAAAAGAAAATGGATATATATTTTATCGTTCATTTAAAAGATATTACACTATTTGCAGTAGTTCTTTTTATAGATTTCCTATGTATCAATTTATTTATTATTTTATTTCGTTTCTTGGGTGCCACATGTCGCATTTACGGGAAAGTGTAATTTTATTCCTTGCAAAGCGTATAATCTTATTTTGATAACCACAAAGTTTCAATTTTAATTTCCACAAAATAACTATCGTAAATAATTACTATGACGGGGAAGATTATTTTTTTCTTCATAACTTCTTCCAATGCAACAATTTTCAACCTCCGCAGTTTTGTCCGGTTGTGTAACACATAATCCATTCAGTATTGAAAAATATTAATGTAAGCAACTTAAATGGCAACGAGTACGTGCTAAGGAGTAAATATCTTTACATGCACATTAGTTTAAAATTGCGCTGTTTAGCTTGAATATGCAGTTAGGAAGCACCAGTTGGGAGATGGTGGTGGGAATGTATGAAAAGTGTTTCCATCAACCACATAATGTTTGTTCACTACCTCTGTGATACACTTAGCTTCTCACAAGTTTGTTACAGTGTTCAAAACTACTATTTACACTTTCAGTTATGGCAGAATTAAAGCAGCTGCACAACAGAGTCCTCTTCTCACACCCGGCTCTTCACGACCATTTGCTAACGACAATGTACAAACCTTTCTTTGGCTTTAATTCACATTCTGACAGCGATGACAACGTGTAATGTGCCATTCACTGTGCTCATCACAGCTGTTCCGTAGCCCGTTTTTTGTTGACAGCAGAATTTATGCTAGAATAATCATGATTTAATGTTCAAGCAAGCATACCATACATGCTACAGTGGGATGAAAACAGAAAACAAGATAAAATCGTAGTAATTTTTTATTAAGAACTTATAATACCAGCCTGTCGGTTTTACTGTAGGAAATAATTATCATTTCCATATTGATTTCTTTGCTATCTGTGCTTCTTGGGATGATCTTCATCACTTATACGTGGCACGGGGAAAGGCAAGTCAGTTATGCTGGTTGTCCTGCTTGCATTTGTGATGAACGATGTTTGTATGGTCTGACACTACACATAACATGGTGAAGTATACATCTGAATGTTGTTATTATATAATGTCAATTGACGATATTCTAACCAAATAAAATTTCACAACGGTCATAAAGCTGTTACAATTCTGCTGTGTGTATTTTGCAATGCTGTCATGTGCTTACAAATATCTGCTTAGGGAACAAAATACTAAGTTGATCCCAAAGTTTCGTACAAGCCTCTTTAGGCATCACTTTGACGTGACGCTCAATGGAAAAAGTTTCACTGGTCACTGCGAAATTATTGTTGAGAATTAGATTTGACTGAAGCATGGCAGAAGTATGAAATGCAACTGTAAAAGGAAACTTAAAAAGAAAAGAAATTTGACTTTTCAAGGAATCAAAAAATGTAGTAGCATCTCTAACGTACAATTTCATCTGCCGTCCGAGAAATAACATGTTTAAGAAATCTATCAATTTCCTTGATTTTCCAACTCCAATACTTCTTACCAATACTCCAATACTTTCCTTTGAAGCAGTAAGAAAAACCTTAGTTATCGCATTGAGTTCGCTCACTCTTCTTTAAGTGAGCTGCAGATTCACCATCACTCACCATGAACCAGAAGTGCAAGGACAGAGGCAGCGAAAAGGTTAAAAGTCAGATCCGTGAGGCGCATGACGGCCGTGTCTGCCTTGACCTTGTTGCTGGTTATTCGTTCACTTTTTTCAACTATAACACTCCAAAATATAGTAGTTTATAGAATAATTAATATCGCGAAAGAACTTACCGTGTTGACAGTGTACTTACATTCATACATAAACACAGAAGTCATCAGCAAGAATGAAAACAGTGATATTATGGACTGCCGTTATTTGTTCCCTTCGACAGTAAGGCTACTTCTGTACAATATTTGCCATTAAATAAAAGTAAAAACTACCAAGAGCAAGAAACAGCAGTGTTAGACAAGTCTTATTTGAAATGCTGAAATTCATAAAGCAGACCACTTCTGTAAAATAAGATGGTGTACGCCTCAGCACATGGCAGACTTCATGAATATTCTCAACTACCACACTAAGAGAGTCGTGGTGCCCTCACAGAAGCACTGCGGCCTTCTGAGTGAAGGTGAACAGCATTAGTTAGTGCCTTTGGTTGTACGTGAACACTGACAGTGATGCATCGACGCCCTCAAGATTGACTCAGCTGCTGAACATGCTTTGTATTATTGTTTTGTAGTTTAGTATGCATTTATAGTTTTATTGCGTCATTTAAATTAATTAGAACTGTTATTACAATACAATATCCCAGAGCATATCTTGGATTCATGTCAAACATTAATTTCGAATGGAAATTAGACTTGGCCGATATTATGTAACAGAAGCATCCGCTGATTTATGATCAACGCCTTGTAATGGGAGATAATGAATCTACCAAGTACCAAAGTAGAAAAGAAATATTGATATCAGGTGGCTGGGAGTTTTTTTCGGGGATGGGCGTGGCCTATATAACGTCAATAAAGTAGTAAAGAGTATCAATAAGCTACAAAGGTGAAACTCATTGAGTGTCCAATGGTACTGAAAGAAATTGTGAAAGTTAAGCGAGTTTCTTTTTATCATAACACATTACATTGAAAAATAGAAGTGTGGAGGATGCTAACCTTACTCAATCCACTAGGACGGAATGTTCTTTTTATCAGTTTTTTCATCCACAATGAAAATCCTTTTATGTTTTGTTCTGAATCACCGAATAATACTTACATTTCTTGTTTCAATATGAACCTGGTACAACGTTTCCATGACTTAAACAAGAAAAAATCATGACTTTCAATTTTTTTATACGTAGCAGAAAAACGTTTGAAGGTTGTCCCAGGCATTAATAACCATCACAGTGTTCAGGGGAGCTGTACATTTATTCCGTGCCTTATCACTAGTTAGTCTGCACCTGCCGGCGATACGCAGCCCAGCACACTAGACTTTATTGATGCTGTCACTCATGTCGCGTCGCGGACTGAAGTAATCGGCTGCCCTTCTCAACCTCTGTGCAATTGGTGAGTGTGACT
>JAPQNM010000003.1:31533538-31543538 GCA_029783475.1 Metacarcinus magister | reverse complement strand
AATTACTTATGATATATATTTTTTTATCTTCAAAAACCACCTTTTTAATACAGTTTTGGTTGTAGTACTCTAAATAAAGCCACTGTGGAACCTCTTATGACTCTAGTAGGAGATCCCGTGAGAGATTATTGATCTTTATGACGGTCTTGAAAGCACTGTCAAGAGAGAGAGAGAGAGAGAGAGAGAGAGAGAGAGAGAGAGAGAGAGAGAGAGAGAGAGAGAGAGAGAGAGAGAGAGAGAGAGAGAGAGAGAGAGAGAGAGAGAGAGAAAAAAAAATAAGGGAGGCGAGACCTGCTTTTTTCCTGTTTGCTCAGGACTAAGCTGTGCTGGGGAACACCTCACTGCCACACTTTTTAACACACACACACAGACTGGATTTTAGGAATAAACACTAATACCAGCGACTTTAATTTCAAGTAAGATGAATTAAAAAAAAAAGATGTTCTTATATGTGTATGAATGGAGGTAATGAGGTGTCAGTAGAGATGTGTTTTTGTTAATGTATATGACCACTCGTTGAATCCACACTGAGACGGATATTGGATGACGTTATTTCAAGGTGATCGATGTGATGTTATGTTATGTTAACCTTCCCTTCTCTTAACTAGAAGTGTTGCTGTAATTGACTTCAACTCACACCAGTTCTGACCTCTGTGTGTGTGTGTGTGTGTGTGTGTGTGTGTGTGTGTGTGTGTGTGTGTGTGTGTGTGTGTGTGTGTGTCTGTGTATCTTATCTATTGATCTGTGTCTACCCTTTTGTATATCTGTCCACTTGTCTCTCATCTGTCTGTGTGTCTAGTTTTCCTCTCTCTCTCTCTCTCTCTCTCTCTCTCTCTCTCTCTCTCTCTCTCTCTCTCTCTCTCTCTCTCTCTCTCTCTCTCTCTCTCTCTCTCTCTCTCTCTCTCTCTCTCTCTCTCTCTCTCTCTCTCTCCTATATTGCATTAATGCAAGTATTCTTTTCTTTCTGTTCGTTTCCTAATCCCAAGACCGAGGAAAAGCTTTATCAATTCGTAATAGATGTTAACTTAATTTGCTTCTTACGTGCGGATGTAGGTCTGTTGGGAAATCTTGGGCTGCTCATTGGAGGACTAGCATTGAAGAAAAGTTATATTTTTGGTAGTTTCGTGGAAAGTCCGGGAGGTTTTTTAGCGGGTTAGAGTCAGTTGGTGGTTGTGTTTTTTTTTGTTCAATTAAATATGATGGCAGCGAGGCAATAACATAATTTGCTCCCTATTCATGGTGAGTCTAAATGCAAGTAGATTTTGTTTTGAAGAGAAATGTTGTTTGGGAGTAACTCACTGTAAAATATTAGAATGAGATGTAAGATGATATAAGGAAAAATCATCTGAATAAGAAATTTCGTAGCGTTATAATCTATTGTTATTATTATTGTAGGTCATAATTATTACAATAATAATGATAATTGAAATGAAAACTATATTAATAATAATAATACTAATAGTAATGATAATAGTAATTATAATAATTATAATGATAATAATAGTAATAATAATATAAGATAATAACAATGATAATATTAATAGTGACAAAAGCAATAACAATAATAATTATAATAGTAATATGAAAAGAAGAAGCATCAGAAAAATATGAAAGGATAATCATCTATATTTTTCATCCTCACATTGTAATCAATGAACATCATCAACAGCTTAGTCAAAAATATAAAAATTCAAAATTGTATTATATCGACAGACAAAACAAGAAGTATATGGTGGTTGGTGGGTTGTCTATTGTGTCCCCATCTAGGGGACACACGGGCTATATAGAGCCCGTCAATGTTGTGCGTTGGTAATTTTGAGTCAACGCGGCGGCGGGTAAAGAAGTATATCTGTAATAGAAATGGTTCGGTAGAGGCTCAAGGCAAAGGCTGTGAAGCTGTTGGGTGTAGAGGGTGACTAGCATTAAGAAATGTATTTTACGAGTATAACAAAGCGAAATCATCAGTCAACTGGGAATATTCACACTTTAAAATAACAGTGCCATTCAGTGTTTCCCGATCATGTTACGTAATAAATGCTGACCAATGTTATTGTTATTTAGATATGTGTCACAAATACCCTTCAGTTACTTGTAGTAAGAAATAGTTTCCCCTGAAGGAATGGTGATGCTTCACATCACTGAACTCGAATGGAATTGACTCACACTACCTTATCAATAGTAAAAGCATATACGCCTAAGGTCAGTAGTAATTTGTCATTTCATGAATATGTAATTACTAACCAGTGTCCCTTTGACAACTTTTTCCTGCATATTTCATATCCTCGAAAATGAGAAAAAAAAAGAAAAAAAAATATATATATATATATATATATATATATATATATATATATATATATATATATATATATATATATATATATATATATATATATATATATATATATATATATATATATATATATATATATATATATATATATTTTCTCATTTTGCGTGCTTGCATGCGTGCTTCAATTGTGTTTGAATATTTCCTTTAAATCTTACTTGCTTTATTCATGAATAGTTAAATGGGTAAAACTAATTTGTTTTGCTTAACATTAGTGTGACATATAGTGTGTTAAAATGAATGTAATAAATAGATCAGTTGTTAGCTGAGCCTCAACAAATTATTTGGAGTGGATCGAGGTTATATAATTGTGTGACCGGAAAGGGAACCTGTCAGAAGCAGCTTGGGCAACTTGTGAAGGGAAGCAGGTATTAACGTCTCATTACGTACATAAAGTGTGTGTGTGTGTGTGTGTGTGTGTGTGTGTGTGTGTCTGTGTGTGTGTGTGTGTGTGTGTGTGTGTGTGTGTGTGTGTGTCTGTGTGTGTGTGTGTGTGTGTGTGTGTGTGTGTGTGTGTGTGTGTGTGGTGTGTGGTGTGTGCGTGTGCGTGTGCGTGTGAGAGAGAGAGAGAGAGAGAGAGAGAGAGAGAGAGAGAGAGAGAGAGAGAAAGAGAGAAAGAGAGAGAGAGAGAGAGAGTGTTTAGCACTATGTCAATTAACATACGTGCAGAGTACACAAATCATGTTGAAAATAATATGAACAAAATTGAAATATATACATCATCACACTATTACAGAACAGGTAAATAAAATGGAAAAATTTTATAATGACACGAGATAGATTTTTGACCAAGATAACAGTAAATACACTTTAGTTGCAAAGAAAACTGGTGATTCATAAATAGTAAAGTTTGAAGTAGGAATGACAGATAAAGGCAGCTTTCAGTTAATGAATTGCACAGGAAAGTAGGACATGAATCACATTTATATTATTCAGAAAAAGAGACGGTCGTAAATGGACTTGAAGCTTAAAGGGACCACCAAAAAACAAAAGACTAATAATGAAAATTGCCTAAGCGTAATGTGGATTAAGGAGAGCCTAACCCGACACCAGTACATGACTTTCCGGGGGTAACCTACTAAAAATTTAACTACATCTGTAAGCTGGTTAATTGGGGAGCATTAAGGCAAGTGTCAGGAGAGGTGCAGGGAGCAGAGGATTAGAAATTAAAGCGAGAAACAGTAGTAAGGCCAATGTGAAAAAAAATGCTTAGTACATATATTTGTTTTGATGATTTTAAATAGATGACGGAGACACTAAAACCATGATACAAGAATGAAAAGAGGAATTCACAAGAAATTGGAATTTGGGCAAACATTTCTCAGAAAGAGGAATATTGAATGCACGCGAACAATTTGAAAACGAAAAGAAAACTTGGAGGGCGAGAAAGAATAACGAGATTAATCCAACAAGGGAAGCAAAATCCGATCCAGAAGGGTTCTTTCCGCTGTAATGCACAAAAAGCTAAAGAAAGAATTGCGCTTTTAAGGACAGCGGATAATGAGTTAACAGAAAGTGGTAAGGGTAGGAGCAAAACGTTCTATGAATACTTTCCATTAATATTTTCACTAAACAAACAATAAAAATCTGATAGTAGAAGAGGATCAGATACTCATGGGGAAGAAAACACTGATATTTAGTAATGTTTCTGTACCGAGAGGAAGACTGTCTTTATGGAGCTAAACACAATTTAGAAATTCAAAATAGGTAACCAGGCTATAGAGACAGATAATGTATTGTTTTAGAAGGTTAATACATTGCTAATTGTTATTCATTTTCCTAATTGTTTGAGATCATTATAAATGGAAATCTGGGGTCCAATTTAGTAAAACGTACTTATGATTATATATATTGAACAGCGTTTCTTAACCTTTTCTCAGCTCCTCACCTTTGTACTTATGGTAGAAACACCCCCACATGCCCTTATTAGTCATGTTTTGATGTCTAAAACCTTCTTTAATTTGGTTAAACTTGCTACAGGAATATAAACTTAATAGAAAATATTGCATAATGATCTATCATATTTGTTCTAAAAAAACATAAACAAAAATCTATAAGAGAAAATGTTAATAAATTGCTGGAATAGTCACTCATGCCTAATATACATCTATGTATGTAACCTTTAACTATTTCACTGAGAACATGGTGTTTAATGCAAGGAATTGAACTAACGCTGTAAACCTTATTGCTACGACCGGGAGTAACATAAGGGCAGAGATTATCACGGGACTATATTCAGCTCTTGTCAGGTTATATATTCATTATGTTGTACAGGCTTTGTACCTTTGTTATATAATTAATATGGATCCGTTAGAGACAGTGCAGGGAGAGATGATGAAATTGATCTACTGGCTTGGATATTTCCTGTATGATTATAGGTTAAACAATTGTATTTTAGACTCCATAAGGAGGCATAAGGTTTAGGGTAACATGACTGAAATCTTTAAATAGGTGGAGTGGTAAAGGTAAGGTATTGTTATTATGTTATCAATACCCGTAACTATTGATATGTTTTGGATAGATATTTATGTAAGCAAGTCACAAGCTTTAATTAGTTCACAAATACGCTCGCAGATGAGTGGAACTTTTTAGCTGTCATGTAGTAAGAGTAATTATGATCGAAAACTTCACGTCAAGGTAAGATATTTTTTTTATGGATAATGATAAGAGATGGTAATAGGGTTGCACGAGCTGCCTTGTGGTGACTGACTGATCTTTTGAAGTCTCTTTATGTTATTATCTCTACGTAAAATGTTTATATTCGTAGCTACTAAAATTAGTACGTAATTTGTCTCTCGGTGAAAAATTTTGTATAATCACTTTCATGTTCCTCGCCACTTACCATTATTAATGTGCGTTGTGTGTGTGTGTGTGTGTGTGTGTGTGTGTGTGTGTGTGTGTGTGTGTGTGTGTGTGTGTGTGTGTGTGTGTGTGTGTGTGTGTGTGTGCGTGTGCGTGTGCGTGTGCGTGTGTGTGTAAAAGGTGAAAACAACTGTTACTGGGTATGTAATAATTCTACATTATTTCCTTATAGGTAAGGTGAATTTTTGTCAAGTTAACGGAACTTAAATACCATTTTGAACGGCTATGAATTTAACTTTATTATTAGATTATTATGAATCGGTAAACGTGACATTTGATGCAAGACCTACCACATTTCTGGGAAAAACTAATGTTTTGCTAACATTTTGTAATCTATGATTTTCTCTGCAGTATGTATGTCAAGTTGGACTCATATTCACATATTTAACATCAATATGATTTGCGATGGAATTACGGCCAGAATGAGACGGGCAAAGAGAAAGATCAGCATAATTTATATTCTAACACACACTTACTCTCTCTCTCTCTCTCTCTCTCTCTCTCTCTCTCTCTCTCTCTCTCTCTCTCTCTCTCTCTCTCTCTCTCTCTCTCTCTCTCTCTCTCTCTCTCTCTCTCTCTCTCTCTCTCTCTCTCTTTCTCTCTGTCTCTCTCTTTCACTATAACTCTTACCTCGTGTCAAGGGAGAGGAATGAGTGAATAGCTGTTCACGTCTGCTCATTAAGAAGAGAAGGTTGTCTCTCCCCTACTAATTCTATCCCTTTAAACAACGCTCCATTAGATACCGTTCCCTAATGATCGCATTTCCACTGCCTCTCGCCTCATTTGTTTTATTCCCAGAGGTTCCAGGACCTTTCAGGATAACACAATTTTTCGTCTCTTCTGTTCGCTCGGTGTTTTTTTTTTATACGAGTATTGTCTACAGCTTTGGTTTTTAAAGGTAAATCTTGGGCTCTTCTGTTTTTTTTTTCTTTTTGTCTCCCTATTCGTCTTTTTGCTATTTTTCTTTTTCTAGGAGAGGGAGTGGGGAAGGTGCAATAATATATAAATCCACAGCTCATGTATCTTACTCCTTCATTTATTTATAATGTGCAACTGTGAGTACCAGCGACCATTAATACTTAATATTTTCGCCGTGAAAGCTGTTACGCAAACACTCTTCTTCCACATATATCACTGGAGAAACATCTAAATATATACGCTTCCAATTTATCTTCATATTTTTTTGGGTGTTGCCTTCCACTCGCATATTAAATCCACGTCGCCAACGCTTATTCCATTCAACTTCGTCTGAATTATCGTTAGAGTAATTTCTCTTCTCTATTTTTCGCATGTTTGTTTCAATGCTTCATTGTTGGGCATTAACTGTTGTCTGGTCCACGCTTTGCCTCTATTCCTCTGCTTCAACAAAGGCTTCTGTCTCACCCAGGCTGATGTTCTGCTCCTCGTCTCTTCTGTTGCAAATCGCCGGTATGTCCTTAATGCGCTTACAGGCTTTTCGTTTGAACGCTTAACGCTTTCTAATGTGAAAAATCCGGCTGATGCTGTAGAAGACTCGGTAATACGTTGGTTGTTTTAAATCTCATTGTCGTGAAGATCTTCAGTTTTAAC
The DNA here is from genome assembly GCA_029783475.1 of Metacarcinus magister. Lineage (NCBI taxonomy): Eukaryota > Metazoa > Arthropoda > Malacostraca > Decapoda > Cancridae > Metacarcinus > Metacarcinus magister. The sequence goes on along the minus strand of JAPQNM010000003.1, from coordinate 31,536,760 downwards.
TCATTCTTAATTTTGTTGAAGTTTCCTGCTCTATTTTATCTATACGTATGGTTATTTATTTTGTATTAGTTTTCTGGTTGATTTATTGGCCTTAGTATGCCAATATTCATATTATAGTGGTTTGATATTTCTATAGATATCCTTCTCCTTTGAGTTTAATTGAATCTTGCCTTACTGAAATATTAATGTTCCTTATTTTCCCTTTAGCTGTTACATTATGCATTCCTATTCACACAAACAGACTCTGGCTAAGAGCTAAAAATTAACGAAAAATCTCTACTACCAGATACCCCACACAGTTACGGTATTCTGTTCCTAATGCCTTCTAGAAAGGCTCTGGATGAAGGAAGCTGGAACACGAAGCAAATCAGATTGTTAGGCAGCTTACCAGTAAAGGAGCTTAAGCAATGATGATGATAGTCAACTCCCTCATAATTAAGATGGACAGAATAAGGTTGAGTACATGATATGTCTTGTGGAGGGGGGCGGGAAATTTAGGTGGTATGCTCGAGCGATTGCGTGGGAGTAAAGGTTTTATTTAATGTTAAACTAAGTAATTATCATATAGAACACAGTTACGTATTCTTCTTTCTTGATATGAAGTATGTATTTATATATATACTTTGTTTTAGCTATCAGGGTATTTCAAAGCTTCTTGTGGTCAATAACATTATTTTATCTCATATCAGAGTGATCAACGTGACGGGAAACATTCGGGAAGCAGTGAACAATTAATAAATAAAAAAGAAATGATAGAACACTTGGGAACACAACATGCCAAACAACCAAGACTCATATCAGCTGATGTTTGATATTTAATAGATAAATAAACATAAGTGATTAAATGTTTCTAGTTAACAAACGACCATCATTCTTCTTATGGAACGAAGGGAGCCTCTGTCCATAACAAGCTCCAGAAATTACCAGATATCCAATTAAGAGGGGAACATCATGGGAACACTCATCCCCAACGCCCTCACGCACCCCTGACCCTCCTCCCCACTAATGGGTTTACCTACAAATTATACAATAACACAGAAACGCCCCGATATGTAAATTCAAAGGAAGAAAATTAAACCATATTTATAGATTTGCATTGAATCAGCGTTGGGTACATAAATTATATACAGAAAGTCATTGTTTTTATCAGACTATTTATAAAAGGTGAAAAAATTTTTCTAGGTGAACCAAGTAATGAATATATCAAGTGGGGGTAGATGCGCCCCAACGCGTCTTTTACAATGTTAAAAATAATGGATCCTGCTCTGGTTTTATTGTCAGTCGATAATGGATAAATAAATGGATCAATGGATGTTCAATAATGAGTGCATTTTTCAGATATCTGAGAAATTAATGCATCTCAGTGAAATACTTCGTTTCAACCCCAGAGATTCAAGAGTTTTGTTTTACTTCAATGTAACTGTTTTCACTTAAACATTATCACACAGTCATTAGTGAATTTAAAAAAGAAATCCATAAAAAGAATAAAAGATTAAAATGCAATTTTCTTACATCACATCCCCTACAGCTATACCGATAGTGTGTTTTAAAAAATCAAATTAATGCACGTTTATATACTTTGAAATGCATGAAAATGGATGTAAGATGAATAAAGTGCAAAATAATGTATTGGACAAGAGTGTTATGGTTGAGGTTGATGTGTTGCTTGGGTGAGGGACTACCACTGAATATTAATAGTCATTAAGTACATATGAATACCGTTGTGAGGAGTGTCAGAGCAGGAGGTGTGATGCAACTGTATTCTGTGTGTTTCATCGTGATACTTTCATTTCAATGGACTTCTGGGCGCAATCAGTAGCGTGTTGCATGTATACATTTACCTTATGTTTATTGTATTAGTTTGTATGTTATTTCTTCCATATTTTATTAATTTCCCAATGCTTCAGGTGTGAATTTTCTCCCTGGCATGTTTAGCGTATGATGTAATGAAATGAAGGATCAGAATGGTTACATAAACACATTCATTACCGGCTAGTGATGACTCGCATACACACATATTTACATACTTATACATAGACACAAAAAATAAATACTCACACATACATATATACATTTTTACATACATTCATATACAAACATTAATACTTAGATATATAGAACCACTACATACATATATGCACCGAATTACGCACAGATAAATCTTCTAGTGTTAATTAAAAGTTCTTGATCACTACCCTGCCAAAAAAATATATATAAGTGAGTCGCATAAATATGGTCTAAAATTTATCGTTTCGCCATTCCTTTATTCAGCCTTATTCTGCCCTCGTCAGCTTCCTCCATTCTTGTTCTCCAATACCTTCCTCTTTTTCTCTAAAGCTCATTATCACCTCCCTTTCATCTTCATCTTGCTCAAATTACGTTTATCACCATCATTAGTCTTCATCTTAACTGCGTTTTCTTTCCCTCTTATTACACTTCTTATTTCCACCTCCTTTCTTCACCCCTCCTCCTCCTCCTCCTCCTCCTCCTCCTCCTCCTCCTCCTCCTCTTCCTCTTCCTCTTCCTCTTCCTCTTCCAACATGGCCTCCACGCCTCTATACCTTGACCTTTTTTAGCTCTTTTTTCCTCCTCCTCCTCAGCTTCCACATTCTGCAATGCTTTCTCTTCCTTTACATTTATTTTCCTCCTCGTTCTCGTCCGTCCTCCTCTTTCGGGACTTTTTCCTTCACATCTAATTAATACTTTTAACACTGGAGTAAACTCATCTCATCTCTTATCCTGCGTAAACCTGCTATAGTTTTGTATTTCCTTTGCATCTCCATTTCTCCTCACGCATAAAAGTCCTATTCTCCTATTCTCAGGTAGGGCAAAAAAATGTATAAAGATTTCGCTAAATTTCTTGAGTGTCATTTCTCTTCTCGTTTGCTTTGTTTTGGAAATATACTTTAAATTCAACCCAAAATCATTAAACCAAGTCATATGTGCATCTCGCATTGCTAAGAGGATCTGAGATAATGAGAAAGTAAGTTTGAAGCGAATAGAATATAGGTTTTACGTTATGGGGATCGTGATTTAAGAGAAAATGTTACATCAAACCTACGATGCACAGCTGCCACGCTAATGAAGCCAATTCCCGGGAAATGTGACGTTGGGGTATTATAATGTGGTCTCGCTCGCCCAGCACATTATGTCGATTGGTAGTGCCAGCATAGAAGAAGGATGGTGGATGCAGGGAGTAGTTATGTATTTGGCTGTAAGTTT
>JAPQNM010000003.1:31516038-31528538 GCA_029783475.1 Metacarcinus magister | reverse complement strand
ATTGTAGTATAAGGTGTTTTATTAATGTTCTACTGTATTTGTTTTGGTAATACGGAACCTTCAAGGAAGTTTTCAGTTGATTATTGTCATGAGGAGTTAGCCTTGCTCGGCCTCACTCTTTTACCAGCCACACCAGAGCTAAGACGTGTATTCTTAATATAGTATTTTATTTCAATATCCTGTAATGGGAACGAGCATTTAAAAAAACTTAGCAAGAATTTCAGATGAACCTTATGCTGGTGGTTCATAATCTTTTAACTAGTTTATATTAAGATTATAAGTATTATTACAAACAACACAAGTAAGACGTAATGTTGGGGAGGCACAGGTGAGGGCCATGTTCGGAGGCTACTTGGCGTGGATCGTATGTGTGCATAGGCGGATTAGTCTGTTTGCTGCCGTGCAGTTAAATGTTTTGCCATGTTTACATAGAGCGGACTTCGTGTTTGAGAAGTGTGAGTGAACGGTATTTGTATAGAGTAAGTGAGAGGTACTAGGATGGAGGAAGAAGGATGAGGAGACGATAGGGGATGAAAGTTTGGTTTGCCAAGTGAAGGGGAAAGGCGGCACAGTGGACTTGATGACATATATTAAATTCAAGGAGAAATTATGTGTCCAAGGAACACTTTAATAAATTATATATTAAATTACTGAAATTACTAGTGTGTTGACCATTTCTTGAACATATGAATACGTGTGCGTGGTGACATGCTAGTGACCACAATTATTAGTTTTTGGAACGTTCACAACAAAAATATTTTTCAAATTAGTTTCAAAATAGAGGAAGTTGTTGGCTCCTCTGTTTTTGTTTTTTTTCAATTCTAATTTTTGTAAACCCCTACATTACGGGTCTTTCGAGTGCGTTCCCTGTTCATATCCAACTTTAGTGGCTTTTTTTCTTATCAATGGTTTCATTTGGTTCTGCTGCAAAATCTCTTATCTTCGTCCTCGTGTACCCTTGTAATTTCAATAAGGTTCATACATGTCAGTGACAGTTTTATTTTTATTTCTAGACACTCTCTTGGATTGTTACTAATTAATTAATTTCCTTTTAGAAACCACGACCAATTATTGATTTCTGAAACCTTCAAATAACATCACTTACTGCTTGAGTATTATTTTTCTCGTCACTAGCGTTCCACGTATTCTCATGACTTGATTGCAATTAGGTCTGCCGCCCGTGGTCATTGGAATTATTTTATGCAATGAAATTAGATTCAATATCACATATAATATGTCTCTGGTAAACACAGTCTTTATTTCCGTTGAAGGTTCTCTTAAGATTCTTCTGTGAGAAAGGATTCATTAAGCTTATTTTCTTCTGCAAATTCTACTAATGCATCTCATTTCTCGTTCCGTGTGGTCATTACAAAGGTAAACTGAATAATGTGTTTTCTTGGTTTCTTTGATATTCTCGTAATATCTTTATGATCATAAATGAAGTTGGTATAATTTCGTATCTCTTACTGAAACTAGCGTCTAATTCTGTATCTCTTTAAGTAATACTTCTTGTTAATATACCGCTTGTCTTCATGATTGCTTACATGCATGCATTCCCCTTCCAACTTCCCTAATACTTTTTTCATCCCACTGGAAGCATTGCACAGAATGCGTCACAAGTCAATGATGATTATGCTACAAACTATGATAACACACATATAATCAGTTATGGTGAATCATTGATCTAAATAGTTTGATAATGTTGGAAAACTAACGGCCATTTGAGATGAACTAGTTTGTCTGCATTGATTACATTCCTTGGTGATGTAGAAAGTGTAACAAATTGTGATGGTTTCATAGTTACGCTTGTTACACGTTATTCTGTTATGGTAACTGTATGTGTATCATGTGGTTAATATAATCAAAGGGTGTGAGTGTATATGTATCGGAAACATTTTTGTTTTGTGAGTTGTTGTATACAATCACATAAATACAAATATTGGCATTCAAATTATAACTATTTGTTTTTTATAACAACAAAGAAATTAGCGCAATCTGGAAGAGCTGAATATTCCGTTCACACCATAAAAGGAAGAAATCGTCCGCAGAGTGACCATAGCTCACAAGCTAACCAACGAGGCTTAACGAAAGATATGTATTCACGTATTTATGTTCCTTCTCGTTTTCTTCTTGGTGGTTTGTAAGCAAGAACGAATAGTATATTATGAGAGGCTATATTACTGCTTATTTTTGTTGAGTCCGACAGACAGACAAAAGCAAAAGCAGACTCAGACCGTTAGAGGACGCAAGGCAACATTTAAGGCCTAGGGAGGGAGAGTGGGAGACGTGGACCGGGTATTTGTATCCTTCCAGCGGGAGCCAATTATTCTGCAGAACTTTAATTTTCTCTTTCCCTCTTTCTGCCAACGCTCGTGCATGGCTGTGTGTGCTGCACCTGCTGTACATTTCCCAGTACAGCCCGCTGCCGCTGTTCAATAACATGTGTGTGTGTGTGTATGTGTGTGTGTGTGTGGGTGTGGGTGTGGGTGTGGGTGTGGGTGGGTGCGTGTGTATGTGCGCGCGCGCGTGTGTGTGTGTGGTCTTTGTGACTATAGGAGGACAAAAATTACATGTATTTTTGGCCAAATTGTTGCAAAATTAAATGTCTTTCTTTCATCAGATTTAATAAAGGCTGTTCCTCAAAAGTGATTAGATGAGCAGAATGTTTTAATCCGTCCTCTGGAAATATGAACTTGATTTGCAATATGAAGTCAGAAGCCTGGAAGGAAAAAATGACAATATTGGACTTATGAGAGAAAACAAATTGCTTTCCTAAAACAGCAACTCGGGTTTTCGTCAATGAAACACTCACATCAATCCTACGAGTAAGCTTCTATTTCCGGAAGAAGAAAAAAAGAAGAAATATTTTATTGAGCTACAGCTTTGGTGGATTGAACTGGCGGTTTTTAGAGTGTGTTTGTTGGGTAGAAGAGCTGTATGTTTGTGTGGTGCTTTCATGTATTTTAGACGTGTGTGCTCCCATGAAGTTAATATTCTTCCAAACCAGTGTTTAAGTAAAGCCTTGTGTTTCAATGTAGCCTTTTATAACACACGTAAAAGTGAATACGAATATACACCTGAGTTTCGCGTTGTGAGGACAGAATGCTGATTACTTGCCACTGAAATGCTGTTTGGTTGCAAGGCGTAAAAATCTGTGCCAGGAACTTGACCATTCTCTTTAATTGAAGTGCGCCAAGAAAGTCTTTTCCACATAAACACAATCAGATTTCCGTAATAGAAAACATTCAGCAATAGAAGCTTACAGTGTTCGCTTGTGACTTTGTTCAGTGGACGAAAGTTAAGAGCTTACGAAGAATGGCGTACGTGTGTAACTGTGTATTCAAGGCAAATGAAATGAGGCAAATCTTTAGGCGACGATTCGAGGAAAAGACTACAATTGCTTGGAAAGTTGTGCCCAATTTTGCATCTCCTCTTTCTTATCCTAACATCCAACAAAAAGAAGGAGAGAGAGAGAGAGAGAGAGAGAGAGAGAGAGAGAGAGAGAGAGAGAGAGAGAGAGAGAGAGAGAGAGAGAGAGAGAGAGAGAGAGAGAGAGAGAGAGAGAGAGAGAGAGAAACGCGTTATAAAAGTGGGAATAACTGAGCTGGTCATTGCCTTTAATATATCAACGATAAACAATCTGTAATAATCATAAGAATCTTACGTATGTTTTTATGAATATATTTTGAGCTATGTATTTTTATGGCATGGAAATACATTTGCTGAAGTGGAAAGAAACATTACCGATAAAAGGTTACCATCTTCAATCAGTGAGAGCGAAAAACCTTAGTCAAACATTAAGAAGTCAGAGTAAAATATAATGGCAAACACACTTTATTTGATATCGAGGATTCCATTAAGGATATATTGAAACCAGAAAGTATATATTCAAGTCCTAGTCACTGTAGACTTTGTTCTATTTATGAGGTAAAGTTGTGTTCCCCTCATGAATTGTACATTTATTGTGTTACTTCAGTTGCTCCATTTCATAACAAGTGTGGAAAAGGTATATATTAGGTTTATCACACCTGCAATATAAGTTTTAACTCTATAGTTTTAGTGTCAACTGCTGCCAGAAAACAGCAACAAAACCTTTAAATGAAAACACTCGTGGCGAGATTGTTCCTCGTAGTGTGCTTACTTGCCTGTCCTTATGTCGATGGTGTAGCCTTTATATTGTTTCTTCCTCCCTGATTCCTCTCCCTTGCTCCCTCGTGTCACAAGGGGTAGACTTATGTATGTATGTATGTATGTATGTATGTATGTATGTATGTATGTATCCATGTAGATTGTTTTCTGCATTTCTGTCTTTCTACCTGTACATTGTATTTTAGTGCATTTTATTTTCATAGCAAAAAGTGTGTTTTACGTACTCTATTTTACGATTGAGTTTACGGCTTCCTTTATATGTATGATTTTTTTTCTCACTCACTCTTTTTTTTTCTCTCTCTCTATATATATATTTTTTCTCGCTATATATATTCTCTCTCTCTCTCTCTCTCTCTCTCTCTCTCTCTCTCTCTCTCTCTCTCTCTCTCTCTCTCTCTCTCTCTCTCTCTCTCTCTCTCTCTCTCTCTCTCTCTCTCTCTCTCTCTCTCTCTCTCTCTCTCTCTCTTTTCTTGCTGTCTTTCTTCTGTCTGCATTATTATCAGTAGTGAATATATTCATAACCACTCCTTCTCCTCCTTGGACAGATGCTGAAATTGGGTTTCCTTCCATACACACACACACACACACACACACACACACACACACACACACACACACACACACACACACACACACACACACACACACACACACACACACACACACACACACACACACACACACACACATGCACACACACACACACACAGAATCGGTCTTGTGAGGGTAAAAATGAAGTTGTATTGAGTGAGTCACGAACCATCTTGGTGTTGCAATCACGAGGAACATTGTCTGAAAATTGCAACGAAAGAGCGAATGAATCAACGAAAAAGCGAATGAATCTCTCACTTCCTCTCTTTTTTCTCTCTCTCTCTCTCTCTTTCTCTCTCTCTCTCTCTCTCTCTCTCTCTCTCTCTCTCTCTCTCTCTCTCTCTCTCTCTCTCTCTCTCTCTCTCTCTCTCTCTCTCTCTCTCTCTCTCTCTCTCTCTCTCTCTCTCTCTCTCTCTCTCTCTCTCTCTCTCTCTCTCTCTCTCTCTCTCTCTCTCTCTCTCTCTCTCTCATAAAAAAGCGGAATATTTATATCACACTTATATTTTCATCTCTTGTTCTCTGCTATCCATACATTCTTGCATTATCATGTTCTTCCTTTTTCCTCCATTCACTCCCACACTTCGTTGCTTCTATCTTCACTTTTTCTCCCTACGCTCCGTTTTTGTTCTCCTTTTTTTTTGCACCTCCTTTACGTTATTCTCTAACTCTCCCACATTGCGTGCAGACCCCTTACTCCTCTTCAGTCTCGCCCCCTTTATTCCTAAACTCGTTTGTTTTTATAGTCCCTTACTCCTTAACGGGGGTAGAGTTTCGCTGCTGTTGCCTTTGTCCTACTGTTCCCCTGCTCCTCTTCCTCCTCTTCCTCTTCTTCCTCCTCCTGGTTCTCCTCGCTTTGTCCTATCTTGTTCTACGACACACACGTTTACCAATAGCAGTAGTTCTGGTATTTGTTCTCTCCTCCTCCTCTTCCTTCTCCTTCTCCTCCTCCTCCTCCTCCTCCTCCTCCTCCTCCTCCTCCTCCTCCTCCTCCTCCTCCTCCTCCTCCTCCTCCTCCTCCTCCTCCTCCTCCTCTAACTCCTCTATGTAGATACTATAGTAGTAGTGTAGTCACACGGACAGCCTCGTTAGGTCCAATAGGACTGTTGCTGTCTGTTCTTCATTTATACTCCATTGTCCTTTGTACTCCTCCTCTTCTTCTTCCTCCTCCTCCTCCTCCTCCTCCTCCTCCTCCTCCTCCTCCTCCTCCTCCTCCTCCTCCTCCTCCTCCTCTTCCTCCTCCTCCTTGATATTCTTTCTCCTCTGCTTGCACTTTTTCCTTATCTTTCTCTTTTCTCTCTAAAACAGAAGCAGTAGTAGTAGTAGCAGCAAAATAGAAATTACCCTCGATCCCCCTCCACGACAAACACTTGAAAACAGGAAAATAACATTAAAATGAAACCACTTGCGGTGAGATTGTTCGTCGTAATGTTCGTCTCTCCTGAAGGGGACAACGTTAACTTTTTGCTGTGACCTTGAAGAGGATTGTTCCTTCGTCCCTTAGTCCTGTTGCTTGTTCTTTCTCTCTCCTCTTTTTATCTCTCTTTTTCTCGTGTTTTATTCGAGAGCAAGAGAGAAGAAAAAGAAAGAAAGAATGAATGAATGAATGAATGAAAAAAAGATAAAAAGAAAGAAACAGGAAGAAAGAGAGAGAGAGAAAGAAATGGCACTTTTTCTTCCTGCATTCTTATCACTAGTAAATATATTCATAACAGCTTCTCTCGCTGTGGACAGATGGTGGAAATTGGGTTTCCTTTCACTTAGATTTTATTTCACCTGCACTCTTTTATGTCTGTCTGTCTGTCTGTCTGTCTGTCTGTCCGTTTTTTCTTGGATCTTTTCACGTCTGTCCTTCTCTGTCTGTCTTTTTGTTTCTTTGGTTCTAGGCCTGTCTGTCTGTCCATAAATATTTCTGATTGTTGCTGTTTTTTTTTCTCTCTCTCTCTCTCTCTCTCTCTCTCTCTCTCTCTCTCTCTCTCTCTCTCTCTCTCTCTCTCTCTCTCTCTCTCTCTCTCTCTCTCTCTCTCTCTCTCTCTCTCTCTCTCTCTCTCTCTCTCTCTCTCTCTCTCTCTCTCTCTCTCAACGGTATTTCATTCACTGCTTCTTTCTCTAGTTTCCTTCACATCTTTCTTGATTGTTTCTTAATTGCTTTTCTGGAATCTAGCTCACTTTTTTCCTTTTAGCAAATTGCCCAATTGAAATATATATATATATATATATATATATATATATATATATATATATATATATATCAATGTTTTTGTTCATTCAATCTTCAGCCGTTTTCATGCGTCTAGATGAGGTAAGAATGTTGTTGTGATCTTCCGTATTCTTATTTGTGTCACTTTGTTATCATTGTATTTTATTAGACACACCCACGTGGATAGTTTGGGTTCCCTTTACCTTTGTACACGATCCATGCGCGCTAGTAACGAGGGAAAACAAAACTATCTATCGTTCCTGTGATGCAAAAGTTCATTGTGTTGCAAACAGTCGCGCAGTGTTGACCGAGTTGAATATTGATGTGATTTTTATTATCTAAGTTGATGTACGTGTTTGTGTATCTATGTTTGTATGTGTGTTTGTTTATTTATCTGCGACTCCGTCTGTCTGTGTATGTTGGTGTTTCTATCTATGTGTTTATTCTATTTATGTGTAACTTTCCATGTATCCAGTATTTATTTAGTTATCTATATATTTATTTTTTTATATATTTATCTACCCATCTATTTGTCAATTTTCATGTGTGTGTGTGTGTGTGTGTGTGTGTGTGTGTGTGTGTGTGTGTGTGTGTGTGTGTGTGTGTGTGTGTGTGTGTGTGTGTGTGGTGTGGGTGGGGTGGGTGGGTGGGTGGGTGGGTGGGTGGGTGGGTGGGTGGGTGGGTGGGTGGGTGGGTGGGGTGGGTGGGGTGGGCGGGGGGGGATGGGGTGGGGTGGAGGGTGGGGGTGGGGGGGGTGTCTCTCTCTCTCTCTATATATATATATATATATATATATATATATATATATATATATATATATAATATATATATATATATATATATATATATATATATATATATATATATACATATTCTACCTCCTACCTAGTCTTCCTCTCGTGTTGGAGTTTTGTCAGTCAATCTTTTGCTCCTTTCACCTTATTCCTTGCCAAGTGCCTTTTTGGGGGATCCAGGGTATTTATTTATTGTTTCCCTGATGTTAGTATGATATTGATTTGATTTCTTATCCATTTGTCAATCATTTGTCATTATCAATTTGTTAATGGTTATTTGTGACAGTCCTGATTTTTTGTGCACCATATAATGTCTTCTAAACAGAATAGGTTAGTTACCAAGTTTGGCATCGATAAATTATAGTTGTAGATACGCGTTGGTTATCGACTCTGCCTTTCAAATCTGTTGGATAGCAAACTATCAAGATCTATCTATTCTTACCAAAACTTTTCCATCCTATAACGATGTGTCTTCATTAATTTAGTTTTCGTTCTTCCGTCAGCGGAAATAGGCAGTTTGTTTGAAGTATGAGGTTTGCAGACATCGCCTTGGTCTCGTTTGCGTATTTCGTCTACGCATAACGATCTATTATTCAGGAACGACTTCCTGAAAGTGTACCAAACACCCATGTAGCCATGCTGCCTTACCCAGACTTTGGAGATAACAAGTTTCAATGAACCTCCAAGGGGCAATCACTGTTTTGATGCATTGCTCCTTCGGTAATAAGTACTCCATGATTCTGTGAAAACATTTGCGACTACCCAGTTTTTTTCTTCTTGGCAATATTGAATGTTCATTCTTCACAACCATACAATTAGACTAGAAATATAAGTTAAGTGAAGATCCCAATTTTATACATCTACATAGATGCTTAGACTGTTAGAATTGTATTTGTTTGCATAAAATCTATACTGTCATAGACCAAACCAATCCATTCAATGTTTTGTGTCTAATTACCTCCACCCTGGTCTTAGTCGAAGAAGTTTTGAGGTTTTCTGTCTTGCCTTATGCTTAGAGAGTCATAGGTGTTACTTGCGATGACTGTATAGATATAATGATGCTCAGACAATTACAAAAGTACTCTATGCAAAGCACAGGCCGCTGACAGACTTTGTCGATACACTATTTTTTGTTTATGCCCACCACGCTGCGTGTTATGCATTTTACATGTGTGAATGGTAAAGCCTTACTGAAAAGAATACATTTCTGCCTCGTTCCTGAAGCAAGAGGAAAGGAGGACACAACCTTTACATACCACAGAGAAAAGATCTGGTGAATGATATTTTGTGTGGGTTCTGTGAAATATTTGTTGGCTCCGTAGTGCCTTCTTATTCCCTGAATCAAAAGCTTTGTTTTGGTCAACTTCAGTCGTAAGCATATCTTGTCAGAACTCACGGCCACGGCGGCATTTAACGAGCATACTATCATTTCTGGCGTGGACTACTGTACAATTGTCAGTGATCGCCATATTATTTGTTAGTGTGTATGACCAAGAGGCTCCGACTGTAACTCTTTAAGAATCTTCCCTGTGTCGTTTTTTGAGGAATTTAAAATGGAGTATACATTTTTGTATTCTTCCATAGTTTTGTCATTAATATAAACAAGTGTCACTGCAGTTTCCTGAAATTAAAAAAAAAAATTACTCCAATTAAAAAATATTCACATTATTTTAAAAGTATTTCGCATCACACTTAGTTAAGAGAATTCCACACATTTTTCCCCAAAACAAATAGTGTAATGCGTTAACTAACTTAAACCTATACAAAAAAATAAAAGTGAAATAGGAGGTGGACGAAATGGTACATAGTCGACCGGATTCTGTCGTTGAAAATGTTGTTGTGATATATATTTAAGGTGCTATGCAGTAAACAGACAGTTTGTTGTACACAATATATAGCAGTAGATCATATTTTTCAATACTCAGGACAATAATAACTTCATACACCGTTTGTTCCTTTGTAGATTAAAATGTGTAAAATTAAAAAGCTTACACAACGGAAATTAGGAATGAGAGTTGTGATAAATATCAGTCTATATTCTTCACTTAAGCTGTGTAAATATACTTTGATATTACATTTTTTATTTACAGTGACACGAAAAGTATGTGAATTGAACAAAATATTATTTTACTAAAATCATGTAGCAAATAAAACCATGTATTGTTAAATAGGACGTAGTTGTTGAAGGATGGAATTGGTGACTTAGTGCCAGCAATATTTACGTGACCACGAACACACATCTACAGCAAATGAGCGAGCATGAGCCAGTGTGCAGTGTTACAGTGCTGCTGGTTCCCTTTTCTCTTTGCAGATTAGGAGGATCAGATGACTCGTCAATTCAAAAAGAATTTTTTTCGGATAGCCATGCACCAATTACAGCTCCCTTTGTGGCGTTGCAATATATTCCAACCTTTCAGCCTTGCCACTGCCTCTCCAAATTTGTAAAGAGAGCAGTGTGAAATAGTTACTTGATGATTTTGCAGCTAGCACTCAATGACTAGACGTAGGCAGACACTGCTAAACACATACGAGGGAATAATTTAAAAAGTTTACATAGGCTGACAGTAATACAAAAAAGGAAGGTGTGAAGTAGCACATCAGGTAACACAAACATGAATGATGACTAGAAAACGACAAGAAATGGCTAGAAATTAGTAAATAAGTCTCAGCAATTAATGATAGAGAGTTCAAACACCAACGTTCTTGATAAAAAATTGTTCGAGTTGCTTTTAAAACTATTTAATCCCAAGAGCCATGATCATATAATATTGGGCCAGATCCCCGTCCATTCGGTTAAGACGACTCTTCGTTGTATTTTCCAAAGTTTCACTAAAATAACGCTGTTCGTTATCAATTATTATTAAATGTGTAATTAAATGACCGATAGTTTCAAAGATATCTTCATGTACTTAAAGTTAAAATAATATCATATGATTTACCATAACTAGTGCCATAACTGTCACCATATGAATAACAAGACATTCAAAGTAATAACCATAGTTTTTCATGTGAATTTAACCAAATTTCCATATTATAACATCCCTCATGCTGACCGTTTACAACTCTACTAGTAATATTTTTTTTTTCACTAACAAACAATTCTCAAAAAATTTCCTTCCTGCTGACTAGTTTCCATTTCAATCGTTGCATATTTTCTCATACACAGAATGGTTCCTCTAATATGTTTTGGTCATTCTCCTTTTTTACCCCCGTTATTCTTTATACAACTGGTCTTATAATCGCACCTCGTTAATTTGAGACAAGTTTTACGTTACATCCCATTTCTCCCCTGAAAATATCCTTTTAATTGGGGATTCTCTTTCTTCTCTTTACATTCACATTATTTCCCTTCCTCCCCTTGCACCACTGCCGTTGAAAGTGGCTGGGATGGTTACGATGGTGGCGTGCAATCACTTACTAACTGCCTAGACGAACAACTTCACAGGAAGCCATTAATCGGTGCCAACACACTCACTAACGACATGATGATGATGATGATGATGATGATGATGATGATGATGATGATGATGATGATGATGGAGGTGATCACAGAGACAGCGAGAAGCAGCTTGAGGAGAGAAAGAGAGATAGAGATTGATAGAGATAGAAAGGGATAAGAAGGAGTATTGTCATTTCTCCTTTTTTTTATAGTTTACTGTGGATGTAGCTTTGACCTAAATTCTCATCTTCCTTAGCATCCCCAGCGGCCTTTAATGCTACAGACTCAATCATTAACAAAACCTTGTCTGTCTATCTGCCTAACGATCAGTCGTGTTGCCTCCGGATCTCTCATGTCGATGTATCTGTGTTATAGTAAAATTATTTTGACTGAGCCCACACAACACACACACACACACACACACACACACACACACACACACACACACACACACACACACACACACACACACACACACACACACACACACACACACACACATACACACACACACACACACACTTCCACTTCCACTTCCACTTCAATCTGTTCCCTTCCGCAATAATTAAAAGGTTTACTCTTTCGTTTGAGCCCTCTTCTCTTCCTCCCCACCTCACTTTTTTTTTCTCTCTCTCTCTCTCTCTCTCTCTCTCTCTCTCTCTCTCTCTCTCTCTCTCTCTCTCTCTCTCTCTCTCTCTCTCTCTCTCTCTCTCTCTCTCTCTCTCTCTCTCTCTCTCTCTCTGTCCAACCCTTGTTTTCCATTCTCTGCTTCTCATATGAAAACCATACAATTATGCACAAGACTTTTTTGTCCTTTTTTGGGGGGATGCATTTCGTATAGTAAAATTAACTAAGTCTTTTTTCCAACGCATTTTTAAAAACCCTTGAAATTATAGAAAAATGTTTACATCCCATTATGACCCCACAGCTGGAAAACCTGTGAGGGGAGAGAGAGAGAGAGACGAAAAGAGTGAGGGGAAGACGGATGGTAGGAGGAGGGAGGGAAATGCAAGCGAGCGACTAAGGAAAGCCAACATGGGAATAAGAGTTGTATACAATGTTTTTTTTACTAGGAAGGTTTGGGTTCGTGGAGTGAGGGGAAGATAAAGGTGAGAGAGAGAGAGAGAGAGAGAGAGAGGGAGAGTAATGGAATACGTCCTATATTAGAGTTCACTGATGCATTACTACATTTTCTTTCTTCTTCTCCTATTCCTCCTCCTCTCCTTTCCTGTCTCCATTTCCTGTTTCTTCCCTTCGTTTTTATTTTCTTCCTTTTCTTTTTTCCATCTTCTTCCCCCTTTAACTCCTCTTCTTAGTTCTCCTCCTACTC
>JAPQNM010000003.1:31503538-31506038 GCA_029783475.1 Metacarcinus magister | reverse complement strand
AACTTTGCCATAAAGAACCTGACGTAACACAAAAAAAAATTTAATCAAACTGTTCTGAACGTGATTGCCGTTTGTTGCTCACATATTTGGTGATATAAGCTGCAGGTCGTTACAACGCCAAATATGACCCGGATTTGTTTAATATACCTTGATTTCACTCAGATGATATCGCAATTAAAAGAAAAACAAAATGTCCACAGATAATTGACAAAAATGTTCAAACGGCATTGGAGCGATTCGCTGAATATCAAATGGAATATAAAGTATTTTCTATTTTTACACTTGGCTCCCTGGTGGCTATTGATAAAAATATAGAAATGTTTTGGCATCATATGAAACGGTAACCCATTAATACTTCAAAGCAATGTAATGAAGTAATTGTATGTTTCACTAACAAACTGATCTGGACTAATCCGTGAGAGGCAGGCGGGTAGACAGTGTGGGCAAGGATGGTTCAAGACCCAGATATACCAGGTCAACTCACAGCGACGCGCGTAGACTGGGCGTGACATCACTCACCCCTCACCGCCTGTTCCCACCTCACCATCCTCCTCTCTGCCTCATTATTTCTTTTTTTTATCACACACACACACACACACACACACACACACACACACACACACACACACACACACACACACACACACACACACACACACACACACACACGAGTGTATACAGGTGTAAAAAATTTAGATAGGGCTACACACTTTACTATAACATTAATTACCTCTAATCAGTTAAGTAAAGCTACAATATCCATATCCTACTTTACTTACATAATATCTATCTATCTATTTGTATCTAGTATATTTGTAAACAGTTATTTAATAAGTTTCCTTGTTGGTATTTTATATTCTCTCAGTTTCCTGTTGAGAGCGCAGATGCGAAGAAGCATCCTGCAGCACACAAAATGTGATATTATATTAGCAGGCTACTTGAGTTTGTCTCATTAGTACCTGTATCCTTTAGAAGTAAGGCTCCGGAACGTCAGTGCACGGCTTATATCATCTTCTTGCCACTCTCTCACAGGACTTCTAGTTAAAATGGCATTGACTTGTGGAAAAGTATTGAAGTAGGACACTTCTGACGCATCATTAATTTCTTTACCATTCGCATCTAATAACTCAAGAGATGTAATCTTCTCATTCTTCCAATCCTTTTCTTTGAGCAAGGGATCTCTTTCCTTCCTCAGGCACTTCACTCGTCGCTCCAGTTCCTCGAGTACTTCATATTTTAATCGTTCTTAGGAAAACGATGAAAGTTTATGTTGCCCTTCTTCGTATAGGCAGATCTTGGCCCACATTAGCACCTCGGAGTCCAGCGTAAAGCCAGACGTAAAATTATCCAACTTCTTTTTCCAGGTTCACTTCTGATTTATTTTTCTTTCAACGTTGCTGATATGAATGTGTATATATATATAAATAAATATATATATATATATATATATATATATATATATATATATATACACATATATACTAGCAGAGTACCCGGCGTTGCCCGGGAAGACACAAAAGGGGTCCCACTGAGTACCCCCTCCAAGTTTCAGCTCGATCCGACCACATTTAGATAGGTTTTACTGTTAACATACAGACAGTCACACACACAGAATTTCACAATTATATATATTATATATATATATATATATATATATATATATATATATATATATATATATATATATATATATAATTTGATGGTTCTTTGAATATTTCATCTCTTCATTGTTCTTCGGAAAACGATGAAAGATTATGTTGCCCTTCTTTGTGTAGCTAGAGGCACATCCATACACAGCATAATTATTCGGCATTCTTCATCTAACATATAGATCGAGGTATATTTTTTTCAGGGTAAGCATGGCGGTGGAAACACACTGAACCTCACTAACAGCGCGACTAAGAGTTCACCTAGAAATGAGGGCGGAGCCAAGCAGTGAGGTGCATTTGTTTAGGGAGTTGGCGCGTCATCACTACCTCCTTGAGTTGACCTGGTATATCTAGATCTTGGGATGGATAGGGTGCTGTGACCCAGTACGCGCGAGGCATGATCTTCGCTTATCTTACCAGGTCCAGCTGTTAATCTGCCTGCTGCTTGTTAGGTCACTACAAGGTTCTCATCATCTTTGAGACTAATTTCTGGTGTTTTAGTTTGTATGGAAGGTTACCCGATCTTCATGGATGATTAGACCCTATACATATTTTCTTTTTTTACCATTACGCCTCGTTCCAATCTGTTTATTCTGTATCATCCTCGGGAACCTCACAGCTCCTCACCGCTGATTTTGTTCTTATCTGTAGAAGTAAACAAATGCCAAAGCCGCATGAGGAGGAAAAAAAAATAGGTGTAGACAAGCTTGAATCCTTATCCAACAAAGTCGAGGCACCAACATGGCATCAATCACATCATCAAATTGATCATAGCTGATTAAGCAGTGTTTGTCTGACTGCTGCGTGGTGAGTGAAATATGATGCAAAAAATTTAAGTAATGATTTGTGGA
>JAPQNM010000003.1:31483538-31498538 GCA_029783475.1 Metacarcinus magister | reverse complement strand
AACTGAGTTCAAATGATTTACTTTCCTCTACATTTGGGAAACTCTGAATTATTAAGGATTTCTTAAGCTACCATATATGAAAGTACTTTTCCTGTAATCAAGCAAAATAATTTTAGTATTTTCTTTTCATCTGGTGTACAAGGAAATATTAAATTGCGTCTCGAAGGGTTGAGAAGTGTTTAATCTCGTAATATTTTGTATGAGGTGCAGAGAGTACAGCTGCAACATGTACTCGAAATGATGTTGGATGAGACTGTTATTAAGAGCGAGTAGTGTTTTTAGTTATGAAGAAAAAGTTTGTTAATAAAGGCTAACTTCCTCTTACCTTCACCTGTTTCGTTTTATTGCTACTTCATATTTAAGTCTTCTTGAGATCGTAACACTTATATTCAATACTGATTGTGTGCCACGTTTGCAGTGCGTGATTATATACTTTAATTCTAGTTCCTGGAAGATGCTCTTGATTATGTTGAATCTATTCCATTAGTCTAACCTTACAGGTAATTATATATGTATATATATATATATATATATATATATATATATATATATATATATATATATATATATATACATATACATATACATATACATATACATATATATATATATATATATATATATATATATATATATATATATATATATATATATATTTTCCCTAAATCAGAAACCGTTGGCGCCAGTAGGTTTTTTTTATGGAGGCAAAGTTGGACTTGCCTCTTGCCTGTTATTTGGCGTAGGTTTTTAGATCTTTTTTAGTGACGCCTCGGATGTTTACGTTCTCTTTTGAATATGTTGAGAACGGGAGAAGCTTATTGCTGCTACAGCCTCAAATGCATAAAACATTGTAAGTCCCGTCTGAGGACAGTATGGCAGCAATTTGGGTAGTCTTTGGCCACTCGGCGGTGATACCAAAGAATGAAAAGTGGCCAGCCGATATCGGGGGATCGAACCCAGGATCCTAGATTTGCATGCCCGAATGCCGACCACTCTACCACCGCCTCCCCTAATATATATATATATATATATATATATATATATATATATATATATATATATATATATATATATATATATATATATATATATATATTGAATAGTGGAAAAATCTAATGTAATTATGCATAATGAAGCACACCCATATACACCGTGATGCTCTCTGTTGTTACCAACATTTGTCACCATAGGTAACCACTTTAGGTTCGCTAGAAAGCTGTCAATCCAAGAAACCAACGAATGTGGGACACGAGTGACGTTTTGCTCGGGTGCTTACCAATTTGGGAAGCGATTTGGTTCGAACACTTACAAATCGACTGTGGGATTGGCCTGGGATGCATCCGACTGTGTTATTTAGGCTGCCATAGGTTACTTTGCCCATACACTTGCTAGGCTCTTCAATGTATAAATTTTCAGGGATGACTTGCAGCAAGAGCGTGAACTGTGTGTAGTAGTAGTATTATCATTATTATAATTATTATTTTTGTTATTATCATCAAGCTGCTCGGTGGTGTAGGGGTTAGTGTGCTATGCTTACAACCGAGAGGTCAGAGGTTTGAATCTCGATGCAATCGAGGACAATTTGGGTCACACACACACACACACACACACACACACACACACACACACACACACACACACACACACACACACACACACACACACACACACACACACACACACACACACACACACACACATACATACATGGAAACTAGTCACTGCCCTGATTGGGAAACACCTTAAACTAGGTCTTAAAGTGAATTACATTTAAGGAGACAACAGTTGAAAAAGCTTCCTGGATAAGGAAATAAATTTTTAAAAAACAGGAGATATGATAAAGTAGCAAAAGAGAGATGGCTAAAAAGAGCAGATAACAGATGGGTGAAAAGCTTAACCAACTGAACGACAATGGCTAGGAAATAAGTGTAAAGAAATTTAAAGAAAAAAGCGAAGAGAGATGAAACTCAAAAAACCTACGCCTCTCTCTTTTTTACAATTAAAACTTAAAAAAACATAATGCAAGGATAAAATTTTGGATTTAGAAACAAGGGATGACAGAATACGAAGTTAGGTAGAGAAAATTTCTGAAACAAATTCCAGAAACAACGAATTATCGCACGCACTATCGAATCGAATGCTGGAAACGAATCCTGGAAGAGTGATAGACCTGTCAGGGAGGGAGAGAAAGAGAGAGAGAGAGAGAGAGAGAGAGAGAGAGAGAGAGAGAGAGAGAGAGAGAGAGAGAGAGAGAGAGAGAGAGAGAAAAAAAAATATGAGAGAGTAGTTGCTGAAGTAAGAGTATCGGTAAACATTGATGTGATGAGTAATGGATAAGAGGAAGGAAAGAAAAATATTTAAAAGAACGGAGTAAAGAACACAACAGGAGATTGCGACTGGAATTGAGAGGAAGAAATAATGCAAGAGACAAGAGCAGGTGCGGGGAACGAGAGGAGAAACGGGAGGGGGGGGGGAGGAGGAGAAACTATCATGTAAACTAATGGGTGATAAAGAAATGTTGAAAGGCTTGCAAACAGTGAGAGTGGTTAGTTCAATGCAAAGAAAAGCTTGCCAAAAATCGTTTCATGTCACGATCTGTTTATTCTCCATCTCCCTTGACAAAATGTTACAAATAATACACAGAGACGGAAAGGAAATGTGTAGTCTACCGAATTTGGGAGAGTATTGGAGGAATAAAAATATGAAGAAAAAAAAACATTGGAGGATGAGGACGTGGAGGAGTAAGGGCAGGATTATAGGGTGGAGGCTACAAGAATTTTACCACAGTAATCCCTACGGTTCGTAAAAGGCGACAAAAAGGACGGAGCGATGGGTCTGGGAAGCCTCTCCTCTGTATACTCTCCTACGAAAAGAAAAGGCACAGAGGGGGAGGGGAGTAGTGTCTTCTTTAACCTAACTTGCCTTGGTTTGGCTAACCCTTTTATGGGGAGTACAGCCTGGTATGTAAATAGATAGATGTAAAAGTATAAATGCAAGAGGAATAGATAGGGGTGTTTATATTGCCTTTTGTCGCAGCGTTATGGTGATAAATAGAATTATCTCCCACATGATTTTTATATGTATAACAACTCTAGGTAAGACATTGCGTTCTAGATAATTATATAAGAAAGGTATATGCCTTGATAGACACTTATCTCACGCCAATATTGTAAGTTGTGAATGTAAAAAGAAAAGTAGGAAGCGAAAAAAAATGTAGTACCAGTTGTAACAATTTCGTCAGACATTTTCTATTCAAGTTAATGGAAATTACCAATTATCTTCTTCAGCAAATGAATCGGCTAAGTCTGAATGGGATTTACATACCAATAGTTTCCTAATTTAGTGTTTTAATTAAGGGAAGCCAGGAAACAGGTGGCGAGTCAACAGCAGGTGGGATGACAACAAGGACAGAACGAACGCCAGAGTGTTATGCAAGGTGTATTTTCACACGGACAGTCTCGTCAGGTCCAGTAGGGCTGTTGCTGTCTGTTCTTCCTTTGTGTAGAGCAGATGTACGTGCGGCCTGGTTACAGGAATGAAGGAAACTAACGAATGTTTCGCATTCCTGCCTCTATTTATTAGGCTGGGTAGCAGACGGATTAGTCAGGTGAGGGAGCTGCGTGGAACACTCAACGTCATGTAGCTGAGGACGTGGATGTTTTATTACATTCCACAGAATCAAGCCAAGCACCAGGTAGATTATACGTCTGTGTTTTCTATTCTGTGATTTTAGTGTCAGGAAAACACACACACACACACACACACACACACACACACACACACACACACACACACACACACACACACACACACACACACACACACACACACACACACACACACACACACACATGTACATTGCGTCACCTGGTGTTAAAATTTCCATCAGGCTTGACATCGGGGATTTCGTGCTAAAGCCCCGTCGATCGACTCAACGCTATGTAATGAAGCCCCAAGCGCCACCTACAAAGGGCTTCGTCAGTGCCACGTGTTAAATATTCACTCATCAAGGTAGAATTTTCCGCGCATTTCACACTGTAATGACCATGGAAACTTTCATTAACAGTTGTTTGAATTGAGGGTAAAAGATATAATTTTGCATCGCACCGCCTCTGGTTAATTAAATAATTTGCTTCATTGCAATAAAAGAGGCACTACAATGTGAACGAGGAGAGGTGGTGCTGCTCGTTAAAACTGCGCTGAACACTAACTCACTTTTTTAAGTAATAATAAATGACAATAATAAGTAACAATGATAATAATAATAGTAATAATAAAAATAATAATAATAGTGATAACAGGAAACTAGGTCATAGGCTCGAAATGATAGTAGATACGTATTAAGGCCATGTCATGTATTTGAGTGGCAGGCAAGGGTTGAGTGTGCTGGCGTGTAAAGTCTGCGTTGAAGTGCATCCCACGCCGGACCATGCTGTCTAGTGGTTTAAAGTCACACACCATGTTTTGCCCACTACCTCGAATGGACTGCGGCTACGTACAAACAAACCACCTGGAAGTGATGACCTTCAGAGGGATGGATCGTAGTGTCTCAGTGCCAGTGGACATGTCAGTAACCTACTAACTTACACGTGTCTTGGTATGAAAGAAATATCTCACTAATATATATTTTTTTTTCAAATAAGGAAGAATAATGTTAAAATCAGTTGCAAGATTTTATGTACTGTTTACGGAGACTTTACAGAAACAGATAAACAGGCAAAAAGATACTGACAGGCAGGCACACATGAAACTAAGTAGTAGCATAATACTATATACAATTAGCTTCCTTCTTTTTAGTGCTTATTTAATGTTTTTTCTTTACTGAAGGTAGGAGAAAGAAAATTCCAAAATGTCAGTGCGTAGGAAAGAATAGTAATCAAAAGTCTGGTTCAGAGTGGTGGCAATCATCAGCCTTACTATTTCCAAGGTCGGTGTAGGGTTTTGAGAGGTGCTGAGAGGCTTTGGGACGTACCTTGCACTATGTATTCCCTCTTGTGTGTGTGTGTGTGTGTGTGTGTGTGTGTGTGTGTGTGTGTGTGTGTGTGTGTGTGTGTGTGTGTCTTTCTTGGGCGAGATTTGCTGCCGTGTTCAGTTCACTTTTATTATTTTTCTCATTACGTTTATGTCTTACTTTACTATCACTTTTAGTCTTTTCATGTTGGATTTGTGCTTCGTGTTTGTTTGTCATTCTCTTTCTCTTCTTCCTTCTTTTCCTCCTCCTCCTCCTCCTCTTCCTCCTCTCCCTCCTCCGCCTACACAATTATGTCATAACGCTTTGTTTTCTTAGTATATTCTAATTGGTCATACTTGAATAGCTGATTGGCCCCTGATCCTGGTATGGCCATTCCCATGTATTAACTTGCACGTTGATTGGTCCATTCTTAAGATTGGATGCCACGATTTTACGCCACTTGCAGCCACTCGATATCATTTTCATTATTTCAAAGGATTTTCAGGTTAAACAGAAATGACTGAATTGTTCATGTTCACGGTTAATCATGTTGAGGTGTAATTGAAGATAATGAAACAAAGCAGACTGCATTTTGATCGTGAACTTAATTAATTGCAATCAAGGGAAAATAGTGTTATGGTGAGAATGGAAAAGTCGGATTAATTTAGTCATTCGTTCGCACTATTTGTCATATCTCTGTTTCTTGTTTGTTTTTCTCTTAAAGGTCGCTTGCGTCATTTGTTTGCGAATTACGTTTATTGTGAAGCTATCTCAAATATTTGTGATCAATTAATAAAAGTGCTGGCAAGGGATTGATTATATTGTAATGGATAATCACATTAGGAATTTATGAAAGTCGGTTCTGATTTGCTTCAATGATATTGCTCTGTTATCAAGAATGCATATGAGCGTGTTTCTCTAATGCTCTGAGTTCTGTTCAATGAAAAGATCACTGTTCAATGAAAAGATCACTGTCGCTCGTGGTGAAACATGTGCAGGAATCAAGTCGACACATAGAAAGGTAACGATAGCCTGCCATTGGTTCTTATTTACATCACCAATTAATTATTTAAATATTAAGACAAAATTTCCTGTCAATAGATGCAAAACAAAAATTCCATTCACGTTTATTCGTTGCAAAGCGTGTTGAAAAGTCGATGTAAATTTAGGTCGGCTATTGAATTATACATATTGTTTTCACGTGTGTTATTGTAAGCAAATCATCCCTGTGTATATACAACTGTTATTCAAAAAGAAAGAAAAAAAAACCGACCTCATACCTTGTCATTTTCCATTGAAACGGAAAGAGAAAAAAAATTACAAACATGTTTTGTACTCGTATGTGGGTCAGAGGAAATATATTCATAGATGTTTTCTACAATAATGTCAAACGGGGTCACAGTTCACCCATGTCTATAATAAAAGTCTATATTTGGACATTGCTTGGTAGAGTGCAGCGCCCAATCCTGCACGGAACACCTACCGTCTTTACACTGCACCTTTAAGGGAAGATTTGTATAACATTATCATTATTATTTTTGTCTTGTCGCCGTCGTCAGTTTATTTTCTGGGTAAGAAGATAATGGCGTGGCAGAGGGTCCAACAACTTTACAACGACCTGTGTATGTGTGTGTGTGGGGGGGGGGGCGGGCGGCTAGTGCACGTGCGCGTGTGTGTGTCATGTGCGTGAGTCTTAGGTTCCGGATATACACATGTAAGGAGTCTGGGACGATAGATAATAACTCCAAATTCAGGCTTTTCTTTTACCACCTATTAAAATAATTGTTCATCTTTTGCAGCTCAGATTTCACAAGAGGTCGTCAGGTTGTTGTGTCCCCTTCCCTTCCTCCCTAGTTTTGACACACGTATTGTTAGTTCACAAAACAAAATAGTAATTCTCTGTTCTTGACTCCCAGCTTTATCCTCATGAAAATAATGACCACTCAAGATCATGTGTTTATTCCCTCCCCTTGCGCTTCATCACGTGGCAAGGTGCATATTGTGTGCATAAACCACTGCAGGAAAGAAGACTTGAATTTACCGACACACTCACTCTCACGCCATAAGAATCACGCCTCACGTTCACTTTTACGAATTACGAGCACCCCTTCTTCAGGTGTCATTAACTTTCTCTTGAGTGCATGCAGTTAGATTCCATGAGCTATCGTAAATATACCACAGAAGAATCACCAAGGATAATTTCATAGATTTATGAACAGTATTTCACACAAGGGTTGGAGCAAAAGTTAGGCTACGTAGAATATTGACAGTATTCCTCATGCCAAGTTACAGAAACATTATCCGATAATAGTCCATCGGGAATGCATTCTTTCATAGGATACGGTAGGATTCACTAAACGTTATACGGAAGGTTAAAAATACGGAATTCGTAAATGCGAAGAAATTCATTGAATATATGTTTTACATTGGAGTTATCAACATTTGATTCTTCAGCGTCATTATCTTCGCACTTTTATCGCATTACTATCCCTCGTTACTTCCTATAGAGTCATAGACAGATAAGGAATGCTCTACATATTACTGTTGTTGTTATTTAGTAAGTTAATCACTTAATCCCAAAATAGATTTTATTTTATATGAAATATTAGATAGATGCATATTTGATAGGAAATTGAGTTAAGTTGCATTACAATATAATGAAAAATTGATGAAGTGGATCAAAATGTGGTTTGAGGAAAATAAGGTTATTTTGGAAAGAGTTAAAGTTGAACAGGAGAGTGCAAAGAAATGGGTGTGGCAGAGAATATTGCCAAGGAAAATCGATAGTAAGTCATTCTTCGTAGGATTTTTTTTAAGAACCTGTGTGATATATTTGAAACCAATGACAAACACTCGTTAGGAATAGGTTAGGTTAGGTTTACTAGATAGTAGTATTGATAATAATGTAAAAATGAATAACAGAAGCTTTGCGAAAAGAAGAAAGGGATGTGTAGAATCCTTTTTATGTCTTTAAAACCACTTGTTATAAAATAATCCTAAACAGGAAGGCTTTAAGCAACATTGAAAAGAAATATCGATAAAATGATAAATGACATATTGGATGCCCTTAAATATAGTTATTGGAGTAACACAATGACTCTTACAAGAAAGGGAGGACAAATATAAAATGACAATATTTAAGTGATAATATAAATGTTATATGTTGATGGGAAAGAGGCATATAATGACACCAAGGTTTGTTACCCCTCTACTTGATCGAAAACTTTTATACCTAGCTAGCTAGGATCTCAAATGGTATTTCCACGCCATTTAGAATCCAAGGATGTGTAATATAACAGTGTGTATAGATAGCATAAAGCTGACAGTAAGAGGATGAAATAAGGCGAGTAAAAGGACAGTAGAGGAGAGACAGACTATATTAACATTACAGTCAAAGGGAGGGTGTGATGTGGAAAGAGGATTAAGAGGCCTTATAGTATTACTCAATCGTAATATTTACCAGAGAAACATGGACATGGATGTAGAGAGAATTTTTGTTATTTAAGGTGAAATGCCTGAAAAAAAATTGTGGTATTACAAAGAGGTAGAATGAAAAAAATATTACATTTCGAACTAATTGTGGAAAATGTGTTGTGTTTGAGAGAGCAAGAGATGTTAATTGTGGAAAGAATGAGTTGATGAAGCTCGCCACTCTGAGACATTTATAAAAGGAAGGAACAGATGAGTTTGTTGAAGGAGTTCCTGACAGTGGCGCGGAGCGAGGAGCTTTAAAAGGACACCACTCACTAGGTCCACTTTAGAGCGGAATAATATGTCAGGGAAAGATATGAAAGAGGAGTGAGAGGACTACAGAGGAAGGGTAAAGATGGGAACTTTTCTATCGCTTCTATCATCACACAAGGTAGCTTCTAGATGTAATATGGTGACATTCATGAGTAAATAAAGGAATAATGTAAGTTACTCGGACAAAATAAGTGGGAGGGAAATAACTAACCAGCTGTTCTGTTATGAGTACATGGTTACTTTGTTAGAGCGCGACAGTTTACAATGTAGTTCTAACCTGACACAGTACGAGACGCCTCGACTCCATCACTTCACTCACTACAACCTGACTTACTTGTTGAATTACGTCGGAAAATGTTGGATTGCGATATTGAACGTCGAGTCAACTTCAGGTTTCTCATCAAGGCAAGAAAACTGTGATGAAACGTTTCATTTATTGAGTGAGTGAGTGAGGCTTATGACCAAGAAGACGATTCTCGTGGTAGCGTTTTTAAATGCAACATATGACTTCCAAATGCAAATAATGGAATGGTAAAGACGATA
Source organism: Metacarcinus magister (assembly GCA_029783475.1). Taxonomy (NCBI): domain Eukaryota; kingdom Metazoa; phylum Arthropoda; class Malacostraca; order Decapoda; family Cancridae; genus Metacarcinus; species Metacarcinus magister. The sequence goes on along the minus strand of JAPQNM010000003.1, from coordinate 31,489,300 downwards.
GGCGTTCAGTCCTTGCGAGAATTGGTTTGTAAGTATCGTATATTGAATCTTAAAAGAAGTGATTGATATATTTCATAGTAAAACCTGAACAAAACCAAAGTTGCTGAAAAACGGGTTGTCAGATGAATGATTACAATATTGTTGTGAGGAAGGATTTAATCTTTTGAAAAAAAAGCTAGATTTGATGGATTTAGTTATTACTTGTAACATGGAGTTGTTCGAAGTTCAAGGAAATGTTACCAATGTTCATCCACCTGTACATTGTTGTATTGACGGAAGGAGTTCTCAGCAACAAGGTGGTAACGTGTTCTTGTTATTATTAAAATGTTGATGAAACTGCGCGAAGGAGTAACAGGGGAAAGTTTAGCGTTGTGGAAGAATCGATTGAGTGTGCCCTTGAACAACATGACAGACCACATCGTTGATCTATGAACCATTTCTATAGTCAATAGAATCATATTAAGCTGTTTGCCAGATACAGCACACTGCTACTCATCCTCTTGGAAATTGTTACATTTGTACTCAAAGATTAATAATAATAATAATAATAATAATAATAATAATAATAATAATAATAATAATAATAATAGTACTACTAGTACTTGTAGTAGTAGTAGTAGTAGTAATAATAATAATAATAGTAGTAGTAGTAGTAATAGTAGTAGTAGTAATAGTAGCAATAATAGTAATCAGTTTAATTGTATCTACTTGTTGAATCAAAGTACAGTGCCGAAAAAAAAAACATATGTTGCTAATATCGATTCAGTTATAAGATTCAAATGCATGTGTCTGTTGAAAACATACAAACCCTTTACACACTTGCGGAGTTATTGCTTTGTATAAGTGGTATGCTTCCAAAACTTTCCCAGTAATTTTTGAAGTTGAATCATCAAATACCCTCATCCCAGTGTAATGCCTAGGCAGTTAGGTAGTTCTTTATCAGTTATACCTGGGAAGTAATTGCAACCCGGTGTAGATTATGAGGAAGCTGAGTTCAAAGGCGACTCAATTGGAACAGACTTTGAAAGAGGGATAAAGATCTCCCCTTAGGTACACCCTATATTAAAAATAGTCCATATAAAGAAGTGAGTCTGAGGGGGAGAAGCCTTGGTGCGTGGAATAGAGCGCACTACCTAAAAAAAAAAGTAAAAAAAAACACAGTCGTGGTGGTCCCATTGGTATTCAAGGCAGCAGTGAGCCGCAGTGAAAGAAGTGACGGGCCAGTGCAGCAGCAACGACCACGTCAAAGGGAGGGCAAGCCTGTGGAACACTCAAAGATACCACGCCATGAGGAAGCGTATGGCTGCCTGGGTCACGCGTGCAGATAGAAGGAACCTTGGTCTTCCCCTCGCCAACAACAACTCCAAATAATAAGAAGAACAAGTAAGAAAATTAAGCCGTGAAAATAAAGGAAAAATATTGCTATTAAGTTGGTATACTCAGATATTTGGCAGAGTTGGTGCACTGTAATTTGTCAATTAAGGTAAAAATATGCGCGAAACATACTTTTTTTCACTGATGCCTTAAAAAAAATGTTACACAACTAATAAAATCAGTGGTAAAAGAGCTGAGAACACTAGGTCGTCAAGTAAACAACCCCCAAAAGGATTGAGACTGTCAGTAGAGCCGAACTTTGTGCTGCCTGGAAGCTGGCAATGAATACAGATTGGACGAAAAACACGATTCTTCCCCTCATGATGAAGATACTTTTTTATATGAAAAGAGAAAACTTCCAGTAGAATGAGGAAATTCCGCGCCCAGGTTGAAAGTGGAGAAAAATCGTGAAGAGGATCTCAAAAAAGTATTAGAAGTTCAAGATGATTTTCCTTTTAATTATTGAAAAGAAATCTGTGAATCTGTGAGCTTAATTTTGCGTGTTTCTGAGAAGAAAACAGACCATCAGCAGTAGGAGTGACTCTTCAAAGAACGAAAAATAACGAGAAAAAAATTTTCAAATGTAGGATTCCTCGTGTTTGTGAGGAGAAAAAATGTGACAAGAAAGTGGAGTTAGCCTCTGAGGACAGAGGCGAGGCAGCACGTGTCTGACAGGCGCCAGGCTCCAGGATGTGAGCAATACTTGCCTGAGTTTTCTCTCCTCTCCTCTGTGCCGCCAAAGGCACTGATTGAGAGGGGCAAAAAGGCATCCACACTACCATCCCACCTGGCTGGACGAGGGAGGCAGCGTGTTGAGTTCTACTGGTCATGCCGCCACCCTGCCTCGTGCACCCTGCCGCCACCTCCCTGCATCCTTCGCCGCGCCATAGAAACTCATGCATTTAAATGTTTGGATGATACTCTTGCGGCTTCCTGACCCGCGGATCAACACTGCGCCTCGGTGGGGCTTTGCAGGCAGTCACTTCCCTCCCTTTGAATTGGACTTTTTTTTTCTATTCCATTGTCGATATGTGATATGTATTTTCCTGATATTCTGCTTACGCCGCAATATCAGTTTTAACGTTACTGTTGCTTGTATTGATAGTGTTGGTGGTTGTGGGGGACGTAGTGGTCGGGAAAAAATAGATTGATGGTGGGGTCATATATACTAGTGATAATAGTAGTAGCATTTACTACTACTACTACTACTACTAATAATAATAATAATAATAATAATAATACGACTACGACTACTACAATTACGACAATTACGACAACTAGTACTACTACTACTACTACTACTACTACTACTACTACTACTACTACTACTACTATTACATCCACTATTGTATTACTATTACTAGTCCATAAAACGCTATAATGCTTATTGTGGGTATATTACTAAATGCATTATAACTCAAAATTTGACCTCTAGAAACCAGTTGTCCCAGCATTTTGTCATTACTTTTGTGCACAGGAGTTTATTGTAATGAACATTGTTTCATTCCATTCTCTCCCATTCTTTTCGAAGGTAAAAATAAAAACAAATAATGTTCTGTGATCACGTGTTAGTAGTATCACCTGAGACCAATATTTTAGTCCTGGTGCTAACTGTTTTGTATGATTATTCAACTTGAGTGGGAGAAAAACAGTCCTTCCCTTCCCATGTGTGTGTGTGACTTATAACGTGTGCTCCTCAGGCCATAATATGTACATTGTCTTCTTTCCCTCTCATTAAGTGTAATAAACTACATCAATTGTTCGTTTCATTGTCAGTAATATGTTTTTGCAGTGTCACATGGAGGAGTATTTTGGAGTTTTTTGGGGGGTTCCTTTGACACAATATTCTAGTCTTTCTCGATGATTTTCATTTGCGGAAGAAACGAGTTCATGGTTCTCGCAGATCTCTTATAGCAAGCTTGTGCCATCTGGTTTTAGGGAGGGAAAAAAATGTCATATTGAAGAATACCCAAACTTCTCGACGTTCTGTGCAAGTATTGGTAAGTATTGGTTTGAGGTGCCTTGATATGTTTTTGTACACGACTTAGTGTGTGGTTATTTTTTTGCATATTTATCTATAGTTATTTATCTATCTATATGTATCTATTTATCCCTATCTATCTATTCATCTATATAGCTAGCTAGCTAGCTAGCTAGCTAGCTAGCTAGCTATCTAGTTATCTAGCTATCTATTAATCTATCTATCTAGCTAGCTGCAAGTGAACGTGTATTCGCTGTCTAGATTCTGGTGAGTGCTTGGTTTCCATCCCTTTTATTAAGAGTGAGTACGGCGTTTGAGGGTGTGAGGGGAAGAATGAATCTGATCAGGGTGAGGAAAGTTACTCAAGACAAACATCGAAGATTTTCTTTCAACCGCAATCCTTTTCTTTTAAGCAAAATATTTTTTACTGAATGTTCGTCATTGTTTGTAGTGAAAAGCAGTTATATCAGAAGGGTAATGTATTAAGAAGTCTACGAAGAACATGCAAGGAAGATATGAGAGTTAAGAATAATTACGAGTTGCTGAAAAAATAACATAAGTAGAAGAGAACAAACTAAATCAAGGATATGAAAATAATGAAGGAACGTAAATGAGGATGGACCGGACATGGACCTGTGACTAGAAGAGCTGATAACAGACAGATGAAGTGAGGACTGATTGACTGACTGGACCAAAGAGAAAGATAGCAAGCGGTTTGGAGGGAGGCCAGACGAGAGATGGAGAGATGAGATTGAAACATTTGCTTTGAAAACCTGACAGATACTGGCTCAGTACCGTGATTCAAGGGAAAAGTTTGTGGAGGCTTTTGTTCAGAAATAGACTTCTAAGGCCCGATGGTGAGAATGATGGTGTTGTGGTGCAAAACTTACTCATTGTTTTTTCATTGACTGACAATATTTTACACCCTTCTCCCACACTAGTATAAACATAATGACGCTCCCTTTCTCTTCATCTTGAGTACATAGTCCATTGCAGTGATGTAAGGTGCAGCAATTTGCATACATACGAAGACATAATTATTGTTTTTGAAAATGTTATAACAAAAGGGATGAACAGAGGTTTTGTTTTAAATGAATGCAAGACAATACCTTACTTCGTTGTCAGGTTAATGGAGAAAGTTAGTATTGAAATTGGCGAAAGAGAGTAAAAGAGAAGACAGAATGCTTAAATTAAGATTCAGATTCCCTTCTTTACTCGTGCTTACAATGGCGTCTTGGAGGCCAGCCGCTGCTTATCCTCAGGCAGTATTGATCCTTGAAAACCATAAGATTCGCACTACAAGCCACGTTCATGGAAATTCTTACCCCCAACACCGGCTGACAATTTTTTCAAAGGTTTCGTTTAAGTGTCAGTTGAAAGCCCCTATCAAGCCAGGCTATAGATAAATACAATAATTAATCTATAGTTGAATTACAGTCTGTATTAGTGGCAGGTACAAAGTGTCTCCCAAGATCGGGTAGTCCAATCATCGTCTTTCCGTCTGCCTCAGCGAAATGTGAAGTCTTCCAAGACCTCAACGGATGGTCTGCTTATCCTTCACTTATCGCACCATCAATTGAGATCAGCGGGAAGAGTATCGGCTCACAGGTCACGGCACCATGACCTCAAGCAGAGACTTAATGTTATGGTTTTTTCCCTCGAGATATGCAGCAAACTTAAAAAAAACGAAGCTTCATTTCACAGAGAGTCTTGGAGGAGGATGTTGTGGGGTTATATTGTGTTGTCTGGCTTCAGGTGGTTGTGGGTAATTCTGTAAATATTATTCATTGATCTTTTTGTTTAGTTTTTTATATAGCAGATGGGCGTTTTTGTTTGCAAGAAGACTTTAAAATATACCTACTTCAGTAAATGTGTTCGTCTTCGTGTTACTAGTTACACTTTTGTCACACTGATTATGTTGTTCTGTCACATTTTCAGGTTTAAATTTCATCCTTTCGATGGTGTTGGATGCTACTTGATTCACTGTTGTGGCTGAATTATTTGTTCAAAGGCCTGGTAATAAGTACGTACCTCTGATTAAGTCATTAAGAAACCTCCATGAAGACAGGAGAACACAACAGAAAAAACAAATATACCATCTGATCTTATTGATGAGTTATAAGAGAACACTCAAATTTTATGATTGTCTTCATTACTCATCCTATGCCTTCACTCTCACCTACATAAATCATAACCTACGCACGTTTCTCTCCAATTCAACATAACTTTTCTTACCACCCTCGAGCTAGTTATTAAATATTCAGTCAAAAATGCACCCATGAATGTAGCAGAGCAAGGGAACAATATGAAAATACTATCAGAGAGAATATTAAACCTTTCAATATCAAGGAAATATATAAGACAGTAGAATACAGAAATAAAAAATAGTAGCAGCATTAAAAACAAG
>JAPQNM010000003.1:31473538-31476038 GCA_029783475.1 Metacarcinus magister | reverse complement strand
TCGTGACGAAGTATTTTGTTATAAATCATTTAAATAGCCGAGTTATGGCTTAAATGCCGCGTTTAAATTTCCCGCTGATTTTAAACGTGCACACATGGGTACTACGTATTAGAAACAATAAAATTTTTCATATAATGGCATTCTCTAATACCTGACAACCTCACACGTTTGAATTTGTACTCCGTAGACAACATAAGTGTTCAGTAACATGGTGGAAATGCGAGGGAAAGGACGCGCGCTCGCTGCTGAATTTTTTTTTTTTTTTGAGAGCCGTTTTCTCAAAACTAGTAAAATGCTACTGTTTGATGAAATGGTTCCGTAACTGTGAAGGCTGTTGCAATGATTCATATATCATTTAAAAGAAAAGAAAAAATCTTATTTTTTTATTGTTGCAGATTTTTTTTTTAAATAGAAACGGAATCATATATATTTATTTTCCGGACGTGAGTAAAAAAAAATTTTAAATTCTCATTTCTTGTAATTGTTTTTAACATTCTGCAACGATGAATTTCTTAGGAATCATGCAAGGTGTATTCTGTAATTTTTTAAAAAGAAAATCGAATCATATCTGTTGAAGCTATTTCGAGAAAAATAAATTTCGAAAAACCATTAATTTCTTCATAAAAAATACAATGTATCTTCCAATGACTTGAATATCTTCAAATGTATCTACAAAACATACTACAAAGCCAACGCTCTGTGAGATGTTTTTCTATTTTTGAGGTTTCAAGTGAACGGTCCCCTTAATGCATCTTCCCTCCAGCATCTTCTCTCAAAAACCCTCCCCCTCCAACATCCTTCCCGCCAACTTCAACTTTCTCTTCTTCAACTTCCTCGCCTCTAATACCCTCCCTTCCAACTTCCTCTCCTCCAACACCTTTCTCTCCGATTTTCTCCTCTTCAACACCTTTTTCTCCAATTTCCTTCCCTCCAAAATCCCTTCTCTCCAAAATCCCTTCCCTCCCTTCCATTCCCCACCCTTCTAAACATGGGACTTAATGTTACATGCATACGCTTAGGATAATTTACTGGTGTTACTAAAAAATATTAACTTTCTCCACATGTCTGATACATTTACAGTTGTGTTTGTGTTGGCAAGGCACTTTGAGGGGAGAATAATAGGATTATCTAATGTTATTTTAGAACTAACTTACTTTTATCTGTCTAACTCGTTACAGCACCATTACTACTTTGTTCGGGTATGCAGCCTCCGTGTTCCGCTTCATAATCGTGAGGCTCAGGAAGAGACACGAAGAGAGATAATGACAGAAATTATACCTCTTTCGTGTTGTTTGTATAAGAAGAATGAGTTTTATGTTCCCGTGAAACAAAAACTAACGCGTTTAATTTTGATAAAAGAGTAAAAGTTATTTTGTTGAACGTGTAAAAAAAAGTATAAGAATAAATTTTAAACTAAAGTGTCGAGCCCATTTTTTTGTGAGGAAGAAATTATCAGTTGTTAAGCTCGTCTGTGTCTCATTCCTTTACCTGCTGCCAACATACAGTAATGTACTCCTTAATGTAGACAGAAAAGCCTTAAGCTCGACAATCTACTAAGCAGTGAAAAACTAGCCTGCCAGTGTTGAATTTACTTACCCAGCAAACTAACTGCAGCAGTGAATTAAATGTGAATGAAGTTTATTAAAGCGTCTACTAACGAGTCACGAAAGGAAAGAGAAAAAAAGGGGAAATGTGAAGAGTGAGTGGAGACTGTGTGTATGTGTTTGTGTCTGTGTGTGCATGTTTGCGCGCGCACGCCCTCATGTTTACTCAAAACACACACCCACACTCACACACACACACACACACACACACACACACACACACACACACACACACACACACACACACACACACACACACACACACACACACACACACACACACACGTCGGCTTTGTTCAGTCCCTGCCTAGAGTCACTGCCACACACACTGATTTATTTCTTCCTGGATAAGAGTCACTAATCTATAAGCCATGAGTCTCCCTGTTGCTGCTGGCCGGTGCTGGTGAAGGCGTCTTGTAGAGGTGTTTCAGGCCATAAATCAAAATAGTTTTTGTTTTTCATATTCATCTTTCCTTTTTACAGAATGTCCTACATGATTAGTCAATTTGGTTATAGTAAAGGTTGTCTTATTAAAGCTGTTTGAAGTTCTTGTTCTTGATTATACTTTTCAGTTATTGAAATGAAACATTATTCAAACATACAGGTTTCCGTGCACGTGAAGATGATATATATTTTTTGATGATTTGTTTTATTTATTTTAAAATCGATTCAACCGAATCCCATTTTTTCTTACATACACAAGTATATATGCAAACACGTAGGTATACAAATACAACTTTTATAAGCGATAGGCTGGGAGGCAAAACTATTTCATAAATTTCTAAGAAGAGTTTGTATAAAGAATCAAACACGCAACTGAAAAAGTAATGACGCATCTTGCATTGCTGAACATAATTTTTGAGTCATGTGACTCTTGTAAACACGTCGTCAGTCTG
>JAPQNM010000003.1:31451038-31468538 GCA_029783475.1 Metacarcinus magister | reverse complement strand
AAGGAATGTAACAAAAAAAAAAACCGCCTGGAATCAGTTGTTACAGGAAAATGTAATCATAGAAGTTGGAACTGCAAGAAAAATAAAAGGTTTCGAAGCAATAAAATATAAGTAATGCTGAGAGAAACCCCAAATCAAGCAGGTTTGTATGAGAAGATTAGTTAATGGATAAATGGAAATGAAAAATAAAAAACTTCATTTTGTAGAAGCAGATGGTAGGGAATAAAGAAATTGATTAGGCGAACAGAGGAAGATTAGGAGATAAAAATGGCAGCGTTATAATTGGTTGGGTGATGGAACAGTGAAGCGAAATTAAAAAAAATAGAAGTGATAAGAGATTCGCAATTATCTTCATGTATTGGAACAGAAAGGTGCAGGAAGACTAGATAGATAGAAACTCGCAAAGATAAAAAAAAAAATATTGCAGGACGTAGGTCATATATAAATGTATGAGACAGCATGCGTAGGGAATCCAAAATTAATGAAATGTTGACGGAATATACTAATAGCGAACATAATGTGCATGATAAATAAGTTTGCTTGGGAATTGATTAAGATAACAAGCGTTTCCAACAAGGATAACATGTGCACTGCTCTCTCAAGGTGACTTTGATAATATAGAGATAGTATTATTTGAAGAGAGTATGACAGTACGTTACAAGAGATAACACTGATGATGAATAGAGGTATTTCATGTGAACTAGATAATAACTTGTAATCTGGTAGAACAATAGAAAATTATACACTGGAAAATAGACATAGAATAAAGGTGACTGAAAACACCAGGTAATGTGTGTAGATTCGTAAATGTACTGAGATGGTTTTACAGTGATTAACGTGGAAAGGTATGAGAGAAGGAGTTATGAGGTGGAGGTAAGGGTGAGGTAGAGATGGAGAATGAATGGTTAAATATTGTAGGCATAGATTGAAATGATGTATAAATAATAGTAAAGTGTTTCACATAATGGGGAGGAAGAAGCAAGATTTACGAATAAGTTGGTAAGCTGCAGAGAATGGATGTAAACAAAGATTTTGAGCGCAAAGAAAAGGAAAAATCATGAAGCCAAATCATGCTTGGGAAATCATACATTCATATTCGGTGACAGGAAGCGGTAATGAAATGCCTCAGTTGTCACATGTGGATTAGAAAATTGTCAGACCACAGTATTTTCAATTCCTTTACCCTCCTGTACGATCTATTGAGATATATTATTATTTGATATTCCATTATTGCGTATTTAATACTCTCTAAGCCTTGGTGAAAGTAGTAATGGCTTTATAATTGTAATATTGATTGTTACTATTACTATTATTAGTATTATTATTATTATTATTATTATTAATATCATTATTATTATTATTGTTATTATTGTTATTATTATTATGCATGTCGCAGAAACATCGCATAACTACAGATAAATATGACAATAATATTGACGTTTTGATATCACGCTGAAATGATCACGAGACATGTGTCCTTATATAAGGAATTCCTGTCAATTTTTTTTATTTATTTTGGGGAGGCGGCTTGTTATAAAAAGAATAATTGGTCTTTATCTTGACTGTAACTTCTATTGAACACCACATTGAAGGATGTGATAGCAATGGTCTCATAACACCATACAATAAACTTTCTATATACGCGTAAACGTATATGAGCGACACGATGCGACATGAGAATTATATGTTTAAAAAATAATGCAGACATTGCTTATGATAAAACAAAATTCCCACAAAGTTAATGACAGACGCTGCCTTTGATGTCTGCGGTGTAACATTATTGAGTAAAGGAAAATGAAACAGGAAACATCAAGACACACCAAAAAAAATATCCTCACTTGAAAGTCCAGCTGACAGTATCATGAGAGAGTTATGTGAGGCGCGGTGTGCAAGTATACGTGTACAGAGTACTAATAGTAATAGTTATATTATTATTATTATTATAATTATTATTATCATAATTATTATTATTATTATTATTATCATTGTTATTATTATTATTATCATTATTATTATTATTATTATTATTATTATTTTTAGTAGTAGTAGCATAGTAGTAGTAGTAGTAGTAGTAGTAGTAGTAGTAGTAGTAGTAGTAGCAGCAGCAGCACTACTACTACTACTAGTAGTAGTAGTAGTAGTAGTAGTAGTAGTAGTAGTAGTAGTAGTAGTAGTAGTAGTAGTAGAAGTAGAAGTATGGCTGTCGTTACCTTTTCCATTCCTTTCCACATAACAAGCAGGAAGGGTTGATAGGGTTCACCGTAGATACATGGAACTGTGCAGTGAGTCGAAAGAGAAAAACTCACCATCTGTAGTGAGTTACAATTTTTTTTTCTTTTTTTTTTAATCTTATCGTTCACCTCCCCTGCCGCACCATACTGTACGGTTGTGTGTCTCGACCCTCCTCGTAACAAACTTTGGTGTTGTTGTAGAAAAGTAGATGTGTAGCTCCATTGTAGTGAACGATTGGGTCCCTGGTTGCAGTCCCTTTTTTTTAACAGTTGTTGTGGCTAATATATATATATATATATATATATATATATATATATATATATATATATATATATATATATATATATATAGTATATCTAAAACTATTCATTAGATTTTAGGTATTAAAATATTCTGTAGACATGAAAGCAGCTCATTAAATTGTTATGTATGTAGAAACGAACCATTTACAGATTATATGTTTATCACAATACGAATGTTTCTGAATACTTCGTCGCTTTGAAGTTATATGATTCAACTATTATTTTTTTTCAACAACTAATATGAACGACATTGGCATCGAATACAAACAATACTTATAAAGTATTAAGCACTTCATGTACAACTGTTATTAACAATAATACTGATACATCCAGCTTCTGCTGCTGTTTCTGATACTGCTTGAATGATAGTTCAATACCACCACTACCAACTCCACCACCATCTTTACTACTAATAATATATATTTGTATTTATGCTACTGCCACAACAACAAAAACAATAAAAAACTACTACTATTCCTATTATTACTACTACTTATAAGAGTTCTACTACTACTACTACTACTACTACTACTACTACTACTACTACTACTACTACTACTACTACTACTACTATTACTATTACTACTACTACTGCTACTGCTACTGCTACTGCTACTACTACGACTATTACTACGACTATTACTACGACCACTACTACTACTACTACTACTACTACTACTTTTACTACTACTTTTACTATTACTACTACTACTACTACTACTACTACCACCACTACTACTACTATTAATAATAGTAACAATAATAACAATAGTAATAACAATAATAGTAATAATAATAGTAATATGAATATTAATACTACTTCTCTCCACACGTGTACTTGCACACTGCATCTTACATAACAACTCCTTGATGATACTGTCAAGTGGAATTTCAAGTGAGGAGTCTATTTCTTATTTATTTTTATTTATTTATTTTGTCTTGATGCTTTCTGTTTCGTTTTCTTTTACTCGATAATGTTACGCCTTCGACATCAAAGGCAGCGTCTGTCATTAACTTTGTTGGAATTTTGTTTTTTTATAAGCAACAGAGAGTTTGTTGTATGGTGTTGTGAGGGCCTTGGTATCGTACCCTTCAGTGTTGTGTGCTATGGAAATCACAGACAAATTTTTATTTTTTTTTATAAAACCTTCCCACTGCAACGTATTCTTAACACATCATTATTATTGTCATTATTATATGCAGTTATGAGATGGTTCTGTGACGTGCAGGACTAAAAGGAACTCCGTTGATGGCACAGATGATTGAATTATACAGCTGACATTATGTGCCGCTATGGTGTGGTGACAATGGAAAGCGTGCTGGGTTCGAAGAATTTGCTTGTGTTTGTTTTTTTTGTTTTTTTTTTTTTTGTGTGTGTATGTACGCGTGCGTGTGCGTGTTTGCGCGTGTGCGTGTGCGTGTGCGTGCGTGTGCGTGTGTGTGTGTGTGTGTGTGTGTGTGTGTGTGTGTGTGTGTGTGTGTGTGTGTGTGTGTGTGTGTGTGTGTGTGTGTGACAAGGGAACATGTTACTTTATCTCGTTTTTTGTCGCTATTATATATATTTTTTTTTCAAACAAACATCAGTATATATATAAGGCGACGTTTTTCCAATCATTCTGGAAGTGTTTCATGGACACATTTAAATGAAAAAATTTTATAATTTTTTTGAAAGTTTGCAGCTACGTATGTAGAAGAGTAGTGTTGGGGTTTTTTTCTATGAAGAAGCTGTTCAATTTTATTCATTTTTCAAGCTAATATTTTTTCTAGGAAATGTTTGTGTGAAGTACGAATTAAACTTTACTCTTTTTTCCTCCGAATATAAAACATAAAATTAATGTTTGAATATTGTTTTGCAGGTCAAATTCACTGAATAGTCATACAATTAGTAATGTATTATTCCTAATTGTAGCTAATGTACCTTTTATTACTGAATTAATGTGAACTAAATCAGTAACGTTCATTCATCTGTTCAACTTCCCACACGAAATGAAGAATGTTACGATTAACTCATCTTACCCTGACATTTGCGTGGTGTGGTTGTGTGCATCATCTTGAGGGTAAACACGTACACATGGGAGAGAAGGTCAACTGTGATATCCGTTTAACTTTTTCGAGGTTTAATTAAGAAAACATGATAATAACTTGAAACATGAAAAAAAAGTTATATTCTTAGAAAGTGTTTCCCTGCTCTCTAGTATTGTCATAAAGAGAATAGGAAAAGTTTTGCAAGGAAATATTTGATAGAGGTGTTGTCTCTGGTGTGGTGACGTAGGAAAGCATTGATATATAATTCAAATGACTAAATCTAAGCTTTTAAGTTATGCCACCGAAAGATAAAGACAATAAATCATTGAGGGAAAGATGATTGAATTTACGCGAAGTTCACTGAAGTATATAAGACAGATGCAACTTTAAACTTCTGAATGTATTTATATTAATTACAATCATTCATTATTATTATATACACTGACTCTTGCCTCTAGGTGTCCATGCATCTCCACACAAAAAAAAACGGAATGTATAAAACCAAAGGAATACGTATAAGTGAACACAAATACGTTGCTTAGATGGTGAATCACGATCACACACACACACACACACACACACACACACACACACACACACACACACACACACACACACACACACACACACACACACACACACACACACACACACACACACACACACGGAATGCTCTGAAATGCGTTAGTATTATTTGGCTTTGAGTTCTGTATTGTCTTTCTTTCTTTTGTTGGAGTGTCACACATGGAATGGCACACCTTTGATCGCAGGTACAAAGCTCATTAGCAGTTCCTTTGTTTTTCCTCAGTGGGATTGCTGACATCTGATGGTCTTCAAAGATGTCGTAAACTTCCCTTTTATGAAGATACTTTCCAACATGCAATTATTAATCTATCTACATCGTAATTCAGTGATGAAATTTATATACCCATAATACCATCTAATTAGGATCAAGATTTTTTATATAAATTCTTTTTTTTAACCGAAGGGGATTATTTTTTTTATATAGTAAATTAATGTTAGGAAATCCGTTTATGCAGCTGGGTGGAAAATTTTTCTTTGCATCATTCATTCGACGATCCACAAGAAAATCACGGTGGGACGCAGGTGGAGGAGGGCGGTGTGAGGTTATGATGTGATTGATTAACCTGTCACGTGTCCCAATCGTCGCTCTTTGTTCGCCACGACCCTCTTCTCCCTCCTCCTCCTCCTCCTGTCGTTCACAATGCACATTCATCACTCTCTCTTTTCTTCTTTTATTTTTTTTTTCCTCTCTCTCTCTCTCTCTCTCTCTCTCTCTCTCTCTCTCTCTCTCTCTCTCTCTCTCTCTCTCTCTCTCGCTCTCTCGCTCTCTTCGTCTCTTTCTTTGAGCCAATCATTCTTTCAATCATAGAGATCGACCGGCTATTTGTACTTCTTGTATTCGGCTTCATCATCGTCTCTCCTTTTTCCGCGGCGACGCTGATGTATAGCTGCAAATCCAACCCCCCCACCCCCCCCTCTCTCCTCTCTCTCTCTCCTCTCTCTCTCTCTCTCTCTCTCTCTCCTCTCTCTCTCTCTCTCTCTCCTCTCCTCTCTCTCTCTCTCCTCTCTCTCTCTCTCTCTCTCTCTCTCTCTCGTAGCTCTTGGTTAGGATGACTTACGATGCAGAGAAATGACGTGACCTGCAGAGAAAGACGCTGTGAACTCTCGTCATCATTTCCGAGTTTTCTGAGGTTCTGTCCTTGCACTCTCCATTTCTGGGCTTGATTCATGACTTCCTTGGGACCCGTTTCGTTTCAAGACTGCTGCTGATTCATGGAAACGCCCTGGAGGCTTGCTTCGAGGCCGCAAATCGTGTTCCTTGCACTCCCAGGTGGTTTGCCAGATGCTTTAGTTCGTCTGCCATGCTCTGGTTCGTAGTCTGCCTGAACACGGTCTCAGGTCCAAAGGGAGATGAGGAGACGATACCTTAAGGAATTAAATGGATAGGGAGATAGGAAACAAGAGAGAAAAAACAAACATGAGAGAGAAAGGATGTGACCTAGACTAAACGACAGGCCGAAAAACAGGCAGACAGAGACAGACGGAAAATAGTAACTGAAGAGGACATGGCGTTTGTCAGGCGTCCGAGGTGTTTCGATTAACGAGGGAGTGATGGGAGGCACGTTTCGGCCCCGCCCAGTGTGATGGCTTAATCCTGTCCCTGTCAAGTTTGGTCCGGACTCTTCGTTGACTTGTACTGCAGTGTTATATCAGACAGGAATTTTATTTGGCAAGAAAAATTGGCTGCATGTGTGTGTGTGTGTGTGTGTGTGTGGGTGTGGGTGTGTGTGTGTGTGTGTGTGCGTGTGCGTGTGCGTCATTTAGTCGTTGTGTATGTGTGCGTAGTGTAGTGATAGTATTTCTGGGTGTTTTACGTTATAACCTGCCGTTTTAACTTTCATTATTATCCGTCTACCTCTCTATCATAATTCTGTGTGAGATTTGTAGGTGTTTTTGTTTTTTTTCGGAAATTGTTTGTGTTATATCATTTGCAAAGTCACATTCACCTCCAATACAATCCCTTGAAAACACTTGAATTATTGAAAAGTTTGAATAAGTCCATAACACGACGTTTCCTCTTTGTATCGGGGATGTACTTTGAGGAAACATCTCACTTCTGTATATGTATTTTTTTTCCCTTTTGATATTTTCTGAAGCATTTGCATTCACTTCTCCAATCCTTTGATGCGACGCCACATGAATGGAACTTTGGAGTTTAAAAGACTTCTATGAATCATGACGTAGACTTCAAGGGGAGAGAGAGAGAGAGAGAGAGAGAGAGAGAGAGAGAGAGAGAGAGAGAGAGAGAGAGAGAGAGAGAGAGAGAGAGAGAGAGAGAGAGAGAGAGAGAGAGAGAGAGAGAGAGAAGGAAAGACAGAGATAACGTATAACTTATTGATGGCTGCTGCATTCAATTTAACAGTTGTGTGCACGCAATCAAACACAATATAAACAAAAATAAATTTAGAAATGTGAGTGATCCCGTGGCAAGGGTTGTGGGGCGTCAAGGTGACAATGGAGACTAATGAGGTGCAGGAAAGCAAGGTTTTTCCGCGTCCTAAATGACAGATTATTAACATTTTTACCAATTCCTCTTTTTTGTGTGTGTTAACGCAAGGAAAACAAATTATAATATCATACTTTTTGTGTTTTCTCTGATATATATTTTATCACGTGTTTTCACCATTACGCTGAATATTAACATTTATTTATGCAGATATCAGTTAACAAAAAAAATATGTGTATAAAGGATAGTATTTAATGAAGGCTGAACTACAAAGGCTACCTAGTAACACACACGTTATAATTATCTTCTTTAATTGTGTCCAAAAGAAATAATAATTTGAAACAAGGTGTTCATTAGTACAGTACCTTGATATCACACACCTGACATCTGCTTTGATAACCCTTGCCATCCCCTCAGGGCAAAGCTGCTTATATCCTGACCCCTTTAGTAATGTATGTCGAGTATATTTCTAGATTAGTTATGCATTGATTGAAGTTCAAAGGGTTCTGTATTGGGTGTCATCAGATGCTAGTAGTGAGATGTATATATAAAGATAGATAGATAGATAGATAAAGAGGTTGATAGATAATTAATCAGTTAGTGAGTGAGTGAGTGTGAGAGAAGAAAAAGGAGAAAGTGAAAGAGAAAGAGTATGAGAAAGAAAAATGGTAACAAAAAAAGAAGCTCATGGAAGAGAAAGAAAGATATGCGAGTGAGGAACAGAAGAATTAGGGTTCCCACAAAACACAACAAAACTCACATACCACATGAGGAAAAGCCAAAAATGACACCCACCATTGGCAAGGGTCTCACTCACTCTCTCTGCTTTGCCACCCCCGACCACTGTCACCCAACACCAGCGGTAATTATCCGTGTGTGTAGAGTTCAATTATTATGTATCATTGTGTTATGGTATGTAAAGCGGTTCGTGCATTATATACCTATGTTAATGGGGAGTACCTGAGCTGTGTTCCACCCCTCCCCCCCCAACCTTCCCTTTGGAACGTGTAAATGTGAATGAATACCTATATGATTGAATAGAGAATGAGAAATAGAGAAAGTTAAAACAAAAAAAACTCATGTTAAAGTCTCCTAAAAATGTTGCGTATAAAGGCATGAAAAGAGATAAAAAAAATTAATTAAATTTTATGACACGCGGAAAGTGGATAGAATGAGCCAAGAATTTCATGTACGTGCTCATATCAGCAAAATGTATGGACGATATTTATATTCCTAAAGCTTTACCACGTCGCAAAACTTTCCATGCACGTTCACTTGCATGCAGGTACAGTGTGTGTTATCTACCTTTCAATTATAATCTCCTTTCAGATACACGTTACCCACTACTTTGTTTATAGTTGTTGATTTTCAAAGTATAATTAACGTATTAATGTTTATTGTTGTTTTGTAGAACGTATGTGTCTGTAAAAAGAATCTTCCTTCTTCAAAAAAAGGAACGAAAAAGTCGGTAGAAAATAGTGTAGTGAACGGAAACAAAGAGGTGCAAATGTCATTGGAATTAAAAATGTACATGAAATGCAGCAAAGCTCTGTAGTGAGGGACGAGGCCCACGCCAGTGTTGCCTGGCCGTCCTTCGCTCCTGAAGGCTATTTCGTCGCAAGGCTGAATCATGAAGGCTCGTGGATACGTTGTAAATATGCGAATGAATGGAGTAAATTTACATGTCAGGCTGAAATGAATTCGCATGTATGGTGCATGCATATTGGCGCTAACATGACAGGGTTCAGGACCTCCTGTGTTAATATTTGCGTTGTGAAAACAGAAACACCACAAAACTGGGTGATAAATTTAGTGTTTATTATCAAACTGCATATAAGAGCAGTGTCATCAGGGATAAGGTGCGCTTGAAAGAAATCAGGGAAATTGCTTGTTTTGAAAAGTCTTGTGGAACTTGTTGAAATTTTTTTATTGAATGATAAATTAGAAATTATACGATTTTGTACCAGAGTTAGTTTCCTTCATTGTATGTTTTCCGTTATGTTACCTTTTTATAGTTTCAGTAAAAGCAGAAGCTGCAATCAGTGCGTGCAGTCTGTGTTGCTGTAGGCAACGTGCAGTCACCAGTGCGTTTTATGATGCATAGCTGGATAATAATTTTTTAAAGCTTCAACGTGTATGTTTAGATAAACTTAAACGCAAATAGGTTTGCTAGGTAGTAGTATTTGTATTGTCTGAGTTATTATTTTTTTCATCATAAGTGAAATGCCAAACTATTTTTGGAACGAAATGGAATATGTTTGTAACAATTTCGGTCAAACAACAGTTCGAAGACAGTAACTATATTTTTTTACAGTAGCAACGAAAATGCAATTAAATTAGAACAAAAATCGTGCACTACTATACATATGACAACAAAGACGTTGAGATATCTTTTTAAAATATCTATGAGGGCTTAAAAATACCAAACCCCGCTTAAAATCTAAATTTTAACAAAAAATAAACCCAGCGTATCTTATAAATGAATTAACAAAAATTGTGAAACAAACTACCGTACAGTAGTAGCAGTCATAGAAACAAATTTATGGTCTTCATTATATTTTTTTCGAAACAACAACACTCCAGTTACTCAATTAATGAATACAGTCAAATGGGAAAACGTTACACCAGTGCAAATGCAAATATATGAATATTGATATGGAAGTATATGTTTATGGTAAATAAGACAAACTTATGAAAGTAATATATCCCTTTCGTTGAAGAGAACAGGAAGATGTAATTTATGGACCAGAAACTTGTAGTCTTGGAAAAGTTCTGGAAATAAATTTACTGGCGCCGAAACAAGGATGAGGAGAATAATGCAGTAGGATTCTGGAAGGGAGCAAAAATTATGATAATAATGATAGTAGTAGTAGTAATAACAATAGTAATTATAATAGTAATAATAATAATAATAATAATAATAATAATAATAATAATTAAATAAATAAATAGACATGCTGGGTGACCATAAGCCACAAAACCACTCACCCCGCATACCCAACACAATTGTACAATGTGCTGATAATCTTCGTTGTTTTCCTTGACAAATTGGAGGGCAGGAATCAATTTGTCTCTTCTCACCAAGAAAGATCTATCTGTCATAGTCGCATTGAGGATTTTTAGCACAATTACTGGCAACTCCTCGGGTATGCGGGGCAATACATGAGCAAAGTCAGAGATGTCCTGTTGGAAGCTGATGGTGTGACCTCTTGACGCATGCGATCTACCCATGTTATAAACGGCGATGATGGGGCAAATCAGTGATATAGTTGACTTTTAAAAAGGTGTGAGGTAGAAAGAGGAGGTAGAAAGGGATGGAGGTAGAAAGGGAGGTAGGAGGTAGGAGGTAGGAGGTAGGTAGGTAGGAGATAGAAAGGGAGGTAGGAGGTAGGAGGTAGAAAGGGACGTAGGAGGTAGAAAGGGACGTAGGAGGTAGAAAGGGAGGGAGGAGGTGGAAAGGGAGGGAGGAGGTAGAAAGTGAGGTAGGAGGTAGAAATGGAGGTAGGAGGTAGAAAAGGAGTTAGGAGGTAAAAAGGAAGGTAAGAGGTAGAAAGGAAGGTAGGAGGTAGAAAAGGAGGTAGGAGGTAGGAGGTAGAAAGGGAGATAGGAAGTAGGAGGTAGAAAGAGAGGTAGGAGATAGGTAGGAGGTAGAAAGGGAAGTAAGAGGTAGGGGGTAGCAAGGGAGGTAGGAGGTAGAAAGGGAGGTAGGAGGTAGAAAGGGAGGTAGGAGGTAGAAAGGGAGGTAGGAGGTAGACTACGGAATCTGCACAACCGTTGCTACGCCACATCAAGAGCGTTCCGTTTGTCAGAAACATTCTCGTGGCATTTATTTTTCCTGCTGTTGATGTTGTGGTTGAAGGGAGCCGAAGGGACGCACTTATTTCTGGATTAAGATGTGAACTGATGTTTTCACGTGAGACAGTTCCAATGTTGATGTCCTTTTAAAAACCTGCTCCTCATTTCACTGTTTCAATCTTCAAAATACATTTTCCTTGCAAGCTTCTTTTCTTTTTTGAAACAACAAAAACAACAACAGCAGCAGCAGCAGCAGCAGCAGCAGCAGCAGCAGCAGCAGCAGCAGCAGCAGCAACAGCAACAGCAGCAGCAGCAGCAGCAGCAGCAGCAACAGCAACAGCAACAACAACAACAACAACAACAACACTAATTAAGCAAATAGACATGCTGGGTGACCATGAAATTAAAAAAAAACCTCACCCAGCATACCCAAACTGCTAGCTCAGGAAAGAAAGTTACACGCTATTGTATTTTTCAATCAAAGCCAAAAGTTATATTTTATTTGGATAAAAATAGGAAAACACATTTTAAATGTTTTTTTACTGTAGATTCTTCTATTCTCTCACTTCGCTGCTTCTAATACCTGTGTGAGATATTGGAATGTAAAATATTTGACTTTTCAACCGGTGTGAGGTAGAAAGGGAGGTAGGAGGTAAAAAGGGAGGTAGGAGGGAGGTAGGAGGTAGAAAGGGACGGACGGACGGATGGACGGACGGACGGATGGACGGATGGACGGACAGACAAACAGACAGACGGACAGACAGACACACACACATACAGACACACAGACAAATTTTGGATTGGGTCGTTTCGTAACTTTCAAACTTCTCGCTTCGCTTGTAGTTTTAAATAATAGTGATGATAATAATTATAATCAATATTATTATTAGTTGCTATTTTTATTTGTATTATTACTGTCATTAACATCATTATTACCTTTGAAAATTTTCCTATCATTTTCAGATAATATATTTAACGCTAATGATTTACTTAATATCCCAAAGCCTTTCTTTCTTATATATATAACAATACTTCAACACATTTCATAATCCATAACATCTTCAAACATTTAGTCAAATATTCAAGCAAACATACGATTCTAAACACGCCAATCACCTGCCATAAAAAAACCTTCAACAAGCCCGATTTTTAGTAGGACAGAAATCCCCCAATGGTTTTCTAAAAGCTCGCTGGAGAACCTCACGAAAATAATCTTATCGCGACAATAAATTCCACAAAACTCTGGGTGCAGTCGATGTTCAATTGTTCGTAGGATGTCGTCAGGAGCTGGAGAGAACGTTCCCTTCACTTTTATCCGTGAAGGGAGGGACAAGATGGGCGTCGTAGGAAGGGAGGGAAGGGTTACGAGGAAGAATACACGGAAGGAAAACTTGGACTGCTGTGCTCACCTTCACACACACACACACACACACACACACACACACACACACACACACACACACACACACACACACACACACACACACACACACACACACTAAAACATACTTATATAAGTGAAATCAGTTTTGTCTCGTAGCAAAAATCACAATGCGACAAAAGAAGGATACACATTTGGAAAAAGAAATGGAAAAGGTAATTCAATATAAAAGCTCTATACTAAAACCCAGCAGGAAAAATATATAGAGTTTGTGTCGAGTTATCATGTCGACTTTTGAATGTCATATATGAAGCGTGACTGCCCAAAAAACAATATAAACACACACACACACACACACACACACACACACACACACACAGACACACAGACAGACAGACAGACAGACACACACTCTAAAGGAAGCACAGCCATTTGTTGACATTATTTTCTTTACGTCTGAAAGGTATATAAAATAGTGCAGTTTCGAGCCTAAATATCTCTTTCGGTTTCGGCTCGTGCACCTGCGGACCGTATCTTTTCCTGATGAATGTAGCACAAGCGTTAATAACTTCAGTGTGTTGCTCTTGCGGTGATCGGAAAGGATGGGTCGTAGTGGCAAACGAACAGCACAAAGAAAACGGTTGTGAAGACGATGCGGACAGTATGAAAGATGGGAAGGGGGAAGACGAGGGAAAAGTTCAGAAAAGTGCAACAGTGAGAGAGGGAGGAAGGGAAAAAGGAGGAGAGCAAAAGTAGAAGTAGGGTAGGGAAAAATATGAGAAGGGATGAAACCAACGGTGAAAGAAGAGGTAGAGGAAAAGAAAAAAAATTTAAATGTATAAGGTGAAGGAAGGTATTCATGGTTATCTATTTCGAGAAGCGCTGCGTCGAACTGAATGAATTAAACATCTTTTTATTCAGTTCACTCTCTGGTCTCTCACGCATTAACGATGTGGTGGGTTGAAAGCTGTTAAAAGCCGATGAAACTGATTGACACATTTCAGTTATTGATCAGGTTATCCTTTATAATTCCATAGAAAAAAATATAGATGGAGCCACACACTTCACTTTCCATCAGCAACAAAGTGGGCATTTCACATGAGGCTGTTTTCACTTTGTAATTATTATGTAGCAGATGATACAAAAAATAAACATGTTTCCTGGGTATAATGATGATACAAATTTTATATAATGAGCTGAAGGAATAAGTGCTATCATTAATAACAAATTCAAATGTTGTATGAGTGTTATTACAATTATTTATATTCTAATTATCTGTATATAGACTTCATTTATGTTATTGAAATGAATTCCATCCTATGTAAGGCGATGATATTTTTTTTATCTTCAAATGTAGGAATAACAATTATATCGGAACAAGAATGTAGAAAATGGGGATGAAGTAATGTTTTGTATTTCTGCTGTAGAGAAAATGTGTTGCAGTGTTCCATGTAGTATCCAAAGATAATTGTGGGGAAAAAATAGTATCAAAAATATAATAGTAGGGCATTGACACATTGAGTATTAAAGTATTACAGAAAACAAAAAGTGTACCCATGAAATCTGTTGTGTTTTTTCGCCACATGATATTGTAATTACCAAAGAGAGAGAAAAATAGTACGAGTTTGCTTCTGTGGAAACATGGGAGAAAAATTTTTTTGTTTGCTCCAGAGGAAGGACAGCGAGGAAAAAAAATTAAAAATCTGCATGGTCCATTACGTTCATCCATCAGCGAAATGATGAGTCTGTTCTCAGTAATGATGACAATAATAATGATGATAATAATAATAATAATGATAATAAATATAATAGTGATAATAATAATAATAATAATAATAATAATAATAGTGATAATAATGATAATAATAATAATAATAATAATAATAATAATAATAATAATAATAACGAGACTGAAATTAACGATTATGGCATGAAAAGAACAAAGAAGAGAAGAATTCATTAAAGATGGATGCTATGAAGCTCTCATCTTATATTGCAATGCACTCCTTCATCTTGCAGCCTTTCTCTCTCTCTCTCTCTCTCTCTCTCTCTCTCTCTCTCTCTCTCTCTCTCTCTCTCTCTCTCTCTCTCTCTCTCTCTCTCTCTCTCTCTCTCTCTCTCTCTCTCTCTCTCTCTCTCTCTCTCTCTCTCTCTCTTTTTTCGATGTTAATGATAGAAGTAATAAGGTTACAATGGATAAACGCTAAAATGTGAGTACAAATCTTCGAAATTGTTTATGTAATAATGAAGCTAAAATAATTGTTGAGGGTAAAAGGTAATTTGACGCGGTTATGTTTCAGGTAATACTTTATCTGTCACGGTGTTGAAAGATGAGAGAGAGAGAGAGAGAGAGAGAGAGAGAGAGAGAGAGAGAGAGAGAGAGAGAGAGAGAGAGAGAGAGAGAGAGAGAGAGAGAGAGAGAGAGAGAGAGAGAGAGAGAGAGAGAGAGAGAGTGTGTGACGAGAGAGGAAAGGTATGTGTGTGTGTGTGTGTGTGTGTGTGTGTGTGTGTGTGTGTGTCTGTGTCTGTGTCTGTGTGTGTGTGTGTGTGTGTGTGTAGTTTTAGTTCTCTGATTTCTGGGCTTTGTATAATCTTTTTTTAGACTATCAACTCCTATTTTCCTCAAAGATAAAAAAAAATAGTATATTAGAAGAACCCAGATTTTTTCCCTCTTTCATCTTTCATCTCTTTTTCATCTTCAAACGACATGCATTGATCCAAAGAGTCGTGCACGTACCCACAGACACATGTCATTCCTAAACCATGAGTAATACGCAAACAGCAAGCGGAAACGAGTGGCTGTTCCTGCAACGCGGAAAAGAGGAAAAGAAAAAGAAACTCTCATTACTCTTTTTCCATACAGGATGATCACGTGCGAATATATTTTATAGTCATGATTGCAAATATGTGTGATTTTTTTCCCTTCCAGGCCAGTGCCGTAGAAGTATACATTTTTTTCTATCTTAATGTATACTGGTAAAAAGTATGACTTAAGCTAGCCTGTGAAAAATACATTAAGTTTCAATATCAGGAAGGGAAAAATTATTTGGTGATCAGCACATCACAGAGACCAGCTCAATATTCCAATACATAGCATGAATTTTAAAACATGGTACCATCAATATAAATACTTCAAACAACTACTTAATGAAATAGATAAACTGCAATGTTTTCGTTGTTAATGATGAAACTAATAATGATATATACTTTAATAAATCTATCTGTGTTTAATACAGAAAATAATCTTGCCTTAAGACTCCAGTCTCAGAAAGTTTCATAAGAATACATTCATATAACTATACAATGAAAACTACTTTAGAAATACATTATGAAAGAAAAAAAAATTACAATAAAACACATTTACATTTCCGCACATTTTATAACATTATCATTATTGCTTTCTTACTAGATTTAGCATCTGATCGCCCATATTAATCACCTTTAGTACTAAGTGATTAGAGTGTTCTTCATTCTCAAACAAATAAGTGTGGAGATCTAAGGTTATGAAAGATGGCAAGAAAAATAAACTGCAAGGAATCGTCTATATGATATGGTTTGGTATTTTAAAACCAAAGTGAACGTAACCTAAATGCATCTAAAATCGTATCTATTGTCAGAGAATGTCTTATCGGATGATGATATTTTGCGTGTCATTTATGTTAGAGTGTAGACTAGGAATAGAATAATACGTGAGTGTATGGATTTAGAGAGAAAGAGAGAGAGATAGATAGATAGATAGATAGATAGATACATAGATAGATAGAGAGAGAGATACATACATACATACATACATACATACATACATACATACATACATACATACATACATACATACATACACATACATAACGACTGACGGAGATAAACACATAAGTGAACAGACCGCAAATCACACGCACACAAAAGAAACATGTATAGGTACCTGTTTCTGTTTGTGAATTCTACATGAGTGAGAAAAGATGAAAAAATAGTATTAATTTAGGTAGAAAGTTAAGAGATGTCGAAAGATAAATATTGAATATGAATGAAATAAATATAAGAGGAAAAATAACTTCAAATAAGTGTGAAGCTGAAGAAAGTATATATTCATGTATTCCACAAAGTCCAAGGGAAAGACGCTGAATTATTGGTACCATTTTGGAAATATTCAGATGTGTCACAGAGTTTCGGGGAACTTAATTAGAACTTTTTCTTTCTCGGCTCTTCAGAGCGGCCGGAGCTATTGCCTTTCGTCTTCTCTTGTTTTAATAGTTCATTGTATTGGCAGAAACCATTTAGAATATTGCATCATTTTCTAAACGTATTTTCACTCAGTAGGAGAAGTTTCGTGAAGTTTCATGATCTATATATCGCTCCACAAAAAAAAGCAAAAAAAAATCTGATAAAAAGAAGTCATTTAGGAATTTTTTTAGTGTATTTATTTTATCTTCCAATTTGTAAGCGTCGTCATTATGTTGTAGGAGTCAAGAATATTTATGTAGGATGTTACATATAATAACGTGGTGTTTGTATATTGGTTTGTTTCTCATTAAGGTTCACTGCTACGGACGATAATCCATTAAAAATCATTCATTTGTTTTATTTTATTGTAATGGTGAAACTGTTCCCTTCACTTTCCGACACAGCTGCATCTACTGACCGTCTTTCCGCAGTGGTTTAAGCTTATATTCACCAGTGTTGTTCCACTTAAGGAGTCTTAAAAGCCGTGTTCAATTACCGTTAAGTACCTGAGAG
>JAPQNM010000003.1:31441038-31448538 GCA_029783475.1 Metacarcinus magister | reverse complement strand
CCGTGAAAATTCGACCGATTAAACTGCCAAATTCATCGATGCAAAGTTTGTATTTCTTATCAGAATGTAAAGGTATGCTATGTTTTTCTTGTTAGCAGTACTGTTTTGTTGCTGAAACAGTCACACTTTAGTCGTTCAACCATCAATCAATTCAAAGTTCATATATGAAAAGTTATTTTTCTGTAAGTTAGAAATAAATTAAGTGAAAACGCACATGTACTGTACATGTTTTCCAAAATCTGGCATAAATATAATAGATTTCACTAAACTCAAATGAAAATTTATTTTTGTATGAACAGCAAACTTTCAGTTTCATTGCAACCCTCGCAGCACTGTATTACATTGTCATGGATGCATTGACAGATTAATCCCCTTGTATTTCCACGCTAGGAAGTTACAGAAACTCTAATTATAAACTTGAATGAAGCCTCAACAAATAGGGGATGAAGCCAATATGTCTTTCTTTGCAAGTTTTTTTCTTCCGACACGCGTCTCCTCGAAATGACTCTTAAGTGACACGAGAAGGACGGAAACATGTGGAGCGTGGCGTGGAAAAACTAGTTAAAGTTTGAAGCACAATTATGTATAAGTGAAGGGATGAAAGACGGTGAGAAGTGTGGTTATTCATGAAGGGATGATGATAGGATTGTGATCGGTAGTCCTAGAGGTGATGGGGATAGTGGGAAATGGTAGGCGGTGAAAGGATGAAGGAAAATGATGATTATGAGCTGAGGATGAAAATATTAATGCTCATAGGTCATAGGTGGTGAGAAAGACTGGCGCGCGCACACACGCACACACACACACACACACACACACACACACACACACACACACACACACACACACACACACACACACACACACACACACACACACACACACACCAATATCAATTTATGTAGTGCTGCAAATAAATGATGATATATATGTAAAATTATATTAAACAATCTGCCAGTTCCATAATCAATAAAGTAGTGGCAGAGAAATTTCAATTCATGGTGTTTCAAATATTGTAAAGTTTCATCAATATCCATGTCACACCACCATTGGTACACGTATTTGCGCCCACATTATACACAGTGATTACCTTTGAGAAAAATAATATGTATTCCATTGTTGAATTAATACATGTTTGTGCCTTATAGTACAAATCATTTCTCTTGGGTACGAAAATAATTCCATCCAATTGAGGAAAACACTAAAGAGCTTTTATCTGAGTAATTAACAACACATTTGGCTTTAGAAAAACCATCACACCTGTAATTAGACCCCGCAAACACACACACACACACACACACACACACACACACACACACACACACACACACACACACACACACACACACACACACACACACACACACACTTACATCGGGCTATAATGAGCTGTAAACTCTCTCCCGGATAGTTAAAGCTGGCGATCACGAGTCCAGCGCGTGATCCGCAAGATCGTAGTGGTGGTGGTGAATTACACACACACACACACACACACACACACACACACACACACACACACACACACACACACACACACACACACACACACTCACTCACACATTTTTTAAGAAAACATCAATTACATTAAATGAAAAGACATTCATGAAATTAAATTGTAATAGAAAAATCGGTACAAACACTCAACATATCCACAAACACTGACAGGCTTGTGCCACCTGGACTGACAAGAAAGCTAAGGTCAATTTTTCTGATCTATTGCACATTCGCCTGCCTCTCGTCTCTCTTCATCGTCACTCAGGATAACTCAACTCATGAACACAAAAAACATTATAACTATCTACATGATATCAGACAAATTGTAATGATTCTTATCTTACTCTCGATTATAGCATGACATTTTTTTTCCATACAAGAGAGAGAGAATCTGAGGAGGGTGGATGGACGTAAGACACCGTAGAAAATTGTAACTTGGGATGATTCGTGGAAAAGGTTGTATCAGGTAGTGAGCTAAGATTAGGATGCGCAGCTTTTTTTCTTCGTTTTAAAATGAGAGTGAGTAGTTGGGAGAGTAGGTAAAAAAAATGGGAGTTGGGAGATAGTTGAAAGAGGACCTGGGAGAGAACAGGAAAGAGCAGAACTTCAGAAAGACTTTTTAGAGTGAAAGGATGTAGAAGATGGGATGGTAATGGAGAAATTAAGAAGGAACATGAGAGGCGGGGTAAGGATGTCACTCAATGGAAAGTTTTAAGATGTGAATTTTCATCATAAAGAATGTACGATTTTTTTTCTCCGTTTATCGAAAGTAAAAGTGTAAAGCAATTGATGAATTGGTGCAGTGACATTTTCTCAACCACCTGCGTACACCCACCTTCTACACACACACACACACACACATACACACACACACACAGATCCATACACCTACTCAAATTCAGACATCTTCCAGTTCCTATCTCCAAGAATCACTTATTCTCTTTTCCTCAAGTTAGTTCAGCCACCAAAATACCAAAGATATTGATAACAATATGAAAAACAACGTTGAACAAATTAGTAATTGTAGTAGTAGTAGTAGTAGTCGTAGCAGTACTATTATTAGTAGTAGCAGTAGTAGTAGTAGTAGTAGTAGTAGTTGTTGTTGTTGTAGTAGTAGTAGTAGTAGTTTTAGTACTAGTAGTAGTAGTAGTAGTAGTAGTAGTAGTAGTAGTAATAGAAGTAGTAGTAGTAGTAGTAGTAGTAGTAGTAGTAGTAGTAGTAGTAGCAGTACTAGTAGCAGTAGTAGTAAAAGTAGTAGTAGTAAGTAGTAGTAGTTGTAGTACTACTACTAGTAGTAGTAGTAGTAGTAGTAGTAGTAGTAGTAGTAACAGTAGTAGCAGTAGTAGTAGAAGTATTATTATTATTATTATTATCATTATTATAAGTAGTAGTAGTAGTAGTAGTAGTAGTAGTAGTAGTAGTAGTAGTAGTAGTAGTAGTAGTAGTAGTAGTAGTAGTAGTAATAGTATTCATCATCGTTGAGGCAATGGACTGAAATATCTTTCTTGGTTGCGCGATGACAAAAAGAAATAAGGACAGGGTGTTCGGAACCCTTCCTGGGTGATCATTAGGTTTCCCATGAACGAAGAAAGAAATAGAATTGGGTTTTTAATTGACGTGTGTTATTTTCTTTTCTTCTCTTTATGATATATTTTGTGTAAGGAAAATTTTTTTTTAATATTATTGTAATTATCATTTTATAATTTCTTTGTTATTATCAGTCATTATTATCATTATCGTTATTATCATCATCATCGTTGTCATCATAATTAGAGGCACTAAATGTTGGTCCTGCAACATCGTCGTCCGTGACCATGCACTCCTTCCGTAAAGAAGTTTGCTTTAACATTCAAAAAGATATTCTATTTTCACTGTCATGCACAGAGAGATACATGCATACCTAGACTCGAGACAGGCACCGTTTTTTTTTTAAGTTATTTCAAATGGTTTACATGTGAAGCATTACTTTCCTTACATAATTCCTAGTTCTTTTTTTTATGTGTCAGTTTAAGTAAAAGGCTTCGGTGAAGTGATTATGATTTTGGCTTATTTGTATACAAAGTTTACCTGGGCAAGGTGAGATACCTATCAGAACTCGTTATTCTAACACACACACACACACACACACACACACACACACACACACACACACACACACACACACACACACACACACACACATACACACATATGCAGACGAACAGAGAAAAGTTAATGAGAATGTAAACTTTGATGCGTTATTGTAATCCGATTAAGATTACAAGCTTTCTATTGTTTGATGATGGATCAGCATCAACCACTCTAACGTAAATATATATAGATATAGTGCAGTTATTTTCTTTATTCCCCCCACAAACATTTTCCCTTTTCTAAACACACTGGCACAGATAACACGACGGGAAAGTTAGTTAAACAGCATATGTTATATCTTATGATCACTTTCCAGTCCTTCCCTTACCACGCTTATAGTTGACAGTCATTCAGTAAGTCATCTTGTTACTCCTCACTTCGAGAAGAAACTTACTATGGTGTGTACGCGCGGCGGCAGCGAGATAGCGACACTCGGGGGTAGTGGGACTCGGGAAAGTGGGAATCGGAGGCTCGCGACGGACGTCCTCCTCCCTCTAACTCACGGGGTAGACTGAAGCTTCCAACCGCTAAATGGCTTCCAGAGTTCCAGTCTTTCCCGCTCTCTCCCTGTCCCTGTCCTCTTTGGATGAGTCCGCTTTGTTGTATTTTTTATAACATGTCAAATATATCCAAATAGCTTGAATACATGAATGTTTTAGGAACGGGAGATCAGCATGAAAGCTTTTACATACGTTGTTCCAGGACAATGCAGCAACCCCCCCCCCACCACACACACAACACACACACACACACACACACACACATACACACACACACACACACACACACACACACACACACACACACACACACACACACACACACACACACACACACACACACACACACACACACACACACACACACACACACACACACACACACACACACACACACACACACACACACACACCGCAGTAGTGGACACAAGCCCACAGTAACACCATCAGTTACAGGCAGAATCACCAGCAACAAGTATATTGCTGACAACTTACCAGCCCACCTATAACACATTTCCTGTCCTAGTGCAGTGTTTGCTTTGCCTTCCTCGCTGCAGTGCAATTCCCTGATGACTCCCTCAATAGAAACGGAGGTGCAGAGCTATCAAAACTTCCCTGAGACCATTTGAGGAAAGAAAACACAACACAAAACATAAAAGTACCTCAGCCTTATGCCAGTTTAGGTCCATCGGTAGTAACATACATAGGAAGGAAGATTTCATAGGATTAAGGCATGAAGCTATATACTGTGTATTGAGTGTAGTTTTATTTATTTTTATATAGTCTACATTTGCTGCAATAGGAGTGAGAGGTAGATAGGCAAATATGTATACAGTGTAACATGTCTGTGAATGAAGATAGTGACGTCTAGACACGAGTATACTTCATACGAGTATAAAAAAAAACTAACTGACAGCATGGGAGGGAAAGGAGAATGAACGGGCGAGTGAATGTGTGACAAAATGAAAGCAGCTGAGAGAGAGAGAGAGAGAGAGAGAGAGAGAGAGAGAGAGAGAGAGAGAGAGAGAGAGAGAGAGAGAGAGAGAGAGAGAGAGAGAGAGAGACAGAGAGACAGAGAGAGAGAGAGTTAAATATATTTTCGGAAATGAGAACCTTACAAACAAGAGAGGAAAACAAATTATGCCGAAAATTTTACCAAGAAATTTCGTCCTAGAGGTTAAAACACAGTAACGACTTCCGGAAGGTTAAAACGTCGTAAACCACGCTTGGTTCGAAATTACCAAAAAATAGTTGTTGTTTTTAAGTTTTCTTTTTTAAGTAATAATGGAAAAGAAAGAAAATTGAATGGACGAAGAGTTTTCCAGTAAAAGGGAACTGAACCATTATTGGAATGGTTTTACAGGAATCGTTTTATCATTCTCAAACGAACAGCTGCATCAACTGATATCATTATTTCAACAATTTATCTCATAACGGGCTTCCATCCCACGCTTTCCAGCATCCTGAAAACTATTTGTGTTATGCTTTACGAACAAGAATAGATTTTAAGGGTAAATAAGACAAGCATATTCTCGCTATCAATAGAACGGATTGTGAAGAGACGATGAACCCTTTCTTAAATTTACTAGCTCTTCATCAGTCTCTTGGGCGATGACTAGCTACTGTATGTGATCTAGAGGCGCTAAGTACTAAGAGACTGGAAATAATGCGTGAGAGGGCGTCTAGACTATCGGATTCTCCACTCCCTATTATGTATAATCATATGTACCTTGAGGCAGCTAACGTGATTCAAGCCATTCTTTTTTTTTCTTTTTCTTAACAAATAGAAGGTCCATTATAAGGCGTTACCACACTACAGCCTTGTGGATCCTTTAAGGAGGGTGATAACAGATAGACTTGTGTACGTTATTACTCGTAGCAGGTGATATAAGGATCTCAAAGCGGTGAGCATAAGGCACTTTAAAAAAAAAAAATAGGAAGCAAAACGCAACACTCTCTGCTTTCTTTGTTGTACATATGGTTCCCGGTTTACGTTGTTCTTCGCTCTGACTGCTGGACTTTTTACGTTAGTACTGTTTTTTCTATCATGTACGTTGGTTTGTGAAGTCATTCAGAATCTGGCTCTGTTTTTAATTCATAATTCAAAATATCACATAAATAAATTAACTTAATTTTCATTACGTAAGTAAATTATAGCCACATATCGCTTTTTATATCTTTTTATTTATGAAAATGTAAGAAAAAAACTGCGTGGCTTTCTTGCCTCTATAGATGCCGAAGCCTTACTATTAGATTATGAAAACGGTGGCTTAATAAGCTTTGAAAAATAAAATATGCTATGGTAACGAAAAATTTTTCAGTCCTCGTGTTTTGTTTTGTTTTTAAATCCGAAAAAAGAACTAAGGAATGTCGGTCCATCTAGAATTGTTTTAAAATTAACCGTCACAATCACTGTCTTGAAGAAAGACTGAGTTCCTGGAATTTGATCCTTTTGGAACTCAACCCTTCCATGGTGTTTGTTGTTTTGTCTTGCTTGGATGTCGTTGCTAAGAAGTCCACGATGAGGAGTAAGGATTGGTTGTGAGGGTAACAACCAGTGGAGTGACATCGTCCACTTTGCGATGTTCTTTGACTGCCTGTTGAAACTAAGAGGAGCAGACAATGGGGGAACCTCCATCACTCCCATCATTCAGACGCATTGCCACCCTTTACTCACATCACAACCTCTTATCCTATACTCCCATCATTCCTATTACCACTTATCATACCTATCACCCCACTCCCATCATTCTCATTACCACCCATAATTCCTATCACACTATCACCACTCTCATCATTCCCATTACCACTCTTTACTCCCATCACCTCATCACCTTCCATAGCTCCCATCTCCTCAACATTACATTATTACCCATCACCTATACACCAAATAGTCACTCTTCCCAAATCTCAAATAGTCACTCAGCCTCCCATCACATATCATTACTATTCATCACCAGTCACCACCCGCTGCAGTACTCACAATTTCTTTCACCACTTTTATATTGATACTCTCTATCACTCCCCATCGCTGTCATCCGCAACCTGTCATTATGATAGATCCATTACTTACTTACGAATGCATATGAAAACTGTATTGCAGTAAATCTATGACAGTACATGATAGAGGAATATACAGAAAACGATGCAATTATGTAGATTTTTACATTATTGTTTTATATCTCCGGGTACTAAGTATGGGTTCTTGAGGAAAAATCTCTTGGTGGTTTTAATTAGTGATTGATTAAAAGGAAAAGTTATCCCTTACCGAAGTGGTCCTCGCATCCTATCATTCACACAGGAAGCATATTTTCCCCTCGTCCGCATTTGACTCTTCACCAAATATTCCACCTCATTAAAGTTCAAGGTAAGGGGT
>JAPQNM010000003.1:31436038-31438538 GCA_029783475.1 Metacarcinus magister | reverse complement strand
TTGTCCACTTAATAATGTGACTAGGGCGTCCGTGCTAGAATGGTATACCAGCACCCATTATGTCCTGTATCCACTCAACCAATACCTCTCCTCGTTTATATATTAACACTATAAACATAATAGTAATAAAAGCATTTAATGATTTAATAACGACCAAGCATCGATAAAAAAATATTATAATATGAGATAAATGGTAATTCACACACCACAAAATTCCTTTCATTTATTTTTTTACCCTCGCTGTCGAAGCCAATCTTATTCATGTAATTAAATTTCTGGGAAGACTCATTTACCTTCATCATACATAACTCGTGCACCAGCTAGTGAAGGGTGACTATGAGTGTGACATAAAACTGTGTGTGTGTGTGTGTGTGTGTGTGTGTGTGTGTGTGTGTGTGTCTGTGTGTGTGTCTCTCTCTCTCATTTCTCTTTTTCTCTCTCTGCCTTGGTCTTAATGCATATACGGATCCCTCTCGTTTTTGCCCAATCGAGCACATCGCGTATTCTTGTGAAATTGTAAAAACTGTTAAATGCTATTATTGAATCTAATCTCTTCTCTAAAACCAGGTAGCCGTGATTGTTTTTTTTCTGCACGGTTCAATGATCTCCCTTGTGGTGATGCAACACAGTCATCCATAGACTCGATCACAAATTATGTAACGAGTAAATACTATATGCATTTCACAATTAAGGGCTCTCTCTCTCTCTCTCTCTCTCTCTCTCTCTCCTCTCTCTCTCTCTCTCTCTCTCTCTCTCTCTCTCTCTCTCTCTCTCTCTCTCTCTCTCTCTCTCTCTCTCTCTCTCTCTCTCTCTCTCTCTCTCTCTCTCTCTCTCTCTTCTCTCTCTTCTCTCTCTCATCAAATAAATTACCTCTTCCACCTCATAAAAACTCATCTTGTCCAGTGCTATTGTTCACCACTCTCTCCCATTCCTTCTCTACCTTTCTCCTCTCTTTCCCTCACTCCTCCTTCCCTCCTATATCTTCCATCCTCCTTCCGTTCCCGTTTCTTTCTTCCTTCACATAATGTAGCCTCCGCATCAGAAAAGGGCAGCATGATAAAAACATATTATGACAACGCTGTACAGCCCCTTCACACCTGTCCTGAGCAGTCGTCGCTTCCCCTCCGCGAACACCATTTTCATGTAGAGGGTTGTGTGTCAGATCCACGCCCCCTACTAACCACCGTGTGTGTTTTTATGAGGGTAGCGGGCACACACACACACACACACACACACACACACACACACACACAGCTTCAGTGGTAGTATGTATAATGGATAATTAACTAAACAAGATTTTTTATAGTCTTTTCTTAGTCTTGCTTGGCGGGGCCGGGGCCTACATGTCTTAGATTATGAAGGAATATAAATAGTTAAGTAATGTTATTGTCTTCTAACCAAATTCTGCTCTCAAACCCTGTTATATTTTTTCAACATGTGGTAAATATATAATACGGTTGTGTCTGCTTCAGAAGAACATGCCCGTCACGATGAAACTATTTTTTTTTATTGCACTCTATAAATGGAGATTGTTTTTGCATTGACAGCTGTAGCAGAGAAATTATTCCGATGCTCAATAAATTATTGTAAAAAAGTTTTATATCTTATAGTCATTTTGTATGTTGCTTATGTTTCATGTAAATATGTGGAAAAAATGCTGCATGTGAAATATTCTTTTATATTTCCTGCCGGGTTTGTGCAGAGAATTTAATTAGAGTTTTCTTAGTCGGTGAACTGAAGACTGAATAATCTGATTGAAAGAAAAGTAAAGATGAACATCCCTTGCATTTACACGGACACACACACACATTTTCTGGACGTTGCTGCTTCATATTGAATTTTGTTATCTATTTTGGGGCAAGAATTATATATCACATAAATTTTCAAAGGAATAAGTTTGGCGATTTTTCTGGAGAAAGCTTATTGAATTACAAAATTGAACTCAATGAAATACTTTGTGGTGGTATACTGTGTGTTATGATTCCTTAAGCGATACATTGACATGAACTCAAGACTGTTTGACCCTTTGACTGGTATAATGTGTGCTGACAGAAGAGAAAGATATTTTTGCCGTCAAAGAACAGGAAAAAATGATTAAAAACACATGAACGTAAAATTAATGAAAAAAAAAGAAAGTTTACTAAAACAAAATAAAAACATACTGAGCCTTAATGCAATGAAAAAAAGTGCATGATATCCTTTTATCAGATGAAGAGACACCACAACTGTATTTCCTGGAATAAAATATGTAACTATCCCAACAATACAACCGACACCGTAATAAAGAAACTGTTCTCTTATATTCTTTTATGTTGTATTTCCAAAAGTACACGCAATGCTGACTTTCAATAAACAAGTAAACGCAGTTATTTACCTATGTAGAAAAAATAAGTGGCCACCCATGAACATAGTGATCATAAGCCACTTTAAGACAACAGTAACTACTACACAGAACATCAAATAGTTCAGAATCACAGCAGAAGGTATTAATACGAGCTTG
>JAPQNM010000003.1:31418538-31431038 GCA_029783475.1 Metacarcinus magister | reverse complement strand
GTTTATCTGCGGTGTGAGAGTGGTCATGAGGGACGAAGTGAGGGAGGAAAGGTCGGTTGAATAGGTCAGGGAGCGAGTCTGCCACAACTGGAAGTTATTGCAGAGTTGATGACAGCAGGTTGGGGCCGAAGAGAAGGTTGACGGAAGGAAAAGTAAGGAGAGAAAGAGAGGGAAGGAATGATGGGAAGAAGGATGGATAACTATTAGTGTCGTAGAGAAGACGTGGATTGAGGTCAGATAAGGAAATCAAGTGTGGTGGTGATGTGGACAGGATGGGGAAGAGGTCGGAGAAGGGAAAAGAAAACGAGGAATAGTTGTGTTGAGGAATGGGAAGGATGTGGGTGGAGGGAATGAGGTCGCGGGGCGGTTTGGTGGTGAGGAAAAGCAGAGGGACATCACCGCTTTGAAGACTGTGAAGTTAATTGTGACTACATTTGTAATCTGTGTCAGATATATTTACTGTTGTTCACTTATTCTATGCTTTTTTGTATCTGTGTGTGGATGTATGTGGTATTTTTTCTGTTGTTGCTATGTGTATGTGTGTGTGTGTGTGGGTGTGTGGGTGGGTGTGTGGGTGGGTGTGTGTGTGTGTGTGTGTGTGTGTGTGTGTGTGTGTGTGTGTGTGTGTGTGTGTGTGTGTGTGTGTGTGTGTCTATATATATATATATATATATATATATATATATATATATATATATATATATATGTGGATCTCTCTCTCTCTCTCTCTCTCTCTCTCTCTCTCTCTCTCTCTCTCTCTCTCTCTCTCTCTCTCTCTCTCTCTCTCTCTCTCTCTCTCTCTCTCTCTCTCTCTCTCCTCTCTCTCTCTCTCTCTCTCTCTCTCTCTCTCTCTCTTTCTTTTTTTTTATACCCTGATGAAATAACTTTGCGATCTCTCCATCAAAGTGATTTGTTTATAAAGATATAGCAGACCTGGGTTTTCAACTTATTTCAGATAAAATAATAGTGGTTGGGAATGCGTCAGGCTGCAAGCTTGAATATGGAGAGGAAACATTATTGTAGTCGAATATTAAATGCGTGAGCATTCCTATTTTGTATTGCATGGTAATTATCATCATTTATAATTTATGATATAAGAAAAAAAATTGCATCTTGTTTTTACCTGAAGTAAATCTGACTTTGTTGCTGCAGCAGCTGATGGTGGTTCTACAGGCAACATTTTTCAGAATTAGATGTAGTAGTAATAATTATTCATGTACAGCCTTAATTAACATAAAAAACTTGAATCAAACAAACCAATTCTTCTTTAAGGGAATGTACTCATATTATGCATTTGGTAGATATTTATTTGCTGTAATTCCTACTCTCTTATTCATTATTATCATCATTATCATTTTTATCATTCTTATTGTTATTAGTATTAATATTATTATCTATTATTATTATTGTTATTATTATTATTATTATTATTATTATTATTATTATTATTGTTATTGTTATTGTTATTATTATTATTATCTTTATTATTATTATTTTTATTATTAGTATTATTATTATTATTACTATTATTATTATTATTATTAATATTATTATTATTATTATTACCATTATCATTATTGTTATTGTAGTTATTGTCATCATTGTTGTTGTTGTTGATATTTTTCTATTGATATTTTTTCTGCTTTGGCTTAACTTGGTCTTTTTTTTCATATCAATTGTTGTTATTATAGTCACTGCTGTTTCTGTTATTGTAGTTGTTCATCCTGAAGACCAAAGGATTCAGGACACACACCATCTGACGTGCACTTCCTGCATAGCGTAAAAAATTGGAGTGACAGGAATCCCACGAGAAACCTTTACACTTCCACCAAACAGGAAGGAAGCAAAAACATTCTTTTATATCTAGTATTTTGTTTTATTATTTTTCTTTTTCAACTTTTTTTTTCTTCTTCTGTGAATATGTGAATATGTGAATATGTGAATATGTGAAAAAATGATGGGAGGACAAATATGGATTTTTTGGAGTTGTAAAGAGAATGTTGCGAGAAAGTTTACAAAAATATATACGTTGTTACTTTGAAGGAAGGTTTACATGCATGCAAGAGAGGAAGGAAACAATACCAGGGATGGAATAATTGGTGCATATGAAGTGTAGTAAATAAGCAAAACCTGGAAGCTATGCGTAAACGTTTGGTATGAGAAAGGGTTCAGTAACTATACACAAAACGCTGATGAACTCTATGCAAATTATATATAGAAACTTCGCAAAGAAATCATTTGGTGACCTAAGTGGATTAACGGAACGAGAGGAGAGAATTCCTATCACTTATAATTATTTGCGAAAGGAAAAGATGTGTTGCTCTATGATGAAATTATAGAAATCAAGTAAAATAGAAATTAGATGAATATGACGCGATAAGAGGAGCTACGGAGATGAAGCGAGGATGAGCGAAGAGTGAAGACAGAAAAGAAAGATGTGGACAAGAAACACGGTGGGATTTGCAAGATTTTTTTTTTAGATACGAAAAAAATAAGTTGCATAAGAAACATTAATGATAAAGACGAAATTGTAGTGGATGAACAAGTGCTGCAGCTAATCACAGAAAAAAAATATTTATTAAAGCTATTTGTAGAGGAAGGGATGGAAAGCAGTGGAAGGAGTATGCAAAAAAAACGAGACAGGAAATTAAGGAGAAGGCAATGGAGAAGAGGGGAGACAAAACATATAAACTTTTTCCAGTAAAGTGCCAAGTTAATTTGTTTTGATGTCGACGGTGTAGGGAAGATCAGATAACAAGTGTCAAAAGTTGCATCAGACACACATGGATAAGTACTAGTAAGAGTGCAGTATGAACATAGAAGGCGGGGGGGAAAATATTGAAGAGTTGTTGATTAAATGAGAATGATGACAGAGAAGTAATGACATTGGGTTGCACATAAAAAGACATTGATGAGTTAGATAGTGAAAGCCTTGGATGAAATGGTGTGAAAAGTGACCTACGTGAAACAGACAGAATTACAACGAAAAAACTGAAATGATTATGTAGTGAAGTCACTCATAATATTGTTCTATGTAGGTAACTTATATTTATGAAATAGTAGAAGGAAGCATGTGTGAGCATTGTGTCCCTATTCATATAAGGGTATAGATGTTAAAATCAGTTATATTAAGTATAGAGGGATGAGTCTGCTTAATAAATCTGCTAAATTTTATGACAGAGAGAAATGATTACGAAAGTGAGATAAAACATGATAGATTTAGCAGTGAGTTTGTATCTATCTATTTTTTAAGTAAATATATTTTGTAAAGAAAGGAAAAAAATATGTATTATTTGTAAAATTGAGAATGCATCCGATGAAATTGACAAAATAATTGTTGTATGTTTCAGAAGTTTCTCGAGTGGACAGTTATATGCTGAGAGAAGTGAAGAGCATTTATAACGAAGGTAAGACATGAGTGCGAGTAAGTGAAGATGAGGAGGAATAATACCTCCAAGTGTGTATGTGTTTAATGTTTTCATGAATGAAGTGGTAAGTGTGTTAGAAGTCATCGGAACACTATGGAGGGACAATATATGAGGCAAGTAATGTTTCCATGAACTATAATTAATAGTCTCGCAATAGATACCAAGATAAAAAAACTAACAAAAATTACAATCCGGTATTTAAAGCAATTAAGATGTGTGAGAAAGAAGTTTTAAGTGAATGAGGCAAATAATAAATGTATGAAGTGCAGTAGATATACAGTAGTAACATATCAGGAGACAATCGTGGATATAAAAACAAACATTGAGTGTAACATTGCATAACAGAAAAAGTGGGCAAAAGTGAGATCTATCAAGTAAATCAAGAAAACAAGATCTAGGAGCTTGAAAAGCCTAATGAAGGGAGAGACACAAATGGGATTGCTAGTTAGAATATGTGTGCTTCTAACAGTGACAAAAAAGCTAGAAAATATGCTTGAAATATAAAATCAGAATAAAGTTGGTAGCATGAAATGTAGTTTCATGCAAGTGAAATGAGTATCATAATTTGTAGGATTGATCAGGATTTTATAGGATAGATAGAAGTGACTGTCGAGAGAGGTGTGTAGTGATGATGTTAAGAAAGCACTGAGTCACAGGAGGATAAGCATCTATGAGTGTGAAAGCCGCGTAAGGAACAGTGAATTATAACATTGTGAAAATGAAAGCGACACACCATTGATTCACTTAATTTTGTTCACGTTCCGGAAGACTTAACTAAAGAAATTATCCATACGTAGGTTGACAGTATTTTGGTTTAATTCTATATTTGTTTTTGTTTGTTCACTTTTTTACGTCCTTCATTGATGCCACTTTGCATCTTCTCAAGAAGAAAAAAAACTGTAGAAAAACTAGTATTTTTTTCTTTAAATATTTTATCATTTTCATCGTCATCGTCATCATCGTATGATGTATTCAAACCAGGCTGCATCAGTTTTTCACACACACACACACACACACACACACACGCACACGCACACACACACACACACACACACACACACACACACACACACACACACACACACTGCTGCAGCACCAAAATAACTGTGGTGGTCAGGCTGAGAATTAAGGTTCTCTAGATAAAAAAAAAAAAAAATTTAAAGCGTTGGTCGGCGACAAACCAAGTGTGATGGTGTACAATATAGAGGCTGCTGCTGCTGATGATGATGATGATGATAATGATTGTTGTCACTGTTTGTGTGAGAGAGAGAAAAGAGAGAGAGAGAGAGAGAGAGAGAGAGAGAGAGAGAGAGAGAGAGAGAGAGAGAGAGAGAGAGAGAGAGAGAGAGAGAGAGAGAGAGAGAGAGAGAGAGAAAGAGAGTGTGTGTGCCAACAGGTAACCAGACACCTCCCAGCCTCGAGGGATTTACATTGCTCACCTGGGAGGCTCCACCGCACGGCACCACATGTACGGTTCAATGCCATTAATTGGTGCCGGCGTTCAGGTTGAGGACAAAGGACGACCCACCGATCCAGCCAACGGTGGTGAATATAAACAAACAAACGAGCGTATTAACCCACTTAATGGAGAGAATCTTTTTACAACAGTTTCAGAAAATTATGCTTTCGTCGGTAATTAAATAGTTAACTCATGCTATAACTTTGAACTTCAGGAGATAATTTGTGTACATATTACAAACAGTTATATTCCTGGTCAATTACTAGCTGTGACCTATGACAAAAAAGAATTATATACAATATATAAATATGGAACAAATAACTATATATATATATATATATATATATATATATATATATATATATATATATATATATATACATATATATACATATATATATATATATATATATATATATATATATACATACATATACATATACACACACACACACACACACACACACACACACACACACACACACACACACACACACACACACACACACACACACACACACACACACACACACACACGCTGGCACGCAGGCAGGCACGCAGGCGCGTGCGTGCACACGCACACACACACACACACACACACACACACACACACACACACACACACACACACACACACACACACACACACACACACACACACACACACACACATCTTACATTGTTTGATAATTGCGTTGCCATAACTGACATTGTTTGACAATTACGCTGCCATAACTGACATTGTTTGTTAATTGCGTTGCCATAACTGACATTGTTTGTTAATTGCGTTGCCATAACTGACATTTAATTACGCTGCCATAACTGACATTGTTTGTTAATTGCGTTGCCATAACTGACATTGTTTGTTAATTGCGTTGCCATAACTGACATTGTTTGATAATTGCGTTACCATAACTGATATTGTATGATAATTGCGTTGCCATAACTGACATTTAATTACGCTGCCATAACTGACATTGTTTGTTAATTGCGTTGCCATAGCTTCTTGCTGCAGGTTAGGCCGATGCTATGCTGGTCGAGCTCACAGTTTATGTTAATTACCGCCGGTAACTTCCAACCCGTTCAAGTGTTAAGTAATTTTAATTAGAGTTAACTGTGATATATTCAAAATAAATAAAGTAGGAATGAATCTTAAATGCATCATGAAAAAAAAAATCTTTAAAATCTAGTAATGCAAGAACCATGGTTAAAATATCGAATTGAATTCAGAAAAGACCAATATGAAGCCACACTCTCCAGACCTAACATTCGTACGTCACAAGTTATCAACAAGACTATCCTCAGAAATCTGGATCTGCCACGAACCTGAAAGCTCCAGTAGATATATAGTCCGTGATAAGAGTCTTAGGAATGGCGTCATAAACCTTACCACGAAACTGTTTCCTTCGCTACAGCCATCCCACATCAGAGACCCTCGCTGCCACCTCCTTGGCCTCACAACGGTATTTGTACAAGTAATTACCTCACAACATCATCGTTCATGTTCACGTAATAAACAGATTTTTACTTGATTTGGAAGCACCTAGAAATTATTAAGTGTGAGAGTCAGAGAAAAAAAGAAATAGAAAGAGAGAGAAGCAGCTGCATCACATTTAGTCATGTTAGTCATTATTTATATATTAAATCATAGATAATATAAAATAGTGACTGAGCTGAGTATTAAGAGCTTGGCAATCATTAACAAGGGTTTAGTATCAACTAGATTAACAACCACTTCCTTCTTGTCAGCTTTGAAGGTAAACCAAGAGATGATCAGTCTGGAAATGATTACCAATGAGTTAAGAGTATGAAGTGGCCGTTCCATAAAATCTAAGTAGTACAGGAGAAAGAATATTAGTTAAGAGTTGACAATGCAGAAGGGTGGATACTGCTTGGAAATAACTGTTGTGGAACTGATTCAAATGGTTAAATGTGAAACGTTCAAGTGGGAGTGACAGTTCCAGGAATGAATACAGCACGAAGAAAAACAGGTGTTGTGAAAGAGTGAGAGTTACGAGAAAGAGAGTGTTAAGCGTCAGACAAAGGAAAGTCAAATATATATTTTTTTATTGAACTAATTGTTGTTATGAGTGAATGCAATGATGATGCGGGGGTTTAAAGATACCAGTCTGAAAGCTCAGCAATATACATAAAACACACACACACACACACACACACACACACACACACACACACACACACACACACACACACACACACACACACACACACACACACACACACACACACACACATTATTACATATATCCTTTTTTTTTTTTTTACTTGTCAGAGAAGATTTAGCAATGAGTTTTATGGGTCTTCTCTTAAATTTGATAGGACATCGTTATGTTTCAGTAATCCTTGACAATCTCCATGCTAACAATATACAAACATGAAAGATCCACTGGCAACATTTGAATGTGAAAAGGTGATTA
Organism: Metacarcinus magister; assembly: GCA_029783475.1. Classification (NCBI taxonomy): domain Eukaryota; kingdom Metazoa; phylum Arthropoda; class Malacostraca; order Decapoda; family Cancridae; genus Metacarcinus; species Metacarcinus magister. The sequence goes on along the minus strand of JAPQNM010000003.1, from coordinate 31,423,713 downwards.
GTGCCTGTTTTCACTTAAGAAATTTGTTGGTAATGATTTGAAACTGAAAAAACTTTATGGAAATGTTTGACACTTGAAAGATTGTTGCTAAGATTTGAGCTACCTTAGAGAGTCTTGGGAATTGATATAAGGTAAGGTCTTGCTGTTAAGGGGTAAAGTATAATTACACCTTACAATAATAATAAATAATAATCCTTAATGTGATTTAATATTTGCTATGTTACGCTTTTCTCCTTTTTTTTAAAGTTTCTAAATTTATGTCCTATGTGTTTTTTCCTCTTTTCCTTTCATGCATGTTTTTTTTATTCACTATTTTTTTCATAATCTCTCTCTCTCTCTCTCTCTCTCTCTCTCTCTCTCTCTCTCTCTCTCTCTCTCTCTCTCTCTCTCTCTCTCTCTCTCTCTCTCTCTCTCTCTCTCTCTCTCTCTCTCTCTTGCTCTTGCTCTCGCTCTCGCTCTCGCTCTCGCTCTCTCTCTCTCTCTCTCTCTCTCTCTCTCTCTCTCTCTCTCTCTCTCTCTCTCTCTCTCTCTCTCTCTCTCTCTCTCTCTCTCTCTCTAAAATGTATAAAGATGGATAGAAAGATAAATATGAATTGATAGATAGATAGATAAATAAATGTATTGATACATATAGAGAAAAAGAATGAGAAAGAAGAAGAGAAAGAGAGAGAACATCGCCCTGGTTTGGTTCAACACCTGTTTGGCTTCAAGAGTTTCCACCTTGTGTGAAAAATTCAATATGTAGTTCCATGTAATTATGTGTAATTCTTCCTCGTGCTTCATGAACAGGCAAACAGGCATGAGTCACACACAGGTTTGGGCCATTGTGGGCCATCTGTTTTTAATCGTATGAACTCACCTTTAAAAATAATACCATAAACTAGTGAATACCAACATGATATGGACAGTAATTGACGAAGTGGCTTATGTTACGCATTATATTTTGCATGATTTATATCACAAACGTGTATTTCACTTTATCGTAAGCACAGAACACATTGTGGAATCAGAATGTAATCTTTAGGAAACTGAAGCCTTGAATGTCTTTATTACCTGGGACTGAGGCACCTAAAGTGAGATTCGTGCTTCCCGTGATGCTGCCGAACTGAATCAAGACTAAGGGTCGTTTCAATCTTATTTAGAAATCACAATAAAAGGAAAATTTGTCATTTATAATAAGTGTCAGTGTGTTAGTGGCAATGCTCAACTCGTTATGGTAATGTTTATAATTTTCATGAGGTGTACGTGTTTGCCTTCCAGGTACAGTCAGGCGCACACACACCAATTAGAATTTCAAATCATATGACCCACACCAATTACAGCGTCGAGTCGTACCATCCACCTCTGGGCAAACTTGAACGGCCGGACTTATGCAATATTAGTATTTCTCTTTTTCCATAATATTCAATAATTCAATCCGTAGTTGCCAGTTTTATGAATAAATTTCAATCCATAAATCTGTGTGATATCATTTCATTACTGTACGATCAGGTATTTCTAGTTGTGACATAATATTTTTAACGTATACAGGAAACCAGAGCACTTATTCTTGAAATGCTTCAGAGTTGTCCTGGGAAATTCCATGTAGATGGCGCTGCTTAGGAAGATGTAAGAGTTGGCTGGAGTTCCTCTTATTGCAATGGGCCACGATTTTGTTTTTTCATCTCATTAAAGTGATTAAACTACTGGGATTGAAAGAAACAAATGCATTTCAACCTTTGTCGTTTATTTCCATTATTCATTACACGTAGCAGTACATTCTCATAAGTGCAGTATCCCTTGAGTTGAATAATGAAGAATACCTATAAGAATCGTATTGAGTGCTATCGCCCTTGACGCCGGCCAATCAAGTCTTCGCTACATGCATGTTGTTTTTCCTTATTTGTTATTCTTTCTCTTCCATCGCGTGGGAAAAGTATGCCATTTGGGGAGAATCGAGACCTATCAACGCGACATGTGTGGGAAACAATCGTTGCGAAGTATTGCTGGCATCGTAAGGAATTGTCGAACTCTTACCTGAGGCACTAATACACCTCCGATATGTTAGTCGAACGTCTTGCAATTTCTATGTTGCATAACATACCAATATTGTACGAAATAAAGTGTTTGAAAGTACAGGTTGAATTGTACTGTAACACAAAACAATCATGCCATCATTTTTTCATCCATACAAGTAAGGTAAAGGACTTAAGTTTCATTATTTTGTGTGTTGCTATTGTCTGTTTAGAATTATGTATGTCAAGTAGTGATAATTAATGGTTCCTTCAATAGAATAGTGATTTTAGTGGTCAATATACTTATCACATCCGAAATTATAGTATCTTAACATTTAGTAAATTGGAAATTATATTCATGCCACAAATTTTGTGATGTGAAGTAGGTTACCGTGTCATGTTTACATTGATAATCAAGCACATCAGAATGATTTACAGAGACACGTTGGAAAGGCATTTGTACCCAGTGAGCTGAATCTAAATTCCATTGTGCCGTAATGAGCGAATCATAGTGGTCGTACATGTGAAATTAGCTTTAGTTTTGTAGCATTGCAATGTAAACATTTTATATGATATACTACCATGATGACAGCCAGGGCGTTGAGGAGAAGGAAACATATAGTATCACTGCAGGATGAATAGAACAATAATTTTCCCTTCATATCACTTAACAACAGGTGATTTCAGGTGATTGGTGTAAACGCTTCTTCACACACACCATTTGCGTAGCGTCGGCTCCTTTACCGCCAGTAACTCTCCTTCCAAATAATTCCAACTGTTTTCCGAATTTCCAGTAATTCAATTGTTCTTGAGAGTAGCGTACAAAGCCAGTTTGTTCTCAACTGTTTGCCTTGTCATGCATAGGCTTCTCTCTACGCCTATACACACCATCTTAATGTGGAGATGAAAGAAAGAAATTAGAAAAAACTTCGCAGGAAAAATAGCACGCGTCTCTCTTGTAGCCACTGCTTCCTCGACACACGCACGCACGTACGCATGCACGCACGCACGCACGCACACACACACACACACACACACACACACACACACACACACACACACACACACACACACACACACACACACACACACACACACACACACACACACACACACACACACACACACACACACACACACACACAGCTGTGACGCCGTGTACTCGTGAACGTTTACAAGTTGCAACAGCTTGTCGTGCAGGTTGAGGCATTATGCTGAACCAGTGTAGTGGCACAAACTTTGCTGTGGAAGCTGCGAACTTGCAAACCGTTAAAGTTAAATCAAATCAAGTGTCAGTCCAGTCATACATTTCTAATTCCTTTCACTAGAACTGTTAAGTTAGTAAATTGCTGTGTGTGTGTGTGTGTGTGTGTGTGTGTGTGTGTGTGTGTGTGGGTGTGGGTGTGGGTGTGTGTGTGTGTGTGTGCGCGCGTGCGTGCGTGCACGCACGCGCGCGTAGTCCTGTCGTCACTTCACCTTCACCTTCTATGTTTTACCTTCAGTCGAATCTTCGTATGTGTACTCATCTTTTTTTCTGGCTTCCTTAATATATTTACAAGGTATCATCATCATTATCGTCATCATCATCATCATCATCTTTGATACGGTATCTCGTTCCAGTAATTCTTTCATATGGTTTTCTTCATCATATAAGACCACTCGGTTTTTATACCTTATGCAAAATATTTCCCGAAACAGTAAAAACTTGCCTCTTGCTTATCACTCAACCTATGTATTCTTTAGATTTAAATATTTTTAATCATTTTTGCCTGTAATAATAATGTTATTACACTCTTTCTGAATACCATCATACTCATGTGTCATCTACCAACAATCCTTATAACACGTAAAAGGTCTTGGCAAAGAAAGAAATGTAAAAAATATTAATTTTCAAGCGTAAGACTCATCTCATCTTCCTTGTATCTTCCATTCCACGTATTAATTCCCATTAGCAGCAACAACCCTCTTCTATGGTATATATATATATATATATATATATATATATATATATATATATATATATATATATATATATATATATATATATATAATCTCTCTTTTAATGCCTTACCCGTGACGCCTGTAGGCTTAATGGAGACCTTAGATGGTCGGCCTCCGCCCGTTATTGGCGCGGGTTAGATTTTTTAAGTGGCGCCTCGTTTCTTATTGAGAGGCTCATGCTGCCAGCAGAAGCTCCTCGAGCATATAGCTTTGCCGTCCCGGCGAGGATAGTGTTATGGCAGCATGTGGGTGATCTTTGGCCACTCAGCGGTATTACCAAAAAAAAGTGGCCAGCTCATGCCGGGGATTGAACTCAGGACTCTGAGTTGGAATGCCCGACCGCTAGCCACTAAGCCACTGCCTCCCAATATATATATATATATATATATATATATATATATATATATATATATATATATATATTATATATATATATATATATATATATATATATATATATAATATATATATATATATATATATAATATATATATATATATATATATATATATATATATATATGTATATATATGTAAATATTTTACTAGGTTTTACTAGGTTTTGTTTAGAGGTCTATGCCTCACAGCCATAGTGGACCACCGCTGCACCACTGTGGTGCCCGACCACAGCAGTTCCTCCCCAGTAAACAGCTTATATATATATATATATATATATATATATATATATATATATATATATATATGTATATATATATATATATATATATATATATATATATATATAATATATGTAAATATTTACATATGTATATATATCACAAACCGTTAGCGCCAGTAGGCTTTTTATAGAGGCACAGATGGACTTGCCTCTTGCCTGTTATTTGGCGTTGGTTTTTTAGATTTTTTTTTTTATTTCTATAATGACGCCTCGAAAGCTTTACGTTATCTCTTTGAATATGTTGAGAACTGGAGAGGCTAATCGCTGCTAAAGCCTCAGATGCATATAAGCATTGTAAGTCCCGTCTGAGGACAGTATGGTAGCAATTTGGGTAGTCTTTGGCCACTCGGCGGTAATACCAAATAATGAAAATGGCCAGTGGATATCGGGGGATCGAACACGGGACCCTAGGTTGTCATGCCCGAACGCTGACCACTGAACCACCGCCTCCCCCACCAAAAAAAAAATATATATATATATATATATATATATATATAATTTT
>JAPQNM010000003.1:31391038-31413538 GCA_029783475.1 Metacarcinus magister | reverse complement strand
AGTTTCCGCATCATATCGTTCAGACAGGTTTGTCCTTAACACAAATAAGTTAGATTCGTATAAGATTGCTGCCAGTATTGGATACAGTCTGGGCTTCAACTTCCAACATTATCTTTTAATAGAAAAATTACAGAACAGAATTGAGAAGCATCCATAACTACTTATCGTTCTTCCTTTCCTCCCTTCTCTCCTTTCTCCTTCCCTTCATTCTCCTCCATTACATATCTGCCATCCTCCCTGCCTCCCTCCCTTCCTCCCTCCCTGCTCTATTACATCTCCTCCTCCTTTCCACTCTTCGTTCTTCATTGCTTCCTTTCCTCCTTTCTTCCTGCCCTTTCTGTCTCATTCCTCTGGCCCTGCTTCAAGACCCTATATATGTAAATTTCTTATTGGGTAATTTCTGTATCGACTTCCTTTCTGCTGCTATTTCGCTTGGAATTCTAAAATGGTTGGATATATAATATAATTCTATTACTGTGGCACGTATGAATCAGTGAATTATTGAGACCTCCAGACGTTTCCATTACAAAATCTCTCCAGACCAAGTGTGGAGAGTAAACCAAAGGGATAGAGTAAGGTCTTTATATTGAATGCCTTTCAAGAGGTGTTTCAATGAGCTAAAGGTAACTATTTGTCTGGAATCACAGGTATCATATATTAGGGTGACTTACAGGTATGCATTATATAGTAGTGGTGCCATTTATCCCGTGGTGGTATTCAATGGGAATTGCCAACCTGAGGAGACGGAGTGGGTTTGGTATGCTGGTAAGATTAGAGAGAGAAAGAGAGAGAGAGAGAGAGAGAGAGAGAGAGAGAGAGAGAGAGAGAGAGAGAGAGAGAGAGAGAGAGAGAGAGAGAGAGAGAAAAAAAAAGATATTGATGATTGATGGGCTTAACATAATATACATATACTATATACAATATTTATACATTTACAAGCCGCGGTCAATTGAGTCGAGACTCTTTTATGAACCTGATACCTTGATTTTTTTTTAATTAGAACAATCGTAGAATCAGGTGGACTTAGTTACTGAATATGTTATATAGAAATTAATAAACAAAGAATATACGTAATTTTTTTCTTAAATTGTTATGATATAATAGTAAAATAATGATAACAATAGAATAGTAATAATAATAATAATGATAATAATAATAATGATAATAATAATAATAATAATAATAATAATAATAATAATAGAATAGTAGTAATAATAATGATAATAATAATAATAATAATAATAATAATAATAATAATAATTAAGTAAATAGACATGCTGGGTGACCATGACCGCCAAAACCACTCACCCAGCATACCCAAACTGCTCGCTTCAGTTTGGGTAGTTGCTGCAAAACACATTGCCTTGTCGTCGGAAGACAATCTGAGCCATCGAGTGAAGGATACTGCCTGATGAGTCGTGTACCTCAGATTTTGCCTTGTTGCTGGAATAGGAGCTGCAAAGTAGAGTAGCTTGTTTAGAACCTTCTCATCCCCCTCTAAGAGGGCTCTTTTCAGTTCTATCACAGACAGATCTTGGGCACACCGCTTGGCAAACACATATCCTGTGTTTAAAGCTGAATGCCTACGCAGCATATTTGTGGACACACATGTGAATGAATGGTGGGTCACAAAACCATGTGCACGGTCCAATCTCATCAGATGGGGAAAGTAGTCTGGCAAAGTCGGGTTAGCTACCAGTCGCGGCTTGATGTAGTCTCCTTTTCCATCGGGAAAAAGATCCGGAAATGCCTTGCTGAAGTAACCTGTTGTGAAAGCAGAAATTGACTGTTGGTCTCTAGTAGGCCATTCAACATTTGCTTGTTGGTTCTCTGCCTGAAGAGCAGCCCTTAGCAAAGTCAATAGATTTTCTTGTGGTATAGGCAAGTCAACCGTAGCTGATGGTTACCTCGCCGACTCTTCGTTTACAGCAGAAGCTTGACCTTGTGGTATGTTATGTGCAGAGGGTCAATTTGGGGGACGGATTGTACAATTGCATCCTCTGGGTAAATTGATGCGTTCTGTGTGGATACCTGAATGTGCCGATAATCTTCGTTGTTTTCCTTGAGAAATTGGAGCGCAGCAATCAATTTGTGTCTTTTCACCAAGAAAGATCTATCTGTGATAGTCTCATTGGGGCCTTTTAGTACAATTACTGGCAACTCCTCGGGTATGCGGGTCAATACATGAACAAAGTCAGAGATGTCCTGTTGGAAGCTGATGGTGTGACCTCTTGACGCTTGCGATCTACCCATGTTATAAATGGCGATGATGGGACAAATCAGTGATATCGCTGACTTTTCAACCGGTGTGAGGTAGAAAGAGGAGGTAGAAAGGGAGGTAGGAGGTAGGAGGTAGGTAGGAGGTAGAAAGGGAGGTAGGAGGTAGAAATGGAGGTACGAAATAGGTAGGAGGCAGTAAGGGTGATAGGAGGTAGGAGGTAGAAAGGGAGGTAAGAGGTAGGTAGGAGGTAGGAGGTTGAAAGGGAGGTAAGAGGTAGAGAGGGAGGTAGGAGGTAGGAGGTTGAAAGGGAGGTAGGAGGTAGGAGGTAGGAGGTAGAAAGGGAGGTAGGAGGTAGAAAGGGAGATAGGAGGTAGTAGGAGGTAGAGAGGGAGATAGGAGGTAGGTCACGGTGTCTCCTGTGCCAGGTAAGTATGAATATGTGCGACCAGTATTAAGCTAGATACTGGTTTTTCACAAATAACTTTAAAATTTACATAATAGCAATATGTTTCTAATATATAGTAACTATCTAAGAGTTGATGCCTACGGCCCCTGAAAATTTCATTCCGATCCCTCCAGTGGTCTAGGAGGAGATAGAAGACAGACAGACCAACAGACAGACAGACAGACAGACAGACAGACATATACAGACACCCAGACCAATTTTGGATGGGGTCATTTCGTAACTTCCAAACTGGTCGCTTCGCTCGCAGTTTGAAATAATGATAATAATCATACTGATACCTACTCATATAATGCTGGATACATCTTGAGTTACATTGCTGGTAATTGTGTGTGACTAAATTAAAGGTAAATAAAAGATCTGCCAAAGAACCAAGAATGAAAAAAAACTCGAAGCCGGCGGCCAGGATGAGGCTACAGCTCAGAAATAACAAAAACCGAAACATAAGTGCTTCAAGTTTCAATTAAAAAAAAAGAATCCATATAACCAAGATAAGAGCACAGTGTTGTAGCCTTGAACTAAGTAGTATGAAGTAGTGCTACTGGTCGACTGTCTTCTCAAAGCTTCGTCTCCGCTAAAACATCCTTCACCACGTCATTGTCATAAACACATAACCGTAACTGCAATGGCGCCAGGATTTCCACGTCTCTTCAGTGTTCTGCAGCAGATCACCTGTTACCTTTACCTTTACCTTTATCTTTACCTTTACCTTTAGACATGTTTATTTGTACATAAGGCTCTCCATAAATATCAAATAAACAATGATTTCATTTACCGTTCCCACAATACTGATATTTATTGTAATACATATCAGGATTTTTTTTCGATTTGTATTTTTTTTTTCTTTGTATTCCTGTTTTCGGGATGATAATGATAATGAGAAAAAAATTTAATCCTTTGTTACTGCAATCACACACAACCACCCGCTGGGTTCAATGAGTTTACGTATGGAGATAACCAAGCGGTGTGTTCCCCTTCCTGAGCACGAGCGGTGTCGTGCTGCTAGATTTAATTAAATTTGTTTACATTTCATAACATGAGCGGTATATATACACCCTACATACTCTCTAGCTAACGGATTTGCTCGTCTCGTCAGCAACTATAACATTTACAATTCATCTAATACTTCAAGTTGTAATGACTAAGAACCAATTCAGTTTACTCGACATATTTACAAGAGATAACTGCTTATTATACTTTTTTGTTTATTGTAAAGAAACTTTCACATGGGTGTGTGTTAAACTTTACACCGTAAGGCTCTTCTAACGATTACCATTTCAAGCGTTTCTCGTTGGAAAGACTGCATTCCACGAGGACTTGTTTGTACGAAGTTTCTTAACACTCACCCCTGGAATGTGTCACACTTTTTTTGTGGATTGCATTGTCTGATAATCTATCGTTGCTGGAAAATGACGAATCTTGTGAGTGTGGTGATGTCTATAAGCACACTACGTCAATACTGGAACTGAAGTGGTGATGTATTTCTGACTCCAAATAAACAAGCTGGTCATGTTTTCGTATACTTTTCTTTGCAGCAGCATATAATTATGGCAAATGTGGCAAATATAGTACACCTTTGACTGTTAGTATACAATGTTCTTATCATTTGATCAATACTTAGATGCTGGGTATGACTGTTTAGGAAATACGAATATGAAGCAGATAATCTTTTGCACATAACTTCCATTGTAACTTGTTTCATATATAAATATAAACAAAGCCAGTCATGTAGCAAGCGTGACGAAACATACACTTAGACTCGTTATTCCATGTGTGTGTGTGTGTGTGTGTGTGTGTGTGTGTGTGTGTGTGTGTGTGTGTGTGTGTGTGTGTGTGTGTGTGTGTGTGTGTGTGTGCGTGCGTGCGTGTGTGTGTGTGTGTGTGTGTGTGTGTGTGTTTGTGTGTGTGAGAGAGAGAGAGCACATCAACTGATTCTACATGAAATTAATGGACTTTATTCTCACCGGAACCAAGTAAAGTTGAGTGCTCTCATGCTGAAAATGTTTCTTTTTAACTAAAAACCATTTTCTACGATGCAAATTGTTATAATGAAGAGAGTTTGGTGTAATTGTATGATTCAAAGTTATATTATGAAACGGCAGCATGCATTGATTTGTTGTATTTAGGAAGTATTGAAGAGTGTTATCTACGTATGTGTACAATGAAGATAAAAACTTCAAACAACACTGTCGTGATTTCTATTCCATGTTAAGCAAATATATCAAGGATTTCATCAGGGACATTCAAAACAAACGGGTATAGTGAGCCTCAAGTCATTAAGGAGGATGTATCAGGTCTGGAAAACTTATTGTACAGCTTCCCGGCAGCATTATTAAGGATATTTCAAGAAATATTTCATTCATTTTGCATTATTAGCAAAAACAATCCTTTCTGTTTATCACCTTTTAGTGTTAAATTTCAATAGCAAAGAATATGTAAATTAGGAGATTGATAATTGAGTATTGTGTATGAAAATATAATTCCATTGCGAAGACTGTTCTTTCAGCGTTCATATATTTCGTATCTGTAATATAATTTATACATCACAAGTATGAAGCCCGCAAGAATTACATTATTTTTTTTTTTTTTTCCTGGTTCGGGAATTTGTATTGAAAAAGTATATAGAAATTACTTGTATCAAAGAGGAGCAGTGTAATACCTGCATGCGGCTCAACCTTCACTAGCCTCGCCTGTGAAGGGTCATGCATAGTGAGGATGCAGGGCTACGTGCGAGGAGGCATGTAAATCATAAACGCACCTCTGTTTTTTCGGTGGATTGGTAGGGGAAAGTTTTCATCCCAAGCTCAAACAAGAGCCCTCCCTCGCATAGTTACACGTGGTTAGTTTTGCTGTTGTGGTTATTGGGATACACACACACACACACACACACACACACACACACACACACACACACACACACACACACACACACACACACACACACACACACACACACACACACACACACACACACACACTTGCACCATAAAGTAGTGATCGTCGATTAAAACTACAAATGCTGCTACTTTTTGTTACTAGAATGTTTTTGAGCTGAAGTTATCAATTGCGTTCACATCCCACACATCCCATAACGACCAGCTACACAAAGTTTGATACACATTCTCGTAATTGTTATATCTGTATTTTCCTTGTAATAAACACACACACGCACACACACACACACACACACACACACACACACACACACACACACACACACACACACACACACACACACACACACTTTAGTAAACATTTTTATCGCAATACATACGAAAGTCTTTAAGATATCGGAATAACATATTACGATATGATATCATTATATTAGAACCACCAGACACAATCTCTCACAGCTCTGTGGCTTATACGACACTCAAACGAAACACATTTTTATCGTGAAAAGAATAAAAAGTCCGTAAAGTTATAATTGAGTTGCTCACTTTTCGTCCTCCAAAGAAGCATTGAAAAACATATTTCACTAAGTTAAGTGAGTGATTACTGCAGAAGGCGAAGGCGGCGTCCATTACGAATGAGGGGTTAAGGGGGTAGGGGGAGGAAGAAGGGGAAGAGCGGAAGGGTTGCATCAGGGAAGGGAGAGGAAAGGTAAAGTTGAATCTAATAAAAACAATCTAGCAATTGCCAACTAATATTACTTTTAGTCTTTCACACGATGCATGTGTGTCTGTCTTATATTCCTGTCAGTTTATTTACACTTCTATGTAGCTTTATGTTTATATTTATGTTACCTCTATTCTTTATGTTTGTGTCTGGTTATCTGTTTGTCTGTGTATAGGTTACCAGTCTGTGTTTTTTCAGTCTATATGTCTGCATTTTTGTCTGTTTATGCCAAGATATATTCCAAACTTCTAAGCTAAAAATCCTAAACACGTTATCTATTGTTCGTTGGTTACTTCTCTTAACATTTTATCTTTATTATTTTTTTTACATACATAATACAAAGAAATATAATGTCCACCTCAATTAGGAAAGTTATTTGTCAATTAATTGTGTTTTGACGAATCTTGAGTATATTAAGTTTCATTTAGCAGAGTGCATGTAGCAAAATAATTAATTCCATACGCAAAGCCGCCTACCTGTTGCTTCGAGTCTTTCGTACTGAGGAAAGTGTAAATTCCTCCCATTTTTCGTTACCTCGCTGTGCTCCTAAAGACAAATATCTAAGACCTTTGATACTATCATGGCCTTGACAGAAAATGTAAAATATCTTTTTCGACTGAATATGCATAACCTAAAAAGTTGTTGAATCTTCTTGAAGAGGAGGAGGAAGAAGAAAAAGAAGAGGAAAAGGAAGAGGAAAAGGAAGAGGAGGAGGAGGAGAAGCAGGAGGAAAAGGAGGAGGAGGAGGAAGAGGAAGAGGAAGAAGAGGAGGAAGAAGAGTAGTAGAAAAACAAAAACAAAAATAAGAACAAGAGGAAAGAAAAACAGCGGCTTAAGACTGAATGAAGTATAAAAAAATTAAAAATTAAATTATAAAAAAAAACAGTCTATAAGGAAACTGTTAACAGACTGTGAAGGAAAAAAGTAATAATGTAGCATCATTAACCAACCAATGTCCCTTTATACATCAAGACGCCAGCGACGAATTTGGGGATAAATTTTTCCCTAGATGGTGATTACTTAAAATTTATGACCACTGACTGTCCACTTTGTCCCCGATTTGCATAACTTTTAAAATGTTGTCATGTCATCACCATTCAGTTGTATTTATTGTTACTGCAGAGAACCACGATGAATAGAAGAAGGAAGAGGAGGAAAAGAGAAGGAAGAGGAAGAGGAGGAGGAATATATAGCAAAGGAAACTGCAAATACCAACTAGTCTGCTTGTCATTACGGTGCTGTTTGCTGCAACTACATGAACTACACTATCAAATCTACAAATAAGGAGGTAAGATGGAAAATGACATAAAAATTTTCATAGTAACGGTAAGGAAACAAAAAAAATACTTTAATATGAAATCTAATATAAATCATCTTGCCATCCTCATTACTTTCAGCAGCCTTGCGTTGTGTCCATGATTTGTAAACGTGGTGGGACTAACCTAATGATTTCTCCTTCATTGCTGAGAAACATCTGGTGGCCAAAACTACGAAACATTTTATCGGTTCTAGTGTGAGACTTTTATCAGCGCCATGTAGTAGGTTTTATGTTTCTCACAGACTTGCTTGGCGACTATCTTGACTCTTCTATGAGGAATACAGGTGAAGGTGATTGAAGATGACTACTGTAATACTATTTTTTTTCGGTATGAATTAGAATAGTTAACCCTTTCACTGTTTGAAGGTCATGTAGACCAAAGCTAAGATAAACCTTAGTCAGATAAAGGAGACAATGGAGAGGAACGTGATGTAATGAGTCTTTAAGTAGGATTTATTTTTCTATAAAGCAAATGTAAACCCAAATATGGACATTTGATTATATTCATTATTTAGAAACATTGGTATGTATTGTGATATGTAGGAACTATCAAGATCTAGTGGAATTTTCTTTAAATGAGAAAAAGAATATGTACAAGGAACCTCATTGCGGTCAAGCAAGAGCTATATGTCCAACCAGGCAATGGATGGACGCTGCTGAATCTATTACCTTAAGGGCTCCCTCAGGAACCACCTTCATTAAGCTAAGTGTCAGTATATCCCCGAGAAAGAGAAAATTATCCTGTTCCTCCTGACTCCCAGCTCCGCTCCGGCCGTATATCAGGGAAATGGCCGCTTCGCTCACCCCGCCGCCTCTCTAATGCAGCTCAAGACAATTCGACTCAAAACTGCGATTGCGTCTGGACTCTGGTGACGCTGTGCAGTGAGTGATTAGAAGGATCAACCTTTGCACCCATAAAGAAGCTAAACATAAGCACTTCGGTAACTTAGTTGTTGCATATGTATTGGAGTGTAAGTTGAATCAGGGTTAGTCATAAATCTTTTTCGTCGGCAAGATTTTCTCATTTTTATATTTTGGGGTCGCTGTCCTCATGGTTTTGGCTGAAGAGTTTTACAGCCTGATGCTTTTCCTGTCGACTTCACTCCCAATTACTCCAGGCTTGGTGTGTACCCGTAGTGGCTGGGTTTGCGTTAGTCACAAATATTGTCAATCATAAGAAATTATCGACATGGAGTCAGTGCAGCAGCTGTATTTAGCCTAGAAAAGAAGGAGAGAAAATAACACGGTACGGTAATTTTCGCTCCGTCGACAAGCGAATGAATGTACAAGTAGCTTAATTATGTTAAGTGTTGACGGTCTAGCAATTAGTTTCCTGGAAGTCTACCCAGGAATTCAATAACATAAAAATATATAAACAGGCAAACAGACATGACACACATACATTCAGTGTGTTGTATAACATTTTAGGTCACTGAGGTGGAAAAATATTGTTGTTTTTCAAGTGTATTTCTTCTTCTATCGGCGACTGTGCGAGTCAAGTGGTGCTTCCCATAACCCACTCCGGCCAGTGACCTCTTTGTCAGCCCTTGTGGGTTTTCTTTTCTCTCTTTCCCAACCCCTTCCCTCCTATCCACTTTTCATCCCCATCCTTTCATTCCTCTCCCGCACTTGTCTCCCCTCCCCCTCGATACCCTCCAGCTTCTCCCTTTGCTCTGGGGTCGTGCGTCGCCCCACTATTGATGAGGCTTGTGTTCAGCTGCAATTGGATGATGGCCTACTGATACTGAGCTTAAGCCACGGCGTCTTGCTGTTCTTAGCTGCGTGATGCTGGCGGCGCTTAGCGTTTATAGAGCTTTTCTTTGGGTGTGTGTGTGTGTGTGTTTTTTTTGTTCATAGAATGTTGGAAGGATTATGGATATAGTTCTTAGGTTAATCTTATTTTCTATTTCATTTTGCTGATTATTTATATAGGTACGTCATTGTATATTCATTTGTAATTATTTACCTATTCATTCATGTGTCAATATATTTATTAACAAGTTTCTCTTTGTATTTTATAGTAGACCTGATTGTATGGGTCGTAATTGTAATGGTTTCCTTGAATATAATAGGACTTATTGTACTTTCTTTATCTGTAGATTCCAAACTTAATTTGCTTCCTTTCCCGTACCTTTTGCAGCAGTCAGCCACGCTCACTCACCGCCTCTCACCCTGATCAAACACGTCGCAGCTCGGCAGGGACGTAAGGGAAGAGAAGCAATGACTCCTCCACAAGGTAAGTGTAATGTCGGCAGCCACGATTACAGGTGTGTGTGTGTGTGTGTGTGTGTGTGTGTGTGTGTGTGTGTGTGTGTGTGTGTGTGTGTGTGTGTGTGTGTGTGTGTGTGTGTCTGGAATTAGTTTTCAAGGAGTGGTTGTGAGAATTTTATTATTCGTCTAAAAAATACATCCATTACCTATAGTGTGTAGCTTTCTCTCCCTGTTTTCAATTAACGAAATACCTAAACAATTTTATGCCGTTTCCTGGCACATTGTTTGTATTTTCAACTACTTCAATTTTCTCCCAGACGCCAGATTCAGATTCCCTCACTGTGGAGACTGCGCTAACCTTTTACACAACGATCGATAATTACAGCTTGTGGCGCACCTTGCATCTAAGCTATTAAAGGGAAGGCAAAGCTAAGGGATGTAACTTCGTTCTGCTGCGGTGTTCCTCTCTGCCACCCAGCTGTAGTCGGTAAAGACCCCTTACTCAGGAATAGAATTAGTGTGACATCAAGGCCACCACAGTTTACCTTCCCAACATTTCATAAGGTACAGGTTCAAGGACTATTTGAAAGGACGAATGAACACCTGGGTAGGATTTTCGTTCTCGACTCCTGTACTAGACTCAAATCCCTGTTAGTCATTGTACAGCAAGAACACTAATAGACGCGCCAAAGTTATGAAATATTGTACACATTCTTGTATACCTTTTCTGGTGGATGTATTACACGTATTCCCTGTAAGACGTGCATGGTTTTCCTTGGCGGGGGGAGATATTTTCATAAAGAAATAATCACCTCGTGAATATGCATTTGAACTCTTGTGCTTTGAACAATGGTATTTGACTTGTGTTGAATAGCGTTTCATCCACAACTACACATGTTCGTACCAGAGCGCAGTGCTACGTGTCGAGCCTAGAATTTCATTAGTCACAGTAAAGGACATTAGTAACAAGGGAAAGAATCGCAATTGGAAAGGAAAACATGAATAGTGACGAATTATTGTCATTTGTATCTCTTAAAAAATTGAATGAAGCTCATTTCAAGACGTCCATGAGGTGTTATTATATTAGTGAACTACATTGTTATTATTACTATTATTATTATTATTCATTTTTTCTCTGATTGTTTTTTTATACTTAAGATAGACATTACAAGGACTACAAAACAGCATTTAGGAGAAAGACACTTAACTTTCGTTTTTCAAGTAGCAGATAATGAAAAAGTTTCTTCCCACTCCATAAAAAGGGGGGGAGGGTGGGGGGGGGGGGCGGGCTGGGGTGATGGTTAGTTTAGCTTCCAAGGCGTCTTAATATAAATGAATTTGGATCAAGGTCAAGGTCAAGGCCGCGAGTTCGAGTGAATGTTGCAGAAGTAAAGCGTGGATATATAAGAGAGAGAGAGAGAGAGAGAGAGAGAGAGAGAGAGAGAGAGAGAGAGAGAGAGAGAGAGAGAGAGAGAGAGAGAGAGAGAGAGAGAGAGAGAGAGAGAGATAAAGGGGATGAGGCTGCCATTGTTCTCTAGTATTACTGAGACACAAAATGAAGTCATCAAATATAACACAGATATTAAATATTACAAAGGTGCAGCTTTGATGTGTTCTACCTTAGTAATCCTTTTTTATGTGAATGGATCGTAAATATGATTAAGCTAAGTGAATTGTAACCTCGGGGTGTGGATGCAAGAGAAAAGTGTAGAGCCGCTGTAGAGAAGGATGTTGTCGTACTTCATATAATTTTGTGTTCCCGTTAAGATTGATGAAGAGCCTCACATGGGTGATGAATTCTACGAACACTGCTGAGGTGAAAAAGAAAAGAAAAGAGGTGACTTTAATCTTAATATGCAATAAGTACAATGTCTGTGTTGACGAGTGAAAAAAAAAAACTGAATTGATTTCGTGTATACCAGATACTTAAGATTTAGAGGTCTGAACTGTACCTGTATGCTGTAGCAGAAACAACAGTAACAGCACCACCCGTTTCAACACTTATAATCTTCAACACCACAAACCCAACAACACAACATCGAAACAGTAAGAAAAGGAAAGGAGAGAAAAAAAGAAACGTATGGTTATGGGAGAGTGGACGTTCATGTACACGAGGGAAGGAATTTGAATTAACAATGAAGTAACACAGGCACAAGCGTCGACCTTACTTCAGCACGGACGGGTATGCACAGTGTGTCGTCCTGGCCTGAGCACTGTGTTTCATCAAGATTCCCGCTGCTCACTGGGACCATCATGTAAACAGAAACAAGAAAAATAGATATTCATAATGATAATCCATAAAACAGCGTCATTTATAGACATATATTTTTTTACATCAATCAAACTAAATAATATATGATCAGGAAAATTAAATATAGTGACACATCAGTATAAGATAGAAACCATTTACAAGATTTATATCCAATGCGTATTTACAGCAATGACCAATGGATCTGAAAAGTGAAAAGCAATTAGATTAGTGGAGAGCCGGTGAAGAGGTTAAGGTCCTTTTGGAGTACGATCACATTGGACGCCACACTGGATGAGGGTCACCCTACGTTAACACAGTAAATAATGTAATCATTTTTAATACTCAATGATTTGTCGGTCCACTTACCTTCCCACTAATCAGTCCATAGCTGATGTAGGTTGCAGAGTATCGAGTGCCATCAAGCGCCATCGTTATGATTTTTTTTTTAATTGTGCTTTTGTTGTGTGGCATTGGCAAGTCAAATACAGAACTGAATTATATTGACTAGTATATATGTGCTTATGAAATGTGTTGTCATGTAACGGAAATTAATAGTATACATGATACTCATTCTTTTCATATTTAAATTACCTCAAGTTTTCTTTTAGCGTGTGTCATCTAGTTTACATGCACGAAGTTAAGGCTTCCTGTTTGGACAAACATTGCATTAAGGCTAACTTGGCCTTGCAATGCTTGACGCTACCTCTCCGTCTGCCACGTCCGCTGTGGCCACACACTAAAAGGTTTCCCTCTTTTCACTCTCCCCTCTCATGTGTAAGGCAGACTCATAATTCTGCCGGCCACTGTGCACCCCTACCAGCAGCGAAATGCCTACTACATTTCGCGTATGAAACATCGCTACAATGTACTGACGTGTAAGAGCAAAGGGACTGGCCGTGAAAAGAAGAGAGAGAGGTTAAAGCGCCATCTAATCCAGGCTTATGTGAAGCGCTGTTCTACGTATTATTCATAATATAACAAATATACATTTAAAAACCTATATTATTCATGAAGTGAAAATACATAGACATAGAAATGGCGAGGGGATCACAAGACTCAATGATTCAATCCTCTCTGATCCCAATATATATGTAGTGTGTGTGTGTGTGTGTGTGTGTGTGTGTGTGTGTGTGTGTGTGTGTGTGTGTGTGTGTGTGTGTGTAGAATACGGCTTCGTTGCAGAACATAAAACTAAACATCTACCCTACAGAACTTCCCCAACCTATCTAGTGTGTCGATTTGCCTCAGCCCAGAAAGCTATACTGGCTATAACGTTAAGCTCTTTTCAGTTTACAAGTATTTCCGTTACTATAGATCTTACAGTTACTCATATCGTTAAGTATACCCATTGTACTGTTGAGTTTGCTTAGAATGTAAATGAAAAAAAAACTCAGGTCGAAGTACATGATTGTGAAAAAGTATGAAACGGCATAACCTACAGTCGACTGGACTTCCTTAATGCTTATACTACTTGGCACACTGTATTTAAAGAGTTCCTGCAGCTGTAGATGTCACGGATTCCTTGTAGTTATAGCAGTTTGTGTAAAGAATTATGTAATTGTGTTATTATTATGAAGAAATTATGATGTTGTTGTTCCTCATTAGGATGCAAAAGATGTAGAATACCAAAGTGAAATATATTAAACAGTAAATAAAAAATCATTTGTTGCAAAGAGAATATGATCTCGGTGGTACAAAAAATATGTGTATAACTCTCGGTACAAAAATGGTAAACTGTAAGTGCAAAAGAAAAAAATAGACATAAAATTGGAATGAAAAGAAACTGGGAAAAACTAGTGCACAAGTTCTGTCAATGACGTATCCTTTGCAAAATAAATTATGTACGGAAAATAAATCATTTACTGACGGATTATCTGCAAAACTCAAGTGTGTGTGTGGAGGGGTAGGTTATTTATTTTTCTATTTTTTATCTTTTTTTCATTTGTTGTGGTGGTGTGTATACAAATTATCGAGAATCAGAAAATGGCCAGTCAATTTTTTCAGGCAACATATCCTGTCATTAGGGAATCAAAAACTCGTACCATGGAAATTCACCGTAAAACAGTACATGGTGAGAGGCAGCCGCGGGATTCTGTAAGGAGAGGAAGACACGACGCCACTAACTTGGACCTGAGAGAGAGCCTCCTCTTTAATGATGCAGGTGTGCGGAGGCAGACCATCCACTCTCCATCTCCTTCCACTTCACACGTTCTGTTGCCATGTGTACTGATGGAAGAAGACCTACGAGCGAAATATTGACTGCCCTTAAAAGATTAGTTCAAAGTGGCAGTCACTATTCATTTTTATAAGTAGCATAGACCCAAAAAATACTAGCATATCAACATTCTAAAATATTTCAAGAACCATCACATTTTTGTGGATGTAGGCATGTGTATTATGATGTAATTTGTATTGTGAGAGAGAGAGAGAGAGAGAGAGAGAGAGAGAGAGAGAGAGAGAGAGAGAGAGAGAGAGAGAGAGAGAGAGAGAGAGAGAGAGAGAGAAAGAGAAAGAGAGAGAACCAATTTATTCTCTTACCCTGTTACGAGAATGGAAGATGTTAATTTCGTCTCGGCGAAAGTCACTCATTCACTGGCTGCTGCGTTGTAATTATTACTGAGCAACGGAATCACGAAGCTGAATAGGTAGAGCTAAGTAATTACTGAGAGAGAGAGAGAGAGAGAGAGAGAGAGAGAGAGAGAGAGAGAGAGAGAGAGAGAGAGAGAGAGAGAGAGAGAGAGAGAGAGAGAGAGAGAGAGACTTTGCACACTACCTTAAGTGGAGCACGGATCTGTCCATTAAGAGATAGAGAAGGGTTGAGGACGCTGAGAGTGGTGACGAGGAGAGGAGGCGAGAGGAAGAAGGAAGTAAATGGGAGTTCCTATATATAGTGTCAGGATTAGTCTCCGGGGCTACGAGGCGAAGGCGTACTATGTAGAAATGAAGCAATTAACTCGTAAAAGTCCTGTAAGTGTTTTTCTTTTCAGGGATTCATCGTTGGTGGGATCGCAGGGAAGGGAGGTGCAAGTATGTGAGGAAGTCTATTTGTTCAATTAGAAGCTGCTCTCGATGCATGGGCAGTGTCACTTCAATACGAAATCGTCATCGAGTATTGATAAGTAAGATGGGGAGATACACAGGAGCTTAACAAATATTACAGTTGGCATTAATAGTCAATGTCTACTAAAGTGTGTAGCCTCCTATTTTTCTATCTTGCACTACAGTATGTATATTAAATGGAGGTTTTTGTTGATGCAGTACACAAAGTCCATCGGGTGGGGTTGTGGAGGTATCAATGAAAACACCTCATAATGGAAACTGTAATGACGTTTCCCTTGGTTAGCAGACGCCCTACGGAAGTTCTGATTGATCATATCTAGAGGAAGGTGTATGCGTTGACGTGGTTTAAACTTGAAATACTGGAGTCATTTTCTGTTTCAGTTTCTCAAGAACTAATGCAATGCTAAGCCTCATCTACGTCTGTACTTCAAAAATGTTGTATTATGTTGTATTGTGATTCTTAAACTATAATCAGTGTATTGCATGTGAAATTTTCATTTAACCTTACAATATAATTTTTTGGGGGGAGGAGAATAATATTGTTATATAAACCATTGCATGACAGTAACCCTAACCTAGCTATAGAAAAGCCGCAGCATCACGTATGATTTCAGAAGCTGTACCATTATTATGTCCAGAAATCATAAAATACTGCTTTAAAACAGTTATGTTTCTTCATGCACCCTTTTGTCAGATTTCCATCCATGATATGAAATGTCAATAAATGGCTGAAGCAAGAACACTGACACTGATGCAAAAGTATGATTCCAGAATTCAACCTTCGATGCAGAAATGATTGCTTGCCGGACACAAATTTGTGTTGTATTATGCCTGGCTTCCTTGGGATTAAGTTTGGCCGGAATATTTCTATTTTGTATTTTGCAAAATATTATGACACACTTATTTACGCGTACACACACACACACACACACACACACACACACACACACACACACACACACACACACACACACACACACACACACACACACACACACACACACACACACACACACACACACACACACACACACACACACACACACACACACACACACACACACACACACACACACACACATTCATTCATACATACATTTATCTAAATATCATCATCAGTCCCTATGAGTCCACTGCAGGACAAAGGCCTCTGCCAACCTTCTCCACTCATCTCTATCAGCTGCCTGTCTATTCCAGGTTACTCCAGTATAGCTTCCTATGTCACCTTTACATCTAGCTCTCTATCTGCCCTGCCTTCTTTTACCTTCCCTGGGTTGCCATTATATTCAAACAGTCTTTGGGTACTTTGAAGTTTTCGTTCTAGGGCTTTTGTAAGACTCCAGGTTTCGGATCCATATGTTAGAACTGGTAAAATGCACTGATTATGTCTTTCTCTTCAGTGATAATGGAAGATTATTTTTCTCAGTGTTGTGTTGTTAAAAACACTCCATCCCGTCCTTATTCTTTTTTTTCCATGATCTGGATATGCACAAATTTTGTCATAAGTAAATGTGTTTCTGAACACATTCTATTACCTCATCATCTATTTTAATTTCATAGTCATTTTTTTTTTGTATATACTTTGCTTTCCCTTATAATTATAAAGAATGTTTCCCATATACTATATACCTACGCCATCTAGCTTAATAATCTCATCGTGTGTTCTACTTATATGACTAAATCATCTCAGGATCCTCTATTTGAACACTCCCACCACTTCAATGTTCATTCCATCTCACGCATTAGACTGACATGTCCACACTTTCAGATGCACTTTCATTACTCACTCCTTCCATTCTGTTTACTCCTCAACCACCTCTCTCTAACAATTCCACTGCGTGCATTCTAAACATTTGACTTTCATTTCGTGTCCGTGTGTTGGTACCACTAAGTTATTCCATCTCTCTCTCTCTCTCTCTCTCTCTCTCTCTCTCTCTCTCTCTCTCTCTCTCTCTCTCTCTCTCTCTCTCTCTCTCTCTCTCTCTCTCTCCCTCGCCCTTGCTCTCGCTCTCGCTCTCTTATTTTTTTTCTCTCTCTCTCTCTCTCTCTCTCTCTCTCTCTCTCTCTCTCTCTCTCTCCTCTCTCTCTCTCTCTCTCTCTCTCTCTCTCTCTCTCTCTCTCTCTCTCTCTCTCTCTCTCTCTCTCTCTCTCCTCTCTCTCTCTCTCTCTCTCTCTCTCTCTCTCTCTCTCTCTCTCTCTCTCTCTCTCTCTCTCTCTCTCTCTCTCTCTCTCTCTCTCTCTCTCTCTCTCTCTCTCTCTCTCTCTCTCTCATTGTTCTCTAGCATTGTTTCTTTACCCACATTGGTGACACACTGCTTCTCACCCTCATCACTTACTTCCTCACTCCCACCTCACACTAAAAGCAACGGCCGCAGTTACTAATTTTAAGAGTCCAATTAACACCAAAAGTAAGTTGAAAGGAGCATATGCAGGTGAAACATTAATGGTATGATATTTCATTTCTACAAGTGTAATATATATATATATATATATATATATATATATATATATATATATATATATATATATACACACACACACACACACACACACACACACACACACACACACACACACACACACACACACACACACACACACACACACACACACACACACGCAAATTAGCCTCACCTTTTTTTATACAATGTTGCAGCAAAAACAAAAATCTTCCAAACTCCCTGGCTTGGTACTCGTTTCCTGCAGCAGCTTTCATTGTTGCTTTATGAAAAGAGCATCACGGTGACCAGCTCTGATTTCTATCAGTTATAAAAGGACACATCTGCTTCTGCCAGTACAGTCCAGGCTGTGGACGCAATACTGGCCTACCAGCGAACATGGACACGGCGGTCAATAGATGCCTAAATAAATCATGAACCTTATCTTGCTTGCCATTTCTTAGTTCAAGAATTCCAACAAGTAAATTTTATTTTTATGCATATTCATACATCAAAAGTAGCATATATGATAATTTAGTGAGATTATGCATTTGCTGGTCTCAAATTTGTTTATTTTGTTTGAAGAGAAGTCAGACAGGAAGATGTGCGCCCGTTCGCCTCACCGCCTTTCATCCGTCTCCTTTCTCACGCCTCCCCTCGATCGCCTTCACTCATCCGCCGCCACTAACTAACTGCCCCTCGCTCTCAGCCTCACTCACCTACCGTCTTTCACCCTCTCGCCTAATACCTCTCACCTTGCCCCTCGTACTGGCCACACCTCACACGTTTTCCCTCGCCTGCCACCATTCATCCTTGACCCCTCTCCTCCCCGTCCCCTTCCACACACGTCGTCCCTCTCATCACCCTACTGGCAATACCACAGGACCAGGCTTACCAGAACGATGCTTAGGGTATTGTTGGAGGTGAAGTTTATGACGAGAGGTGATGCACGTGGTGTTGTCTTCCGCTAAGCACCGGCCGGCCGAGTCTTACATCATAATATGTGTGGGCTACAATTTTTAGCACCAAACTAATTCATTTTCATAAATTTGACATCTTTCTCAATGCTGTGGATGGTTGAAAATTGAAAAGCCTGTGTTAGTGCGTGCCAGGATGTCATAAAGTGGATATAAATGTTTAGAAAATGTAACAGAAGAGTAAGGAAATGGAAGCAAATTACATATATGTTTTACGTTCCCCGGTCCTTGTGCCACGATCAAGACCAACAACTATACACACACAAACACAAAGAATTAGATTATAATTTGTTTTATTTTGGTTAATTTCAATTTTCATTTCTTGGAATTAAGAATCCAATAAAATGCTTAGAAGTTCTTTTAAATTTCGCACAGTGAGTAATGTTCAGCAAAATTAAATGATAAAACTTGATTATTTATCCGTATCTACTAATCCATTTTCTTCTTTATTAAATTTATTCTGCATTTATAAATTTATATATGTATTTAAACATGTGTATATTGTTTCATTTCTTCTGTTATTCTTTCCTAGACTTTTTTAATATACCAGAAAATGTAATGCAATATACATGAGAATTTCGCGTTGAAGCTGAACGTCTCGAGTTGTTACGTAAACCCAAATATCAAATACTCCGCAAGAGAGTTCATTAAAACATGACAAAATATACTGATCCTGAGCTTGCACTCCCCCGCCTCAACTCTCGCTCAAAGGAAGGAGCTTACCCACACTTTTAATAAGTTTATTTTTACCAGTGTCATACTACATACGAAGAATAC
Organism: Metacarcinus magister; assembly: GCA_029783475.1. NCBI lineage: Eukaryota > Metazoa > Arthropoda > Malacostraca > Decapoda > Cancridae > Metacarcinus > Metacarcinus magister. The sequence goes on along the minus strand of JAPQNM010000003.1, from coordinate 31,394,204 downwards.
AACTCATCCTACATACAGAAAAGTATTTAACTCACTTTCATATTCAGCTTCACTTCCAAGAAAGACAAGGTATAAACAGCAAATCAATTAAGTCTCACAATCCAAGAGCATGGTAATCTTTGAGCTGCTCTACCTGCACCTCGTTCTTATTAGTTACGTAAATCACAAACTAACACACACAAAGTTAATGAAAGATGACCACCAGCCTCTACCTCAGTGACATTTGATTTATACATTATAAGACATCAATGTACTCGTCACGGCCTTTATTTATGTCCACTTTGCATAGTACTCCGCCTCTTCTTTACCTCGCAACGGAACTTGATTGAAAATTTTTACGCGTCCACTGCATCCCAAAATATCAAACGGCAGTGGATTATTTCCCTCATTCTTTAAACTGCAACGCTTCACTTTTATTAACGAAGTTACTGACAAATTGACTTTAGGTGCAGGACAGAGGTATTCACAGCGATTTTGCCACGAGAGGAAAATGTCAGCTGTGTAGTGTAGTGTGAAGACGACTCATGCAAGAAGGGAATGTGTGTGTGTGTGTGTGTGTGTGTGTGTGTGTGTGTGTGTGTGTGTGTGTGTGTGTGTGTGTGTGTGTGTGTGTGTGTGTGTTTGTATCTGTGCATGAAAGTATAATCATGAAGTGTATCTTGTATCACACACACACACACACACACACACACACACACACACACACACACACACACACACACACACACACACACACACACACACACACACACCTGGTATAGCCATGAACAACCATGTCATAAGGTCACAAGTGCTCCACCTCACCAAACTGGATGTTCATCAATCATATAAATGTGGTGATTTTAAATTAATTACCCTCCAGTGATTAATTATATCCATTGACCAGCATCCAGTGCCACTTAAGTTCAGTCATATTACAGTGATTTATCCTTGCTGCTCACACCAACCACTTATTTCACACTGTCTATTTAGTGTTTTTAGTCTCCCAACACATTGACAGTAATTAATCATGCATTGTGTCGTTGTATATCCTGTTAGTTACGAGTGCTTCTGTTATATTCTTTTTACATATTTTTCTTCGCTTTGCAGCCTAACAAATTGGACGTATCAATGTTGATTAGCGCGCCTCATGGAGTAATTTGATCAGTTGCGGAACACTGTACACGCATAGATTTTCCCAACACACATTTTTCCAGCTACTCAGAATTATCACAAAAGACCATCGTTCCTTCCTAAGTGTTACCGCTAATGTATATAAACACATATATGCCCGAATTTATCCCCCATTGGTTCTCGCTGTCAAGAAAGGGAAGAGGTAACGAAGATATATCCTCAGCCTTCTTCCCTCGTCCCATTCGGTTCCCTTCAACGACTAGCAAAGTGAAGGGGAACGCGTATCCTGTGTCTCGGGGATGTAAGATTAATCATTCATCAAGTTGCACCACAAATTGATTGGCGGTGGGATCGTCACACACACACACACACACACACACACACACACACACACACACACACACACACACACACACACACACACACACACACACACACACACACACACACACACACACACACACACACACACACACACACACACACACGCACGCACACACACGCACGCACATCGACATTATTGCATCCAGTGCCGTAAGAGAATCCGTTATGGATGTCAAAATATTGCTTCATTTAGTTACACTTCATAAAAAAGACTATTTTACCGATGCCTGTTTTTGTTTCCTTATTGTTTCGTGTATGTTGCTATTTTTTGGACACAACAACCATAGGAATGCATTTCAAATTTTAGAAATATTTTTTCAGGAGAGTGATTTTCTCTATATAGGATCAGTTTGTGAGTAATCAGCGTGCCCTTCCCAGTGAGATAATCGAACAACTCTGACAGAAAAATATAAGACCCGTTCGAACTGCCAGGACAGAACGGTAAAGATTCCATCAGTTCATTCATTGTTCACTCAGATAAATGGTAGACAGCTGTGAATATTTTTTTTTCCTTTTCTAGTGTAAAGTATTTGTATGTGTCAAGTTGTGTGCCTGGGCTCAGCGCGCGCCTCCGCCGACTGACTGCAGTGCAATTCAGAGATGATTTAATTAAGTGTCGGTATATTCAGGAAGTATGTAACAACATTTTTTACATCCCTGCTGAGAATTAACTGCGGCATTCAGGAGTGAAATGGGTTCATGTTATTTTCCATAAATATGGATTGAAAGGAAGTGAAACGTGCAGAGTATAAAGGAGTCAAATAATTCAGTGACCGGAGGGATCACAGGAAATTGAATTACTGAAGAACTTAAACACATTTGAATATCTAAAGAGGAAGAACCAAATAAATGCTTTATGTAAGGCCAACAAAACATACTTAAAGAGTCTGTTGTCGACTATTTTTTTATGGAAATACAAAGCAATCTTGAGTTTCATGTTATGGTATTCATAAATAAATAAATATATATATATATATATATGTGTGTGTGTACGTGTGTGTGTGTGTGTGTGTGTGTGTGTGTGTGTGTGTGTGTGTGTGTGTGTGTGTGTGTGTGTGTGTGTGTGTGTGTGTGTTTTTTTTGTTTTTTTTACATTAAAAGGGCAATAGCTAAGGGAAAACAAATAAGTAAAAAAAAAAATCCCGCTTGTCGCCAGACCCTGTAAAGAGGACAGTAGGAGAATAGAAGCATTAGAGGTGTCTTGACACTCCTTTCTTGAAAGAGTTCAAGTCATAGGCAGGTGGAAAAACAGACAAAGGAAGAGAGTTCCAGAGTTTACCAGTGTAAGGGATGAAAGAGTGAAGATACTGGTTAACTCTTGCATTAGGAAGATGGACAGAATAAGGATGAGAAGAAGTAGAAAGTCTTGTGCAGCGAGGCCGCGGGAGGGGGGGAGGCATGCAGTTAGCAAGTTCAGAAGAGCAGTCAGCATGAAAATAGCGGTAAAAGATAGATAAAGATGCAACATTGCGGCGGTGACTTAAAGAATCAAGAAAGTCAGTTAGAGGAGGAGAGTTGATGAGACGAAAAGCTTTAGACTCCACCCTGTTTAAAAGAGCTGTGTGAGTTGAGCCCCCCCAGACATGTGAGCCATACTCCATACATGGGCGGATAAGGCCCCTGTACAGAGCAAGCAGCTGAGAGGGAGAGAAAAATGGACGCAGACGCC
>JAPQNM010000003.1:31383538-31386038 GCA_029783475.1 Metacarcinus magister | reverse complement strand
TATAATTATTCCAACCGTAGAACATAGTTTACTGAGAGCAGATTATACATGACCATCCCCTTGCGAGTTTACAGTGATGGAAACATGTTTTAATAAATAACTAATACATTTGTCAATATTTTTAGTTACGTTTACATAGTCATAACTAACTCTTGCACCTCTTGCAAGAAGCTTCTCATTATTAGTATACAAATGAAGCCAAACAAACAAAGCAATGCATTTTGATATCATAATCCATGTAATACTTTACACTCATTTGTTGGAGAGAAAAATAGATAATCTGTTTAGTAATTCTAGTAACTGACGATAAATTATAAAAATAGTAACGAAGTAACAAAATACAGATTCAAACAAGTATACCCTTGAATCAGCTACGCAATGAAAACATGATGTGCACAACAGAAAATCATATTATTTGACGTGTAACTTAACAAAATATTAATATGACATTAATCCTCTACGTTTAAATCATCACATAAAGGCCATTCATTCACTAGCAGACCTGTCACATTATATACACATCTCGTTGTTTACTTCCTTATCATCTTATAGATATTCTCTGAGAAAAGAAAAAATACTCCTACCAAATACGTGAGCTGGTGGAGAACTACAAATCACGAATATTATTTATGAATCAGTATTGTACCACGGCCGTACTGATATGCAATGAAGAATTATTTTCCCTAGTACACCCTTGGCTCAGGACGGAGGAAGATGTTAAGTAGGTAGTAGAAGATGAGTACTTCGTGGGCATGAGAATGGTGATCGTATACTGAATGTATGTACTGTACGTAATGATTGGACATTGTGCTCAGCAAACCTCTGTTATGTAATTTGAAGGGAGAAACATCCTTGGGAATAAAATATGTACTGCACAAGGACTTCAGCCACAAAAAAAACAGTGAAATTCAAAAAAGCTTATGTCAATGTAGCACTACCCAGATCAGTTTGTTCACTACCCTGCCAGGACTACGCACGTTCAGCAGATAACGTTCAGGCAGCACGCCCTCCGCTACACCAACTGTACTACCTCCATCGTACCTCCTTGCGTGACCAGTGTTGACGTCATGGTGTTGTCTAAGGACGAGAGAGAGAGAGAGAGAGAGAGAGAGAGAGAGAGAGAGAGAGAGAGAGAGAGAGAGAGAGAGAGAGAGAGAGAGAGAGAGAGAAAAAGAGAAAGAAAGAGAAAGAGAAAGAGCGAGAGCGAGAGCGAGAGAGAGAGAGAGAGACGCCGTGTGAATTTATCTATTTATCATTAACATATCTCTCTTTTCCTTTATTCATCCTCCTTATGTGTTTATCTGCAAAACTAAAAAAAAAATACGCATTACAAGATCAATGAGTGGATAATGGAAAGCTCTTAATAGCTAATGACAACCGGTAATGTTGGTCATACTTGGTTTGTTAACTGTCAATAGTGTTAGTAACGCGCTTGTGATTATTATATAGTTTCGTTTTCTTTCAAACAATTTTCACACATTTCAACCACACATGTTACGGAACGATACTAATACATTCCGCCTCAAGAAAATGAACCAATAATGAATGATCTGTAATAAGTTCATTGTTTTTTTATATATTTCCTGCACTGTTTGGCTGCCTAATATCTGCAGGTCGGCATCGTCGCCATAAATTGACGTTTGTGATGAATGCTGCCTGAAACCAACCAATTACACATTTTGGTATACATATAATGACATATATATTCCATGTAACATCTCCTTGCTCTATGCTCACTAAAAAAAAATTGTTAATATTTCATAAAACATAAAGGCGTGGATAATCCCATAAACATTGATATGAGAAAAACACGAAGCAGTTGAACCCTTGAGTGAACTGAGAAAAAAAAAATATGTTAGGCTCCGATCATTCAGGCGTTGGTCTTCATCGCCAGCTTCACTATTCCAGACGACTTGAGATTGGAGAGGTCTCGCGCGTCAGTCACCTCGGTAATATACATCAGTATCATTAACATGTGTTGTGTGCGTTATATCCACGACGTAGTGCTGCAGACTTTACAGTGAAGAGCCAGCGTGGCCTTGGAATTTATTCACAGCCGCTGGAGAGCCTTATTAACATCCCCCGTCTGTTTTCCTGAGTGGCCGGCGCTAGGATACAACTGAAGCAAGGTAGGCTGCAGGAAGTGCCCAGAGATTGTTTTCTTGTTAGTTATAGATATGTAATCACTATGTTATGCATCTACTTATTTATTGTTGATTGGTGTAGTAATGATTATCGTACAAAGGAAGTGAGGGAAAGGAAACAAACTTTACGTGTGGTGGGGGGGGGGATGATATAAGGGGGGAGGTGGATGTTGGGGAGGGTGGGAATGTGTGTGTGGGGGGGTGGGGGGGTGGGGGGGGTCGGGGTGAGGGTGTGGGTGGGGTGGGGGTGAAGGTGTGGGTGTGGGTGTGTGTGTGTGTGTGTGTGTGTGTGTGTGCGAGTGCGTATTTTTATCAAGTGTTCAGATACAATGTTTGCGTCAGTAGAAGACATCTGC
>JAPQNM010000003.1:31373538-31378538 GCA_029783475.1 Metacarcinus magister | reverse complement strand
AATGTGTCCAAACTGAATTTCTGGATATATAAAGTGTGATGATGCAAGATATACATATGTTCCATGAGGTAACATAGCACGCAGGTAAACAAATAATGCAATCAATTAGCATTAATAGAGAGCTGGAAGCACATAGTATATTTTTTTTCGTATTTTTTCATCTGCAGATTGTATAAGAATTCCGTCATAGTTACCTCAATCATTTGATAATTCATTTGCTTCGCCATCTGTGAATGCATATTTTATTCCCACGTTTTCATTTCCACCTCAGTTTCAAGAATTCTTTATAAACGGTGAACAATTTATTATGTGATTTTGTGTCGCTGTGGAATCCTTTTCTTAATGTTGGTCTTGCTTTTATCACATTGTTTTATTGTAGTGTATTTATCTTCTGACTCCACATATGATATTTTATTGGCGTCTTGTTTTCCACTGTTAGCGTACCCACGGATATTATAGATTAATCAAATGCAGTTCTCTAAAGCAATTTTAATACCAATTGTCTTGTCTGGAAGTGAGACTGGAACGACATAAAACAACTGGAAAAAAAACAGAGGTGCAAACGCTGAGATGGAAACTGAAATTGTCACTGAGAAGAAGAAATAAAAGTATCAAAAATGAGAATGAAGTTGTGACCTTAGCGGGGAAGGGTGAGAGAATCAAGATTGAGTTGGTATGAGCATGTGGTGAAAATTGAAGACAACCCGTGAAGGTGATGAGATAGACGGTAGAAGATCGATGATAAAGAGACAGACAGACTTAAGTGGAGAGACGGTGTGGAGAGAAGAATTGCGTTGGTGAAGAATTGTGTTGAGAATGGTGTTGGTGATGGACACGAGGGACATAAATTATTGGCAACAACATATGAAGGCCGACCCGACCCCAAAGGGAAATGAGAGTTATCAGTTGTTCCTCTTGAAGACTGCAACCTTCAATTTAACTTAGGGCTGGAACATGTAACTATTATGGTTTTCTACATTAAAAGGGTACTGGCTAAGGGAAAACAAAAATAAGTAAAAAAAAAAATTCCACGCCAGACCCTGTAAAGAGGACAGTAAGAGAATAAAAGCAAGGGGTGGAGATCCAGTTAACATTTGTTTGGTCTTCGAATTGTATATCAGTTATTTGTGATTGTGGTCAAGCAGCAAAAATATATACACTCTGAGTACGATGACACAATGGGAGCAATGAAGTCAATGAACCCGGTCTTTGCAATGCACGGCTATCCTTTGCAATTGATAAAAGGTTGCAGAAGAGGAGAACGAGGGTCAAGGAACCTTTGCGTTGAGAACTATTTGTGTTTGAATTAACGAGGATACGAAAACATCTTTTGTGTGTGTGTGTGGGTGTGGTTGTGGGTGTGTGTGTGGGTGTGTGTGGGTGTGGGTGTGGGTGTGTGTAGAGGAGTGGGTGGTGAGGTGTAGTGGATTTTTCTTGAGTAGCACTGCATAGGTTTGATCTCTCTCTCTCTCTCTCTCTCTCTCTCTCTCTCTCTCTCTCTCTCTCTCTCTCTCTCTCTCTCTCTCTCTCTCTCTCTCTCTCTCTCTCTCTCTCTCTCTCTTTCTCTCTCTCTCTCTCTCTCACTCTTTCTCGTATAGATAGGGTATTATCTCTTCTCCTTGATTGCTTCGAAACATAAGTTTTCATCATAATATAACATATTACAGGATATTTCCATGAATCGGTATTATGAGTAAAGTATTATATTTCATTAGACTATGGACTCACTCTCTCAGTTATGTTGATTCACTGTTTATTAAAAGCTAAAAGACACAGTTCTGCACTTGCACACTCACGTCTCCTCACTGCTGTGTATTATCAGGTCTGGTGGTGACAGTCATTTGGTAATCGTTGACAAAGGAACTCGGTCTCGATGGTCCATTAGCGACGCATGTCCCACCTCCTCTCATAACGAACTTTGTTGCACAATTAGAAGGAATTCTCTGTCTCGTTTCCTCTTCCTCTCCATGCAGCCTTCCCATCGCTATTGCTGATGACGATGATCATGTATTACCTTCGCTGTAATACCCAAAGTCTATATCCCTATCATCGTTATCCGTACGATTTTTTTAAAAATAAATTAATAGTAGTTGCTTTTGTATAATCATTTGGTGGTACAAAACCCTTGTGAATATATATAGTGTGACGGATACAGCACAGAAAAAAGTGTTCATTATATAGTGGTAAGTGACATAGACTTGTTTTCCCTGTGTGTCTCTTCCCCTCTTATGTCTCCTATTAAGATCCTTACGTACTTCCTTTATTTTCCATTTAAAAGCCTATTTTTCTAGCTAGCTCTAGGAGAGCCTTCCTAACGAGCGTGTATCCCTCAGCTTACTTGCATTAAGCTTTTAACTCTCAGTCAACCTTTGTGTGGAATAACATTTTCCCACGCCCTTTCTCGAGAGACTTCATTTATTTTTCACTTAATTTAATCAAAGAAACTTGCAAGCTCTCTCTCTTTTTTCTTTTTTTTTAATTCGTGAGAAAATAGATAACAAAAAGTTTCTCGACTTGAAACTTGAAGCGAATGCAAAGCAAGACAAAGCATAGAAATCCGATACACTGAGAACATGTGGAGTTTAATATGTACGTTGTTATTGAAGCTGGAAAGAGAACTGGAAGAAGGAATGATAGGAATCAGTATGCATATTGAGGCTGGGGAGAAGAGGACAAAAGGGGAACAGGATAGGAAAGGAATAATGAAAGATATAAAAGGACGAAGAGCAAGGTGGGAGGATGCATTACAGTGAGAGGGAGAAGCTCCACTACCCGCTAGGATAGATGGCTCATGTCCGTCGTAGAGCACAAAACTTCCTCACATATGAGCGAAGTTTTGATTTGTTGAGTGTGTACGTGGCTTGGGTATCAATGGCCAGCAGGAATATTGGAAAACAGTAGTGCCTCAATGTGGGAGAGAACTAACTATATTACACTAAACAACCGGCGACATTGTTTAAAACTAGTGGTTTGCCATAAGGTTCTCTCATGCATGATTTTCTCTTAGTGGCTACCTAATGCAAGGAAATTAAACGGTGCCCTTTATTTTCGTCTAGCCTGTGTTATGTTACTTCTCTTCTTATTCTATTCCCTAAGTGCATGCTGGAATAGAACTGCATATATTATCTTCAACAGCGTGTCGTCTTGCCTGCGAAGCTCCATAAAGTTAGATTAACTTAGGAATTCTTAAATGCACTTAAAGTTGTAAGAAAGTATATTAGCACCTGCCAGAGACTTCATTTCCTTTCATGTGATATTGCAAAACAGGTTATGCAAATATGTATAGGAAATGCAAGAAAGTATGATCAAACCTCTTCCTACCTCATAAATATGCGTCATTAATCAAGTTATCTATGATCTAGTTACCCACATAAATGATTTATATATCTACATCATGTTGTATGGAAGAGAGATAAGTGAGTGTGATTTTGTTGGTGAAGAAACATCGGATCAGTTAATGACCTTAATAGGACACCACGTCGGTTAATTAGGCCAGCAATAATGAGTTATTAAAGGGGGAACTTAACCAATTATCTTAGTAGTCAAGAGAAGTAGCAGCTGCAATTTAATATCGGCAAAGGTATCATATTTAATAGAAGAAAAATAAAACTAATCAATAAATAAGTACACCTTAAATACCATCAATCTTGACAGATGGAATTTCGAAACAGGTTGAAATGATAATACCTAAATGAAAACCTACAACATAGGGACCAGTTTTTTTTCTGTAATTAAAGCAAATACCTAGAAGTTTGATCAATAGAAGTGCTGAAACAATCTACTATCTATCTGTCTATCTATATATGACGCTTGTTCCTTAAGAACCTCCCCAACGGGATGGCCATGGCAGAAGAGTCTCTATGTATTCCTGTCCTTGCATTCCTTCTTTGTATTATCTAATTATCTTATTATCCTTTCTCTCCTTTCTCTTACGCACTCAAGCATTCTGTCCTCTTATCTCAAAAAAGGTCGTCTTCTACCATACTCGCACACACTCGCTTTGTCATATTATTCTTTATTTTGACAAGCCATCTTAGGATGCTGCGTTTGAACCCCAATCATCTTGACCTTATATTTTGTTCTTGATGTAGCCGCACAGTTTTGGTTTCATTAATGTAGGATGGATATAGATTGGTTAGAGTTAATCTGGACTGATCGCTTTCTGTACAAAAATAGACCAAAGCACCTCAATTTGCCTTCCTTATAAAGACCAATTGTGACGAGGACCCTAATTGAAGTTTCGGTTGGTACATGAATGATATATACAAGACTTTTGCAGTAAATGTGCAGATTAGAACAAAGAAAAATGGTTCGTTAGGTAGAAGTTGATTTAGCATTAAGTAAGCGGTCGACTGGAACGCAATCAGCAGCTAGGAAATAATTGCACATACATTAAGATATATATAGAAAAGGTTAGATAGATTTCTAGATAAGAATAAGAGATGTGTAAAGTTCACACTCACCGGCCACACACACACTCCTCACTCATCAACTCATTCCTATCACCACATTCCTAACCTCACTCACCACACACCCACTCACACACACACACACCCTTTGCAATACATCCTCTGTATTCTGACCACGTATTCTATTTACTTTTCCAATGCAATAAGTAAGTAGAGTCATTACCACCTTAATTAAACTATATAGCACACTTATCAAATTACCCTTAAGTCCTTCAACCCACACACTCAGGGAAAGGGTGTGAGGGTATCTCAAATGTACAGAGTGGCCGTGTTTCAGACAGACACCTCCCTTGATATAGATACATAGGTAGATACATTTAATTCACACACGTCCGCTCACATACACACCTTTGCATATAGATCGGTAAAATCAACATAAAAATGGGAGTTGGCAGGAGATATAGTTTCATATCTACAGCAAATCCTGAAAGTATTCCTTGAAAGTTAAACTAGCTAACCAAAGGAATAATGTAAATGAATAATAGAATGATTAAACTATCAAAGACTCCATAATGTCAAAACCACGGATGA
>JAPQNM010000003.1:31368538-31371038 GCA_029783475.1 Metacarcinus magister | reverse complement strand
TTCAACCTGACCCTTGGGTGGTGGTGAGCAGTCTATGTGGGATGTGAAACTCTCCATCTCCTGCAGTGAGTGAAGTCCACAATATGTCTGAGAGCGAAGCTGTTTGTTAGCAGCAAATAGCCTTTAGGAAGGACAGAACATGGAAGCTGGTTTAAAGACCGAGCATCAACGGCTGTTTCTCATGTCGCTATTTTGACTAATGGTAGTGTGATAATGGTATCAAAAAACATATATATAATTTTCTTTAAAGGGAACGTGGAAGCATGCCAGGCTCTTTTATATTTCCATACATCCATTGGTCTTATCTTGATCTAGTCAGTCTTTTTTTCTTTTTTTGATACATTCTTGTTATTCGAAAGTTTGTTCACAATTGTGTCTTTTCCTTTCCTTCTTCGTGCTCTCTTCCATTCCCATCATCAGTCACCCCTTCACCAATCTTACTTCATTACCTTCATTGCTTCATTAGAGGAAGCCATTTTTGGTTGCACGTTTAGATTATATTAATTTGTTACCACTTTTCTTCTTTAGGATGATTACCATGGACTGTTTTAGAAGATCAAAACTGTTCTATTATAGATAATTGTGCGTCTTAGTATTCCATCGTTTCATATCTACCATATCCTTTCTAAAGACTTTCCTGTTTTCTTAGTTATTTTAAGAATGTCTATCTCTACATTTAATAACGCTGACATCCACTGCTTCTTTAATTAAATTGTTATTAGGTTTATTGTTCCCATAATTTATTGACATACTCAGACTATCTATTCCTAACATTTCCTAAGGTTTTCTGTTTTATTACCGTATTTTTGTTTTCTTTTTATATTATTTGCACGTTATTCCTTTTCCTCTTGCTTGTTCCATTTGCTTTTACACGGCAGATCCGTTCTTCCTCTCCTTTCCAATTCTTCCAATTTTTGGTGCTGGTTTTCAACCCTTTACTCTTTCTATATCTCACTCCATGGTAAAATTTTCTTTATTTGCAATTTTTCTTTCTGCATTACATTTTTGTATTATTTATCTTTAAGTTTTAGTAGTTTAGATTTTTTGTTTTCCCATCATTGTAAATTCTCGCAATCCTAACCACGATGTTTCCTGTTGTATTTTATACAACATTTATCGTTTTTTTTTCCTTTCACTCACATGTGTCATAAAAAAAACCTCAAACGATGATCCCTTATTCATAAACATTGTTGAGTCTTCTGTCACTAAGAATATTAAGTAGAAATGTCAGATCTGAGCCCATTCTAATCCTCATCCTCAGTGACCTATTGCATTGTCTGTCATTTTTTATCTACACGATGATGTATCTATACAAGGCCTCGTCCTGCCCTGTATGGGGAACGCCTTTCAGGTACGATAGAGTTCATCGCCACAAGATGCCTTACAAAATACAAGGATAGAGCTGGAATAGCCGACAGGTTTGCCTCAACTCCCTGTCAATACGATCTCGCTATATTAGTAAGTTACATGTGTTCAATTAGTAAGTTATATTCGTCAACCATTAAGTTACATTTGCAGTAAACAGATAATCACGTCATAAGTCTGAAGGTCTTCTGTTACCTATACTTCCTATGTAATCTTATGTAATCTTCATTTGTTGAAGTTCACAGCAATTTGGTTCTCCTTCTGTGTTTCCTTCCACTTTTTTTCTTTTTTTCACTAAATTTGCTAACTGTATGCCTATCTCCCACTATGACTTTAACTATAGAAGACGTTGATTTATGGTCAACCACTAGTTTTTAACCATGAGAAGAGGTGTTACGGCTACCCACACCCACATATTCGCATAATCAAAAGAAATACAATTTCTCTTAACTCGTTTGCAGGCAAGAGAGCAAGAGAAAAGGGAAAAGGTAACGTCAGTTTGAATTGTGGTAAGGCCGTGAAACTTCCCTCTAGAAATTTTCACCGTTGAAGGGAGATGGGTGTAAGGCAGTGTTCTCCGGAATTTACCAGAAGGTAGGATGAAAGAAAGATATTGGTCAGTTTTCACGCGAGGATGACAAGATAGAATGTGGTGGAGATTGCAAAATATTGTCTACTGTAGCAGGGAGGCATAGGAGAGATACGTACTTAGCTGGTTAAAATGAGAAAGATAAACATGTGAGGAGAAGGGGATGAATTTTGTGGCCGTAACTGCAGAGGAGTGAAAGAAATGTAAAATTTCTACTGAATCTAAGAGCCTGTAGATAATCTATGAGGATGAGGGAAGCTGGAAAAATAAGTAGCTTTTGACACCATCCTGTTCACCATAACTGTATTTCAGAAAACACCATGAGTGGTAAACATACTTGACACGGGAGAAAACAAGGTTGCTACACATTATGAGCATAGGAGAAAGAATTAGTAGTATCGCAGGCAGTTCATAACGTCTAAATTATAATATCGAATTTTACAGGAGATGAAGATTGTACAAAATTGTAATATATATATATATATATATATATATATATATATATATATATATATATATATATATATATATATATATATATTGTTT
>JAPQNM010000003.1:31351038-31363538 GCA_029783475.1 Metacarcinus magister | reverse complement strand
CGTATTCATTCTATGTCCATGAAAACCAAAGAGACCCATCACTTAAGAAAAAACAGAATTTGAAAGATTGTATGTTGATATTATTATTGGAGACCTTGGAAATTGAAAGAACGTATAAGAAAATATCGGTCATTAACACCACGAAAACTTAATCGTATCTCAGTACACGAGCATATCACTGGGATCCACAAACTAGCTTTTGCTTCTGTCTTTGCTGTCGAAAATATCAAATTCGTCTTCCATCCCGCTGCGCCTCATATTGAAAATTAATCCCGAAAAACACCAAACATTTCGACAAAAAACTGTCCTCCACTTGGCTAATTGAAACAAGGCGTTGCAATCCCGCAAACGTGGACAGAATTTATTTTTTACCCAAAGTCGTGTTGTCACTCATTGGAGAAAATCTAACATGGAAGCAGTAAGAGTAACATTTATAAGTTTAGTTGAAAGTTGCTTAGATGAATATTTTACCAATCCCTGTTCCTTGCCATATAAATAAATATATTTCTCCCACCAAACCACAAGCAAAAAAAAAAACTTCCCTGTCTCTGTCAAGTGGATACGAGTGTCTACTTATTTGTTCTCCTCCAAACACTTGTTATTCTCTCTCAATATTTCTTCCTGTGCAAATTGTACTCTAAGGAAGGTGTGTCTTACCGTTCTGTCCATTCATCTCTCTTATAGTAATGAGATGTAGAACAGAGGAGTCTTCTTGAGCAGGTGACGTCTTTTTAAACCAAACATATGTCTCTCCTCCTCCTCATCCTTCTCCTCCTCCTCCTCCTCCTCCTCCTCCTCCTCCTCCTCCTCCTCCTCCTCCTCCTCCTCCTCCTCCTCCTCCTCCTCTTCCTTCTCATCTTCCTCTTCCTCCTCTTGTCATTAATCTCTCTACCTTTCTATTTATCTTCCTCTTCTTATTGGTGTAATCAAACCTACTTATCGTTAAAAAAATCACCTGTGTTATCCTTGCAAATTTAATCCTCTTTGCCATGCTGCTGATTGACTGGGCAAATGCGTGTGTGGTTCCTTAATATAAAGACATGGATAATATGTTTAATGTATTAGTATTATAGTCTGTTAAGTAGTGTTGGTAAGGTGTACGATAGGATGTTGATTAAGAGGATTATAGAGAGGATGCAGAGGGAGTGATGTGTGGTGAGCAGTTTGGTTTTAAAAGAAAGAAGGGAGGTGTGGATCAGGTGTTGGCCATGAGGCTCGTGTATGAGAAGTATTTGGCGAAAGTTAAGGATGTGTTATGGTCGTTCATGGATTAAGTGAAGTACCTGCTGGATAACGTTAACTGTGAAAAATCACCACTACGTAAAAGTGCTACTGCCCGCTCGCCCCGCCTCAGTCCACACCTTCAGAAAGCTGATATTACATTGCCGCAAAAAGCTTGTGACGTAAAGATAAAAGGAAACTCTTGAACATGTTAAGATTAATTGAGACTCTGAAATTTTTTTTTATTATTATTTGTGTAGAAACGACTGAATATGAGATGTTTTTTATAATATAGATAACGATTGTAAGGTTGATAATAGTGATAATGATACTAGTAGTTATGTAAATGGTAATAATAAGGATGAGGATAATAATGATAATGCTAATAACAATAATAATAAAAATAATAATAACAAATAATCATAATTAATAATAATAATAATAGTAATAACAACAATGATAACAATAATAATAATAATAACAATAATAATAATGATAATAATAATAATAGTAATAATGATGATAATAATAGTAATGATAATAATAATAATGATAATAATAGTCAGACTATATTTTCTAATATCTTTTCATATATGTCAAGGAAAAGGAAACAGTTTATATGTGTGTGTGTGTGTGTGTGTGTGTGTGTGTGTGTGGGTGCGTGGGTGCGTGGGTGCGTGCGTGCGTGTTTATTTTTTTGCATTTACTTATACAAACAGTGACTAGTGAATGTCGCACTAATAGTACTAGCGTACTTATATAGTAACCTTAGCAAGAGTACCGTTGCAGTACTTAATGTAATAGTTCCTCACAGTTACAATCTTTTCGTCACAAGTACAACACGCTAATATTATATTATGTTATTCTTGCGGAAGAAATTTCATAAAATCAGATTGTTTTTATAAACCCGTCCTGTTGTTTCTGACGAGCCAGGAAGGAACGACCTGCTTGGCGCTGTGTCTGGCGGCACCAAGTCGAGCCGCCACGACCACGACCACCACCACTTCAACACTTCCACTTTAATAATCATCATTGCACAACACTTTCCTGCTGTGTTGCACGTGTAGCCACAGCAGACTCACAGATAGAGATAGATAGATAGACAATTAGATGAATAGTAGATTGATGGATAAATAGATAGATAGATAGATAGATAGATAGATAGATAGATAGATAGATAGATAAAAAAAAGAGACTCACTAACCGCACACAAATATTCCACCTTGTTATTTTCGGTTTGAACTTTGAAATTAATGGGCTCGTGGCTCTACGCATACCTCCATCCTGTAAGTCATGGCAGGATGAGCTCAACCAAAGTGTTGCTTCTACTGCATTAACCTTTCATCATAGTGTTCTTTTTTATTATATATTTTTCTCGCTTTGTGATAAAAAAAAAATTTGTCTTTTCATATCGTCATTTTATCACTTTTTCGTCTGTAGATTCTTATAAAAGAAGTTTTTTTATTTAACCTTTTTTTCAGCTGCAACATTTTTGGGTTGGAAACTGTTTGTTACAAAGCATCTCCGTAGGATTTATTGCGTAAAGGGAAGGTATGTACCATTTTCGCCTTTGGTTGAGACAGACAGACAGAGACAGACAGAGACAGACAGACAGACATATAGATAGACACAGACAGATAGACACAGACAAACAGATAGACAGACAAAAATTATTGCATCTGTTGAACATGTACGTAAGTTAAATGTGAATCAGATTGAAATACGAACCTCACAAACTCTGTATCGTGTGTATTACCTCCATTGCTAGTTTTGTCATCTGAACGAAATTTTCCGTGGAAACTTTTTTGAGCCTCATCTCACTACCTCCTGTCAGATTCCTTTTACTCTGCATGTCTTTTTTGGTGATGTCAGTTAGCAATATGGTTCATCTGTTATTTACTCTTCTAGTTCATCCCCAGTTTTTGTTTCGTCATTCATAAAATGTATAAATTTCATCAATTTTCATAACATTTTACTCCCTAAGTCTCATCTTTCTACCTATTCATTTTCTACCATTTCACAGAGTCTAGTCAGTCAGCCTACAACCACATTTATCACTTGACCTGTATATGTCCTGCCCCTTTTAAATTTAGACATCATTATCATTAGTTGGGTTGATAGTTCCTGTGTTTCAAGTATATCGTGTGTATGCTTTTCAAGTCCTTACTGCCATAAATTGGTGCACCTTTTTCTTTTTGGATTCATTGTAGTAACAATAGCAACAGCAGCAGCAGCGCTAGGAGCATAAGCACTAAAAATCTGCAATCATGGGTGGAATGATTTAATTAGTCTATAGTATCAGTGATAGGCCATCTGCTTGCGCCACTCCAAGACATTGGGAACGCGTTTGTACTTGCACTGTGACATTAACTATGCGCTCTCTATCAGTGTTGGAAGTGCTGACAGGATTGAGAAGCTTAAGGGTCAAAAAAGCATAAATGTTAGCATAGGAGAAAATATAAATAAAAAACGTGCAACAATACTCACGCAAAACACTAGGAGTAAGAAAGAAACGGACTTCAAACAATATTCTTAATCAATAATGAAAATTTAGGAAACCGAGCATACATGTCCTCCACGTTACAAATCAGCTGCACGACGCTTGCCTCTTATATATTTGCGTGTTCTTGAACCTTGCAAAGCAGTCCTCGGTCCAGTTTCACCTGCTGGCTGTTGTGAAGACTAACACAGTGAAGAAGTCCAGTCCACATATTGTATCTTCCTCATGCACTCTTTGCTTCACAGGTTCGTTGTATCTGTGAACAGCCTCGAATAAAGACTTTCGGTATCAGCGGCCCGTAGGATCAAGGGTTGTTATATTGAAAGCGTCCGAGAATAGAAACCTCTTGCTCCACTACCCATTTGGCGAGTCGTTCACCCTGCTGCCAGATTTCATTTTAATGTAGAAGCCCCTATCTTCTGGCCCTACTCTGTATTGTCTACTTTTCTTTTCTTTTCTGTGTTGAGCCTTTTGCCAACTTCCCATCCAAGGCCAAAAAAAAACTACCCTTTCTGATATCAGGATGCTCGTTCCAATAGCCTGATCATATTCACAATTCTCTAATCTAGTCTTCATTGCATTAAGTCAGTGGGAGAAGGGCAACAAACTTCAAGGAAACACTGGTAGAGACGCAGCAGCAGCCAAGAAGCAGGCTTATATTCTGCCGTCCATCCACCACCGCAACCTACCCTTAATTTTCTCGCGTGGAATCAGGTCAACAGCATTAAGAGCAACAAACATTGCGATTTCGAGAAAGCGCTGGGTGACGATCGTTTAGCGAATATCTATATTACTGCAGCATTATTATATTTGCATGTTTGTATATGTTTACGTACACTTTATGAATATAGAATGTTGACAACCACAGCCATAGGTGAAACTGTGGCTAATAAAGTGTTATAGGAGTCAAAATTAGGGCTTGTCACCTTTTCTTTCAGAACGCAGTATGTCTATAATATCATACAGAGCAGCAGCACGTAGTAGTAGTAGTAGTAGTAGTAGTAGTAGTAGTAGTAGTAGTAGTAGTAGTAGTAGTAGTAATAGTGGTGGTAGTAGTAGTAGCAGTAGTAGAAATCATCAGTGACGGTGATGGTGGTATTGGTGATGTAGGAATAGTCAACAATTACTGTAAAACTACCTGTAGTATTAGTAGTAGTTGTTGTTGTTGTAGTTCTTATTGTAATTGTAATTGTATTTGTAGTTGTAGTTGAAATTATTATTGTTGTAGCTAAAGTTGCAAAGGAAGCAGTGTCAGTGGTGACAGGAAATTTTCTTTAAATTAAAACATTGAAACTCCCATTTCGAGCCATGTTTATAAGTCCATTGACAATTTTTTACTTACATTCTCCTCGGCCTTAAAGAGAATGACACTTCGGTTTGCGCGTTGCCCTCCATATGCACAGTGATACTAAGACCGGACAGTCTGCATGTGGCAACCATGCTCCCGAAATCTTTAAAGGATAGTTACCTGCAAGCAGACCGTGAAACAGTAAAGTTCTTGGTGCAACTACTGTCGCTGCCGTGTGTCTGTTAATTGACACAGAGAGAAAGAGTCAGCCTGGAAATTTTCCTTGGTGTTGGAGGAGGCTGGAAGTGGAGGGAGAGGAGAGGTCAAGGTGTGGTTGGATGTGGAGGTGGAAGCGGTGTTAGTTGTGTAGTTTTTGGACTGATGTTGGTGGAGTGGCGGTGGTACAGGTGATGGCTCTGATGGCAGAGACAATTAGGAAGGGACAAAGGCGGCAGATAGGAAATAAAGTGAAAAGATGATGGCAACACCCACAGTGAGATAGGAAAAAATGTCGTTAATGTGATGGGATGAACGAAAATATAGGGAAATCAAGTCATGCAAATATATGTTCGTCCACCAGGCAGATTTATTGATGAAATCTCTGTTTTGCTAATTATCCGTAAAGCATGCAATAAAAAGCGTTTCCATTTGCATCACTACCAAACGGTTTTAGGATTTATTGAAGACCTCCATCTGCATATTCACTTAGCACTCTCTTGAAAAATAAATGTCCTTAGATTTTCGAAAGGACGAAAAAAAACCATTTGAGTCTGCTGTTGAAAGTCGTACATACGATGGAAGGAGAAAAGACTTGGCACGAGTATGTGTGGTTCCTGTGTCCTTATCCACGTCCCCCGCTGCGACCCACGACCCCATTCCCTGCTACACCATCACCTTCCACGCCACACATTTCCCCTTGCACTCACTCATCCTTACTGACATTTTAAAAGTGTCCAGCATCTTGGGTGACCCAATCCTTGTTTCCCCTAAATGTTTTACTTTTTGACATCACGGTACAACGCAGTGTCGCCAATGGTGGTTGTCAATATAGGAAAGGGGAAGCGTCGCTGTTCTTTTATACACACAGGTTGAATATCACATCGTAATGATTCTGTTTAGCATATGATATTTCCACCACCGATGTTTGGTAACAAGAGAGAAGAGAGAGACTGAGAGTGGTAGGATTTAACCTTTCTTTTCCAATAATGAAGAAAGATGTCTGTGTCCTCCGTAAACATTATCAATAACGAGGATATCATGAAACTAAAAGCCACCTCGTCCCCATTAGGCTTAAAAGATGAGTGGTACGAAGCACATGAACCTGAATAATAATAATAATAATGATAATAATAATAACAATAATAATAATAATAATAATAATGATAATAATAATCATACCTGTGGGAAAATTACCTTTCGGCAGCCTTGTGGGACTGACTCACCGCATTATAGAGCCAAACCAAGCTTAACGAGGCTTATCAAGTTAAAGGTTAATTAGAATATGTACCTCCCAAGTTGGCAATTAGGAGGCGCAGTGAAGGTATGTGAAGCAAGACCGAGCTCGCTCCCTGCCTCATGGAAGTAAAATGCACATGAGCAATCAGTGGAGGGGCGAGCTGGTTGGTGAGGGAGAGAAGGAGGGAAGAATTGAGGCAGGGAGGATGAAGGGAAAAAGGAAAAGAAGGAGGAGAAGAGAAATCAATTGCTGTTCCGTTTGCACGAGCTGGTATAAGGGGTGCAGGTCATTTGATACACAGGCATTTGATCTCAAGACGACATATCATCACCAAGCCACTTCCGCACCAGAGTGTGTAATGGAGCAGTTTATATTAACAAAAATTATGATAGTAATAATGATAACAATATAAACTACAAACTATCTTTGTCCTTTTCATCCTTCTCCAGCTACTCTTCCTTCTCCAGCTACTCCTCCTTCTCATCTTCCTCCTCCTCCTCCTCCTCCTCTCCTCCTCCTCCTCCTCCTCCTCCTCCTCCACCACCAGTGAGACGAGGCTTGACACAGGTGTAAGATGGGATTCAGTTCACTAGGTGGGGTGATGTCACTGAAGACCTGAAGACACTGGCGGCCATAAGATTTGTATCCCTACAAAGAATAGCTAACCTTCCATTACATCTGGTTTAAGGGCAAATGTACCCTGTGTTTCTTGACAAACAATGATTACAATGATGAAATGGTTTGAGTCCCAAATAATCTGGTGTGGTAAATTACTGAGTACCAAAAAGTCTTGTGCGAAAATAGCTTGGTGATGAGATATCTTGAGTACCAAACACCTGAGTATCAAATGACAGGTAACCGGAATTAGTTGATGCCGATAAGTTTTTTGAGAGGAGAGTTATAGTTCTTTGACTTGAAGTATAATTTACCTACATATCGTAAAGGAAGAAGTAGCCTATACAGAGAGAGAGAGAGAGAGAGAGAGAGAGAGAGAGAGAGAGAGAGAGAGAGAGAGAGAGAGAGAGAGAGAGAGAGAGAGAGAGAGAGAGAGAGAGAGAGAGAGAAAGAGAGAGAATAATTAAAAGTTAAATAAGGAAATAATGTGATGTGACTTAAAAGTGAATACAGTGTTTGGCGACGAAATACAAGGAAACATGTGAGAGTTCCTGACATTGGAAACAAAAAAATCCAACACAATAGGATACAAAAAAAAAACTGTAGAAAAAAAAGAAAAAAAAGAGATCAAAAAGTAGAAAACAAAAGTCCAACAACGCAATAAGATAAAAAAAAAAAAGAGGGAAAAGTATAGAAAAAAAAAGGAAGGGTTGACGAATGCATAAATAGTTCTTATATGAAATGTTACAAAACTTTAAAGAAATATAGAATAAGTTCATAGATATAGGCGAGTGAAAAGTTATATATTGTTATTCCAATTTTCAAGTCAAGAACGTGTACATACAACACATTATATATTTTTGTGTGTTATTGGGGTCGCGGGTTGCATCATGAGCGTTAGGATACATAACACTCGCATTATATATTCCATAAACGCTTCTGTTATGCTAGAATAACGCTTTTTGTTCCATGTTTTTATTCCCTTTTTCCCTTGCGTACATGAAACAAGGTATTATGGAGGTTATGCATCACGTTTATGAAAGAAAAAAAGAAAATTATGCTGGAAAGTGTAATGTGTCGTGAGGCTTCTCTTGTTTTGCTTCTACATCGGGATACATTTTGTCTTGCTGCTATCTGATGATTTAGATTTTCTGTAAGCATAGTCAAGGTAAGTTCTGTTTAATTAGTTATTCGGGCCACAGGTATATTGCTGCTGCTGCTGCTGTTATCGTTATCATTGTCATTTTTGTTATCATTGTTTTTTTATGATGTTTGATGTTAAGGATGTTGGTGTTAATGTGCTTATTGTTTTGTTGTGTTCGTTATGCTCACGATGGCTTTAATGAGTTTATTATGTATGCAAAATAGTTCTTAGAATCAATACTAACACTTCAGATTTATTACGTTAATTTCCTTCATATCAAAGCAAGAAAAAGTGTTATGTGGCCAAACGTCACTCACAACACATTGTATATACATTCTTCAAGCATTCCCTTTATTTTCCTTAGAAATTGAGTTCCTATAAGTTGCGAATTCATCTTTTTGTCTCATTGTCGTTTCGCATTATAGGTTCGTTACTATTTTTACTGACCCGGAAATCAAAGCTGAGCAAGGTCATCCAAGTGTTGCCATGACTAGATTCTTGAAGTGATATTGTCTTATTTTCTGAAGTGAACTTGGGATTCAGGAAGCTTACCACTCTGTACTACCTTTGGACAGCTGAGTGGAAAAAATTCACCTCGTAACCTGTATCTGTAACCGTGAATTTTGTAAGTACAGTGTAGTGTAGTCTCAAAGCTGAATTAATTTAATCTAAAACTGCAAGGGAAAGAAAATTATGTATTCCAACACAGTGAGGAAGTAGAATCATTTAAGAAGTCAATAATTTAAGGTAGCAAAGGCAAGTGATTATTATATGTAAATGTGCTTTATTAATACTTGGTCGTAATTCTATAACTCTCTCTCTCTCTCTCTCTCTCTCTCTCTCTCTCTCTCTCTCTCTCTCTCTCTCTCTCTCTCTCTCTCTCTCTCTCTCTCTCTCTCTCTCTCTCTCTCTCTCTCTCTCTCTCTCTCTCTCCCGAAATTGATATAATGAGACTGAGATGGTTCCCAGTAAACATTAGCATTATGGGACGATATCAGTAAATAATGAAAGTATGATATGTTGTTGAGGCTTCTGATAACAATGTATATCCGATACTAATATATATCCGATACCAATATATTTTATACCAATATATCCGATACCAATATACATCTGATACCAATATATATCTGATACTAATATATATCCAATACTAATATATACCCGATACCAACAAATACCGATACCAGTATATACCTAATACCAGTATATACCTACACAACTGTGGAACACCAAGAAAATCCACTTCATGCTGTCCTCAAGCACCAATACGAAACTCACTTCCCTCCTAAAACGTGGTGAAAACGAGGCACTGACCAACCCTGGATGACCCTCAGATAAAGCGGTTGATAAATAATAAGCGACACGCGTACAACCAAGGAAACTGAGAACGATACCGCAATCTGAATTTTTGTCTAAAGAGAAAAATCAAACGAGCAAAACAGGTCTACTTTGAAAATGTGCAAAGTGAAAGTGGATTTAATAAGTGCATCACAAAACTAATTCAACCTCAGCGAAAACCAGTAGACTTCCCATTCCTTGATCTAGGTGAACCGTGTATAAAATAGCGGCCCGTACTTTGAAGAACCCTGCGGCCATGGAACTCCAATCCTTGTCTCTTAAGAGATCCTCTGCCTTCATTCCACCACTACTGCTGCCCAATGGCTTCACCGTGACCTTCGCATGGGAGAGCAAGTGTTATACTTTGGCCAAGGTTAATCTGAGACTATGAAGGACAGAGACGTCATATTCTTTGACTTGAAGTATAATTTACCTACATATCGTAAAGGAAGAAGTAGCCTATACATCATTGGATGAAGTTAAGAGATCGGATCCTTTTCATGTTTATTGCGAGATAACAACGTCAAAGTCAGCCATCAAATACAGGTTGGTGGGCAGTGTTCAACGAATATTTATGCATGAAGTAACAAATTTATAACATAGTTACAAAAATCACATACTATATTACTGTAGCAGCGTCTAGTACTGTCATTTCGTGCGGCTGACATGACCTGTCTTCCCAGTTAGGTCTATTTTTTTATGCAGTTTATTGTTTCGTAAATGTGGCATAAGCTGCTTCAAATAATTTTTGTTGTTGCGTGTGCTACATTTACGATACGATAAAATGCCATCTTCTGAATCTTTTCATAAATTATGAAAATAGCGCTTCCGGAGAAGACAGGTCATGTCAGCTACACAAAACTCTCACAACCCACACACAGACACACAGGCTGCAGTATCTTATCTGGAAAGGCAGTCGTACGACGTGAATTTTAAAACCCTTGCCCCATTTTATATCCTTGACAACATCACTTTAAATTGTGTTATGTATAGCATGAAATGTTCTCATGTATGTATAAAGAATGACAGGAGCACCGTCGTATGTCGTAGCCATTGTGTCAGTGATTATGTATACATCGGTGCCTCCATACTGGTGTATCTCCTTTTTTGACAGTGATCGTAACCAATGGCGACGGTTGTGCTTCGTCTCCTTTTGCTGTTGAGGAATATTTTGTCTCTTAGCCAATGTTCAATTCATGTTTTGGAATGTTTGCCATGATGAAAAGAATCAAATCAGAATTACAAATCCTTGAGCTTCATATCTATTTATCTTATTGCAAATGGCTTGTGTAATTTGCATTTTAATTAAAATTTGAGGCGGATGAGAAATTAACCGACTATTTTTCCATGAATACAAATATCATTTTAAGGAAAAAATGTGAAATTAAATTAAGACTCTTTTTCCAGCTTTCTTCTGCGGGACATCCTGCCAAGTGGATGTAATTGTTCAAAAACAATATATGCAGTAGGAGCATGTTTGACGTCAGTCTGAATCGTTGGTGTGTGTGTATGTGCAAAAACGCTGGAATATATCTCTTTCCCTTTTTTCATACTGAATAACGGATGATTTGAACGGGAAAAGATAAAGGATTCATGTCGCTACTTTTTTATATATAGATAATAGCAAAGCATGTGGTCATGTGAGTTTAGTTCCGAGTGTTTGCCCAGCACCTGCAGTGTACCAGCAGGAGTGTGTGTGCGTGTGTGTGTGTGTGTGTGTGTGTGTGTGTGTGTGTGTGCGTGTGCGTGTGCGTGTGCGTGTGCGTGTGCATGTGCGTGTTCGTGTCCGTGTGTCCAGAGCCTGCAGTGTGCCAGCAGGTGGATCACACCGATGAAATACCTGACAGATCGCTTAACTTCTTTTGCTAACCTTCTATGTCGAGTCAAGTACGAAGTGTTCTTTTATAATATGATTCTGGATAGCAACAACGTCATCATGCCTTGTTTCCATCTTAACCCAAGGAGTACGAGCGGCGGCTTTGAGAAAGATGCCCCACCCATATTTTCCGTCCGTTATCCTTACGCGGCATCAACGTAAGCTGCTTTTCCATAACCTCTGCACCGCCAGCACCCAGTGAAAGGGAAGCGACGGTACCTTTGGGCTTCACGATCCTGCTTTATCGTAATTTTCTGAGTTAAGCTGAAATTGTGTGAGTAAAGTATTTTAATATTTACGCGTTTGATGTGTACGTAAATATAATTCGGAATGAGATACTTGATATTTTGCAAGAGGATATAGTGTTTCCTTCTCAGTGTGTGGCTGAAAGAATGTTAATGCAGTACAGTAATTATGTTATCATATGACTGACTACCTTACCTGTATATGACATCACAAGATAACGTGATAGACAGCAGCAAATAATCAAATGTTCGTATGTGGGATTGATGGACAAATGAGATGGGATATTTTTTTTTTCATGTAACTTGCGCAGTCTCATTATTTATTTTTATTCGCCTCCATGGTTCAGACAGAGTAAAACACAAAAACTCAGTATTGCATCAGCAGGGGTAGTTTTTGTTCGTGTTCACTAGAAACATGATTATCTTTTTCTACCCATATCATCCTCTCCTGGAATACATAATTTAAGTTCCAGTACCACGGCTGAAGATGAGAAATCGCCGGTTACATAAGAAAGAAAGAAAGAAAATGCAAATAAATGGAATAAATTTCAAGCGCCATTGATTTTTTGTGTTTCTCTCTGCATTAGAATAGTTTGCATTCAGTAGGAGAATGCGTTAGAATTTTTAATATGCAATAAAAGAAAACACTGAGACTCTTACTATTTTATCATCACTATAACCCAAAACACACCAGTTATAAATTCATTCCATATTTTTCATGGTTAATAACTAAAATGATGGTTGTTTGAATAATATTTTTTATAAAGCTAGCTTGCAAGAGACTCTAATAGCCAATAGCTCCAGGTTTTCATTC
>JAPQNM010000003.1:31343538-31346038 GCA_029783475.1 Metacarcinus magister | reverse complement strand
AGACGCCGAAGCCTTGTACTCCTGAATTTATTTGAACATGAATGACTGTTATTCATTAAACGTATTCATTACTTTATTAATTGTGGCTATTTTTACCACCTTGTCCAATAGAGACCAGAGGGACTGCTGTAGTGAAAAAAAGCGTTATCATATCATAGGCATGGTTATTTGATTTCATTTTCAGTATTACACACACCACAGGAATGACACGACACACACTAATGATAAATAATGATACCACGTAAAGGGTGTTAATCAACGTAAATGTTGTAACGCTGTCAAATTCATAATACTATATGGGTGTACATGTGTTCCTGAAATTTTTAGAAGTCTCCAGTCCTGAAATTATATTAAGAAACATACCAACTAATACAACCTCACAAACGGACAGTAAATGAGGAGAAATAGAGAATAACAAAATCATTATCACTACAAATCATACTAATGAATCTTGATACATCTGGTTTATTACATTGGAAAGTGACGTGTATGCGATAAACTCAAAAAAAAAATGAAAAGAAATATTCGCTTCTCATTCCTTTTTTCTTTTAATTGGGAATGAGAAGCGAATATGTTAAAATGTGTAGAAATAAAACTCCATGACCTTTCAAGTTATCCAGAGAGAAGAGAAGAATATTAAAGTTTGCAGACTGACTAACAATCCAATTATCCACACACACACACACACACACACACACACACACACACACACACACGTTCATTTTCAAATTGGTTCCGACACTGTATCATTTAATTTCCTATTGTTTTCGTTATACAAATTGTTTCTGATATCAGTCACGTTTTCATTTGTTTCTATGTCACTTTACGTATGGATTCCCCCCACCCCTCCCTCCCTCCCTCCTTCCCGAGCTGAGCCCTCCATCAGTATTTCTCATTTAATCTGTCTCCCTCGAAAATACACTCACAATATTTAATTCAGAGTAACAGGAATAATATGTCACTTTCTCAATAAGGAAAGATTGTTGTTCTAGGTGGCTCTATTATCTGTCTTATAACCCAAACCACAAAAGTATTCAAATAAAGCTGTTGTTTATGACGTGCTCAGTTGAATGTTTACTTCTTTATAGGTTAAAAGAATGTGAATTATAAAGCTAAGTGGTTAGAATATTAAAGTTTTCTTGATGCTGTAAGTGGAAGGTGAAATTCACAGGTGTAAGTAAGGCTGGGAAGAGGAAGGTGGAAAGTGTGCAAGAAGAATGTTGTGGAGCCAACGTGCTGCAGTCGTGGAGTAAATTTGTGCACGGGTGTGTGGTTAAAGGCGCAATGCTTACGTGTAGAGGGCAGGAAAGCAGATAAATTTGTGGTGAAAGGCATGCTAAGTGCTGCTGACAATGGTGTCGATGATAAACGTGAGGTGAGGAGCTACAAGAATTCCGTGTCAGCAGAATGTAGAATACTACCGTCCCTGAAGTTACATGACAAGGTTGCTAACTGTAATGTCATATATTACGAAGCAAAAAAAAAAGTACTGTTAACTATTCCATAGATCTAGGACATTAGAAGGTAGAAGCACCAGGAACTGAAGATAGGCGTGGCGTGTATGAGACGCATTAAAAGTTTGTCCTAACACCATTATAGTATTGAGGAGGTAATGACGGAGGTGGAATCGTGAAACCTTAATCATTACTATTATACTAAAGTTGAAACGTAAGAAACGTGTACAGATGTTTAAGTCAAGCAAAGATAGAAGCGAGAATCGGAATAATCATTAGAAACTTCCTAGTGTAAAATTGTAATCCATTGCTTAACTTTAGTATTTTTTGTTTTATAATGTCTTAACATAAGCAAGTAGAGTTGCTTACAGAATACGTTACTATTCTTATGAAAATTTCAGGTGTATGTATAAGAGAGAGAGAGAGAGAGAGAGAGAGAGAGAAAGAGAGAGAGACAGAGACAGACAGAGAGAGACAGAGACAGACAGAGAGAGAGAGAGAGAGAGAGAGAGAGAGAGAGAGAGAGAGAGAGAGAGAGAGAGAGAGAGAGAGAGAGAGAGAGAGAGAGAGAGAATTATTCAGGGAGTTTTCAGGTTTGCAATATCACAAAAAGTTTATAGCAATCAGTGACTGAGAACTAAAATTCTGTCACGTTTTATTAATCAGTGAAAAATTTATTGGAATAAGACAAAGAACAATTTTATAGCAGCACCAATAAGTAGTAGCATTAGTAATAGTAATAGTAGTAGTAGTAGTAGTAGTAGTAGTAGTAGTAGTAGTAGTAGTAGTAGTAGTAGTAGTAGCAGTAGTGGTAATGGTAGTAGTAGTAGTAGTATTAGTAGTAGTAACAGTAGCAGTAGCAGTAGCTGTAGTAGTAGTAGTAGTAGTAGTAATAACAGTAGCAGCAACGATATTAGTAGTAGGAGTAGTAGTAGTAGCAGCAGCAGCAACAATAATAGTAGTCTAGTAGTAGTAGTAGTAGTAGTAGTAGTGATACTGAGGAGGATGGTGGTGGGTAGTAGTTGCATAATTTAGTGTAATAATAG
>JAPQNM010000003.1:31340708-31343438 GCA_029783475.1 Metacarcinus magister | reverse complement strand
GTGTGTGTGTGTGTGTGTGTTTGTTGTGTGGCCCGTGTGTGTTTATGTCGTGTGTGTTACTGTTGCCTGCGTCTGTGTGTTGCGCGCGGCTGTAAGTGTGCGTGCTCAATTTTCAAGAATATATAGCAATCTTTTTTTTTTTTTTTTTTTTTTTTACAGATCTTAGAAATGCCAGGATAATCAAACACAGCCTTTTTTTGAAAACCTCATTGGCGTTTTTGTGTTGTTCAGTGTTATCAATAAGTAGTCAGGGGTGGTGACGGTGTTTAGGTGACGGGTTAACGCCTTGGTTAAGTGGACTTTATTAGTGTTTCGCCTGAACACTCAGGTCAGGTAACTTTACTCCGTTTCAGTTTCTTCTTCGGTTTTGCATTGCTTAAATAAAAAAAAAACGGGAATCAACTCCATTGTCTTGTTTGTTTTGGTTCTTTTTTGGCCAATATATTAGCACAGCATAACTCATCCCACCGGCGCCGAGGTGGAACCGCTTTCTGGGCGTATCGCCGCTATATGGCAGTTAGGTGTAATTTGGTAATACAGTGACGTAGGATCGATATAAATTATCGTCTCTCCTTCACCCACTCCCACTTTTTTATTTACTGCTAGTTTTTATTAGTGATAATGTGTGTAGTCAGCAGATACCATAGTTTATAGACGACGAATTGGTATTCTGGGTCTATTCTTATGTCTAGTCAAAGTTAGTACTTAAACAACTTTCAACGTTTGATTCGATAGTGTTGTTCTTTATCTACGGAAGGTGGCATGGTTTGATTGCAGTTTTCAGCAGTAATCAAAATCTTCAATGAAGAAAAAAACCCTTGCATGTATTATTCAGATTTCTTCACTAAAATCGATTTAGACATTCCACACTGCTATGAGTTGGCTTACATAGCCACCTAACAAATCATTTTTGTAAATAGCTAGAATGTTGGTCTCCGTAACTTTTGTTTCCTGGTTTCGAACCTGACACTTTTCCCCAGTAAACTAAGAGAAATTTTGAAAAAAATTATGCGTCTTTTCCGATAAATGTTATGATTAATTTCTAAGTTATTGATGTTTTGCTCATGAGTTATCATTTATTATATTGGATGGAGGAAATACAGAATTCTAAGATCATAGCACATTTTTATTACTTGATGTACTGTTTTCGAAGGTTGATTGCCAAATCCTCTGCCTCTAGAATCAATTGCCAACTAACAATTAGAGTTTTTTGTTGTAATACAAACAATCCGTTGTATTTACATGTATGCACGGGTAGAACAAGTATTTGAATAGTAGTAGATTAATCTTCCATCTACCCACCAAATCGTTTGTTTCAATCTGGTAGAATTAGTAGAACTTAATATCTTGCAAGCGATATTTGATGATTTATTTTGTTCTCGATCTCGAATCATTTGTCAAGATTTTGTTGCCGTGTCGGATGTAAACACAAGTTATTTTTATTAACCTTTTCCATTTCAATACTTGTACCGTCCATCCTACAACGCAATACTCTACCACCACAATAAACTTAACCCTGAACCAAGCGTTAAAGACGAGGGAAGGAAAGGCATAAACAATGAACATGGCTCTGCTTTAACTTCATGGGTTAGACACCGAAATTTTTGTATTCATATAGGTAAGCGATACCGCGTTTTGTTATTCTTATTTAAAGTTAACATCCATTTTGTTCATACATACATCGGACGCTTAGTTATCAGCACGCCGAAGCCTTTTGTACTCCTGAATTTATTTTTCGAAACATGAAATGACTGTTATAATTAAACGTATTCATTACTTTAGTAATTGTGGCATTTTTTACCCACCTGTCCACAGAGACCAGAGGGGACTGCTGTAGTGAAAAAAAAAAGCGTTATCATATAATATGGCATGGTGAGTTGATTCATTTTCAGCTATACACACACCACAGGAATGACACGACACACAATATTGATACAATAATGATACCACGTAAAGGGGGGTTAATTCAACCCGTAAAATGTTTATGGTTGTAACGCTGTCAAATTCATATAATATATGGGTGTACATGTGGTTCCTGAAATTTTTAGAAGTCTCCAGTCCTGAAAATTATATTAAGAAACATACCGACTAATTACAACCTCACAAGACGCGACAGTTAAATGAGGAGACATAGAAGAATAACAAAATCATTATCACTACAATCATACTCTAATGAATCGTGATACATCTGGTTTATTATATTGAAAGTGACGTGTATGCGATAAACTCAAAAAAAAAAAATGAAAAGAAAAATATTCGTTCTCATTTCCTTTTTTCTTTTTAAATTGGGGATATGAGAAGCGAATATGTTAAAATGTGTAGAAATAAAAACTCCATGACCTTCAAGTATACAGAGAGAAGAGAAGAATATTAAAGTTTTGCAGGACTGACTAAACATCCAATTACCCACACACACACACACAACACACACACACACACACACACACACACACAAACGTTTCATTTTCAAATTGGTTCTGCCGACACGTATCATTAATTTTCCTATTGTTTTCGTTATTACAAAATTTGTTTAATGATATCAGTCACGTTCTTCATTTGTTTCCTAGTCACTTTTACGTATGGATTCCCCCCACCCCTACCTCCCTCCATCCTCCCGAGCTGAGCCCTCCATCACAGTATTTCTCATTTAATCTGTCCCCTCGAAAATACCACTCACACTATTTAATTCAGAGTAACAGAATAATATGTCACTTTCTAATAAAGGAAAGA
>JAPQNM010000003.1:31305708-31335708 GCA_029783475.1 Metacarcinus magister | reverse complement strand
GAGGGAGGAGGAGTAGGAGGTGAGGAAGGAGGGAGGAGGAGGGGGAGAGGAGGAGGGAGGGAGAGGGGGAGGGAGGAGGGGGGTGGTGGGGGGGGGGAGTGAGATGGGGGATGGAGAGGGAGGAGAGGAAGAGGAAGGGGGGAGAAGGAAGAGAACGAAGAAGAGAGAGAGGGAGGAGGGAGGGAGGAGGGGGAGGAAGAGAGGAGGGAGAGGAGGGGAGAGAGGGGAGGGGGGAAGAGGATGGAGAGAAGAGGGAGTGAGAGAGGGGGGGGGAGAGTAGAGGAGGGAGAGAGAGGGAGGATGAGGGGAAAGGGAGAGGGTGGAGGGAGGGGAGAAGGAAGGGGAAGAGGGATAGATGAGGGGGAGAGGAGAGGAGGAGAAGAGGGAGGGGAAGGGAGAGAGGAGGGAGGGAGGAGAGAGAGGGAAGGAAAGAGAGGGGAGGAGAAGGAGGAGAAGAGAGGGAGGAGGAGGGGGGGGAGAGGAGGAGGAGGGGAGAGAGGGGGAGAAGGAGGGGAGGGGAAGGAAGAGGGAGGAGAGAGGGGAGAGGAGGGAGAGAGGACGAGAGGTGAGTAGAAGGAGAGAGAGAGAGAGGGAGGGAGAAGGGGGGGGAAGAGGGAGGGAGGGGAGAAGAGGGAGGGGAGAGAAGAGGGAGAAAGGGAGGAGAAGAGAGGGGGGAGGAGGAGGAAGGGGGGGGGAGGAGAAAGGGAGAGAGAAGAGGAATAGGGAGGGGGAGGGAGGAGGAAAGGCGGGGAGGGGGGGAGAAAGGAAGGAGAAAGGGAGAGAGAGGAGGAGAGAGGAGAGAGAGAGGAGAGGGGGGAGGGAGGGAGAGGAAGGAGGAGGGGAGAGAAAGAGGAGGAGGGAGGGAGGGAGAGGAGAGAGAAGGGGGGGAGGAGAGAGAGGGAGAGGAGGAGGGAGAGGGAGAGAGGGAGGGGGGAGGAGGAGAGGAGGAGGAGAGGAAGAGGGGAGGAAAGGAGGAGAGGAGGAAAGGAGGAAAGGAAGGAAAGAGGAGGGAGAGGAGAGGGAGGGGAGAGAGAGAGGAAGGGAGAAGGAAGGGGGAGAGAGGAGAGGAAGGGGGGGGGAGGGAAGAAGGGGAAGAGGGAGAGGAGGAGAGGAGAGGGGAAGGAGAAGAGGAGGGAGGAGAGGAGGAGGGAGGGGAGGGAGGGAGGAGGGGAAGGGGAAGGGAGAAGGGGAAGGAGAGAGGGGAGGAGGGAGAGGAGAGGGAGAGGAGAGGGAGGAGAGGAGGGAGGAGGGAAGGAGGGGGGAGAGGAAGGGGAGAAAGAGGGAGAGAGAGAGGAGGAGAAAGGGGAGAGGAAAAGAGGGAGAGAGAAGGGGGAGAGAGGAAAGGGAAGAGAGAGAGGGAGGGAGGGCGAGAGAGAGGAGGGGAGGGGAAGGAGAGAGAGAGGAGAGGAGGAGGGAGAGAGGAGAAGGGAGGGAGAACGGGAGAGAGAGAGAGAAGAAGGAGGGAGGAGAGGAGGAAAAGGAGGGAGGGGGGGAAGTGGGAGGAGGGAGAGGGGGGGGAGAGAGAGGGGGGGAGAGTAGGGAGAAGAGAGGAGGGGGAAGAAGAGAGGAGGGGGAGAGAGGGAGAAAGGAGAGGGGGGAGAGAGAAGGAGGGAAGAGAGGGGGGAGGGGGGGGAGGAGGAGAGGGGGAGGGAAGAGGAGGGAAGAGAAGAGGGGAGGGGACGGAAAGGAGGAGAAAGAGCGAGGGGAAGGAGGAGGAGAGGAGAGAGGAGAAAGGGGGAGAAGAGGGAGGGGGAGAGAGGAAGGGAGGAGGAGAGGAAGGGGAAGGAGGTGGGGAAGAGGGAGAGGAGAGAGAGGAGAGGAGAGAGGGGGAGGAGGGAGAGAGAGAGGGAGGGGAGGAGGGAGAGAGAGAAGAGAGAGAGGGAGGAGAAGGAGGAAGAAGGAGGGAAAGAGGAGGAGGGGAGAGGAAGGAAGGGGAGGAGGGGGGAAGAGGGAGAGAGGAGGGGAAAAGGGAGAGAGGGGGAAGAGAGAGAGAGGAGAGAGGGAGAGGGGGAGGAGAGAGGGGGGTAGGGGGGAGGAGAGGAAGAGAGAGGGGGAGGGAGGAGAGAAGGAGAGGAGGGGGGGGGGGGGAGGGAGGAGGGAGAGGAGAGAAGGGGAGGGAGAGGAGAAGGAGGGGGAGGGGAGGGAGGGGGGAGGAGAGAAAGGAGAGAGGGAAGGGGGAGAGAGGAGAGGAGGAGGAGGGGAGGGGGGGAGGGGGGGGAGGGGAGAGGAGAGAAGGGAGAGGAGAGAGAGGGAGAGAAAGGAGGAGAGGGGAGAAGGAGAGGAGAGAGGGAGGCGAAGAGGGAGAGGAGGGAGAAGAGAAGGAGGGAAGAGAGGAAGAGGAGGGAGAAGAAGAAAGGAGAGAGGAGGAGGAGAAGGATGAGGGGAAGAGAGGGGAGGGAAGAGAGAAAGAGAGGGAGGAGAGGAGAATGGGAGAGGGAGGAGGGAGAGGGGAGAGAGGAGAAGGAGAGAGGGAGGAGGAAGGGGGAGAAGGAGAGAGAGGAGAGAGAGAGGAGGGGGGGGAGGAGAGAGAGGGAGGAGGGGAGAAGGAGAGGAAGAAGAGAGAGAGAGGAGAGGGAGAGGAGAGAGGGGAAAGACGGGAGGAGAGGAAGGAGGGGGGGAGGGAGAGAGGAAGAGAAGAGGGGAGGGGGGAGGAAAGAGAGGGAACGGAGAGAGGGGGAAGAGGAGGGGGGAAGAGGGGGAGGTGGGGAGGGAAGGAGGAAAAGGAAGAGAGAGGAGAGAAAAAGGAGAGAGGAGGAGAGGGGAAGAGGGGGAGGGAGAGGAGAGGAAGCAGGGAGGGAGAGGGGGAGAGGAGGGGGGGGGAGGAGGAAGGAGGAGGAGGGGGAGAGGGAGGAGTGAAGGGAGGAGTGGGAGAGAGGGGGGAAGAGAGAGGGGGAAAGAAAGGGATAGGAGGAAGGGGAAGAAAGGGGAGAGGAGGGGAGAAGAGGAGGGGAGGAAGAGGGACGAAAGGGAGTAATGAAGGGGGGAAGAGGAAAGGGAGAGAAGGGGGGGGGGGGGAAGGAGAGAGAGAGAGGGGAGGAAGAGGAGGGAGGGGGAAGGGAAGAGAGGGAGAGGAAGAGGGGGAGAGGGGAGAGAAGGGAAGGGAGGGGAGGGGAGGAGGGGAAGGGAGGAGAGGGGGGGAGGTAGAGGAGGGGGAGGGAGAAAGGAAGAGAGGGAGGAGGAGGAGAAGAGGAGGAGAGGAGAGAGAGGAAGAAAGAGAGGAAGAGAAGCGGAGAAAGAGGAAGGGAGAGGAGGGAGGGAAGGAGGAGGAGGAAGGGAAGGAAAGAGGAAAGAGAGAGGGAGGGAAGGGGGAGGGGAGGAGAAGAAGAGAGGGGGAAGGAGAAGAGGGGAGGGAAGAGGGGAGGACAGGGGGGGAAGGGGGAAGGAGGGAGGGAAGGGAGAGGGGGGAAGAGAGAGAGGAGGGAGGAGAGAGAGGGAGGAGAGGGAGAGAAAAGCTGAGGGGGGGGAGGGGGGGAGGAGGGGGGGAAGGGGAGAGAAGAGGGGGAGGGAAGGGAGAGAGAGAGGGGGGGGAGAGGGGAAAGGAAGAGAGAGAGGGAGAGGAGAGGAAGAGGGGGGGAGAAAAGAGAGGGAGAAGGGAGGAGAAGGAGGGAGGGGGAGAGGAGGAGGAAGAAGAGAGAGGAGAGGAGGGAGGGAAGAGGGGGAGAGAAGGAAGAGGAAGGAGAGAGGAGGGGGGGGGGGGAGAAGGAGAGGAGGGGAAGGAGGAAGAGGAGGGAGGAAGGAGGGGGGGGGAGGAGGGGAGGAGAGGAGAGAGAGGGGGGGGGAAGAGAGGAGGAGGGGAGAGGGGGGGGGGAGGGGGGGGGGGGGGGAGAGATGGGGAGGGGAGAAGAGGGAAGGATGAGGGGGGAAGGGAGGAGAGGGAGAGGGGAGAGAAGGGGAGGGAGGAGGGTAGAGGAGAAAGAGAGAGGGGGGAGAGGGAGGGGAAGGAGGAGGAGAGAGAGGGGGAGGAGAGAGAGGAAGAGGAGAGAGGGAGGGGGGGAAGAGGAGAGAGGAATGGGAGGGAGAGAGGAGAGAGGGGGAGGAGGAAGAAAGGGGGAGAGGAGGGCGGATGGAAGCGAGAGGAGAGAAGGAGGGGAGAGAAAGGAGAGAGGAGGAGGGGGAAGAGGGAGGAGAGAAGAGGCGAAGAAGGGAGGAGAGAGAGGAGGGGAGGAGGGAGGAGAGGGGGGGAGGGGACGGAGAGAGAGGAGGAGAAGGAAGGAGGGAGGAAGGAGAAGGGAGAGGAGAAGGAGGAGAGAAGGAAGGGGGGAGGAAGGAAAGAGAGGAGGAGAGAAAGAGAGGGAGAAGAGAATGGGAGGAGAGGGGAGAGAGGAGGAGGAGAAGATGAAGAGAGGGGAGGGAGGGAGAAAGGGGGGAGGAGAGGAGAGAGGGGAGGGGGAGACAGGAGAGAAGAGAGGGGAGGGAGAAAGAGAGGAGAGAAGGGGGAAAGGAAGGAGGAGGGAAGAGGGGAAGGAGACGGGAGGAAAGGAGGAAGGAGGAGGGGAGGGAGGGAGGGGAGAGAGAGGGAGGAAGAGGAGGGAGAGAGGAGGAAAGAGAAGAGGAAGAGAAAGGAGAGGGGAGAGAGAGGAGGGAGGGAGGAGAGAGGGAGGGGAGGGAGGGGAGGGGAGGGAGAGGAGAGGAAGAGGGGGGAGAGAGAAGGGGAGAAGGAAGGAGAAGAGGAGGAAGAAGAAGGAGAGAAGAGAGGGGAGAGTAGGGAGGGAAAGGTGAAAGGGAGAAGGAGAGGGAAGAGAGAGAGGTGGAGGGGGAGGGGAGAGGAGAAAGGGACAAGAAGGAGAGTAAAGGAGGGGAGGGGGGGGAGGGGGGAGAAGGGGAGAGGGAGGGGGGGAGAAAGAGCGGGGAAGGAGGGAGAGAGGAGGAGAGGGAGAGGGGGAGGAAGGGAGAGGGGGGGGGGAGGGGGGGGGGGGGGAGGTGGAAGGTGAGTAGGGACGGAGGATGAGAGGAGGTAGAGGAGGGTGAGGGGGGAGAGAGTGAGAGAGGGGGAGAGTAGGAGGGAGGCGAGGGAGGAGAGAGAGAGGCGGAAGGATGGGGAGAGAGGAGGAGGGAGAGGAGAGAGAGGAACAGGGGGAGGGAGGAAAGAGGGGGAGAGATCGCGGAAGAGGAAGAGGAGGGAGAA
Organism: Metacarcinus magister; assembly: GCA_029783475.1. Lineage (NCBI taxonomy): Eukaryota > Metazoa > Arthropoda > Malacostraca > Decapoda > Cancridae > Metacarcinus > Metacarcinus magister. The sequence goes on along the minus strand of JAPQNM010000003.1, from coordinate 31,330,583 downwards.
GGGGAGGAGGAGGGGGAGAGAGAAGGGTGGAGGAGGGGGGGAAGAAGGAGGGGGAGGAGGGAGGAGAGGAGGGAGGAAGATGGGGGAGAGGGAAGGGAGAGGGAGAGGAAGGGGAGAAGGGAAGGGGGGGGAGAGAGGAGAGAGGAAGGGAGGAGGGAAGTGATAGAGAAGGGGGAGAGAAGAGAGGAGGAGAAAGAAGAGAGAAGAGGAGGAGAGGAGAAGAAAGGGAGAGGGGGAGGAAGGAGAGAGAGAGAGAGAAGAGGAGAGAGCGAAGTAGGAGGGAAGGGAAAGGAGCGGAGAAGGAGAGGGAGAGAGGAGGGATGAGAAGAGGGAGAGAGGGAGGAAGAGATGGGGAGGGGGGGAGGGGAAGGAGGAGGAAGGGGTGGGAGAGAAACGAGGGGAGTGTGGAGAAAGAGATGAGAGGGGAGAAGAGGAGAGAAAGGAGGAAGGGAGGAAAAGGGAGAGGGGGAGAAGGGTGGGACAGGGAGGAGACGAGGAAGGAGGGGGGGGGTAGAGATGAGAGGGGGAGGGAGGGGAAGGAGGAAGAGAAGAGGGAGGAGAGAAAGGAGAGGAGCAGACGAGGGGGGGAAGGAGGGAGAGGAAGGAGAGGGAGGAGAGAGGGAGGGAAGGAGGAGGGGAGGAGAGAGAGGGAGAGGGGGAAGGAGAGGGAGAGAGAGGAGGAAGGGGAGAAGAGAAAGAGGGGAGGAGACGAGAGACGAGGGAGAGAGAGAGGATGGAGAGAAGGGAGGAGAGGGAAGAAGGGGGGCGAGAAGGAGGGGGGGAGTGAGGGAGAGGGAGGGAAGGAGGAGAGAGGAGATGTAGGGAGGGCAGGAGAAGGGAGAGAGGAGGAGGAGAAAAAAGAGGGGAGAGGAGAGAAGGGAAGAGGGAGGAGGGAGAGGAGGAGGACGGGAGAGATAAGGAGAGAGAGGAGGGAGAGGAGGGGGAGAGAGGTGGAGGAGGGAGAAGAGAGAGGGAGGAGGAGGAGGGGAGACTGAGCGAAGGACGGAAGGGAGGAGAGGGGAAGAGAGAGAGTGAGAGGGGAGGGGGGAGGGAGAGAGGCGAGGAGGGGGGTAGAGGGGAGGAGGAGGAGGAGATGAAGGGAGAGGGAGGGGAGAGAAGGAGAAGAGGAGAGGGTAGGAGGGAAAGGAGGGAGGAGGGAGAGGGGAAACGAGGGGGTGGGGGAACGAGAGAGGGGGAGAGGGAGGAGGGGGAGTGAGGAGAGGGGAGAGAGGAGAGGGGAAGGAAAGAGAGGAAAGAGAGAGGGGAAGAAGGAAGAGGAGAGGAGAGAGGAGTAGAAGAGAAGGAAGAGGGAGGAGGGAGAGAGGAGGGAGAAGAGAGGCGAGGAGAGGAGGGGGGGAAGAGGTAGGAGGAGGGGGAGAAGGAGAAGAAGAAGGGAGGAGAGGAGAAGGGGAAGAGAGAAGGGAGGAGGGGGCGGAGGAGGGAGAGAGGAGAAGGGAGGAGGGGAAAGAAGAGGGAGAGAGGAAGGGAGGGGGAGAAGAGGAGGAGAGGGAAGGAGAGAAGATGGGAAAAGAGAGGAAGGAGAAGAAGAAGGAGGAAGAAGAGAGAAGAGAGAGGAGGGGAGGGAGGAGGGGAGGGAAGAGGAGGAAGAGAGGGAAGGGAGAGAAGGGAGGGGCAAAGGAAGAGAGGGAGAGAGAGAGGAAGAGGGGGAGAGGGGGGAGAGAGGAAGAGAGAGAGGGAAGAAGGGGGAGAAGGAGGAGAGAGGAGAAGGAGAGAGGAAGAGGAGAGGAGGGAGGAGGGGAGAGAAGAGGAGGAGAGAGAGAGAGGGAGGGGTGGGGGGGAGGACGAGGAAGGAGGAGGAGGGAGAGGAGGAAAGGAGAGGAAGAGAGGGGGAAGAGGGGGAGGAGAGAGGGAAAGGATGAGGGGAAGAGGGAGAGAGGGGGGGGGAGGAGGAGGAGTGGGGAGGGAGAGAGTGGGGGAGAGGAGGGGGAGGAAGAAGGAGAGAGGAAGGGGAGAGGGGGAGAAGGAGGAAAGAGGAAGAGGAAGAAGAGAGAGAGAGCGGGAAAGGAAGGAAAGGAGAGGAGAGGAGGGAAAAGCAGGAGGAGAGGGGAGAGGAATGAGGAGGGAGAGAGAGGGGAGGAGGGAGGAGGGAGGGAGAGAGAGAAGAGAGGGAAGGGAGAGAGGGAGGAAGAGAAGGAGGGGAGGAGGGAGAGGAAGGAGAGGAGAGGGAAGGGGGAGAGAGGGGTGAAGAAGGGGAAGAAGAGGAGGAGAGGAGGAGAGGAGAGGAAGGGAGAAGAGAGAGGAGGGGGGAGGAGAGGGAGAGGAGGGAGAGAGGAGGGGGGGGGGAGGAGAGAAGAGAGAGAAAGAGGAGAGGAACAGGGAAGAAGAGAAGGGGGAGGGTGGGAGAGAGGATGAGGGGGGAGAGAGAGAGGAAGGAGAGAGAAGGGAGAAGGGAGGGGAGGGTGGGAGGGGAGAGAGAAGAAGAGAGCGAGGAAGAGGGGAGGAGGAGAGAAGGAGGAGGAAGGAGGAGGAAGGGAGAGGAGGAAGGGAGGGGGGAGGCGAAGGGAGGAGGGAGGGAGGGGGGGGAAGAGAGGAAGGGGAGGGAGGAGGGGAGTGGGGGGAGAGAGAGGAGAGAGAAGGAGAAGAGGAAGAGAGACGTGAGGAAGAGAGGAGAGAGAGAAGAGAGAGAAGAAAGGGAGAGGGATAGGAGGAGAGGGGGGGAGAGAAGGAGGAAAGAGAGAGAGAGGGGGAGGGGAGAGGAGAGGGGGAAAGGAGAGGGCGGAAAGAAGGGAGAGAGGGAGGGGGAGAGGGAGGGGAGAAGAAGGAGAGAGGGAAGGAGGAGAGAGGGGAGGGAGAGGAGAGAGGGGGAAAGGAGAGAGAGGAGGAGAAAGAGAGGGGAGGTGGGGAGGGAGGAAGGGAGGAGAGAGAGAAGGGGGAAGAGGGGGGAGGGAATAAGGAGGGGGGGGAACGGAGAGGGGAGAGAGAGGAGGGGAAGGAGGAGGGGGAAGGGGAAGAGAGAGAGAGGGAGAAGGGAGGAGGAGAGGAGGAGGGGAATAGAGAGGGGAGGGGAGAGAGAAGGGGAAGGAGAGGGAGGAATAGGAGGGGGGAGAAGGAGAGAGAGAGGGGGAGAGAAGGGGGGAAGAGAGAGGGAGGAGAAGGAGCGGGGGAGAGGGAGAGGAGGGAGAGGGAGAGGAAGGAGAGGGAGGGGGGTAGGAAGGGGGGGGGGGAGAAGGGGAGAGGGGAGGAGAGGGGGAGGGGGAAGGAGGAGAGAGGGGTAGGAGAGAGGGCGGGAGAGAGGGGAGGGAGAGCGGGAAGGGAGAGGAGAAGAGAGAGGGAGAGAGAAAAGTGATGGAGAGAGAGAGAGAGAGGAGAGGGGAGGGGGGGGGAGGAAGGAAGAAGGGAGAGAGAGAGGAGAGGAAGAAGGAGGAGAAGAGGGGGATAGGAGGAGAGAGGGGAGGAGAGAGAGAAGAGAGGGGAGGAGGGAGAAGGAGAGGAAAGAGGAAGGGGAGGAAGAGGGAGGAGGAAAGAGGGGAAGGAGAGCGGGAGGGAGGGGAGAAAAGGGGAGGAGAGAGAGGGAGGGGAGAAGAGGGAGGGAGAGAGAAGAGAGAGGGGAGGAGGGGAGGGAGGTGAGAGGAAGAGGGAGGAGAGGAGAGAGAAGGGAGGAGGGAAGGAGAGGACGAGGGGGAAGAGAGGGAGAGGAGAGAAGAGGGAGGAGAGGAAGGAGAGGGAAGAGAGAGGAGGGAAGGGGGAGAGAGGGGAGGGGTAGAGGGAGGAGAAGGAGGGAGGGAGGGGGGTGGGGGGGGAGAGGGGAAGAGGGAGGGGAGGAGGGAGGGGAAGGGAAGGAGGCGAAGGAAAGAGGGAGGAGAGGGGAGGGTAAGAGGGGGAGGGAGGAGGAAGAGGAAGGAGAGGGAGGGAGGGGGGAAGGAGAAGGGGAAGAGGAGGGGAGAACAGGGGGGATCGAGGGAGAGGGAAGGGGGGAGGGGAGGGAGGAGGATGGGAGAGAAGGGGAAGGGGAAGGAGAGAGGGAGAGGCGGGGGGAGAGGAGGGGGAAGAGAGGGGAGAGGGTGAGAGGAGGAGAGGAGAGAGGGGAGAAAGGGGAGGGGGAGAGAGGGGGGAGGGAGAAGAGAGGAGGAGAAGAGAGGGGAAGGGAGGGAGGAGGAGGAAGAGGGGGAGAGAGAGGAGAGAGAAGGAGAGGAGGGAGAGGGGGAGAGAAGAGAGAGAAGAAGAGAGGAGGAGGAGGGAGAGAGAAGGGAGAAAGGAGGAGAGGGAGGGGGAGACGGGGGGGGGGAGGGAGGAGGGAGGGGATGGGAGGGGAGGAGAGAGAAGGAGGAGGGAGGAGAGGGAGGGGAGGGAAGGGAGGGGGAGAGGAGAGGAGTGAGAGAGAGGAGGAGAGAGGGAGAGGGAAGGAGCGGAGAGAGTGGGGGAAGAAGAGAAGAAGAGGGGGGAGGAAGGAGAGAGAGGGGAAGAGAGGGGGGAGAGAGGAAGGAAGGAAGGGGAGGAGAGGAGAAGGGAAGGGAAGAGGAAGGAGAAGGGGAGGAGGAGGGAGGGAGGGAGGAAGGAGGAGAGGGATGGGGGGGGGGGAGGCGAGAGGGGGGAAAGAGAGGAGAGGAGAGGGGAAGGCGAGGGGAGGGGAAAGGAGGGAAGAGAGGAGGGAGGGGGAGAGAGAAGGAAGGGAGAGGGGAGGGAGGAAAGAGGGATGAGAGGGGAGAGGAGAGGAGGGGGAGGGAGGAGGAGAGAGAGAAGGGGGGAGAGGGAGAGAGGGGGGGGGGGGGGGGGAGAGGAGGAGGAGTAGAAGGAGGAGAAGAAGAGGGGGAAAGGAGAAGAGGAGAGAGAGGGGGAGAGGGGAGAGAGAAGAGAGAGAAAGGAGGGAGGAGGGGGAGAGAAGGAGAGAGGGGAGGGGGAGGGGAGAGAGGGAGGGAAGGGGAGAAGGGAGGGGGAGGGGGAGAGAGAGAGAGAGAAGAGAGAGAGGAGAGGAAGAGGGAGAGGAGGGGAGAGAGGGGGAGAAGGAAGGGGAGAGGGGAGAAGGGGAGGGGAAGAGGGAGAGAGAGAGGGGGGGAGGAAGGAGGAGAGGGAAGAGGGGGGGGGGGAGGGAGAGAGAGAGGGGAGGGGGAGAAGGGGGGAGGAGGGGAAAGGAGAGGGAGGGGGGGGGAGTAGAGAGAGGAGGAGGGGGGGGGGGGGGAGGGGGGGGGAGGGAGGAAGAGAAGAGAGAGGGGAGAGAGGGGGAGAGGGAGGAGAAGGAAGGGGGAGGAGGGGAGGGGAGGAGGGAGGGGGGTGGAGGGAAGGGGAAGAGGAGGAAGGAGAGAGAAGAGGGGGGGGGGAGGGGGAGAGGAGAGGAGGAGGAAGGGAGAGGAGGGAGAGAAGGAGAGGGAAGGGGGGAGAGGAAGGGTGGGGGAGGGGGAAGGGAGGAGGAGGAAGAGAGGGGGGAAGAAGGAGAGGGAGGAGGAGGAGAGAAGGAAGGAGAGAGAGAGGAAGGAGAGATGGAGGAGGAGGGGGAAGGGAGGGGAGAAGAGAGAGAAGAGGAGGAAGGAGGAGAGGGAAGGAGGAGAGGGAGAGAGAGAAGGGAGGGAGGAGGAAGGAGAGAGGGAGGGAGGGGAGAGGAGGGAGGAGTAGGAGGAGGAAGATGAAGGGAGAGAGAGGGAGGGAGAGAAGAAAGAGGAGGAGAGAGAGGGGAAAGGAGAGAGGGAGAGAGGAGGAGGGAAGGGGAGAGGAGTGAGGGGGGGGAAGGGAGGAAGAAGAGGGAGGAGGAGAGGGAGGGGGGGAGAAGATGGAGAGTAGAGGAGAGGAGGAGGAGGGAGGCGAGAGGAGAGAAGGAGGAGAGAATGGGAGAGAGGAGAGGAGAGAAGAAGGAGAGAGGGGAGGAGGAGAGAGAAGAGGAAGAGAGGGGGGGAAGCGAGGAGGAGGGAGAAGAGAGAGAGAGAGGGGAAATGAGGGAGTGGGAATGAGGGAAGAGGAGGAGGGGGGAGAGAGGGGAATGAGAGAGAAGGGGGAGAGAAGGGAGAGAGAGAGGAGAAGAGAGAAGAGAGGAAGAGGGAGGAGAGAGAGAGGAGGAAGGGGGAGGAGGAAGGGGGAGGGAAGTGAAGAGAGGAGGAGGAGGAGAGAGAGGGAGAGAGAGAGAGGAGGAGGAGGAGGAGAACGGAGGAGAAGGGAGAAAGAGAGGGGAGAGGGAGAGAGAGGAGAGAGAGAGAGAGAGGAGGAGAGAGGGGGAGAGGGGAGAGAGGAAGATGAGGAGAGGGAGAGGAGAGAGAGAGAAGGGAGGGAAGGAGAAGGGAAGGAGAGAGGAAGGAGCAGGAGGGGGGGGAGAGAGGGAGAGAAGAGGGGGGAGAGAGGGGGGGGGGGGGGGGGGGGGGGGTGGGGGGGGAGGAGAGAGGAGAGAGGAGAGAAAGAAGAGGAGGAGGGGGAGAGGGGAGGGGGGAGGAGGATAAAAGAGAGAGAGGGGAAGGGGAGGAGAGGAAGGAGAAGACGGGGGGAGAGAAGAGGAGAAGGGAGAGAGGGGGGGGGGAGGGGAGACGGGAAGAGGGGGGGGAGGAGGAGAGAAGGAAGAGAGAAGGGAGGAGAAGGGGAGTGAAGAGGAGAGGGGGAAGGGGAGAAGGACAGGAAGAGAGATAGGAGAGGGGGGGGAAAGAGAGAGAGGGGGAGAAGAGGGAGGAGGAGAGAGAAGAGGAGGTAAGGGAGAGGAGAGGAGAGGAGAGAGAAGAAGAGGAGAGGAGGAGGAGGAGAGGAGGAAGGAGGTGGGAGGAGGAGAGAGAGAGGGGGGAGGAGGGGGGAGAGGGGAGGGGAGGAAGGGAAGGAAGGGAGAGGAGGAGAAGGAGAGGGGAAAGAAGGAGGGGAAAGGGGGGAGGGGAAGGGAGAGGGAGGAATAAGGAGAGAAGGGAAGGGGGAGAAGGAGGAGGGGAGGGGGGAGGGAGGGGAGAAAGGGAGGAGGAGGGAGAGAGAGTAGGGGAGAGGGGAGGGAGTAGAGGGGAAGGGGGGGGGAGGGATGAGAGGGAGAGAGGAGGAGGGAGAGAGAGAGAGAAGAGAGGGGGAATAGGGGAGAGGAGGAGGAAGGAGTGAAGAGGAGGGAGAGGAGAGAAGGGGAGGAAGGGGGGGAGAGAGGGGGAGGAGGGGAGAGGGAAGGGAGGGGGGAGGATAGGGAGAGGGAGAGAGGAAGGAGAAGAGAGAAAGGAGGAGGAGAAGAGAGAAGAGGGGAGAGAGGAGAGAGGGGGAGAAGGAAGGGGAGGGAGAAGAAGGGGGAGGGGGGAGGAGAGGAAGGGGGAGAGGAGGGGGAGAGGGAGAGAGAGAAGAGGAGGAGAGGAAGGAGAGGAGGGAGAGGGGGGGATGAGTGTGAAAAAGTGATATAATATTGAGAGTTGAGAAGAGATGAAGTATGTATATTAGAAGTAGATATTTTTTTGTGTTTTTTTTTGTGTGAGGAGAGGAAATAGGAGAGAGGGGAGAGAGGAGGGAAGGGGGATGAGAGAGAGAGAGAAGGAGGAGAAGGGAGAGGGAGGGTGGAGAGAGAGAGAGAGAGAGGAATAGGAGGAAGGGGAGTGGAAGGGAGGAAAAGGAGACGAAGGGGGAGTAGAAGGGGGTGGGAAGGAAGTAGAGAGATAGAGAAGGATGAGGGGGGAAGGAGGGGAGGGAAAGAGGAGGAAGAGAGGAGAAAGGAAGGGAGAGAAGAGAGAGAGGAAGGAGAGAGAGAAAAGAAGGGAGAAGGGAGGAGATGAGGGAGAAAGGAGGAGGAGAGAAGAGAGCGGAGAGAGAAGAGAGAAGGGGGAGGGAGAGAAGAGGGAAGAGAGTGAGAGGAGTGAGAGAGGAGAGAGGGGGGGAAGAGGTGGGGGGGAGGAGGAGAGGGGGAAGGGGAGAGAGGAGAGAGAGGAGGGGGAGGGTAGAGGTGAAGGAGAGGGAGGAGGAAAGAGGGATGAGAGGGAGATGGGAGGGGAGGGGAGGAAAGAGGGGATGGGAAAGAGGTGGGGGAGAGGAGGGAGGAGGGGAGAGAGGGAAGGGGAGGAGGAGAGGGGAGGGGGATAGAAGAGGAAGGAAGAGGGAGGAAGGAGAGGGGGGAGAAAGAGGAGGGAGGAGGAGAGAAGAGGGAGGAAGGGGGGGAGAGGGGGGGGGGGGGGATGGGGGGGGTGGAGGAGGAAAGGGAGAGGAAGGAGAGGAGGGAGAGAGGAAGAGGAGGGGGGGGGAATGGGAAGGAGGAGGGGAGGGAAGGAGAAGGTGAGAGGAGGGGAGGAGGAGGAGGGAAGGGAAGGAAGAGGGAAAGGGGGATAAGAAGAGGGAGGGAGAGGAAAGAGGATGGAGTGAAGAGGGAGAGAAGGATAGACGGGAGAAGGAGAGGGGAGGGAGGAAGAGAGAGGAGAGAAGTAGAGAGAGGGGGAGAAGTGAGGGGGGGAGGGGAGAGGAGGAGGGGAGGAGGGGGGGAAGAGGGAGAGGTAGGGATGAGCAAGGGAGAAGGAGGAGAGGGAGAAGAAGGAAGAGAGAGGAGGAGAGGAGAGAGGGGGAGGGAGAGAGATAGAGGGGAGGAGAGGGAGAGATAAGGGAAAGGGAGAAGAGAGAAGAGAAAAAAGGGGGGAGGGGAGAGGAGAGGAGGGAAGAGGGAGGGAGGGAGGAAGAGGAGGGAGGGGAAGGGGGGAGGGGGAAGAAGAGAAGAGGGGAGGGAGGGAGGGAGAGGAAGGGAGGAGAGAGAGGGAGAAGAGAGGTAGTAGGGGAGGAGAGAAAGGAGGAGGAGAGGAGGGAGGGAGAAGGGGGGGAAGGGGAAGGAGAGGAGAGGAGAAGAAGAAGAGAGGAAGAGAAGGGAGAGGAGAAGAGGGAAGAAGAGGAGGAGAGGAGTGGGGAGGAGGGGGGGGAGAGAGGGAAGAAGGAAAGAGGGGGAAGGGGAGGAAGGGGGGAGGGGGAAGGAGAGGAAGAGGGAGAGGAAAGAGGGAAGGAAGGAGAAGGGAGGGAAGGAGGGGGGGGAAGAGGAGGAGAGAGGAGGGAGAGAGAGAGAGAGGAGAGAGAGGGGGAAGAAGGAGAGAAGAGAAGGGAAGGAGAAGAGAGGGGGGAGTAGGAGGAGAGGGGGAAGAGAAGGAGAAGATGAGAGAGAAGAGGGGGAGGGGGGTGAGAGGATGGGGGGAGTAGGGAGGAGAGGAGGAGGGAAAGGGGAGGAAGGGGAAGGGAGTAGAAAGGGAGAGAGGGAGAAGAGGGAGAGAGGGAGAGAGAAGGAGGAAAGGAGGGGAGGGGGAAAGGGGAGGGAGAGAGAAGAAGAGAAGAGGGAGAGGGAGAGAAAGAGGGAGAAGGGAATAGAGAGGAGAGAGAGAGGGGGGGGAGGGGAGGTTGAGGGAGGTAGATAGGGAGGGGGGAGAGGGGAGAGAGAGTAGGGAAGAGGGGGGGAGATGAAGAGGAGGAGGAGAGAGAAGAGGAGACAGGAAGTGAGAGGATGGGGGGAAGGAGAGAGGAGGGTGGGAGAGAAGGGGGAGAGAAGAGGAGGGGGAGGAGAGAGGAGAGAAGGGGGAAGAGGGAAGGAGAGGAAGAGAAAGGAGGAGGAAGAGAGAGAGAAGGAGGGAAGGAGGAGAGAGAGGAGAAGGGAGGGAGGGGGAGAGAGGAGAGAAGGGGGAGGGAGAAGGAAGATAGGGGAAGGGAGGAGAGAAGGAAAGGAGTAGAGAGGAGGAGAGGGGGAGGAGGAGAGGAGGAGAGGGGGAGGGAGAGGAGGAAGAGGAGGGGAGAAGAGAGGGGAAGAGGGGAAGGGAGGAGAAGAAAGGGGTGGAAAGAGGGGAGAGGAGGGGGGAAGAGGAATGGGAAAAGTAGGGGGGGGGGGGAGGAAAGGGGAGGAGGGGGGGGGGGGAGAATGGGGGTAGAGGGAGGGGGAGAGAGGAGGAGGGGAGAAGGCGGAGAAGGGAGGGAGAAGAGAGGAAGGAGAAGGAGTAGGGGGAAGAGAGAGGAGGGAGGAGAGAATAGGGAGGGGGGGAGAGAAGTGTAGGAGGGAGAGGGGGGGGAGAGAGAGAGAGGGAGGAAGAGAGGAGGAGAGAAGAAGAAGAGAGGAGGAGGGGGGGAGGGAGAAGGGGATAGGAGAGAGAGGGAGGGGAAAAAGAAGAGGGAGGGGGAGGAAGAGGGAGGGGGAGGGGAGAGGAGAAAAAGGGAGAGGGGAGGAGAGAAGAAGAAGGAGAAGAGGGGAGAGAGGAGGGGAGGGGGGAGGTAGGAGAGGGAAGGAGAGGAAGTGGAGAGAGGGGGGAAAGTGGGGGGAGGAAGTGGGAGGAAATGAGCGGGAGGAGAAGAGGGAGAGGTAAGGGGAGGGAGAGAGGAGAGGAGAGGAAAGAGAGAGGAGGTAGGAGGAAGGAAGAGGAAGGGGAAGAGGAAAGAGAAGGAGGAGAGAAGAGAGGGATAAGCGGGGAGGAAGAGGAGATGGGGGAGATGGAGTGGAGAGGAGGAAGGGAGGAGATGGAGGGGGAGAGAGGGGGAGAGAGGGAGAAGGGGGAGGAGAGTGAGGAAGGGGAGGTGAGAGAGGAGGGAGGGAGAGGAGGAGGGAGGAGGGGTAGAGGGGAGGAGAGGGAGGGGAGAAGGGGATGAAGAGGTAAGGTGAGGGGGGAAGAGAGGAGAGAGAAAGGAGGGGGGAAGAAAGGAGAGGGAGGATGGAGAAGAGGGATGAGGAGGAAGAGAAGGAGGAGGAGGAATAGGGAGAGAAGGGAAGAAGAGGAGGTGGAGTTGTGGGTGGGGGGGGGTGTTGGGGAGGGGGGGAGAGGAGAAGAGGGATAGGAGGAGGGGAAGAGATGGAGAGGGGAGAGAAGGAAGGGGGGGAAGGGGAAGAGAGGGGGAGGAGTGAGAGGAAGAGAGGGCGGAGAGGGGAGGAGGAGGAGAGAGGGAGAGGGGGAGAGGGGGATAGAAGAGGGGAGGAGAGGGGGGAGAGTTGAGAGAGAGAGGGAGGAGAAGGAGGGGAGAAGGAGAGGGAGGGAGGAAGGAAGAAGAAAGGAGGGGAGAGGAGAGGAGGGAGGGAGGGAGGATGGAAGGGAGGAGAGAGGGAGGAGAGGGGAGAGGAGGGGAGAGAGGGGAGGGAAGAGGAGGAGAGGGGGGGGGAAGGAAGGAGGAAGAGGAAGTGAGAGAGAGGGAGAAGGTGGGAGAGGGAGGAGGGAGAAAGGGGGGAGAAAAGGAAGGAAGAGGAGGGGGGGGAGGGGAGGGGGGAGGGGAGGAGTTAGAGAGGAGAGAGAGAAGAGGAGGAGAGGAGGAGAGGAGAGAGGAGAGTGAGAAGGGGAGGGGAGGAGAGGGAGTAGGAAGAAGAGAAGGGGAGAGGAGGGGGGGAGAGGGGAGAGGGAGAGGGAGAGAGGAGAAGAGAGAGGAGAGGGGAGGAGAGGTGAGATGAGGGAAGAAGGGGAGGTGAGAGGAGGGAGGGAGGGGAGGAGGTGAGAGGGTAAGGGAGAGGATGAGGAAAGAAGGAGAGGAGATGGGGAGAAGAGGGAAGAGAAGTGGGGGGGGTGGGAGAGTGTGAAGGAGGAGATAGAGAGGAGGAGAGAGGAGCAGGGAGAGAGGAAAGAGTAGGGGATGAGATAGGGAGGGAGGGGGAGAGGAGGAGAGGGAGATGGAGGAGGGGAGGGAGGAGAGAGAGAGAAGAGGGGAGGAGGGGAGGGAGTAGAAAGAGGAGATATGAGAGGAATGTGGAGGGAGAGAGGGATAGGGGAAGAAGAGGAAGAGAGGGGGAGGGGGGAGATGAGAGGGAGAGGAGAGAGGGAGAGGGGGGAGGAGAGGGGGAAGCGGGGAGGAGAGCGGGGTAGAGGAGGGAGAGAATATAGGGGAGGGATGAAGGATGGGAGGGAGAGGTGAGGAAGAGGGGAGTGAGTGAGAGAGGAGAGAGAGGTAGGGTAAGGAGAGAGAGAGTGGAGAGAGAGTGAGGAGAGGGAGGAGAGTGAGGATGAGAGTGAGAGAGAGAGATGGGGAGGGAAGAGGAGTGAGGAGTGGGAGGGAGAGGGGGATAGAGGAGATAGAGTAGGAGGTGTGATGGAGGGTAGTGGTGATGGTAGAGGGGGGTGGTTTGAGGGAGAGAGAGAGAGATAGATGGAGGGAGAGAAGGTATGGGAAGGGGGGGGTGAATGATTGGGGTGAATATTAGGAGTAGATGGAGGGAGTGAAGAGGTAGAAGAGAGAGGAGGACGGAAGGGAAAAGCGGAGAGGGACTAGAGAGGAGAGATTGGGAGGATGAAGGGGGAGATGAAGGAGGGGAAATAGGATTGAGAGGAGATAGGAGAGGAGATGTGTAAAGGGTAAAGGAATAGGAAGATGTGGGAGATGGAGGCGGTGATATGGGAGGTGTGGAGAAGGGAGGAGGGAGGGTAGGAATGAGGGAGGTTGGGGATAGAGGAGTGAGAAGGAGGTAGGATGGAGGAGGAGGAGTGAGGGAGGAGGAAGGGTAGGGAGGAGAGGGTGAGGGGAGGAAGGGAGTGGAGGAGGGAGGGAGGAGAGGAGGGGAGGGGGGGAGGAGTGAGAGGAGGGGAGGATTAGAGGGTAGGAGGGGGGGGAGGTTAAGTAGGGGTGAGGGGTGGGAGGGGAGGGGAGGAGGAAGGAAGAGAGTTAATGACCAAGAGGAGTAAGAGCGAGGAGCGTGGGGCAGGGAGGAGAGAGAAGTAGAAGGGGGGAGATATAGGGTGGGAGATGGGGGGAAAAGGAGGTAAGGATGGGCGGATGGAGGATAAGAGAGAGGGGGAGGAAAGAGGTGAGAGCGGGTTAGTGAGGGGATGGAGTAGAATAGAGAAGGAGGAGGATGGAGGGGGAGAGACATGAAGGGAAGCGTAGGAAGTAGAGAGGGAAGTGGTGGGAGAGGAGAGAGGAAGGAGATGATGTTGTAGGATTGGGGGGTAGAGAGATAGGGAGATGGGAGGAGGGGGGGGGAGGTAGAGTAGAGCGAGAGAGGGTAGAAGGATATTTCGTAGGAGTTATGTTGAGAGGAGAGTATGAGATTGAGAGATGAGTGTTTAGTGAAGGGAGTGGTAATGAGTGGAAGATGTGGGAGAGGTATGGTAGGTTGAGAGTAACTTAATAGAGAGGTAGGATGAAATTGTGAGTGGTGAATAAGGGTTTTGGTAGTGAAAAAGTATTGATAGGGAATGATAGAGTAGGAGAAGTGAGATAAGGTTTAGTTGGGAGTGGAATGTGTATAGATAAAGGGTGTGAGATGAGATGATTTAGGATGATGATTATTATTATTATGTTTTTAGTAATAGTATTAAGATTATTTATAGGTGGTTGGATATTAGTGGGAAGGGAGATTAGATAATGAGTATGAGAGTGATTTATGAGAGTGGGATGAAGGAAAGATGAGATATGAACTGTTATTAAAAGATAGATGAATAATTGGATTTAGTTTGTTAGTTTGTGATAGTTTAGTGATGTTAGTAAGAGATTATAGTGAAGGGTGATATTATAATGTGTTTTATTATACATGGTAGATGTATGTATAGGTCGTATTGATGGGATTATGATTTAGTAAGAGATAAAGGATATGTGTGTAGATATATGTATAATGGGAATAGGTTTTATTATGGAATTTATAGATGATATTATAAATTATAAGTTTTGTTATATATGAGTAATATTATGTTTGGTTTTATAAGAATAGAAGTAAAGTTAAGATTGATGATTTATTTAAGATGTGTAGGGATAGATGTTATTTGTTGTATAGATTTAATTTATTTAATAATGTATATATATTAGTATTAGTGTATAATATGGAGATTATATGGAAGTATTGTAAGTGATATGGTTAGTTTATATGGTATGAGGAGTTATTGTAAATTGATGAGGTATATATGAGGAGATTGTAATGAAATAGTGTAGAAAATATAAGGTATAAGGTGGGATAAGTGATATTGTAAAAATAGGATATTAAGGAGATATATGTTGAATATTAGAGAATTTATATTTAGATATTATATAGATGGGTTAGGAAGAGGGATATGCATGTAGTAGTGGAATATGATCTTAAAGAATTAGTACTAATATTTAAGAGGGTCAGAGATATGTATATATAGTTAGGTGTTATAGTAAGGAGTATTATCATTGTGTTAGAATGGGTTAGTATATGAGGGTTAAATGTATAAGAGGTGACGAAGATTTTAATAAAGTAGTAAGTAGATAGGGTAAGTGATGGGTGAGTATGGAGGTTTGAGTAAGTAAGGAGAGGTGATGAGAGTTCCTGCATTAGATGAATAGATAGGAATTGGGTTTGTTAATTTATATAGATATTAGTGAATATGGTATGTATAGAGAGTAGTAATAGATGTTGGAATAACTGAGATAATTTTACATATGTGTGTAAGGATATGATTATGTTTTATTATATGATGAGATGCGAGTATGACGAAGTATATGTTTATTATGTGAGTGTATTAGCTTATATATGAATGTTTTTTGATATAATTTATATTATAAGGAGTATATATAGAGTGTTGGTTTAAGGTTATGTTGATTTTTATATAGAGTGTGTATGGTTAGATTGATTAATAGAATTGATTTTTATAGTTTATTAATAGGATGTGATAATTGTGAGGGTAGTATTTAGGAAGTAATTATTTGATGTAACTTAGATATTTAATATATGTAGGGAGATTTGTTATATTATTTAATGAGAATTGATGATTGAGATTAATAGATGGATTAGTGAGATTATTTATTTTTGAGATATGAATGGATTTATATTATATGGAAATTAATTTATTTTGATTGTTGTGATGATATGTATATTATTGGGAGTATATTGATAATCATTATAGGTAAGAGTATGGTATTGGATTATGTGGAATGTTACTTTATATATGATATTATTGTAGATAGATTGATAGTATATGTTGATTTTAAAGATTCTTTATGGATGAAAAAATTAATAGTATTTTATTATTTGGTTTAGAGATTTAAAAGGTGATGAATTAATTTATATTTTATTGTTTAATATGATATTATATATATATTTATCATAGTGTGTTAATGTAGTATAATTTATATAGATTATGAGAGAGTTAAGATATTATTATTTAATATATATTGAATTGATATATGATATTAAGATGTTTATAAGATGTACTGAGATTAGTTGAATTTAATTGGTATTATTTTAAAATAGAGTATTATAGTATATGTGGTATATTTATTGGAAATAGGTGAGATAGGTAAATTAGTATGTAGTATGTAGTATTTGTTGTAGGTTAAATATTTAGAGTTGTTATGGTAGATTATAATTTATAATATGTACTTGTGAGTAATTTCATATGGTTGTGGAGAGAGTGTTTAAGGGTTAAGGTTTTTTGATTAAAATATTAAATATGAATGTTGATTGATGTGATATGTATAGGGATGTAGTGTTATTTAGTAAGTTGATTAGATATGTTAAGTTATGATATGTGTTAGTGGTTAGTATAGCCTTGAATAAATTGTGAATTTTAGATTGATTATAGTGTGTTATATTTTTATATTAATATATAGATTTATAGGGGAAGATGTGATGATTATAGTATTATAATTTAATATGTATTATGGATTTAAGTTTTATTTAAGTTGTTAAGTTGTGATAATTAGTATTGTATTTTTTTATTGTGATATTATTAATTATATATAGAATTCGTATATGAATTATTGGTTGTGGAAGATAGATTTATTTGATAAGGTGGAGAATTTAATTTAGATTTTGGAGGTAGTTTTGTGTCTACAAATAGGAATAAAATGATGAAATTAGAAATTATTATAGAGATTGTAGGTAGATTTTATATTTGTTATTTTTAATATTTAAATATTGGAGTAGGGTGAGAAGATGTATTATGATATATTGATGAGATATGTATATTATTGAGATAATGTTAGTATATGTTTTGTAGTAGAGAGATAGTTGTCTAATATGTAATTATATAGTCGAGTTTATACTTTGTAGTGGATAAGATATAAGTTGGGATAGGAAATACTAAGTGTATTGTATGTTAAGTGGTGGATAATTATGGTCTGATGTTTAGTTATATATTTATTGATTATTGTGAGGGATATATGTTAATATTAGAGGTTGATAGAGTGGTTGATTATTTAAGAAGATTAGGTTTATTTAATGTTTGTTAGGATGTAGGTATATAGAAGATATATTATAAGTGTGGGAGATATGTAGTTACTTAATTATATAGAATTGATGAGATTATATATTTATAGAGGTTATTATTTAGAGATTAGTTGAATATATGTATAGATTATTGAGAGATTAAAATTATTTTATATTTTGTAAAGTATGAATATATAATAAGATGTATATGAGATGAAGTAAAGAATTGTTTTTGAGAGATATGATAATTTCTTTAGTTTGCAAGCTTTTGATTTTTGTTTTATTATTAGTTAGATGTATTATATTGAATATAGTAGATAGTTATAGTATTATTATTGAGATAATATAGTAAAATATAGTATGTTATTGGTTTTATTTATGTGTTTTTATTATAGGAGATTAATTTTGATATATAAGAGTAATGATAGAGAGAATATTGAAATTGTATGGATATATGATTAAGATATGGGAGTGAGATGGGAGGATATGTATAGATGTTAATTGTGTAAGGGTGGATTATTTATTAGATTTTATGATTAAATATGAATGATATAAGTAATATAATTAGAGTACTTTAGTTGAGAATTAAAGATTTTGTTAAGATTAAGATTAAAAGATTAGTGATTGTAGTTTGTATAGAGTATTGGTAAAAATGTATGATAATTTTGAGTAGGGATATTAAAAAGTGTTGGATATAGTTATGTAATATAAGTATTAATTTTTATAAATATTGTTAGTGAAGGTTTGACATTACGTGAATGTAATAATTATAATATGTTATATTGATTTTGTAGTTAAGTATATTAGATAATGTTAAATTAATAGAGGTTTAGGAAGTTTGATGAGTGTAGGAGATGGTATTGATTATAACATGAGTTTAGTTAGATATTAGGAATAAATAGATTATATTATTTGATTTATAATGATTTTTATATTAGTGATAAGTTAGTATATTAGGAGAATGATAGGATTTTATATTTTTTTAGTGCTTATTAGAGTGATTGAATTTATTTATTTGTTATTTTGATATGGTGTTTATTATTCTGTATATATATGGATAATTTAAATTTGAGATATTTGTGAATATAAATTTATGTATAGGTGTGATAGTTATGTTGGTATAGTGATGTGATGTATAAATAGGTATTTTATATTATGATGTAGAAATATATTTATTATATTTGTCTAGTTGGAGTGTATGCTAGATTGTGTGATTGGTATAGGGGTAGGAGATGTTTATAATTTATATTTAGATATTGATGTTATTTATTTACTAGTATGGAGGGTTATGTGATTTGTTTGATGGTATTAAAAGATATAAGAGTTATATATGATATATTATATTAATGAGAGATGAGTATATATGATTGGATTAGAGAAAGTATTATTGATTACGGTATATTATTAGAAGGTATTAATTGTTATTAATTTAATGTGAGATATATATTTGATGTATGGATGATGGTATAGAGATTAATTTGTATTATAGAATTTTTTATATTTTAAGAGTATGTATTTAATGAACTGTTATGGTTGATATAAAGTCTGAGTATTTAGTATTAAGTAGAAGATTGTATGTAATATGTAGGGTATTTTTATTTATTTATAATTTTTTTATTTGGATTATATGATTATAATATATATAATTAAGTAATTATTGAGTAGGATATATATAGTGATATGAGTTATATGGTAGGTATAGTATGTATAATTAACGGGAGATTGTTAGAGGATTATTATTATATGGTTATATGTATGTATTATATAAGTTAAGGATTACTTTGTTAAGGTTATTGTAATATATTTAAGTATGTAGAAAAGGTATTATGATTTGGATGAATTTGATATAAGGAAATAGGTATGATATAGTATGAGATGATTAATAGGAATCTGAAGTGGAAGTAAGACTATTAGTAAGATATGGTAGTGAGGGAGAGTGTAGTAGTTGGTTTTTGTATTTGTTGCTGTAGAGGGAAAATTCATGTATATAGTGATAGAGTAAGGATTTTAGATAGAGTATTAATATTGAAAGTATATTTTGGTTATATTTTAATATTGATATGTATGTTGTTGGATATGATTGGGATATAGTTTTTTGAGTAGTGATATTTTAGTTATTATATTTATTAATGTGTGTGTTATATATAAATATTAAAAATTTGTGGATTGTAAAAGGAGTTTATTATTAGTGTTATAAGATGGAGTATGTTAGATGGATGTTGATGATTTATAATATAAGATATATTATTAATTACTGTTTGAGAGGATAGAATGTTTATTTTACGGGTCAGTATGAGTTTTCTATATAGAATAATGTATGTTTTGTAAGGTATTATATATATAGTTTAGATATATAATTGGGATAAATAAATAATATAGATTAGGTAAATAGTTATTGCTTGGCGGTATATAAGAATGTTAATAAGTTTTTTGTATTATGTTAGTTATTGATGTTTATATATAATGTCTATAAGGAGTAAGAGAGTAATATTTTATATGTAAATATATATAATGTTGTTTATTTGAGTGTTTTTGATATTTTTATGAGTGAGGTGTATGAGTTTATAATAGTGTAATGTATAATTTTGGTGATAGTTATTTTATTAATGTAATATTTAGTATATAAAATGTAGGATATTTATTAAATGGGGTATTGTGTATTAAGAGTTAATAATATGTATATATGTGGAGTGAGGAGGAGGATATGTTTGTTGGTAAGGTTTAGTAGATTAATTTATATTTGTTAGTATTAGATTAGATATGTATTATTGGATAATAATAGTAGGTTTTAAGGTGTAGAGGATTACTTATGTATTTATGTTGAGTGTTTGTATTTAGTTTTATGAATAAATATATATGTTAGAATGTATAGTTTGTGATAATAGATTGGTAGAGGTGTTATTATATTTATAATATAATGTAATTGATGATTGAAATATTATATTAATATTGTTATCTTATATTTTAGTGATTATAAGTGTACATTATATAATAATTTTATTTTATGAATAAAATTGATATTTGATTTTAGTTATATATGACTGGTGATATTGTGATATTTGGTAGGTTAAGATTTATTGATTTAATTTTAATATATAGATATAAGTGTGTTGAGTATGATGTTGAAGATATTTAAGTTTTATAAGAAATATGGAGTATAATATTATATAGTTTAATATATGATTTTAGTAATATTTAGAAATATTAAGAATTTTTAGATAGTATGATTATATATTTTTGTTTGAAGTATTTCGGTCATAATAATAATTGAATGGAGATTGAAATATGAATAGAGTGTGTGAGGTATGAATATATTTTAGTATTTATAGAAGTTAAAGATTATTATATAATATAGTAGATGAAGTATTCTATGTTTATAGTAGAATTTTAATATTATAGTGATGATTTATATATAAGAATATTATTATATATTTGAGATGATATTTAATTGTTGTTATTTTTAAATTTTTAAAATTTGGTTATATATATGAATGTATTTGATATATTTATTAAGTATTTTTATGATTAGTTGAATATTATTGATGAATTATTATAAATTTATTGTAATATGTGTATATTATTTATGTATTTTTGGATAATATTTTATTTTTTTGTATGTAGATTTTTGAGTTGGATATATATAAAGGTTTGTTATAGGTTAATTTGGTTGATTAGGTATTATATTTGTATTGAAGGTATGTTTTATGTATTATTAAATTAAAGTATTAGTTAAGATTTTTATAATTTTTTAGATTTGGTGTAGAAGTATTAATTATATGTATTTTTTTTTTATTTTTTTTGGGAATATATTAATATTATTTAGAATTTTGTATGATTTGATATTTTATAGGATTTTTATTGTTAATTATTGGGGTGTGATTAATTTTTATAATTATGTTATAAGAATTTTTATATTTATAATAGTTTTTAAAAATTTATTTATATATATAGTTGATTGATTTTATTATATTTTATAGTTATATTATTTTTTATTTATTTTATTGATTTTAATATATTTTTAGTTATTATTTTTTTATATTTTTGTTATATTTTTATATTAATTTTAGTTTATATTATTTATTTTAAATTATTTGTTAAGAGTAGTTAATTTTTTGTAGGGTTTATAATTATGGTTATGTTTGATTAAGATTATATTTAATATATTAGTTTATTTTATTGGTTGTATAAAATTTTTATGTTATTATGTTTTATTAGTGATATTATATTGTTTAGATTATAGATTTTATATATTAGGTTTTTAAATGTTATTGATAATTTTTATATGTGGAATATTATTTTATAGTGTGTATGGGAATATTTTATTATTGTTAATGTGATTATAAGTTAGGATGGTGTAATTTTTTATAATTTTTTGTATTAGATGGTATTTTATTATTTTTGTATGTATTTTTTAAATTTATATTATTATATTTTGGGGGTGATTGATGATTTAAAATTATGTTTTTTTTATAGTATTTTTAAGTGTAATGGTATTATTGATATTTTATGTATATTATATTTTTGTGTGTAGTAAATATTTTGTTAAAGTAATTAAGATTTTATGTGTTGTATATTTATTTATTTTAGATTATTGGTATATTAGTTTGTGTTGTAATTTATTAATTTAATTATATAATGGTAGGTTGTTTATAGTATTATATTATATGTTATATGTAGTTATGTATATTAATAAGATATAGGTATTATATTTATAGTATAGTATTATTAAATTGTGTAGTATGTTATTTTGTATGAATTTGAATTATTTTTTATTTAATTTATTAATTTTTTTATGTTATAGTATATTAGATTATTATTATTATATATTATTTTTGATTATTTTATATTATTATATTTATTATTATAATTTATATAAATTTTATTATTTTTTATTAATAAAATTACTTATTTTTATAATTTTCTTTTTTTATAATTTTTTTGATTATATATATTTAATATATTTTTATATTTAATTTGATTATAATATTTAATATTTTATTTTATAATGTATTTTAATTATTTTTATTTATTTTTATATATATATTTTTTTATTAATTATTTAATAATTATTTATATTATATTTAATATTATTTTATTTATAAATTATATTATTATTATATTTATATTAATGTTTTTTTATTAATATTATTTTATTAAATATATTAATAATTATAATTTTTTTAATTATATGATTTTAATATTTATAATTTTAATTATTATTATTTATTTATTTTATATTTTATTATAATATTATTATTATTATATTTTTATATTAATAAATATTTTATTTATTATTATTAATTTTTTTTTATTATATTAAAATATATTATGTATATTATAATTATTATTATATTTGTTATTTTTTATATATTTATATATAATTTATTTAAATTTATATTTATTTTTATATATTATATATATTTTAATATTAATTTATTTTTTTTTTTTATATATAATTTTATTATATATATATTATTTTTATTGTATTATTTTTATATATTAATTTTTATATTTATTTTTGTAAGTTTTTATTTATTTTTTTATTTTTATTTAATATTTTATAATATATTTTATTTATATTATATATTATATATAATATATTTTTTATTAATTTTTATTTATTTATTTATAATAAATAATATTTTAATTATTTTATAATATTTATTTAAGTTTATATTTTTTTTATTTTATTATTATTTATTATTTTATATTTTTTAATTATATATTTTATTTTTTATAATGTATATTATATTTAATATTTTTTTATAATATATTATTATAATTTATTAATTTATTATATATTATATATTATTATTTATATATATGTAATTTATATATTATTATATAATTTAATTATTATATTTATAAATTAATATTTTAAATAATTTATTTAAATATTTTATTATTAATTTTATATAATTGATATTTTAGTATTATTTTTTATTATTTTTCTATTTTATATTATTTTTTTTATAATATTTTTTTTGTTTTGTTTTATTATTAATATTTAATATTATAATTTATTAATTTTTATTATAATATTTAAATATTATAATATATTAATATATATAATATATATTATTATTATTTATATTATATTATTTTTAAATTTTTTATTAATTAAAATATAATATTTTTTAAATTTTTATTTATATATTATGTTAATAATATATTTTTTATTTTTATTGATTATTATAATTTATTTAATTTTATTTATTATTTTTATTTATTTTTATTTAATATTTTTTTAATATTTTATTTTATATATTATTTATATATTATATTATAATTATATATTTTTATAATATTATATTTATTATTTTATTTTAATTTAAATATATATATTTTATATTTAATATTATTATTTTATTATTAATTATATTTTTTTTATTTTTAATTATTATTAATTATTTATTATATTTAGTTTGTATTTATTATTATATTTTTTTATTATTTTATTATATTATTATATTATATTATTATTTTTTAATATTTATTTAATATATATATATTATAATAAATTATTTTATTGATTTATTTATTATTATTTTATTATATATTTATTTGTATTATTATTTTTATATTATATTTATTATATTTATATATTTATATTATTTTATATTTATAATTTAATAATTGTATATTATTATAATTTTATTTTTTATATATAATAATTTATATTTATTAATTTTATAATTTTTATATTTATTTAATATATTATATTATTTAATATATTTAGTTTTTTTTTTTTTTACTTTTTAATTTTATATATTATTTATTTTTATTTTAATTATATATTTAATAAATATTATTTAAATTTTAATTATTAATTTTATATTATTTTTTAAGTTTATATATATTATATTTATATAATAATATATTATATATTAATATATTTTAAATATATATTATTTAATATTTATTTTTTATTTTTATTATTTAAATATTATTTTTATTTTATTATTTATATTTTTATATTATATTATATATATACTTTTTTTATAAATTATTTTTATATTTTTAATATATATTTATAATATTAATAATTTTTATTATTATATATTATTTTTTTATTTTTATATATTTAAATATTAATTTATTTATTAATTTAATATTATTTTATATTTATATTAATTTTTTATATATTATTATTATAATTTTATATTATTTATTTATTTTATATTATATATATTTAATAATTTAAATATATATATTTTTATTTATTTTAATGTATTGAATTTTATATTATTATTTTATTTTTTTTATTTATAATTTTTAAATATAGATTATATATGGAGTGATAGGTATATGTTATTTGTTATAGTAGTGTTTATATTGGTATAGTTATTTATGTTTATATGTTATATATATATGATAGTATTAGTATGTAGTTGATATCGTATATTGTGTATAGTATGTTATATTAGTATAGTTAAATTATTATGATATGTATGATATATTGTAGTATTTTATGGTATATATATATGTAGATTATGAGTTATTATTTTATGTTATTATGTTAGATGAATTGTTTTAAAGTATATATGATTTAGTTATGGTATATTTATTATTAAATTTATATATGATATGGGGGGATATTTTGCTAATTTGTTATTATATATGAGTTGATTATTTTTATTATTTTATATAGTATGTTATTATAATGTAGGGTTATTGGGTATAGTATTAATTTATTTATGTGAGATATTGTAATATAGTATTGAGATGTGAAATTTTAATTGATTATAAGTGTGTATTTTTTATAATTATGATTTGTATATGTATTATATTGGAGTATAGAAGAGTGGGGATATGATATTTATATTATGTATATAGTTTTGTGGTGTTGTTTTTGGTTGTGTTTTTTGTGTGTTTTGGTTTATATGTGTGAATATATGTGTGTGAGGAGATTAATGTTATATATGTAGTATCTATAGTTTTATGGGAATATTTTGTATGATTGGATATGATATTATATGTGTATTGTATATTATATTATTATAGGTATGTTTTATAGTTAATAGATTTAAGATGAGAGAATAGAGATATAGATGTGACTTTCAGTTGATAAGGAGGAGGGTGTTATATGAAATGGGTATGACGTTATATATTGAATTATGTTTAAATAGTTTTAGTGAGAAAGTATTTTGTTGGTATGAGGTATAGTATTAGTTTATAGAGATTATTATAGTTTTAATAGTAGAGATTTACATTATTGTAATTTTGGAATAATTAGAGAGGAATATTAGATTAAATAGTGTTATTAATGGGATTGTATAAAAGTTAGAGTTTAGTGATATTATATGATATAGTATATATGAAGGGATTATTATGGTGGGATTTGATATTTAGATTTGATGTATATGAATTAATGGATATTTAGATATAATTATAGTTGTATTAGTTTATATAGAATATAGAGTGTATTATGATATTGAGTTTAAATAGTATATATTATTATTGAATAGGAAAATATTAAAATTAATGTGAGTGGATTTATCTATTGATTTGTATTGTAAATATATGGTTTATGTGAGTGTATTTAGATTATTAATGTAAATAGATGTAGTTTGAGTATGTGTTAGTATAAAAATGAGTGACGATTTAATATTTATATAATATTATGAGGAATGGATAGTAGTAGAGTGGGATTTGATGTAGGTAGAATGGAGAATGTAGGAGTTTAAGGAAGAGAGTTAGTTAAGTATTTATTTAATTACTGATATATTAGTGATAGTGGTGAGTAGAGATAGGGTATTAGGAGTAATATGTAAGTAGTCTGTTAGAGTATAATGTACATGGAGATGATATGGGAAGTTTAGGGTTAAGTGAGTGAGATATATTAAATTTATTGATGGAGTATTAGGTGGTTTTATTTGGTTATTGAGGTTAAAGTAAGTTTGAT
>JAPQNM010000003.1:31295708-31298208 GCA_029783475.1 Metacarcinus magister | reverse complement strand
TGTAGGAAAAATATATATTTCAGAATAACTGTCATGGGGAAAATGTATGTTCAAAATGTACTAACAATCCTGGAATGAAGCGAAGAAAGTTATCCCAAGCCATCGGTGTTCATTATATTGGTGAACACGTACTGTACGGGTCTGGGTGAACCAGTAGGGATGGTGCACGGTAATTGTTACCACTCGCAGCGTACAAACTGTAGGTGCTTCCGGTAGTCACTTCGTACGTATTGAGGCGTTGACACAGTGGAACAAAACTCAGTCAAAGATGTGGAAAACTATTATTTCTTTAAAAAGTATTGTGATGATAACGTGGTATTGTGTGATAGTGATGTGATAATGACGTAGTAAACCGTAAAATTGGATCGATATGTGGTCTTTTCATTATTTGTAGTAATAAAATACTGTATTCCCTTACACATTCGAAGCCTCAAGCGGCGTCACATCTGCCAGTAATGTGGAGACAGTGATGCCAACAGGGTTAGCGCGCGGCGAACCTTATTTTCCAATACTCATTTAAATTTGTGACCAAGGTAAAAATGAGTGTTTCCAAAGCTGTGACACTCATACTTCCACAACTTTGCGGGTCCAGCGGGTACTTTACTAGCGAAATATCTTTATACACATCGAGTCTAAGTGTGATGTGATAGGTATGTGTTGGTGTGGAGGTGAAGGCGTCTCATTATTGTTCTGTGTTGTCACTCGGGCAAGAAGGTTGGTAGATGAGAATAATTCGACTGTAACTAAGTCTTCTTTCATTAGTTCAACGCTGATTGTTCACTATCTACGGAGTCCAACCCGTCGAGACACCTTCCTCCAGACTAATGATTAGTGTGTTAGGTGGATAGACGGTGTTGTCCGCTCTTCTCCATCACTAACTTCTTCATATTATATCTGATGCCCTAGTGAAGTCTGGGAAAACCCGTATCTCAGGTATTTTTATGAAACACAGAATTACTCAAGGGAATATAGAGGCAAGAAGATTATTTTTCCCGTATCCCGGCAACATCAGGGAAATTTAATATTTGGACACTTGCACACACAGGGACTGCCTCTTATTTCCACTGCTGCACCACCGAGGGTCTTACAAAGAATTACAAAAGAATAAAAACAAACACAGACCTATACTTGGCTTTTTTATTTCACGAATCTACACCAACTATTATTATTAGAGATTGGATAGAATTTTGAATAATAACCGTTAGGCAATAATATTACGTTTAAAGTCACTATGCAATACATATTGCAGTTGCTGAACATACTCGACTAAAGCACTGCGACATAACTATTCGCAAAAGAGACGTGTTTTAGAGATGCTTGCTGCTGATGGCAAGGAGAAGAGAGATGCGAGGCACAAAGCATGTGTTATGAAGGAAACTCCATGACTTGGAAACCACCTTCAGCTGTGTAGTTTTTTGAGCCTTTACTTGATTATCTAGTATATCTTTGAGATCGTTCCACTATTTTCACAAATCTGCTTTTAAGATGCATACAAATCTTAAATATTTAAATGCAGCGCCACAAGAAACACAATATTTTTGCGGATGAAATGAGAATGACACTGCTGTGTGGGAGCCAGTGTACCAAGGTTGGAATATCAAAAGTCATCATTTCTAAATTTGTAGTCTCCCGTTGAGAAAACAGACGCATATATGTATAAAGTTATAAACATGTAAACTTTGAAGTTCTCTTTGATCTGTTATTGTGAGAGCTTATGGCAACATGTCCAACAGATTCATTTACAAGTTTCAGAGATGAGCTGCTCCAATTTTCATATTAACGTCAAACATATTTAACAAAAAGAGAAAGAAAGAAAATGGTCCAAGCTTCTCCAAATCCTGATTAATGATGGTCTGAGCTCACCTTTCGTAATGTTTATATTGCTCTGGTAGTACATTTCCTTTCGCAAGAAGGAAATAAAAAAAAAAAAGAAAAAAAAAAAAGATCTATTAACACTCAGCATGAGACCCTTTTTTAAACTAATTCTTTTTTAAATATTATTGGCTGGAATTTGGAGGATCTTCATAAATGTTTACAAGTAATTTTCTTGAACCTCGCCTCGTGTATACATATAACACGGTCTTTGTCTCAATATTTGTTTACATGTAGAAGTTATACCTTGAGTATTTTCTTTTCCTTTGAGATTGTCAATTTTTTATAGCTCTACAGTTTTCATCAACTATTATTGATAAGAAAGTAAAGAATCAAGAAAAGGACCCAGAAAATTTTTCGTGAAAATTTCGACACCAGCCCAAGCAGGGATGAAATGGTGATTGAAATTATAGTAATAAAAAAATGTAATCAGATTCGTGACCAGCATGCCGAGAACCTCTATCTACCAATTTTCATGTGATTCAGAGGTGTCAAAATTTACCTTACACTTTTTGAGTTATTCCCAAAAAAAAATTCTCAAAAAATTTTGCGAAATGGTTGAATGAACAAGTGCAGTCTATTCGATTTCAGCAAATTTCGAAGATTCGAGAAAAAATGGAACTAACAA
>JAPQNM010000003.1:31265708-31280708 GCA_029783475.1 Metacarcinus magister | reverse complement strand
GACTTAGTAGTTGAATCATAACCTGATGTAACATTACGTGTACAGGTTCGTTTGTATTTTTCAAATTTTGTTTTTTCATGCAAGAGTAAAGCATTGCTGTGAGTGTAAAATTTTGTTAAGCGTTAATTGAGATTTAGACTAACTCTATTTATCCTCATCTCACTCATGTTGCGTAAAAGTGGAAATCTAGCATAACTTTTGTCTTGTGTTCTCAGTTTAGTTGCAGCAACTCCACTTCTTTCACTGATTTTGTACGTGTTCTTCGTTAAAAAAGAGGGAGGAAAGTTGTGTTTGTGTGGGTGTGGGTGTGGATGTGAGTGTGTATGTATGTGTGTATGTATGTGTGTATGTGTGTACGTTTCTAAGCATTCTGTCTTCAATAACGCAATCACATCAGTATGCTCGAGTTTCTCCCGTCATTAA
Source organism: Metacarcinus magister (assembly GCA_029783475.1). Classification (NCBI taxonomy): domain Eukaryota; kingdom Metazoa; phylum Arthropoda; class Malacostraca; order Decapoda; family Cancridae; genus Metacarcinus; species Metacarcinus magister. The sequence goes on along the minus strand of JAPQNM010000003.1, from coordinate 31,280,285 downwards.
TGGAATGCTAATGTGACTACAGCATTGGCAGCCGACGTCAGGAACCTGCAGCAATACCCTTAGCAAGGTCACACCCGCTGTGCTGAGCCAAAGTTCACGGCACGATCCTCCCTCAACATGTTCCGGCGAAATTTAACTGTCTCTGACGCCTCTTATTCTCCGTTAACTCACTCTCAGAATGGCAAACAAAAAGAAAGAAAGAAAAACTCCATTTACGCTTTGCAGGTATATGTTCACTTTGCATTATACAAGGCACTCTCTTGCCTCCAATCCTCACAAATCCCTTCACTTTCATTAACTGAGCCTAAACGTGGTGGGTGTCCTTCCTACAACAGATCTCCTAGGCATGTCATATCATATAAATGGTTTATTATTACCACTAATGTCATCAATACTAATACAGTTCACTATTACTACTACTATACTAACAATTCATTCCTATAATATTCGTTTGTCTAAGTCTTCTCTGTTTCACTCTATGCAAGCCACCACTCTGTAGCTCACATCCCTCCTTTCCTGTCCCGTTCTGGTCTTAGAAACTATTTAGATATATTATGACAGGAGAACATAAAAAAAAAGGAATATGGAAGAATAAAAAAAAATATATGGTAATGCAAGGTAGCTGCACCGTAACACCTCGTCACTCAGGTAGGAAAGAAGGTCCATTCCCTAGTTATAGGATGTAAATATAATGTTGGGAGTCTTCATTTCAGAATATGATGTAGGGTGAATAGCGGCGACACTAACCTCGCTATGAACCTCTCTAGACGAAGTACTATAACCCTACATCACACAGACTCTCTCCTCTCTTTTCCCCTCTCCGCGGTGTCTGCACTGAGGGAAATTTATGGCTTTCAATATCGCGTTACCTCAGAACGGAAAAGTCGCGATGGCAACGTACCTCACAACTGCCTTACGTGATCCGCTGAAGGTGACGGAAATATTTTAAGCGGAAGTGGGAGGGAGACGTGGGATGGGAAGGCAGCGGCGGTGGCGGGGATATGAGAGAGAGAGAGAGAGAGAGAGAGAGAGAGAGAGAGAGAGAGAGAGAGAGAGAGAGAGAGAGAGAGAGAGAGAGAGAGAGCGAGAGCGAGAGCGAGAGCGAGAGCGAGAGATTTGCTGAGATTTCTATTCCTGCGGCGTCCCGTCAGGTCCTCCTCTCCCGGCTGGTCCCGCCCCGCCCCACCCAGTCCCGCCACGTCCCGCCCCGTTGCGCCCCGCCTTCGTGCCTCCAGCAGTAACTCACGCCGAGCGACAGCGTAATACCGTCTCATTCTCCCGGTGCAGTTCCACCGTCGCTTCCGCCAAAACTTCTTGGTCGACTGGTTTAATTCTGCAAGGAAGTGGGTAGCGCCAGAGCTGTGGAGTTGGAGGGGGGATGCAAGCGAGGGGAGAAGAAGGGGAAAAATTCTGAATATGTCGAATGTCACGTTTTACTAATATACTTCTACATCCCTTGTTGTAATATCAGATACTCCAACAATATTGTGAAGTTAACTGAAGCATTTGCTTCACGTTCCATGATCCGTAAACTTTCTAAAAGGTGTATAGACAGCGCTTCACCGATGTTCCGCGTCACACTGGCTTTTTTCACGTTATCATTTAGTTGTAAAAATATTCGCCAGCAACACCCCACCGCCGCCCCATCGTGCCGGCAACAGCGTGGTACTGACGCTCCTCTCACTTTACATGCACTTTGGGGTGTCTCGTAAATTCAAGGAGCTTTTTCCACTCGCTCGATAGACCCGTCTCCGTTTTTTCAATTATATATATGTATATATATATATATATATATATATATATATATATATATATATATATATATATATACCAGGTTTATATCTGCATTAAAAGGGGTAACCTTTTTCAAATCCATTTAATCCAGCCAGAGTATTACTGCGTCTGAATTTTTTTTTAATTAATTTCGTGCTAATGAAGTTGTTTGGCTTGTTTGTCTGTAATTTTCAGTTGTATTTATTTCAAGAATGCCGTATTTTCAAATCAAAACTCATGTCTGAATCCTCAAGTCGTGTCCAGTTGGTGACTTACGACACTAAAACTTAGTCAACTCCACAGTTGTTCTCTTCATCTTGTTTCCTTCGTCGTCACTAACACATCTTTCACTCTAGCCGCAAAAGTTCCGTATCTCGCCGCACTGGACCCTCTTACCTGTCCACAGCAGTCCAGGAAAGACAAACTACTAATATGTCTGCCAGACCATCCGGATCCTATTAATGGCCATTAAATCTCAAGATGCCACGACGCTGCAAATGATCTCCATCTTGAATCACCTGAGAGGCTCACCCACACCTACTCAGGGGTTCAGGTTTTTCCCCTCTCATCTTTAAAGAGGCCTTTCTTGGGCATGTTACTTATGCCAACATCTTTAACATGTCCCTGAACGTAATCATTACAAATATAAATGCTCAAAGAAATATAATGTTAGTAAATCGAGTAAACTATATATAGTTTACTCGAAAAAGGAAGAGTTTATTTAATATTTGGTCAGTGACAGCAAAATGAAGAAGACAACTCTATGTTGTTACTCAACACTGAAAATAGAGTGTCATGTAGTTTATATATAAGGTATATATTTTTAGATGACTTGCTGTGTCTGTTACTTTACAGCTGACTAAACATGTATGTTCATTTGTGCATTCCGTTTCTTCTCTTACGTTATTTAAAGACTTCTCTGTTATCTTTGGGGAGGCGGTGGTACAGTGGAATGACTCAAATGTACCTTTGTTTAGGACCGAAACAAAGGTACATTTGAGGCATTCTACCCTTTTGGAAGAAGAATAGGGTAGATGTGTGAAGTTCTAGCCCATCGTAGCAAATCTACCCTTTTAGTAACCTTAATTTTTTAGAGTGTATGCTACGCAACATCCACTTGATAATTGTATTGTTTACGAGACAACTTTTTTAGTTTAGTTATTGAAAACATTAATATACACCAAAAAAAATAATAATAACGAAGGTATTACAGTTAATTTGAAGATAATGTGTATTCTTGTTTTGCATCACTTTTGTTTTTCCTTTTGGAAGTGTGGGTGGTACGACAATACGAGAAATACTTACCACACTAAACAAAGTATATGATATGTTTTTGAGAAAAGAATGTGTGTAATTTGTGTACATAAATTCATTGTATCGCTCATGTTGTTCAAATATAGATGTTCGCAGTTGTGTTCATAATACTTTCAAGGTCAGGACAGTCTTCTCTCCCAGCAACCACCTGACGCAATTTTGACTCTTGTTGGTTTATTTTTGTGTGTGTTTATTTTCCTTATCATTCAACCATAAAAGCATAAAAATGCGAAAAAAAAAGCATTAGTGCATTTGTGTGTGTGGAGAGAGAGAGAGAGAGAGAGAGAGAGAGAGAGAGAGAGAGAGAGAGAGAGAGAGAGAGAGAGAGAGAGAGAGAGAGAGAGAGAGAGAGAGAGAGAGAGAGAGAATTTGCATTCCAGAACAATAGTTACAGTTTTATCTTATATCGAAACAAAAGACACGCACTTCTTATACGTGTATGTTATGTCATTGCTATTCCATGAGTCATTTTGCCTGAAAACTGCAACATAAAATATCACAAAATATCTGCGATACATCAACTAGTGCTCGATTGTGTGTTTCAAGAGATCAAAATGGTCCTCGTCTTTTAAACGGAGCCTCATTGAATATGGGAATAAAGATGAACTTAAGCGTGTACTTCTAACTCGTTGTGATTCCAGTTGTTGCCTCATTAGCGACGATATTGCCAAGTTATTATCGTTAGAAGGTTATTATGGTCATACAATTAACTCATTATTCAGGGCCGGATTAAAGGGGAGGGGCCTGGGGATATAGCCCCAAGGCCCCCATAAAAAAGGGGCCTCCACAAAATATAGGCCTCCAAGTTTTAATTTACTAAATAGTAATCATATCATGAAAACAAATTAACTAAAGAATTTTGCAGACTGGCTTTCCTAAAAATATCTGGAAATTTCCCGGTGGGCCCCAATAATTCCTATACGCCACACCCGGTATTCAGTAAGTAATTCAAAGTGGGCCCCAGGTGCTTGCATAACGTACTTTCCTCAATATACTCCCAGAATTGCCCAGCTTATATACTGTACTGTAGAACCCCCACAAATGCTGTGCCCCAGGGCCCCCACAGCTGTTGATTCGATCCTATAATTAGTCATAGAAAACAGTTTTCAAGTACGTGTAGTATTACCTTTTCGTAGACTGCCAGTATGAGTATCTATATTAGTTTTCCCTTTTTTGCTTTTGTTTTCTGTTAGAGGTGAGTCAATAATAGTACCAGATACTGTCCTAAAATAGTTTCCTCATTTTATAGGTAGTGATGCGACTAGTTTACTGCTTCAAATTACGTTAACAGATGAAAGGACTCATGCGATTAATCTATTGAATATAATTTACTATATAATAAGTTATTTATTAAATCAATGAGGTATAATGATGTACGCTACTATGTACCACGATCTTTTAACCATTTTGTCATCTGTAGAAGGTGTGTTAGTTGTCCATCAGTTAGCTGGATACTGTTAGCTCAGAGTAACATTCCGTGTTTTGGAAACCCATCATAACAACTAACTACTCATGTATTAAGTGTTTATTTACAACCCGTGAGGTGAGGTGAGTACAGGAACACACGTCCATCAACAGCCATTCTCTCTGTATTAAAGGAAGGTTATGGATATAGATTGCTTCGCTCGTAACATTTAGTTCTGAGTTCCTCGTGCAGGTCTATTCCGTAGAAAGAATTTGAGTAATGTTCGAGGCTTATAGTGACTGGAGTTATGGTTGTGGTGGTGATGGTAGTGGTGATGCTAGTAGATAAAGAGACAAGTGTTAATGTATTGTGGTGAGTAGTTGTGGTAATGATGGTGATATCAACAGACCATTATTGGTAGTGGTAATAATGGTGGTGCTACAAGGAACATGTAGTGGTAGTTTGATGGATGGTGGTCAAGGTAGTGATGGTGTTGATGGTGTTGTCCTGCTACTCCTAAAGGTGACATGCAGTGGTAGTAGTGGTGTGAGGTGTCACTAAAAACAGTATAGATCCCTTGTCGTCATCTCAGGCAAGTCACTCTCAACCAAAGGCCAACGGCTCTCAACTCCTTAACACGAGTATAACCTTTTCCACGCCCCGCATACCTTCCTCCCACCGCCACCCTCACTTCCTCCAGACCAACGACTATTATAAAGAAGAAGAAAAACGTTATTACAAGAATGCTGAGCTAGTGTGGTCCATCTAAGGGTCGCAGGCTTTCTTGTAGTATTCAGTTTCTTTTTATCTCTCTATATATGTTATAAATGAGTTCTTTAAACAAAATTGTGTATGAAAATATTTCTTACTTAAGTGTTATGTATAATAATAACTTAAAACGCCTTCGGGAGGACCGCATACGCAGCCGAATGGAATGCAAGTTAATCTGTGTCTCTTACTTACGTGTGATCCGAGTTGAAAGTCTCAATATCATGGTTTAATGTTTAATAGCTTAGTCCCCGCAGCAGTCTCATTGTTACTGTGTGTGTGTGTGTGTGTGTGTGTGCGTGTGCGTGTGCGTGTGCGTGTGCGTGTGCGTGTGCGTGTGCGTGTGCGTGTGCGTGTGCGTGTGCGTGTGCGTGTGGTCCATAGAAGTTAGGTTTTGTGCTGAAGTGACCCAGTATGTTGAAGATGACTGGCTTCACACACACACACACACACACACACACACACACACACACACACACACACACACACACACACACACACACACACACACACACACACACACACACACACACACACACACACACACACACACACACACACACACACACACACACACACACACACACACACACACACACACACACACACACATGAAATTGTCCTTCACTCGTTTACCAAAACCATGCCTTTTTGTGTTAATCTTAGAATGCACAATGTAATTCATAATTATGATTTACCGTTGTTACCATGGGAGCCAAGGAGGTTATGTATTTGGTTTTGTTTATTTGTTGCTTTGTCTATTTGTTTGTAAGCAGAATTACACAAAAAGTTGTGTAAATATTTATGAAAACTTTGCCAAAGGTGGATCTCGTGACTGGCAACAAGTAATTAGATTTTGGGAGAGATCCGTATCTTTAAAAGGTTCTGTTTTTTTAGGTGGAGGTGGGGGTTGTTTAGCTTTGGCGGAGGTTTGCTGTCTCCAAACGCTCTTGGTAACTTAGTTAAACTTAGTAATTTTCGTTAACAAACCACTTATTTGCCTTTGAAAATGTATTTTTTGTGTATCATATTTTTCTAGCATGATTTCTCTCTGTATGGAGAATCACTGTTCTCTTCATCAATTTTCTTTTACATTTATTCCATCTCGTATCCCTCCTATCTTCCACAAATCCTGGACCACTTGTCACCAACGTCGCTGAGGCTGAAGAACCAACGTCACACGAGGAACAAACTCTTAACTTGAAGCGCTATCACACGAGGCTGTTTGTCGGATGCCAGACAACTTGACATTCAAAACGTCGAGGAAAATATATTGCTTTGGGTCGACAAAGTGTTTTCCACATGAATAAGGACAGTTTCTCGGACACGATGGCCTTTAGTAAATCCAGCTATTTGTCTGCTGGCAAATGTTCGTCTGAGAACAAAATATACCTTGTTCTTTTTTTGTCCCATGTAACCATAGATTATAATCATATACAGTGACTTGCATTATGATAAAGTCATTGGAAAGTTTTGAAATAGTTCCAACCTCGTCCGTGTCCCTTCCTTTCACTACATAGCTCGCGCATGTAAAACTAACCACAGAACCCCTTACTTCCTCGGCGTCCTGTAACCTACCTTTGCTCCCTACTCACGTGACTGTTTTGACGAGCACATCCTTAACATCATCCTTTTTAGTGACTTCCTCCTCCACTACACTTATACCTGTTACTTATTTCCTGCTCTCTTTCCCCCTCCTTGTATTCGCCTATCCGTCCCTCCATCTCTTCCTGCGTGGCTCTTTTCTTCCTGCGCCCGCCACCGCCAGGGCAGCCCTCAGGCACAACCTCGCTCCTCACCTGACTGGATATGCTTTCACTTTCCCGTCCCGCGGTTTGGAAGGCCCGCCACCCGCTGCTTGGGTTTCTGGACTCACTCTCAAACGACATTGATCTTCGTCCCACCTCGTAATAGCTAGTTACTTACCCACAGCTTGTATTAACGTATATATATTAATGAAGAAATAGAGATAGATCGATAGATAGATAGATATAGAGAGAAAGAATGTAAGAGAGAGGGAAAGAGTGAGAAGAAATGCGTGGAAAATGCTTGGTCGGGAGGAATTTTCAAAGCACGATTAGATATTCCTGAACGGAAGAAAACCTGCTCCACTTGATGACTGTTGTAATTACGCGAAGCCTCGGGTGAAAGCGGTAGTTTTAACGGCCGTCGGGTCCGCGGGTGTTAGGGCCTCGGGGTTGTGGCCTGGGAGAAAGGAAGGAAGGAGGGAGGGAGGGAGGGAGGGAGGGAGGGAGGAAGGAAAGAGGACACCCCAACCCTCCCCCAACCAGGTGTTTTATGTCGTACGTATGTTCACTTGTTTTATTTTAATGTAGTCGATGTTGGTGCTGTTGTTGCCAAGCTCGATTTCTGCAATCATCACTCCATCCTTCTCTGTCCTCCCACGCCGGGCTTTTCATCACATTGTTTTCTCGTCGTAACTAACACTCATCCCCAACATTACGCACCAGTACTCACTCCACCACCACCACCACCACCACCACCACCACCACCACCACCATCACTACCACTATCCACCACAACATTCAGTCTGATTCACGAGCCACAATTGCCAGCTAGACGATCCTGCTGTGCCCTTGAGAAAATAACCCTAAAGAAAAGGCAAAAGAGAAGAGGAAAAAAAACGAGAAAAAAAAAGTTAAGAGGGGTTCCTTCCCCTCCTACACTCCGTGCGTGACCTTGAGGGGTAATGATGGCCGCGGGGGATGAAAGGGGGAAGGACCTAAAGGGAAGGGGGGTTCAGGGGTCGAGTAAGTGTGTAGGAAGGAGTGGAATGAGTGTGATAAACCGGCGGGATCCACCACCAGAGGTCCTTTTCTCCTTCCATCAGCGACAGGGCGAAAAAAAAGTTAAATTACGCCGCTGTGACGCACAAAAAGTGTCCTCGCCGGCGTAACGGAGACTTCATAGTTCTGTATTGCTTTTGTTACGAAGATTGAGAAGTGGTGCTGATTTTTGTGTGTGTCTGTGTCTCTTGTAGCATATTTGTTTGTCTGCATCTCTCTCTCTCTCTCTCTCTCTCTCTCTCTCTCTCTCTCTCTCTCTCTCTCTCTCTCTCTCTCTCTCTCTCTCTCTCTCTCTCTCTCTCTCTCTCTCTCTCTCTCTTTTAGCTATATTTACTCTTTTTTTACCACACCTTTCCTTTAAAGCGCCAGCGACGTGTCATGTCATTTCCCGTGATTATCTTGTGACATCCTCGCCTCCCCATGTCTGTCTTGTTTCTCCTAAATAAGGTTTTGGTAACGGTACCCGAACTATATGCTGACAGTACACAGAATTAAACCTTCCCGTTAGAGACATGCAAGGTGGGGAATTGACAGGGTTGAGACACATCCAAGGTGGGGCACATAGCATGGCATGGCACGTAGGTAATGATGTTATCTCTTCTTCACCTCTGCAATGTTGGTCCGTAAATGAGAACCAAGAGAACATTGAGGTAACGTTACTCTGATTACTTGGACGATGTTCTCTCATGTGTTCTAATACAGGGAATGGATGCAAAGTATAACCCTTCAGAGACGCCAGGGCGAAGAAAACGGATATAGCTACGGAGTCCCAGGAAATGTTTTGATCGTAATATCTCCCAAACTCCAACATTTTATTTGAGGAACTGCCACAAAGTAATTTATCGTTCCTTCCATAATTCCCCTACAACGAGAAGCCCCCCCCACGTAACCACCAACACCACCACCACACATCACCACACATCACCTCCACAAACACTCATCATCATTTTCAGAATCACCAAGGACAGACACTCCGTCCACAGAAAGGGAAGATGAGACAGCAACTGCGCGAACGTGAATTTCAAATGAGGTGGGATAGGAAAGTGTGCGTGTGCGTGTACGTGTGTGTGTGTGTGTGTGTGTGTGTGTGTGTGTGTGTGTGTGTGTGTGTGTGTGTGTGTGTGTGTGTGTGTGTGTAGTGAGAGTAGTTGTAGGTGAAAGGAAACTTCGAAAGGCAGGTAATGAATGAAGGAGGCGGCCAGCTGTCGTCCTGACTAATGAACGGATAAACGGTCAAGGGATAATGGAGGGTATAGGAGGAAAGGAGGCTAAGGAGGAGGAGGTGGGAGGAGGAGGAAGAGGATATTAAAGGTATCAAGGGAAAGTAAAAACGTTATCTTAACCAACGTTCTTTTTTTATTCTTTTCTTCTCTTTTTTATGCCTATTTTCCTCATCATACGCCTCGTCATCCTTCTAACGCAATACTTCCTTCAATACAATATTTTCTTACCATGATCCAACACCCCCAAGGACACTTACTTCCTCGGACACTCATGCTTCAGGGTCGCCGGCAGGATATACGTTGATGAAGAGGAACATATTAATAGGAGACGAGTCACCTGCCAGCCCTGCCTAGGAACGTGGCACTCATACTCATCTTCCGGTGTTAGGGATGAGTAACAGTAGTTTTTTTTTCCTGGACTTGAGCGTTTCTTGGTAACGAGCTATGATGAGCAGCAGGAAGAGGTACGATTTCCAACAGAAGGAAAGAAGAATAACTAAGCGCATTATTAGTCATCTGTTTGTAGATGTTATTTATATGTTGATGATGGAACGGATGCAATGCGTTGTTCTTGACTGATTCGTCCCTACTAAGAATTTTGACTTGTATGAAATATGATATAAAAAAAAAAGAAGCTTCCTCACATTTCGAAGAGAAACTGACGGTTAAAAAGATTGCTTCATATCATTTCACAAGGAAGAGAAACCAAGTGGCTGCCAGAAGAAGAAAAGCCGGTTAGTTATAGTTGGTTGGTATGTGGAATGTTGTAGTACAGTATGTATTGCTAACAAAACCGTCATGATCCGTCTCTGTTCCACCTGCTGGCTGTTGATGGTAGACTGATCCCGTTGGTTAGGTGTGGCAACCGTCTGCCGGCTGGTTGCCAACAACTCTTCCACATCGTCGTCTGATCACGTTCAGTCTCCACATACGTTTCTCTTCTTTCCATCCCATTCCATGTCTCGTTTACTGTCTCCACTGAAATGCCTCCCCAAAACCACGAACTCGAACTTCCAAAAAAACAGTATGAGGACCAGCCCGCCCAAGACGAAGCCTGAGACCGGCATCGAGTTGAAGCGTGACGCCACCATTCTGCTATGCTGTGACGTCATTCCAAGATCAAGGTTAAGGGCACGGTTGCCTGAGACATTCTTGACGCTACGAAGTTTTCCTGTTTCCTCACCCCACTCCCCTCGATTTTGTTAGGCAGCACTAGTTACTATTACGTGAGGGGAGGGATTGAAGAGGTGCGTTGACGTTGGTTGCCCTTGACGCCAACCGGAACTGTGGGCACCATCACCATTTCCATGCGTGGCCTCCTGGAAGTGACTGTGGTCTGGAGGTGACAGTGTCGCTCATGAGGAAGACCTGGACGTTACGATTATCTTTCGGGGAATCACTAGTCGTGTATGTACTACATACACGACTAGTGCGTAGTACGTACGTGAGGTCACTGGTGTGTGTGTGTGTGTGTGTGTGTGTGTGTGTGTGTGTGTGTGTGTGTGTGTGTGTGTGTGTGTGTGTGTGTGTGTGTCAGCAAAAAAGTCACAAGAATTGTAACTTTAATAATACTTTATACTATACTATGACAGTATTATTATTATTATTATGATTATTATTATTAGTAGTAGTAGTGGTAGTAGTAATAGTAGTAGTAGTAGTAGTAGTAGTAGTGGTAGTAGTAATAGTAGTAGTAGTAGTAGTAGTAGTAGTAGTAGTAGTAGTAGTAGTAGTAGTAGTAGTAGTAGTAGTAGTAGTAGTAGTAGTAGTAGTAGTAGTAGTAGTAGTAGTATCATCATCATCATCATCATCATCACCATCACCACCACTATTTCCACCAATGTGAGTTGTAATATAGAACGTATTACATAATGTTATAATATATTTTCCTTCACCAAACCACCAAGCCTAACACCGCCAGTGCCCAACGCCCTTTGAACTTTCCGTAATCTTGCAGTAACGTTCACCATTCGTCAGTATGTGACCTTTTGCTTCAAGGACACGAGAGCAATAGACCATCACTACATTCAACGACATGAAGTAACTTAGCAACACGCATCGTCGCCGCAAAATTTAAATAGATCACCAAACACAACGCATTACCATCACGCATGACAGTGAATAAATCAATCATACAGACTGCAGTGGATCGTTACAAAGCACCTGATTAATGCCAAGTCTTCAGTACTAGTAACTAAGAAACAGATGGTGCCACGACGCAACATTTTTCTTATACAATCAGTGTTGGGAACTTAACAACGCAGTAAACGCTGCAGCAAAACAGGAGCGCGACCGGTTACCTACAACACCACACGAAGGGAGTGTCCAAGTGCGCACTAGGACAGAAGTAAACACCGGACCGGAGAGTTTTTTCTTATAGTATTGAGAGAGAGAGAGAGAGAGAGAGAGAGAGAGAGAGAGAGAGAGAGAGAGAGAGAGAGAGAGAGAGAGAGAGAGAGAGAGAGAGAGAGAGAGACGAGAGAGAGAGACACGTACCGTGCCTCAGTGTGATGCGTCATATAGCCTCGAGCTTGACTCTTCTTAAGATGTGCAATCGAGTAGAAGTCAGTGTTACGCAATAAAGATTCATGTCATGCATTTTCGCAGAAGAGTGAGGCGAACATCTACGCAAAGTTGTCAAGTTGTGAACAAAAAAATCAATAAGTTTCGTTGTACGTACTATGTATTGATAAAAAGACTAGATGAGACTGCGGAGAAGGTGAAAATGGAAGCACCACTTAAGAAATTAAAAACTCGAATGAGAGCTAATGGAAGCCTTGCCTACACGATGCCGTTCATATCATCTTGGATTCCTATGTTGAATTATTCGATCAGTATTGGAGATCCTTTAAAGGTTACATTCCCATAATCCGTGTCCTCCACTGACACACCCTCACCCTAACCTGTATCTTTGACGACATACTGTGCCGGTAATAACGCCAAGAAAGGAGCGTCATACTTGCCCAAAAATATTTTTTCGTTTGACAAAAACTTGTTTGTCGACCCAAAGAGCGTCAGTTTTTGTTGGCATGTAATCTTAAATGTTTGGTCGTGTAGGACGTAGCGTTTCATGTCCCTCGATTGGCTGATAATACAGGTGATGATAGACTGATTATGAAGGTGAAATTACCAAAGATCTTGGACCCAAGTCGTGAACAAACTATTTGGTTTCCGTGTCTAATCTCTAGAGAGAATTCCTTTTTTTCACCTGACGTTACATTAGACCTTTTGTGAATGCGTTAACGTGTCTTAAAGTCTGATTGATCCTCTGTCATCTCAACTTACTTATAAAAACACTAATACCAATATAAATCAATTACTTTCTTCAGATAGGTTGCCACATCTCAGTCACATTAAGAAAACAGTAAGTATGGATGTTGTCATAGGAATGCATGAATGATGACTGGAAGGAACAAAATGCTTTGAATAGTATTACTCTTATTGCCGGAAATTACTAAGATGCGTACGTTTCCTGCACCATTATTCAGCGGCGTGAGCACCTGTCGTGGGTGGGTCGTGTTCTCGTAAACTTGAAACGATCTCCAGCAGAGTAATGTTTCGTGTTGTATTGCTGATATGTCTTAGGTGTGTGTGTGTGGGGGTGGGGGGTTCCATGGTTGTGTTGTGTTCTGCTTTCATCTGGTTTGCCTCACAGTGTCGTCCCGTTGGTTTGTATGGTTGGTGACGCGTGTTTATTGTTTCTCTATTTCCTTAGTTAACTGTTTGAAAGACTAGGGTTTGACTGCAATAGATAAATAAAACATGTATGATAAAATGCAAGTCAAATTGTTCTTCTCAACAAAGCCATCCACTTCACTAATGGCTCTCTTAAACACGTTATATGAATGTTAAGAGTCATACATATTAAAAAGTGCTTTGCATTCTCTCTGACAGTGGCTCAGCGGAGAGTCCCACATACACTACAAGGATGTGGACAAAAAGAAGCAATTTTAAAAGTCAAGCCTAAAGTATCGTAAAAGTCAAACCTCCCTTCTCCCCCTCCTCTTCCTTCTCCTTCTCCTCCTCCTCCTCCTCCTCCTCCTCCTCGTCGTCGTCGTTCTCTAGCCCACTTATGAAATGAAGAGGTGTGTTATCATGTTCCAGGTAGGACAGAGTCAAGGCTGCACCTGGATGCATGTACCCAAACTCTCGCTGGCATTCACCTTGGCACAAAGACTTTCTCGAGAAGCCAGGTCGCGGACGAAGGTGAAATGTTCTGACAACTTTCCTTAGACTTTTGAACCCTCGTCGAGTACTTACTTACATACATGGAATTGTGATCCTGTGTCACTAATGGTTGCTTGCTGCACTGGAATATTGGTTTCTGAATTATTTCACAATTGTCTCGTTTTCGACAATTTTACTTGCTGTTAATGTTTTTATGGATTTGATCTGAAAGAAGTAAATAGTGTGTGTGTGTGTGTGTGTGTGTGTGTGTGTGTGTGTGTGTGTGTGTGTGTGTGTGAGTGTGAGTGTGAGTGTGAGTTTTTGTTTTTTTCCTTAATTTGAATGCAGTTACATGCACTTTTCTTTGTGTACTTCTCTTCGCTCTAGTACAACTTTGCGAGCTAATGCAGAAAGGTTTTTTTTCTTTCACGGCACACTAGTCTTAAAATCAATTATATTTTTTGCTTGCTCTTGACAATAAGGCCTTCGTTTAAAGTCATGGGCTAGACGGTTAGGCTTTATGACAGTAAATTGATTGGTATTTATCAGATAGGCTTCTACTAATTGACATTTATCACATAAGCTTACCTTTAATGGTCTTTGGAGTGAATCAATTTAAAGTCAATAAAGGTGATAGATAACTCATGTATCTATTACTATCGCAAGGAATGGAATTTAACACACACTTTTTTCTCAGTTCAGAATCCTGTCTCGAACACAAGGATCATGAAGCTAATTTAAATTCATGATATATTAAAAGTTATCAATAAATACGATACTTTGTTGTGTCATTCAGTGTCCATGCAGCAAACATAGTTTTTGGCAACACACACTGAAAGAAAAGAAAGTGTAGTCATAATAAAAGAATGTAAAGACCTAGTCAGTCGCACACCCACCCACCTACAACCTATCCTCCCCCCTCCTATACACACACCGTATCCTTCCTTTTCTTCATCCTCTGTTCACTGAAGGGAGGTAATAAGTACTTTCAGCTTCATTACGTATGCAAGACTCTCAAGCGTACCGAATTTTGTATCTATTTTTTTTACCTATTATATTTTTTTCCTGTATACCGTGTAGGAGGAGGAAAACTTTCTTGCATCCTGCCACATCTCTTTTA
>JAPQNM010000003.1:31243208-31260708 GCA_029783475.1 Metacarcinus magister | reverse complement strand
ATTAGTATACAGGTTTATGGAGTTGTTCATTTGTTTTTAAAGAATGAGGTGGATTCGTATGACGTGGATACGAAGCTGTGCATGACGTGATGGGAGTTGTGGGTGATGTCTTTGAGTGGCTAAGAAAGAGTATTTGGTCAACGCACGTGTGTTGCAGAAGAAGTACCTCGTCGTGTCTACTTCGGCCTTCAAGCAAATGTTACCTTCCAGTCACAGCCTCCGGTAATGAAATTTTTTCCCAACAACGCTCTTTGCCTCCCGTAACTTTATCTTCCACCTCCACTGATTATTTTTTCTCCACCTTTCAAACCCTCTTCTTCATTATCTCTATATCGTAGTTTACCTCTGACATTCTAACGTTTCTGTGTTGCATCATGTTTTATAACTTTAGAATTATCATTATCCTTGAGATTTCTTTTATTCTTTCCTTATGTGATTCACACACCCCACACGGGGATTCAACCTCCTCCTACACATGACCCTCATTTCCACATCTGACACCTCCCACATGTGCCTCCTCTTCACACGCTTGACTTGCCTCCATACCTGACTCACCACCACACATAGCTTCTCTCCACGTGATGTTTAAGCCAAACAATGGCGTCATTAAAAAGATAGTAGCAGATAGCAAGACTACAAACGAAAGAAAGGGGGGGAAAAAAAAGCAAGCTGGCCTTCCGCTTACAGCTAAAAAGTGTGAATGAAGAAGAATAGGGGAGGAAAAGGAAGAGTAAAGAAGAAGAGAATGAAGTGGAGACCTTCAGAGCGATGAAGGTCAAGGTTAGGAGTGGAAGGGAAGGCTGGTTGGTGTGGCGTTGCAAGGTCACGGGTGCGGCAGGTTCCTCTTTAGCGTTGAAAATTGCGAGAAAAGGCTAATGTCTCCAGCGCGGCAAACGTAGCGGTGACGTAGCTCAAACGAAGCCCAACAAGATAAGAGGCATCCTTCACGCTAGAGAAAACGTAAATAATCAGATAGTTTCTCCGAAGTTAGAGAGACAAAAAAATAAAAGCGTGATGTATGGTGAAGATGACGCAGACATGTGGGAGGGAATCTCGATTGCACACACACATTACTAATCATAAGTCATCGATGAGCAAACAAACACAAACACGAAAAAGGAAGTAGAGAGTGAGCATGCAAGCTAGTTATAACAGCAGTGAAGCAGAAAGAAATTATTCTAAAGAACAAAAGTAGAATTGGCACGCGAGGTCCACTCACGCAACACTCCTGTGCTTCTCGAAGACACCACCACCATCACCACCACCACCACCACCACCACCACCACCACCACCACCACCACCACCACCACCACCACCACCACCACCACCACCACCACCACCACCACCACCACCACCACCACCATCACCACCACCACCACCACCACCACCACCACCACCACCACCACCACCACCACCACCACCACCACCACCACCATCACAACCATCACCTTCACCACCTTCACTACCACCTCATTAACTCTTCCCCTCCGCCATTTTTCTCACGCTCCTGCCACCCTCCTCTTCCTCCTGCCAGTTCTGTCACGGCCCTCCCACCATTCTCCCACTCTTTGCCTTTCCTTTGACGCTCATGTCATTCCCACTGTCACTATCACGATTCTGCCACCTTACTATTACCTGTGCCATTGATCTTACAGCCTTGTCATCTTCCTGGTCCTCATTACTGTCAGTGCCACGACAAAATGTCACACTTACCAATCATCCTTTCTATCATCACATCTCCCGTCACTTTGAAGCCGTATTGTCACAGCCAGACTGCTACAATAACACCTAGGAGACTTACAGATGAAAAGACAGATAAGGAAATGTATAAGTTAGCTTATGAACAGTAAAAGAACAATGATAACGCACATGTACGTACAAATAAATGTGCGGAAAGTATACTTAGCCTTATCTTAAAGTTTGTAAACAGTGATTCAGCGTCTAAAGAAAGTTTTCCGATGAGCTTCCAAGTTTCAGAGTGGAGGGAATGAAGGAAGAAAGGTTCCCGTCACGTTCTGTAGAAACGTTGTAGCTGCCACCACCGGAAGTACGCTGTTGACTGGCTTCCTCGCTTGACGGTGGTGGTCGCGTGCGTCTGGAAGTCTCGCTGTTGCGGTTCTTGTGTCTTATATGACGTGTTCTGTTGTGGTTCCCTTTTTTCTTTGCCGGTTCTCACTAATGTATGTCGTTCTCGTCTTCTATTGTGGTTCCTTCTTTCGTATGTGGCTAGCTTTGTTGTGGTTCCTCCGTCTGTGTGACTGGGACTGTCCGTGTGTGTCTCTTGTTCTCTCCCTGTGTGTGTCTTAGTCTTTGGTGGCTATTATCTGTGTGTGACTCTTGTGGCTCTGTCGTCCATCTGTGACTCGTTCTTGTTTCTCTTTCACTCTCTTAACGTGTATTTAAACTGTTGTATGATATCATTGTTCTGGATTGCTTAAGCCTACCTTGATATTGCTGTCTGTCTCCCTCCCTGCGCCTTGCCTCTCCGTTACGTTGCGGCGGTGTTCTGGTGAATGTCCGTTTGGTTGAGTTTCCTTCATTTCGATGTCGCTTTCTCGTTTTCCCGTGTCTGACGCCTTATTGCCGCTGATGATGATGATGATGATGATGAAGATGATGATGATGATGATGATGATGAGGAGGTGGAGGGGGAGGAAGAGGAAGAGGATGAAGAGAAAGAGGAAGAGGATGAAGAGAAAGAGGAAGAGGATGAAGAGAAAGAGGAAGAGGAAGAGAAGGAGGAGGAGAAGGAGGAGAGTGTCATTGTTGTTTTAGTGGTTGCTGTACTGTTGTTTGCTTGGTCCACGCCACCTTCCACTTGCAGCTGTCGTTGATGGATGGATCTTCACTCCTTCGAACTCCTTCCTTACCTTGAACTCACCTTAAAGAGAAAAAAAAAGAGCCGACCTATAATTGATTCTAACGTCATCCTAAGAGTCAAGGACATGAGTACCTCGCATGAGTACACACACACACACACACACACACACACACACACACACACACACACACACACACACACACACACACACACACACACACACACACACACACACACACACACACACACACATGTACAAAAAATTAAGTAATTGCTTAGTTACATGATTCACGCTTTACGAGATGAAACGCCGTACCTCTGGTGTTTTCAAGTGTGTGTGTGTGTGTGTGTGTGTGTGTGTGTGTGTGTGTGTGTGTGTGTGTGTGTGTGTGTGTGTGTGTGTGTGTGTGTGTTTGTATTTACCTAGCTGTATATAATTAGTTGTAATTTACAGGGCCTGAGCTACACATGTGGTCCTGTCCTATCTCTATATTCATATGTGTCCAGTTTTTCCTTCAATTGTGTCCAGTTTTTCCTTCAATACTAATGATACTACTGATACTGCTAATATAGGACTGTCGAGTTTTATTGATGTATTAAGAGGTTGTGGTGGAGACAGTGTGTGTGTGTGAGTCACGATGGGCGTTCAGAAGGAGGAAAGACCAGGGACACACACACACACACACACACACACACACACACACACACACACACACACACACACACACACATAATACGAGGACTGCTTATCGCCATTACATAAACTCATTATGTGATCGTTCGTTCGTATAATCATTTTCAAACACACATAACACATCAACACATAGTAACAACACACCACGTCAGTCACCACCACCACCACCACCACCACCACCACCACCACCACCACCACCACCACCACCAAACAACAACAGTCATCACCATAACACCACCGTGCACCAAGCGATGAAAACAATGAAACGAAACAATGCAACAACACAGGTATCATTAGCATAACTTAACTCCACAACAGTACATTAGGAACAGCAACTCAACACAAAACCACAACACGCTCAGCAAAACTATAATGCACAAAACTAATACAACATACTCTTAGTTCATTCTCGAAACCCACGAGGATGACAATCACCACGAACATCACTCACACCAACACCAAGCAGCCCACGTAACGGCACGACACTGTTTTTTTGTACCTTAATTAAATCACGCAGCTGACCCATGACTGTTTACACACGAAAATCTCTCCAAACACCCGTGAATCTAATAAGGAATTATCTGCATATATGTTTGTCTTCTCTCGAGACCTTCTCATGTAGCCTTAACCCGCCAGTCTCTTGTCTCGCCTGATGGAACAAAAGGTTAGATAAGGTCAACTCGTCTGAACACAGCTGAGTCATCCAGGAAATCAGCTAATTTTTGAGTTTCCGAAACTAAATTAGAAGGAAACATGCTGAAGTTATTATTCAATTAACCTTTCTCCAGTCAAGCTTACATGCATGAAGTTCAAGAGAAAATCGATTTCTTGAGCAGCATTAATTACAGTTGTAGTAATACCTTGCCTCATGATGTGAAGGAAATGATCAAAGGTGAATGAGCGTTACAAAAAGAAGGGAAGTAACAGTGCCCTTGAAGCCAATAAATATTTGAACAAAGGGCATGGAACATACAAGAAAAAATATATATAAAGGTGTTGTTCTACTAGCCAAAAGGTAACGGGAATATTAAAGTGGCAAAAAAGAAGTATGCATGTAAAATAAAAGGGAGAGTGTGATGATAGACAGACAATTCAGTGTAAATGGAAGAACAGGAACTGCAGGAAGTGAAGCAAAGGTTGTAAGAAGTAGGACAGTTAGTGTTGAAGGTAAAGCAGAGGGTTCAGAGAGTATAAGGAAAATAAGTAGACAGAAAAAGAAATTTAGACTTATAGCTGAGTGTATAAGAAAATGAAAGGTGATTATCTTCGATGAAATTTTACTAATGAAGCAAGAAATATTAAAAGTGAAAAATCGTGTATATAAGAAATAATTAAAAAGATGTTTGAAGTAGAAGAATACGATGAATTACAGTAAAACTAAATATATATAAAAAAAAATAACAAAGGATTTCAAATAGTAGAATACGAGATGCTAACAGGCTTACAAGTGCCATAAATAGTATCCAGAATGTAAAAGTTGAGAAGAAAAAAATAAGTTGAATAGAAGGTGTAAAATGGTGAACCGAGAGTGTAAGTAACCTAACAGAGTGTAAAAATCAAAACAAAGGATGGGAGTTGGCATAACAAAGGATGTATATGGTAGAACAACTAGTTTTAAAAAGTAGATCAGCTAGTATAAATAAAATAGTACAATGAAAGCTACTGGCAGCAAAAAAGATGTACTCAAATTCAAATAGAACGGTAAGGTAAAAATTAAACCTACGAGATATAAAAACAAGATAAATGACATCAGAACACATCAAAACAATAGGAGAAACTGTGAGATAATTTGTCGCCAAAACAAAACAAGAAGTGGTGTGGAAGGTAAACAGAAGAGAACATACGTAAAGACTGGAATTCTAATGCTACTGGAAGAAAAAAAAATACTTACGGACTGAACCAAAGGCTTCCCTCCTCTCCTCCTCCCCCCTTCCTCCCCCCTTCCTCCCCCCCTTAATACTACCCACTCTTCGAGACCCTGTGGATGGCAATGACCTCATGCTGAGTTGCCAGACAGCACTCTCCTCCCTCCACCCACACACCCCTTCCTCCGCACCCACCACCTCCTCCACCACCCCGTCCCTTTCTTCACCCTCACCCTAACAGCCGCAATTCACACTCTTCCACCAAGCTGCTTCCTTTCGCCTTCTCTGCCACTCCACCCTTTCCCTCTTAGCCTACACTTTCCCACCACTTCCACCACCACCACCTCCACCTCCTCCTCCTCCTCCTCCTCCTCCTCCTCCTCCTCCTCCTCCTCCTCCTCCTCCTCCTCCTCCTCCTCCTCCTCCTTTTCCTTCTCTTCCTCCTCCTCCTCCTCCTCCTCCTCCTCCTCCTCCTCCTGTATGTGGTCCCTTGTATTCCCTCCCTTGTATTCCTCCTCCTCCTCCTCTTAATCTAGAGTAGTGTATTCAAGCAGGTAACCACGTTACAAGACGAAGGCTTTCTGTTACGTGGTGTCTCTCTTTTTCTATGTTTTTCTTTATCGTCTTCCTCTTTTTGTCTGTCCTATTGTGTGTGTGTGTGTGTGTGTGTGTGTGTGTGTGTGTGTGTGTGTGTGTGTGTGTGTGTGTGTGTGTGTGTGTGTGTGTGTGTGTGTGTGTGTGTGTGTGTGTGTGTGTTGTTAGTTAATTGTTTTTACCTATTTGTATTTTTTGCAGCATTGAGTTAAGCTCGTTGTATCCTGTCTTTTAATACTATTTTATCATATTTTCTCTTAAGACTTTGAATGCTTTTGACATACACGACTTCTTCCAATAATATGTTCCACTGTTCTATCACCCCTGTCTGGTAAGTTGAATTTTCTTATATATCTTTCTTTCATATCTTTCTTTCATCTTTTCTTATATAATTTTTTGTCCCCTTGAAAACCACTGTCTAGGTACTATATACTCATTAATGTTAAGATGATCCTTACCTTCGACGCATTATTTACCCTGTTGATGATTGTAGTGTAAAAAAAATATTTAATCATAGGTAAGGACTCATAGGTTAGGCACCCATCCCATCTCTGCGTACCCTTCCAATCTTCTTGACATGTTTTCTCTTCTTTTCAAGTATAAGTTCCATATTACCTCTGCATATTCAATCGTTGGTCATATAAACGATGTACTTATTATTTTTTACCATTTCTTCATTGGTATAAGTAAAGGTTGCTTTCATATTTGCTTACGTTTTCAATTATATGATCTCCTGTTGATAGTCTATTATTCATTAGTACTTCTAAATTGTTCTACTTGTCAGATTCCTGTAACCTGCTACTACCTAGTTTGTAGTCCTTTACACTATTTCAAAATTTTATTACATGGCATTTATCTAAATTGAATTCAATCAGCCATTTATAGCTCTATTTATTTAGCTTTGTTAGATCCTTTTGTAAATGAGTTCTAATTTTTCATTGTTTTTTTTTTTTATTTTTTTTTTTTTTTATTTTGACATCATCAGTAAACATATACATTTTGGTCTCTGTTCCGGTGTTATGATTTATATAATATAGACATGACAGAAACATGATTGGTGCCAGTACTCAGTCCTGTGGGACATGACTTACTTCTATCTAGGAAGAGTGTTTTTCTCTTAATATTATTCTCATTTTCTTTCTCTTAAAAAGTTCTGCAACTTGTACAGTAGATTTCCTTGGATACTTTCTTTGTGTCCACGTTTCCATATTAACTCTTCATGAGGAGCTCTGTATAAAGGTGTTTTAAAATTTAAGTATATACTGTCCACTCATCAATTTCTTTTCTGCATTGTTCTTGCCACTCTGTCATAGTAACTTCAGAAATTTATTAAGCATGATTTTCCCTTTCTAAAGCCAAATTACCTTTCTGATGATATTTCTTATTTTTCCAAGTGTTCTACCCAACCCCTTCTAATCAACTTTTCAATCATTTTGCTTACAACATTAATAAGTTAGATTGATCTGTGGTTTAATGTTCCTTGTCTATGTTAGCCTTTTTTTCATTTCTTTTAAAATACTATTTGCAGTAGCTCGTTTTTGTCTGCACGTTGTATCAACAGCAAATTGAATATCTTATCTGGTTCATTTGCATTCCATATATTAAAATGATTAATTTCTTCTACTTCTTTTTTCAATGTAAAAGTTTCCTAGTTCGTGAGGTGCTGCTTGTATAAGCGTATACACTTTTAATGACCGTTCTTTTGAGAATACTACCTGGGAGCTATTATTTAGGACTTTGCATATTTATTCCTGTGTGTGTATAGGTGTGTATGTGTGTGTATATATATATATATATATATATATATATATATATATATATATATATATAGTATGTGTGTATGTGTGCTGTGGCTGTGTGTGTGTGTGTGTGTGTGTGTGTGTGTGTGTGTGTGTGTGTGTGTGTGTGTGTGTGTGTGTGTGTGTGTGTGTGTGTGTGTGTGTGTCTCTGTCTATCTGTCTGTCTGCTTGTCTGTTTATTTGTCTGTCTGACTTGCATTGTTTATGACTGTAATATAAGACAAAATGTGCCCTTGTCGGAGATAACTGTACACATGGTTTGATGAGAGAGAGAGAGAGAGAGAGAGAGAGAGAGAGAGAGAGAGAGAGAGAGAGAGAGAGAGAGAGAGAGAGAGAGAGAGAGAGAGAAAGAAAGAGAGAGGAGACAGGCAGACAGCCAAACAAACAGCCACACATTTCTCAGATCCACACAACTACATCATTCTGCGGAAACATCTTTTTTTTGTACACGATTTGATTTGTTACCACAGCGATCGAGTCTCAGATAAGAAATCATCTAAAATATCAAAAAGATATCCCTACACTTAAACTTACCACCAACCACCTTTTACCTTCCTCTTGAAAGTTGACATCTAATACTTCCCCTTGAGAGCTTACAATTCAATGCCAGACAATGCTTAGTCATACAGCAGAGTCGCATGTAAAGGGATCAAGAAGAGCAGGATGGGAGGAGTACAGTGGTGTTGGCATAGTGAGACAGGAGGGCGGGGAACCATGTGAGGTGGGGGGCGGGAAGAAGGGAGGGAGGGAAGGAGAGCGGGTGTGGCAGGTGTTGGAGGGAGTGGGAAGCAGTGCAGGTGTGGGTGGTGGAGGCTTGTGAGTATTTCCGGTAGTGGATACAGTTAGAAAGAGCTTATCTCACCTCCCTCTCCTCCTCCTCCTCCTCCTCCTCCTCCTCCTCCTTCTCCTCCTCCTCCTCCTCTCCTCCTCCTCCTCCTGCTTCTTTCCTCTTTTCCTCCTTTCCTCCTCCTCCTCCTCCCTCTATCCTCCTTCTCCTCCCTGTTATTTTCCTCCTCCTCCTTCCTATAATTTTTAGTGTTTTTACAACGGTACCTTGTCGCTCATTCTCTCTATTTTAATTACGGGATGTTATTTGACTAGACTCTTTTGTCTCGAAATTTCAAACGTCAGCACTGTTTTTATATATTTATTTTCTATACATTATATAACATGGTCTTTCTTTAGCAGAGACATGATAAGTGAAACTGCGTGTGTAGATTATAATAACTCATTGAAGTTATTATACATTAGTTGCGAAGCTATTTTACTCTTTCTTTTATTTTGTTTTTCTTTTCTCTCTCTCTCTAAATCATACTTGTTATCCTGGTATGCTCCTTTTTCCTCCCAGTTCTAACACCTCAGGGCACGTCGGCCAACCCTTCTGCAACCGGTCGAGCACCTCAACCTTCCTCCTTTACGGCCATCAACACCAACACAACACCGTCAGCTATTTCCCACTTGTAAGCAGAAGCATCACCCAGCAAGACCTTCAAACTTATACCTTCCTCCTCCAGTGTCTCTCTGTTTATCCCTGGATCATTATTCTTTATTATTCTTCCCTCCTTCCGTACTCCACCCATCCTTGTCTTATAATTCTTGATACTTATGCAAGCCAGATGTGATGCGTTGCGTGTGTTCCTGAAGGTGGGTAACTCCGCCTCTTATTGTTTTGTAATGGGGCATCCCGTGTCAGGTGGTGGTGACGTAATGTCTGTCTTGCGGTCAAGTCAACTAACTGTTTCTTTTTCCACGTACGAGCCTCATTAAACGGACATAAAATCCTTATCATTCATTTCCTCTTCTCCTAGTGATCAATATGCACCAGCAGCAGCCTCCCAAGACAGACAAAGGATCTATCTTAAGGGATAATGAGGAAGTTGTACGAGCATATCTAGCAGACCTTTAAGAATGCCTTGTGGAGGACAGTGCAAGGGCGGTGATCGTATTTTTGACGTAACATTATAATACGTATATGAATCATGTCTTAGTTGTTCGCATATCTCTCTCTCTCTCTCTCTCTCTCTCTCTCTCTCTCTCTCTCTCTCTCTCTCTCTCTCTCTCTCTCTCTCTCTCTCTCTCTCTCTCTCTCTCTCTCTCTCCTCTCTCTCTCTCTCTCTCTCTCTCTCTCTCTCCTCTCTCTCTCTCTCTCTCTCTCTCTCTCTCTCTCTCTCTCTCTCTCTCTCTCTCTCTCTCTCTCTCTCTCTCTCCTCTCTCTCTCTCCTCTCTCTCTCTCTCTCTCTCTCTCTCTCTCTCTCTCTCTCTCTCTCTCTCTCTCTCTCTCTCTCTCTCTCTCCTTCTCTTTCTCTCTCTGCCCGAAGCTTGCAGCATACCTTTGTGGATGTGAGAAAACCTGCCCTGGGGCCGGCCTGTCCGCTGCCTCACCCTCCCTCACTGTCTCTTCCTCCTCACCTAACTGTATCGCGCCAGTTCCAGTTTGTGTTGTGATGCTGCTTTCATCAGGAGACACCGGAGGTCAAGGACTCCAGGAACGGAAGCTTCCCTCTGAATGAAAGTTTTGCATTGTCAGGAAAGGGGAGGCTATTAATGACTTGAGTTATAAAAATCCATGAGAAACAAAGACTCAGGAGGCTGGCGGGCGACACCTGCCATCAATGTTTGCCTTCCTCCCTCCACACCAACCTTCCTCCACACGTAACACTCCCCATCGCCTGAAAACTTCATAAATTCCGTACTAATCGCAATGTAACGTTGAATGTGAAGGTTTTGAAAGAGTTTGTGTGAGACGCGGTTAGGAATTTTTTGTTTCTCGTGTAGCGAATGAAAATGTAAAACTAGACAAAACTGGCCAGCGAGTCGTGGCAACCCTAGTCCCGTTACTCCTGTAGAAGGTAAGGACAACGCCCCGCCACTCAGGCGTCTCCTGTCCGCTACCCGCCCCGCCTACACCTCTACTTCAGACACAGAGGTAAAGCTTTAAGTGAGAAGGCAAAGGGGGAAAGTAAAAAGAAACTACTGGCGCTCAAAGAGAAAAAATGGAACAATAGGTAGAGAGTAAATGTGTGTGAAAGGGAGAGCTAAGAAAGTAAGAGAGGAAAAGGAGACTGGCCATGTATTTGTAAACAAAGAAGACCACAGTGCGAAAGACCGGAATAAAACATGCAGGAAGCGGACTCGCAATACTGGATTATATTATCAAGAGGGAAAAAAGAATCATATAAACAGATGACGAGATTCCACAACGGTATTACAAGGCGACTACTGCAAAGGAATGTGTGGACTCCATCATGCCATTAGGGCTTTGACCAAATGAAGGTAATCAGTGGTGGAAAAAAAATGTTCAGTGTGGTAATAGCCAACAGTATCAAGTTTTGATAACCTGCAAAACGGCAAAGGAAATGAGGATCTTGCTGTGACTGAAAGTGAAGAAAGAAAAGTGTGAGAGAAGAAAGAAGCAAGGAAGAAAAATTAATAAAGAAAAAAAAAAAGTCGTGTGCAACAAAGACAAAATAGTACACGGTAAAGAAAACTAGATTAAATAAAAAGCAAAGTGAGAGACCTGGAACTTCAAGACAGAATCCTGATGTTACCCAAATCTTTCATAACGGAGGCTAGGAGAAGACGAGTGGTATAGTGGAGAAGGGTTAGACGAGGGGAGGGATGGCCAGGGAGGTGGAGGCGAGAGAGGGGTGGGAACGGGAGGGGGTGTGAGGATGGTGATTTGGAGGAGGTGGAGAGGTGAAGAGGTGAGAAAGGCAGGAGGAGGAGGAGGAGGAGGAGGAGGAGGGATGGATGGAAGGGGAGAAGGTAGGAGGTGGGGAAATTGAGAAAGGAGACAAAGAAAGAGTTGACGGAGATGCCCATCCATCCATGTATGTAGGTATGGATGTATGTATGTATGTACGGATGGTTTGATGGATGTATATATGTATGTATGTATGTATGTATGTATGTATGTATGTATGAATGTATGTATGTACGGATGGTTCGATGGATGCTTATATGTATGTTTATGTATGTATGTATGTATGTGTATACATGAATTTCTTTCTCTTTATTCATAGCAAGTCTCAACACAATGAAACAATCTTATACGTGCAGCATATAAATTATCTTTAACCCACTCCTTTATGTGTGTGTGTGTGTGTGTGTGTGTGTGTGTGTGTGTGTGTGCGTGTGTGCGTGTGTGTGCGCGTGTGCGTGTGTATGTGCGCGTGTTTGTGTGTTTTTTTCTCCAAAACTTTCCTACTTAAATAATTTGTAAAAATTAACAAAAAATAATAAAAAATACATTTATCATATACATTTACTTGGAAAGCATAGTAGTTCAAAGGTGACCACCCAAAAGTTGTCCCACACCTACTTAAAGATCACATTATATTCTTAGCATTTTGAATATTGAATACGATTATTTTGCCATATTTTTTCCCCTTGCCCTCGTAAAAGCAGTTACCCGTTAGTGGGGACGGACACAGTGAGACGCCAAGCTGCCGCCGTTGATAGCCATGGACATGCGATTTTAACCACAAGAAGTCTAAGTAATAATTTATGTTAAGGTTATATCACAACAACTACTCTTTAGAAGTTAATTAGAGAATGAGTAATAATGTAAGAGCAAGAATCCCGTTTAACACAAGTTCCAGCATCCATATGTTTTCAATGCCTAAGGTTTCATATATACTAGAAGGTTATGTTACTTTACTATTTTGGAAACTTAAATATCATAAATAACATAAGTATCATAAATCAAAAGTGTGACCTTGACTGCCTGGTAATTCAAAAATTAGTTAGTTTTTAATATTTCAAAATTGCGTTTACTTTATCAATTACTTCGCATGATAATCAAACAGATAGAGGCTTATGTGAAGTTACTGTGACAGGTATCATTTATTACCTAATTATGCCTCCACCAGGTAAAGCTGCTGAAGAACTGACTGCTTGATAAATGTAATAACTTTCCATCATTCATTACGTTTAAATATAATACACTTATGAATATCAGCTGTGACACAAGGCCTTAAAAACTGTATCCATAAAGTATGCGTAATACTGGCCAGAGTTGGTGTGTGTCGGGAAGCCACTAATTCACTGCTTCATTAACTGCTTCATCAGGCATAAAAGGATGTTCACCGCTTATGAGTATGCTGCGGAATCAGTCATTGTGCAATAACTTAAGTATATCACTATAAATTGACATACGAGTATAAGATTATTATATATTGATTGCAGTTTATATACATTTTACCTTTTTTCAATTTATTTACGAACTATTGAGAATGCAGCCAGGGACAACGGGACAAGGAGGGAAAAAAAGGTCAGGTAAGGTAGGTAAGTGTAGGGTAGGAAATGATAGCCAAGCAGGGGAAGCGCCGGGTATTTACCGCTTAAGATAAATCATGGGAGATCCAAGGAAATATTTATTGCAAGGAAAAACAAACTGTCGCAACAAGGGAGGAGAGGCACTGTTAGTTAAAATCCGTATTTGAATATTGGAGAACTTTGTTAACAGTAATCACAAAAGGTAATGTATTATAGTATTTACAATATCTGATCAACTGTTGTTCACTTGCCAATGCTTACCAGTGTTTCATTTCAATACACATACGTATATAATGGTATAATTATGTAACAATGACTTCCCTGCGTCATGCCGTTCCGTTACATGTATAATATTTTTTTTCCGCTCCATCAACGCATCAATACACCATTATCAACTCATTAATCTTACGTAATTGATGAGTTAAAGACGACGAAGGGATTCATAAGCTGGCAATGCAGTGAGTGGGTTGATAAAGACTTGTTCTGAACTGTGATATCAATAATTGGATGGAAAATAAATTAGATGGGCAATTTAGATTTATTGCAAGAGTTGGGTGAGCGCCAGAGATAGATTAACACACACACACACACACACGCACACACACACACACACACACACACACACACACACACACACACACACACACACACACACACACACACACACACACACACACACACACACACACACACACACTATGACCACAAATACCTATTCTCACATGATGACCTTCCTTGGTCCTCTACCGCATCATTCTGAGACGCCGGTAGCAATTTCGTTTTTCCGTAATTCCAAAGTGTCAAACAAAGAAACCTTTTCCTGTTTAACTAATAACAACATATTGGGTGACGCTCAGGGCACACAGGTGGACACTGGGAGATGAGAACCATTGGTGGGAAGACAAAGGATTGGGAGAATAAGGAAATGCAAACAATTATTATAAAGATACGCTATAAATTACATACCACAATTAGCTCAACAGCGAAATATTTCCCCGAGGCAGTGTTGCGAAAGAGAGAGAGAGAGAGAGAGAGAGAGAGAGAGAGAGAGAGAGAGAGAGAGAGAGAGAGAGAGAGAGAGAGAGAGAGAGAGAGAGAGAGAGAGAGAGAGAGAGATAAACAAGTATATATAGATAAATGATAAATAGCTTTTTTACGATTCCTATTCTCGCTCTCTATCAATCTATCTATCTATCTATCTATCTATCTATCTATCTCTATCTCTCTTTCTCTCATATCTTCTGTAGGTAGTAGTACATCCATATCATGTAAAGCTACTGCGCAGGTTACCTTTCCTCATCCAGTCTGTGTCTTTTCTTCTAAATGAATGATAACTGAGTAACACCATTGCACTTAGATAAATGAGAAGTATTACAGGAGCACCTCATTCCCGTGTGTGTGTGTGTGTGTGTGTGTGTGTGTGTGTGTGTGTGTGTGTGTGTGTGTGTGTGTGTCTGTGTCTGTGTCTGTGTCTGTGTCTGTGTCTGTGTCTGTGTGTCTGTGTGTCTGTGTGTAATAAGGTAGTTGACCCTACTTTAGGACAAAAACAAATGCAGATCACAAACAGTATTTGATCTTTTTTTTTCTTTTTTCATTGTATGTTATCTTTGTAATATATTTACTTCGTCCTATACAACAACAATATTTTTTTTCTCTATATATGCTTTTTTCTATTTGATGTCGTGATTGCTTTGTTTGAACATTTCACGACCTTGTCAGTGAACTTTCATCATCTTAAGATCATACGTTTCATGTCAATAATTGGTTTCCTCAGTTACAGAACAACAACTTTGAAACTGGATAATGGATACATTTACAAATACGATCATTAACTTCTCATGTATACAACACTATTAGTTATGGAGGGAAATATACCTCATCGTTATGGTTATTTGGAAACCTTTATCTAAAATACAGGGATTAATCTAACTATACCGGTCAGGTATATATCTTTAGTCTGTGAAGTACATATTCCAGTCGGTGTATAACTCACATCCTATAGCACTTGTAATCAATACTTTACAAATATTTAAACCAGATATGTAAAATAATCTGATAAGGCAAGTTTTGTGAATAAACATGAATTGAAGTTTAATGTAATAATCGACACAATTTACATAACGTTTTGCACTTCTTACCATGAGAGCGAAGCTGTAAGAGACAATGATCGCTTATTAGTGTGTGTTTTGGAGGTGAAGAACCGTAAATAACAGCTATAAAGGAGATGTAAAGCTTTCAAAGTCGGTACTTACTGTCAGAGGCTGCGCTAGAAGGCAGGTAAACTGGCTTTCATGATTATATTAAACAAAGTAAACAATTTGCATTAAGAATTTGTTTGTGCGCTTCATACTTCCCTGACTTTTACTAGCTATTATATTTTACCATATTCTCTATGTAGTCACACAAGGTAAAATAGGCGTTGAAGAAATGTTTGTTGTTCCCTATCTGTATGCAGTGTGTCGGTATTGATGCGTGAGTATACTGGAGCCATTCAGCTTGCCTCTCCCAGCCATTTCCTTGTGCACAATGGCAGGATTTTTGTACAATGGCATGAACAGATCTTGACAAATTCAAGGATGTCACGTTTTCATGTCATGCCGTTACTTATACGTCAGATTCTTTATGTAGCATGAGAGAGAGAGAGAGAGAGAGAGAGAGAGAGAGAGAGAGAGAGAGAGAGAGAGAGAGAGAGAGAGAGAGAGAGAGAGAGAGAGAGAGAGAGAGAGAGAGAGAGATGTATTCCATCCCAGAAATTAATTATAACAGTAATGATAAAATTGATAATGATTTGTGATAGTGACGATACTACAACTACCACTACTACTACTACTACTACTACTTCTACTTCTACTTCTACTTCTACTTCTACTTCTACTACTACTACTACTACTACTACTACTACTACTTACTTATAAAAAGACGATAAATTTTATAGCAATTGTAAGATTTGTATCATGGATATGATGGTGATTTGTGTGCCTTGTTTCGATCCGTACAAGCTTTGGTATGCCTTTGGTGCGTTAATACCACCGGGGTAAGCGTGGGAGAGAGTGGTTAACAGATGGAAGAAAGTGGAAGAAAGTCACGGGAGAAAAGATGTATCTACAGATGAACAAACATACTCATAAGTGGTGAGTCATTACTACAATTCCTTATGAGACACGCTCTTAGGAGTGAGTCACACGTACTGAGCCTTGGATACAGGAAAATTAATAGTAAAAATCAAATAATAATACAATAGTCCTTCCTGACTCTAAGATGTGTGGTTCAGGTTCTTCTCGAATTCATTAAGATGAAGGTGGTGGAAGGTGGCGAGACGTTGAACTCTCACATAAGACACACATAAGACCTATTTTTTGCGGCAAGTACAGGAGGATTGACCTTCTTATAAACATAAAGGTTGTTTTTCCCATCTTCTCCTGGTAGTGCTTTTTTGTACTTTTGTCAAGGAAAAGGATCAGGTATGGGAGGCAAAGGTGAGATTAGATAAGATGAAGATCGTATACATAAACTTTCTCTAGGTCAGTTGAGGCCAAGACTTCCTTCTAGTGTTTTGAGGAAGTTGAGGTACGTTGAAAATGGTTATGACGTAAGCTTGGCCCCTCCTAGTAGTATTGCTGTCTATGATAACGCCGGTAATCTTAGTGACCTTAGTGATATAAAGGACATAGAAAGTGTATACGACCATTGTGATGACACGAGGTGAAATTTTATTCTTGACCAGGTTTACGTGCGTCATCTCCGTCCTACTTTGATTGATGGTGACATCTTTACAACTCCTTACTGCGGAGTTGTCCTGCAGGCCGCTGAAGTCGAGTCCGGCACTTTTAAATCTAATGCCAATGACTGAGTCGTCTACATACTTGCACATAGACCTGATGTCCTTCAAGGCGTCGTTTGTGAGGATAAAGGAACAAAACCGCCACATCCTGGTGTCTTAAGAAATCCACGAGTAAGGGTCCAACATATGGGAGGAACTCCCCCAAAGCCTGATGCCCCACGAAATAAAGGCGGTCACTTTTTGGCAAGACGGGCTTAGCGTGTTTCCGCACATGTGTATAGAGAATTCATATGAAGAGATGGAAGACTACCGTATACATCTTCTGTTTGCCTTCTCTTTACATTTGATATCACGGGAAGAATCAGATTTTTACCTGAACTTTGTGATTTCTAAAATTTAAGAAATAGTATGTAATGTAAGCCACAGACAATTACAGCTGCAATATTGTTGGCACTGACAAGAGATGGATTGAACGCTTTATTATTACAGGATTGGTCAAGCTCATGTCTCTATTGCAAAGAGAGTGATTAATGAGCAACAAACTTGTTCACCAAGTTTTTCAGTAAAGGATATTTTTTTTATTCTGACGGTGAACATTGAAACTTCTGCTCTTGGAAAAAGAAAAAAAATCTCAAGATGTGAGTTTTAAGAAGTTAAGTACATAGTCAA
>JAPQNM010000003.1:31230708-31238208 GCA_029783475.1 Metacarcinus magister | reverse complement strand
GCGATCAAATAAACTCATTGGACGCCGTTTATGGTGAAGGTGGACAAAAGCAATTGTGAACGAACGAAGGTGTCTAATGATACTGCCTTTTTGCTGCCTAACTAAACACCATCTGCCAGCTGGTGTTCTTGTGTCCTGGTGTTTATAATAATTGCTATCATGTGTAATAGTTGTGGTCAAGCACCTTCGGGGCTGCGTGTTTTGAAGTTCATATTTGCTGTCTTTGGTTTCATCTCCCCGCTCATTAGGGAGGGAAGCAGATTGATTGAATACCATCATGATAACGATTATGATGAAGGGAATCACCATCACCACCACCACCACCACCACCACCACCACCATCATCACCACCACTACTACCACTACCACAACCACTACACAAGTGCAATAACCTTTTAAGAATTCATGTTTGAAGGTAAGAAAAAAAATCGCCAAATTTGGGGAAGCTGATCGTTACAATAATTAGAGGGATAATAATTCCAGTTCCTCTCCTGTAGAAAGGGAATGATAGTGAGACTTGCTGGTGAAGGAGACTTGCTCAGCAGTGCATTATTTCCCTCAGAACCGCACCGCATGTGCTGCAGTGATACACCACTTACGGTTAGTGCATGAAGTTTATGGTGGTGGTCGGTTGTCCTTCGACACTGTAGTTGGCCATGAGAGTTCGCTCACCCCAGTGCGGCACCTCCTCCCACTGTCCTTGATAAACCCCGCCTCCCTCCCTGCCTCCTTCCATCCCTCCTTCCATGCCTCCCTCTCACCTTCCATCCCTCCATCCCTCCCTCCCTCCCTCCTTCCCCTCTCCACGCCTGCATGTAACATTTTCCATTGTGTAAAGCTGTAAATCGCGGTAGAACCCAGATTACTTGGCGGTTTCCTCCCACGGCTGCCAACCTCTCCCTAGTCGCACGCGTTGCAGCGCCGACGGGAACGAAGAAGAAAAAGAAGTACAATGGTTCATTAATCAGATGACATTGGCACCCACAACTTGTTTTACTTTATGACTCGAATAGAGCGAACGGATGCTAAACAGCGGACGACACTTTCAGAGTTCAAATAAGGCTAAACGGATGCATTCAATTTGTTGACATTCAGGTTTGAGACGGCGAAATCTTCGCGTCACAGAATTATTCAAGACAGCTTCATAGCCACTCGAGTGTGTCTTTAGAGCGGATCACCATCGTCCCCTCAGCGCACCGAAGCCAAGAAGATCCTTGGAGCACGACATTATGCGGGCGGCAGGTGTCTGACAAGTGTTGCCGGCGGTCAGGGTCACTCTTTGTTGCAGAATCATCCGGGCGCTGAACGATTATGGAAGGACCACCACGCTACTCACACCTCTACATGATGAGAACACTCTTGTAACCAGACCAACACGATCCATTACCTCTCAACACCTAATCTTGGAAAATGTGCGGCAAGATCATTACACCCGGATTTGATGAATGCTCTCTTCTATTCCCCAAACTAATTGCACTCGTTTCCTCCTGTTAAATAGTATACGAGGGTGAGCTATATAGGTAGGCCTGGGAAATCTATTCAATCTTATCCGGTTTTCCATGCTTCAGTGGCTCTGAGAATCCGCAGGTATTGTTTTCGGAGTCGATTGTAGGTTCGTTGGATGACTGAACGTTGACATCTGACTGTGAATGTTTGTGCAAATGCTGTGCAAGTCTATCAATCAAACTTGCGTGAATAATGAATGAGGCAAGTAAAAATAATATGATGTGCGGACAGTTTTATCTTACTGATTAATATCTAGTTATTTGAAGAGTTGTAGATCCGACATACTATTACATGCTGCTGATGAAATCTTAGCCCGTCTGGTGATTTTTTTTTTTTTTTCTCTCTCTCTTAACAAAACACATGGTTAGACATCATCTCTTACTAATACAACCCTTGCGGAAATCCTTGTCCGCCATCATTATGTTCTTGTCCTCCGCCAATTTGCTTACCTTTTTGGCCGTGTGAATGTGTTTTTGCCCGACCACTGAACGGTGCGCGGGAAAAGTGGCAGTCAGTAGTGGAATAGAAATTACTATCGATTCAAGAGGGATAGTGATAAGGAAGAAATAATGATAATAATAACTAATGATAATAATGATAATAATAGTAATAATAATAATTACAATATCTTTTTAGTTATGGGTTTCTCGTATCATATTGAAAGAAATGTCCTTTTTATCATTTAGTTTAGCTTCCTTTAGTCTTAGATTATCGTAAGGAGACATGGAGATCCTGTTAATTTTTGATCAATGTTCGTTCCCCAGCCTGCTATGAGGAGTAGTGGGCGTGTGCGGCTGACACCACAATCTGTTACACATTTTTAAGCAAGTCTACCTACATAATTGCTGCTGGATAAAAGAATTAAATTAAACCCACTTACTATCTGTCAGAAAGTAAAATCAAGATAATTAGACGGAGCAGTTTGTTTGTTTTTTTTTCGACAAATAAGCCAAATAATTATCTCATTTAAGAATCTAAGTAATCTGAAAGAGGAAAAAAATACAGGTAAACGATTCTAGGATTTACATTGACTTACTGTGAGACTTGAAAAAAACATTGCCAGGATAGTGTGAAAGAAGCCTTGCATTGTGTCTTCGAGAATGTAAAAATACCCTTTAATATCACACCTAAGAATGTTAATGTTGACATCCTAAGCACTTCTTATAGGTAATGGCACACTAGATATAAAACATTTTAGTTATCTATTGGTATGACTGCCTGACTTACTTCTTTGAGATCACTGAGGTTCTTCTAAGCGAGTAACTACTGGCAGTCAAGCATAAACAGATTATCGTGCGGATCTTACAGAATTGCCAAGACCTGTTCGAGAGTCCTGGGGTGCTGTGTGGCTCCATGATGTTCTCTTCTTGACTCTAATTGTACCTGTGTGGCTTGTTGTAAGGTAGAAGATCCATCTGACATGACTCGCAGGGGGGTCTGATGTGAAGCAAACCTGGTCTTAAGTATTAATGGTTGGTGAGAGTTGTCATACTACTGGTTGTTCTTAAGGTCTGGCCAGTCTTAATGCACTGGTTGTTTACTCTTGTTGACATAAGGTGGACATGTTCTGATGTGGTCACAATAATACTGTCTTAGAGAATCGTCATTGAAAGGGTTATATTGATACCATTAAATCTGTGTCACCTACCAGTCTTGCTCAGTGAATTGTTATTGTTATTGGTTT
Source organism: Metacarcinus magister (assembly GCA_029783475.1). Classification (NCBI taxonomy): domain Eukaryota; kingdom Metazoa; phylum Arthropoda; class Malacostraca; order Decapoda; family Cancridae; genus Metacarcinus; species Metacarcinus magister. The sequence goes on along the minus strand of JAPQNM010000003.1, from coordinate 31,235,018 downwards.
ATTATTTGGTATTGTTATTATTATTACTATTATTATTATTATTATTATTATTACTATTATTATTATTATTATTATTATTAGTTATTATTATTAGTTGTTATTATTATTATTACTATTTATCGCAAAGAAATTAAGTTACATGTTTTCATATTCCCTGCTTTGTTTCCATGTTCCCTGCTTGTCGTTAAGGGCGACTAATAGAAGGGAAGAGGGTCGAGTCCTGGAAAGTCCTTCTCAACAAGTTTTTTGCTTCCCGTTAAGTTATCAAGAAACAGAAAGGTTTATAATTTTTTTTTTACCTTGAATATTTTCTCATCTTTTTCTTGAGTGTCACTTTGTTCGTGCGGGAATACCAAAATGAAGTTTTATATTATTATTATCACAACCATTATTATGAAGGTAGTGTTTTTGAAGCATGAAAAACAAACCGCTTCGTATTTTTTCCCATGAAAGTTATGGTCCAGCGCAGCAGCGGAGCCTCGTGACCTTAGAAGGGTTTCCGGTGGTACTGAAGACTCGCGGGAAGAACAATGATAAACAACATTTCCTTTTTTGTCATCTTAAATCATCAGCATCATCAGCACTGGAAAATTATTAATCATATACGATACTTAATAAAGAAGGGATATTCATGAGAACTATGAGCTAGATTATTTTGAAATATACATTTCACTTATTTTGGATCAAGTTGGATTTCTGTATTCTGTGCTTTGTTTTTGTTTTGATTTTTCTTAGCGCCGCCGGACAGTTCTGTTAATTGAAGAAAAAAATAATAACTGGAACCGCAGGCGAGGCGAATGTGTGATACTTGCTAGCAACAAACGCAGAATACTCCATTATTGAAAGTCAAGGAAGAGATTAATAGTGATGGTATCGTTGAGGATTGTGTTGATAGCTGAGCATCGCCTCCAGTGCCTGAAACGTAGTGAATGATTAACTCTCGCGTGAAGCAACAGGATAACGTGCCTTGAACTTTTTCTTTCATGTTAGTAATTCTATGCATTATAAAACCAAAATTTACACTAGGTTTATTAAGTTTTTGGTCAAAGAAAACCTCACATGAAACACGTATCGGCCAAAGTTCAGTTCGTGATCCTAAGAAGAATGCGAATCCGTTCTGAATAATAAACAGATGCACAACACTTATAAACCACTAATGTTTGGACGCAACACTCTTATATGATATTAAAGCTGAAGAAATACTCGGGAATACCCTTCACTGCGATCGTGACTGAGAATCTCGTTCCCAGAGGAAGAGCGACAAAAAAACCGTATTACATGTGAGGAGGATGTAAGCTATACTGCCGACGGTCACATTAATTGGATCAGGATTGAACTTTGTTTATTTACAATTGCAGAAACATTTCACACTCCTGTTTGAAAGTTTTCCCTTACACCTTATTTTCACTTTCTGCTGCAAACTGCTTGGAACATTTCAATGATGTTTAAAGTACATGCAATGCCATTAAATGCGCTTTTAAGGTATAAGAAAAACATTCACACTTACAAGGTGAAAAGATCCATCCAAGCCACACCAGTAGCAGTTTCTAAAAATGTTGCAACAGCAAATATGTGTGTGTGTGTGTGTGTGTGTGTGTGTGTGTGTGTGTGTGTGTGTGTGTGTGTGTGTGTGTGTGTGCGCGTGTGCGTGTGCGTGTGCGTGTTGCCCTTCAGTGCTTGAAAGTTTAAGGCGCGTTTCCATTTTCGTGTTGCCCGCAATATGTGGGCGAGGCGTCTCGTGTATTCGTGTAGCATTCATAAATGACCACACCTTTACAGCTCGCCTCACCTTCTCCACCCCGACTCGACCTCTCACACACATACGCGAGTTCCTGTATTTGGCAAGGAAAGTGTGGGTTGGGAGGGAGGAAGATTTAACAAAAGCAGTAACCATACGCTCACCTCGTAAGAAAACCTGATACTCATGGATACAAATTGAAAAATACATAGGCGATGTAAGGTTTTGTGTGGAGGTAAGAGTTGAAACCAAGTGTAAAGTTAAAGTGTGTGTGTGTGTGTGTGTGTGTGTGTGTGTGTGTGTGTGTGTGTGTGTGTGTGTGTGTGTGTGTGTGTGTATGTGTATGTGTATGTGTATGTGTATGTGTATGTGTGTGTGTGTGTGTGTGTATATATAATACCATGTTTCGTGACACTGTCAATACGTGTGCCGGCACGGAAAAACCTGGCCAGGCAGTGCCGCAGGAGTCTATTACTTTCGTTAGGATTTCCAGTTTTGGCAGGTGTCCTATACTCAAACCGCTTTTTGTGTGCATTTTCTTAGTCCTTAAATGTTATATGCACACTTATTAGACAAGTCAAGGACAACAGTAAAGGCTATCATTAGAGGAAGCTGTTTGTCGACCCTTGACTGGACAGAGCCTCAAAAATACTACTCGATTTAAAACTGAAGGAAAGGATGATTGTGTGTCCGAAACTTGGGTGGAGACAATACTTTTATTTTCGTTTAGGGTTGCCGGTACGTTAAGTATGACATTGGTGAATGAATAACACAACACACTGAGTTGTCACTGTATGTATAGGAGATTTAATGGAGATGGAGACAAAGGGAGTAGCTCAGGACGCTCCCTCATCCCTGGTGCCTGGGTGCGAGGCTATTAATCAAATGGAGAATGACGTAATTGACCTTGGCTAGCCGGGCGTTGCAGGTGAGCCGGTGTGGCCTAAGAGGAGGTGACTTAATGTTAAGACACTCCCTGTCACTTGCTTCTGGAAGGAAAAAAATCAAACAACTCTCATGGAATGTCATTAACGCTGGTGTTGGGTTTCGTGTGCGGGGTCTAAGGGTCAGAGTTAGTTCCATAGACTTCATTCAGATATTGGTATTCCTGCTTCTTCAGTTTTTTTGCCAGACGATGAATGGCATGTATAAAGGTTATGTATGCTATGCCAGTGATCGCCTTTTATCAGAACAAAATATACTCACATCCACGTGACTATTGACTTCAGAAATGAGACTCAAGACTTAAAAAAGCAAAGGTTTTGGTGAACAGAGCTGGTTGGTCAGCACTTTCAAAGCCAAAGCCTGAAGGAATCCAGTTGGAGACACGCGTCCCGAAAGTCCAGCCATTCACAGCTTTCCCAAAGAATGGTGATATCATCATCACGTATCCTCTTACTTCATTTATTTATTGACATTAACAGAGCTACATAACTTCTATCATCAGAAGTCTCTTGTATAATCCTTATCATGACCTGGAATACCTTGGCGAGGGAGGGCAGAAGATAGCTTTATCCCTGAGCCGTTGGTCTAATCTTCTGCAGGGTCAGGGTAGCACTTTATATATCTATACTTACAATGTCATCTACAGGAGGCAATTTGAGTAACCTTGGTAATGTAGAAGTTCAGTATTCTAGTGACTCGCAATGTAGAGAGAGACATGAATATGGCGTATGTGTTCTGCATCTTTACCTAGACCTTACATAATTTCATTGTTTATTCTATGCTTAAAGCAGTCGGGGTAAAAGAATTAAGTGATTGATTATACTCATTATCATTATCCTTTTGGTTTGTTTTACTTTATCAAAGGGAAAAAGTAAAAAATTTGTAAGTTATATCTACAAGATATTTCATCGAGCTAAGTGGGCTACAGTTCAATAGTCACCAAGGCATCAACTTAGCCTTTGAAATATTATTCATGTAAAAAAAAACTCATGTAGTGTATGCATGGAGTGAATCGATTTCGTAAATTTACTTTTAGGGAAATATTGCGACAAATTATGAAAAAACAAAGGTCATTTTTACTGCCACATTTTTAAATGTATCGTACATTGTATGTTCCAAGCTCCATATTTTCGGGTATAAGACGCATTCCCTCCCATCCAAAAAAGGTATCAAAATCACCCCGTGTTCTATTCACAGAAGGTCATTATTTTAATGACTCTAGTCGCGTTTTTGTATGCAACTTGGCGTTAGGTATGAGCCAGCTTGGCTTGGCTCACGAGATCGTGTCTTTATGGCCTGCAAACCCCATAAATTGCAGCCCCGCCTCTAAACTTGTACCAAAACAACAACAACCCAACTAGACAGGTGGCTCATGCTAGTTCACCTAAATTCAAGAATAAGAAAAATATCGAGCAGTATTTCGTCTTTTTATGGATTTTCATTGATGCCTGAAATAAAATCATTGTATGGTACATGTTGGTAGACAGAATAAACCCTGTACTTACGTATGTTCATCTCATATGCGAGACATGTTCTAATGTGGTGTTTGAGGTAAATTGAAACAAGGCCGATGATGTAGTGGCAGGCAAAGGTGGCTTGTTTTCTTGGCTCACTTATTAATGCATGT
>JAPQNM010000003.1:31220708-31228208 GCA_029783475.1 Metacarcinus magister | reverse complement strand
GTCTCTGAGCTCTTCCATAGGGCCGGCTGTCTCAAGAGACCAGCAGCAGACTGTACAGTGAATTACACACACACACACACACACACACACACACACACACACACACACACACACACACACACACACACACACACACACACACACACACACACACACACACACACACACACACACACACACACACACACACACACACACACACACACACACACACACACACACACACACACACACACACACACCACACACACACACACACACACACACACACACACACACACACACACACACACACACACACACACACACACACACACACACACACACACACACACACACACACACACACACACACACACCACACACACACACACACACACACACACACACACACACCACACACACACACACACACACACACACACACACACACACACACACACACACCACACACACACACACACACACACACACACACACACACACACACACACACACACACACACACACCACACACACACACACACACACACACACACACACACACACACACACACACACACACACACACACACACACACACACACACACACACACACACACACACACACACACACACACACACACACACACACACCACACACACACACACACACACACACACACACACACACACACACACACACACACACACACACACACACACACACACACACACACACACACACACACACACACACCACACACACACACACACACACACACCACACACACACACACACACACACACACACACACACACACACACACACACACACACACACACACACACACACACACACACACACACACACACACACACACACACACACACACACACACACACACACGTGAACACTGAAGATATCGTGAAGCTCTATTCGATCCTATGTGTACTCAGCCTCTAAACTATTGTCCCTCAGCGCCAGGAATTAATAATCCTTTTGTGATTGCTGTTACTGTGCTATATCTGACGTCACATATCTCGTTTGACAAAACACTTTCGTTGATTTTCATTTTCATTTTCTTTACTTCTGCGTCCATAAATAATGTATTTTATTGGAAGGAAAATAATAAAACCATTTTGTGTGAGAGATCAACCACACCTAAATATTTTGAGGAAAAAAATAATGAGGAGTAGGAGGTGGTGGAAGAGGAGAAGGAGGAGGAGGAGGAGGAGGAGGAGGAGGAGGAGGAGGAGGAGGAGGAGGAGGATGAAGGGTGGGAGAGGAGAAGGACGATAAGGGGGGGAGTTGAAGTCACTGGCTTCCCACTCTTTCAGAAAATGGCGTCAGTGGTGGTGGTGATCTTGCTGCGCAGTATCACCAAGGCTTCATGGGTACTGAATGATCCTCCAACGGTATCCTGTGTAACGGGAGCCCTGGGTAGTGGCTGGCCTCAGAGTAGCAAAAAAAAGACGTGCTTGAAAGTGGGCGTGGCAGTTTAGATGGTGATGGTGACGGTCGTGGCGTTGGTTTGGGTATATTATATAGTAAGGCAGCGAGGGCGTGATGACTCGTAGACTTGATGGGCAGGTGTGGGAGGTGACAGGGGTGTGGTTGGGTAGGTGGGTGTGGTGGTTTGGAGTCATGATGGTGCTACAGGTAATAGGTGAAGCTGCAGTAGCTCAGATAAAAGGATAATGACATCCCTTGTGAAGACCATTGTTTGAACCGTGTATTGGGGTGCAGGAGACCAGGACAGTAGAGAAGATTGAATTAACCAGGTTTATGGATGTCATTAAAACGGTTCCATACACAAAGCAGATGTATAATTATGTTACTCCTTTTATTTTCCGGCATTGTACGAAATTTGCATATAGCGCAAATGAGAGAGAGAGAGAGAGAGAGAGAGAGAGAGAGAGAGAGAGAGAGAGAGAGAGAGAGAGAGAGAGAGAGAGAGAGAGAGAATTTACACACATCCCATAGTCCTCCGGAAATTCCCTAGACGCAAACGCAGCGCTGTGAGTCTTCAGGAAACAGTGACTCAAGTTCAAAATTGGCTCGTGCTCCGTTCCCTCCCGCTCCCATCGCCTCCTCCTATTATCACCAGCTCCCTCCCGTCTCGTACTGTTCCCTCCCTCCTCTTTCCCTGGCCTCTCCCTGACGTTTCTGTCCCCTACTCCCCACCCTCTCTTCCCGTTGTCTCTCCCCTTCTTCTAAATCCCACTCCTACTCCCTCTCCTTCCTCTGTCCTCCCTCCGTCCTCGCGCCCCTTTTATTGACGTAGTTCTTACCTGCTCCTTTGCCGCCTTTGCAGTCCTCTTATCCCATCCCATGAAAAGGTGGCTTGCGCTGGAGATTCCTCGAAGCGTCTCTCACCAGCACTTTGCACTTCAAGCTGACATTTCCTGAGCCTGCGACGCGTGGCCGTGACGGGCTAGGGAGGAGCTTCCGAAGAGATCCTGATGGAGCTTTTGCGTCTTGGTGTTGTGAATCTTCCCTTTTTAGTCCGATCCATACGTTGGAAATAGTGAGGTGGATCATGATTTTCATTATGCCATCTAACACTTTAGAATAGACTTAACACGCTGGGCAACGTATCAATAATGTCAGAGGCATTTCTACAAAGTAACATTCTTTTTTTTTTTTATTAGTATCAATTTGCAACAAAATATGGACGTGAGAAATGTCAAGAAGAGGAATATGTCACTTATTTGATATTTTCGACACCACTGGAACATTCCGCCAAGAACAATGTCATTGTTTTACGTCGCATTCATAAGCAGGAGTTGGGGTCACTTAGAGGACACGCAATAGGAGTGAAGTGGGTTCATTTTTTTCACGTCTCCGAAAGGTTCTTAGCGCCAAGTTCGGCCAAGCACAAAGAACCATCAGAGGTGCGCGTGGAGGCAGCATTTTTTGATGAACATGCACGAAGAAAATGATTGAGTAAACTGACTTGCTATTCGTTGGTAGAAGGAAGGAATCTGTCACTTGATGAGCTTATTCACGTTATCTGAATGACGTTCACACTGGGTGAGTGTCGGAGTCACGCGTGAGGAGGGAGGAAGTCACGGCCAGCGAAGGAGGAAGTCCTGGCTAGTGACTGGGAGGGCGATGAACGCCTCGTGATGAAGCGGAGACGCCACACCGGGGACTCCTGCTGCCTCAGAACCTCATGGTCAACGGAGGGAAAATCCTCACTTAAAACAGCCGCCACGCCGTCACTCCAATGTACGTTATTTGACTTGGAAATCAATGTGTTGTGGTTGTAAGCAATAGTTTCCTTCTTTGAAGTGACAGGTTATGACGAGGATAATAAGTCAACATCCAATAAATTCATGGTCCTTCTCTGCTCATGTTAACTATGTAGTCCGACCATGATTTGTATGTAAATATATCAAAACTTCAATCTTTTTTCTTCTAATTTTGGATGCAAATAGATAATCAATCAAAGACAAGAAAATATCAACAAAAAGAATAGAAGGAAATAAGATTAATATTTAATCGAACAAAGAAAGAAGCAAGTGGTGTGTCCTGCTCCCCGTCACCTGCCCACCACCACCACCACCACCAAGAAGTATCGGTCGTCGCAGAGGGCAAACAGCATGCTTTGAATTCATGTCCGGCACAGGAGGAAATTAACCGACTCCCCGCCAGCCCCGCGACACGCCAGGATGAGCCGGTTAACAGAACACTGCCGCCCACCCCCGCCCACCCCCGCCCACCCCCGCCCACCCCACGCGTCTGTACCACGAACCTCGTTGAGTGTGGGGGTTTACGCGAATCTGGTGAGTCAGTGTGCGTGTCATAGCACACTCAGCCCATCAGTCGGTTAGTAACGCAGTCAGCAGGTGCGGCAGACTCTCAGTCAGTCCATTAACGGTGCTGGACGGGGAATACCCTGGCCAGACCCTTACGACCCTTCCCCTCCTCCTCCTCCTCCTTATCATCCTCCTCATCCTCCTCTTCGTACGGTCCTTCTCTTCCAGATCTTTTTTCTCCTCCAGTTTTCCTCATCCCTACAAAAGTTATTCCCTTCTTCAGAGTTTTATCATTCAGTCTTCCTCCTCCTTCTCCTCCTCCTCCTCCTCCTCCTCCTCCTCCTCCTCCTCCTCCTCCTCCTCCTTCTCCTCCTCTTCCTTCTCCTCCTCCTCTTCCTCCTCCTCCTCCTCCTCCTCTTTCATCTCCTCCTCCTCCTCCTCCTCTTCCATCTCCTCCTCTTCCTCGCCTCCCTTAATCTTTTTACTTTCCTTTCATCTTCCATCTCATCTTCTTACTCTTCTTTCTCTTTGTCCACCACCACCTTTCTCTTACTCCTCTGCCTGCCCTCAAAAAAAAACCTGATTGTTTTCCTTTTCATTATGTTGAACACTGCAACAAGCGATCTACACACGTCCAAGAACAGTCTCGACACATAAATATTATTGTAGGAAGTTCAACCAGTCGATTTTTGTCATATACACAATCTTCATAAGTTTCCTCACAAAGAATTTATTCATTATTCAAAAATTAGTCACAAAAATTCCCACCAAATATGTAGCGAGGAAAGTTTTTTCGTGTTATTGTATGAACCTTTTTAATATTATTTATCAGCAGGTGTGTGTGGGGGTGGAGGGGGGTGGAGAGGGGTTTGTGGTCGGTTTTTTTTATGTGAAGTGGGCGTGGTCTCACTTTTTCCGCCCCTGCTTTCATATCATATATATTATCATAATAGTGAACATACTCAACCAGGGAACCTTCTCTCGTATTAGTAATGCAGAACACACGGGATATCTTAACCAGCGAACTTTCTTAAGCCTGTGCTTCAATCAACCTCTTCCTCCTCCTCTTCCTCCTCCTCCTCCTCCTCCTCCTCTTCCTCTTCCTCTTCTTCTTCCTCTTCCTCTTCCTCTTCCTCCTCCTCCTCCTCCTCCTCCTCCTCCTCCTCCTCCTCCTCCTCCTCCTTCTCCTCTTCCTTTGTCCATCATCAACCGACCTCTTGCTTTCTCTCCCTTTTACACAATGTTCCTCTTTTCCCATAAATACATATCTCTTCCTTACCATCACTTCTTTATTAGATTTTGTCAAACTTTTCCTACGGTACAATATTTCGATAATCTCCTCTTTGATCGACATTCCGCCATTCTTTGACTCCCTTTAGTATTTCCTCCCTCCACTCTTTCCCTCCCTACTTCTCCCCCCCCTCACTCCCTGGAGACTCCCGCCCTAGTTTGACCTCAGCCGCCCTACCCTGCCGTCGGGGAAGGTCAGGCCCCCCAAGGGAACTGCACCTAACAGTCACAAGAGGGACGGTTGAATGTTCGCTCGAGTAGCCAATATATTTATTCTAGATTTAGATTTTTGCTGCTATTGTCTCCCCAACGTGGCTGTCTGCAAAATTTTTACGGCTTTATACGTATAATTTTAGGAGATTAGCGTATCACATTACCAATTTCCAACCTGATCTTGAATATCTTTACATACTCGACTCTAAATACCTTGATAAGAAGAAGAAGAAGAAGGAGAGAGAGAGAGAGAGAGAGAGAGAGAGAGAGAGAGAGAGAGAGAGAGAGAGAGAGAGAGAGAGAGAGATGTGGGGAGGGAAGTGGGCGAGGCAGTGGTTCAGGCGAGCAAGGGGTAAGACCTGCTGATCCTGCTAACCCAGAGGTGGGGTTGGGAGGGAGGGGAGAGAATGGCGGTGAGAGGGGAAGAGGAAGGGATGGCGGTGGTGGGTGAGGAGAGAGGGTGTCTGTACCGGCTGAGACCTGTTGCCTCCAGAGATTGAAGGAGGAGGAGGAGGAGGAGGAGGAGGAGGAGGGGGAGGAAGGTTGAAATCAAGGGAAGGGATTGTGTGTGGTGTGAGGGAAGGGGGGAGGGGGAAGGGAAGGAGAAAGAAGGAAAGAAGGCAAGTCACGCGCCCCCTTCTCTTCCCTCCTCCACCACTGTTCCCTGCAACCCCCTTGCGGACAAAGGGAGCGAAGGGGGAGGAAGAATCACACACAGAAATCCAGCGATAACTTCAGAAGAAAAAAAGAAATAATAAAGAAGTTTGTCTCAATTGAAACTCTATATAGATCCATTTCTAGTATGATTCATTTTGGATAATTAATGGATACTTTGACAGCGGATGACGATAGAGAAATGAAATGGCGTATAAGTGAAAGGAATAAGAATAGTAAAGTGTATGTTTACTTCTATTTTTTTGTTCACATCGACGCAGTGGACTGTAAAAGCGTACGGGACGTGGAGTAACAAGAGGTCATGGAGGAGAAAAGAAAAGAGGAAGAAGAGACAGGGAGATGATGATAATAACAAAAGTATATAGTAAGTGAGGAATTGAGAGAGAGAGAGAGAGAGAGAGAGAGAGAGAGAGAGAGAGAGAGAGAGAGAGAGAGAGAGAGAGAAAGAGAGAGAGAGAGAGAAGTGGTGTTGCAGACGACAGAAGTAGTGAAGAGGAAAGTGGAACAATGAAGTAGTAGTGGTGGTGAAGGGAGGACGAGGGAGAGACAAGGGTTGGTGAAGATGACAATGGTGGTAAAGGAAGGAAGAAAGGGGAAGAGCGAAGAGGTGGTGGTGAAGATGCTGGTGGTGCGTAGTTGTATATAGTCCCGTTTGTGGCCAAGGAGAGAGAAGGAGGGGGGGTGGGGCGGCGGGTGGTTGTGGGCGGAAGGGGGAAGGGAAAGGAGTGAGGGAGGGCGTCCGTCACTTAAGAGTAGCAATGATGATGGCGACTGGCGGTCAAGTGGTGAAGGTGGTGACAGCGTGTGATGGTGATGGTGTTGCTCGCTTATCCTAGTGTAAGTGATGATGTACTGTACGTGGTGATGGTAGTATTTTTTTTTCTCTCTCTCTCTCTCTCTCTCTCTCTCTCTCTCTCTCTCTCTCTCTCTCTCTCTCTCTCTCTCAGGTAAGATGGTTGGTTGATGATTGAAGTTGTCATGATAGGGGTTGTGGGGTGCTGGTGGTGGTGGTGGTGGTGCGCTGTAGTGGTGCTGTAGTGGTATAGTGAAGGTTATATTCTGGCTGCTAGCGTGGTCGTAGTATTATTATACCGACGACGACTAAGTATGCATACCACATCGTCGGAATTGACAATGTATTGTTAGTTGACGTAGTAAAAGGGAGAAGGAAGGGGAGAGAGAGAGAGAGAGAGACAGACAGACAGAGAGAGAGAGAGAGAGAGAGAGAGAGAGAGAGAGAGAGAGAGAGAGAGAGAGAGAGGACGCGACGCCGGCGGCTCCACCAACAGTTAAGGGTGAGTGACCTTCCCCTCCCCACCGTCTTCTCCCTCATCTTCTCCACTCCCTCTTTCCTCCTCCACGCCCCCTTCCTCCTTCACTCTCCCCCTTCACTCTTCTACCCCAACACACACTCCTTCCCAGCGTCTCTCCTCCCCTCCCTTCTGACTCCTTTCTCCGAGAAATTCGCGTCAGCACACCTTTTTTTTTTTTCTTCACCCAGAACATCGAGTCTTTGCTTAAGGTTCCTCATGTTTGGTGGAGTTCGCAGCGGCGCAGCACACTCAACCATTATGTAA
>JAPQNM010000003.1:31203208-31210708 GCA_029783475.1 Metacarcinus magister | reverse complement strand
AAGATCGTTTCAGCGACTTTGTTTCAGTTCATCGTGTCTGCTTTGGCTGCAATAATTTCACCTACACCTTTTTTTCATTTTGTTGCATAAAATAACTGAAATTTTTTAACAATACTTAGTTGCTTACCTTGAACATTATAAAGCTGCGGACGGGTGATAACGAAGCATAGCAGGTTCCACTATTGCAACATCAAGATGAAAACACAGAGTTGTACTTACCAACAAAGTTTTCCTCGTTGATTTCCAGTGGCTTTTGAGGATGACTGTGAGTAACGACAGCATTACCTTGTCGTCCTTGGCAGTGGTAAAAAATCAAGCAAGTGAGGTTCGTTTTTCTGCAACATTTGGCCAACACCTTCTCAACCATAGCACGGCCGGACTTTTTATGCAGTGAACAGAGGTCCTCCTCACTGTAATGAACTCACCTGCACTCATCGTGACTGGGATTCTTGAGGCAGTCCATCGGCCATTCAATTCATGCAAGGATGTGCTTGAAACCTACTAGGAGTCGGGACACAGCAAAATCATTCAACATTGAATTAAACAAATTAAGTTTATGTTCATGTTTTAAGTGTAATAAACTGAGATAACTTAACTACCTGAAGTTCTGACTGACATCAACTTCACTGGCGCCAACGACGGGAGTGTTTCAGATTGTGGCTAGTTGAAGGGGGAATGAGAAGGATGGGGGTGACGGGACTGTTCCTCCACCACAGTCATTCGTCATCATTACACAGGCTTAGGGGCGACAGAGCAGGGATGGGGGGGTGGGGGGGGTGCAGGAGGTCGTCCCCACCGCTAGCCAGCCTCGAAGTGGCCTTCACGCGGTTGGGTGTAATTATTTCAAAGTGGCGGGCTGGGGTAGACAATGAAAGGAGTATTACTTTTTTTTTGCACTCGAGTGGGTAGCATTGCAATTAAGGACAAACTGTCTAGTGTCCATTGCTAAACACAATGAATTAAGACTATTATATTGAATTTGTTTTTCCTGCTCTTAATTTTAAGCTTCAAGCATCGCCTACTTGTTGAATTCATGAAATTGTTGTTATTTAAAGATTTGTATTGCAGTTGTGACCATTGCAAGGTTCCATCACTCAGTTGCTGCTTTGCTTGACAAGTCATTTCCAAGACGGAAATGACTTGTTTTCTCATTGTTGATGTAATACCAGTTATTTTCAAGTATTTACATCAAGATTAATAGATTGTTGTGTGCTTTGGGATATCTCTCTCTCTCTCTCTCTCTCTCTCTCTCTCTCTCTCTCTCTCTCTCTCTCTCTCTCTCTCTCTCTCTCTCTCTCTCGCTCTCTCGCTCTCCTGCTCTCGCTCTCGCTCTCTCGCTCTCTCTCTCTCTCTCTCTCTCTCTCTCTCTCTCTCTCTCTCTCTCTCTCTCTCTCTCTCTCTCTCTCTCTCTCTCTCTCTCTCTCTCTCTCTCTCCAAAAATTGAATGTAAACTCAACTTTCCATATGATAGGTGTTGTCCTTGGTAAGGTCAACATTTGAATGTAGGAAAGAAATGGAGATGGTTCTGAAAACACAAATTTATCAGCGATGAGATGTGGAATTTCCAGATAATTTTCTCGGAACAATATAGACAGAATATATTTAGTATGGAGGAAAGGATCAAGTGGGTAATTGCAGGTAACGTAAAACTGTTCACTAAACATTTTGACTTATTATCGAATGACACTGAAAATTTTAGGTTATAATAATCGACATAGAATTGAAGAGGGCAGTGAATTTAAGTAATATAGTTTTATGAATAACGGAAAGAGAGGCTGATATAACAGAATCCTATGTAACACTGTTATTCGTGGCTTTTTCGAGAACAGGACCAAGACATCAGAGAAAACAAACTAGGTGGAAGATAAAAAATATGCTTATTACCTGTATAGCTTGAAATGTAAGGAATTATGCTTGTCTTGAACTTCCAAAGATATAGCAGACATTAAGACGATAGCCACTAAAGACGGAAGATTCAATTAATAAGCTGAATCACCAGATGAGCGCCGAATGCGGCACCTACACTAGCGGCAGATACTGAAAAGTCTTCCTTTCCATAACAGATAAAAGATATATAAATTAGAAACACATAATATCAAATCCAACGAGCAATTACTTCAAATATTAGAGCTTTCATATAAAAACAGTTTCATAGTTAGCATAATCTTAACAAAAAAGTATAGAGAAACGGAAATCAATGTCTTGACAGAGCGTTTACAAAGAAGCCTAAGTTATCTCAGTTTCAAGTATCAGACTGTGTTGTGACGTAATTGATGAGGCTGAAGTTGTAGTACAGGGCATTGTGGTTACATCCTCTGCCTTGCATATCAGTGTTGGTGTAGGCATGGTGGGGAGTTCCGTGTGGTGGCGCCTCAGGAAAATCGTTTGCCTTAGCACGCCAGCACCAGCATTAGCATTGGTCAATAATAGCGAGGCAGACGTAGGAAGGACATGCACCTGATTAATTAAGGAGGCGACCAGTGACGACTTCTTTTCTGAATGCAGATCATAAGCATTATATATGTGTGTATATAATCTGCCTCTCTCTCTTTCTGTATGTATGTGTGTGCATGTAGATAACATACATACATACATGCATACATAGACAGACAGACCAATGAATTATATGACCGATTGCGTGGTTGATCAAATAAAGGACATTTACAGAACCGTTAACTCTTGTTTGAAGTGATGCAAGAGAAGCAAAAAAAAAGAAAAACTAACTGAGCATGAGTTTCCTTCTGTAAGCATCCCTCTCTGAAAACTAACTTAAGGTAACTTATGTAGCACGCATCCGTCAGTGGGATACACGTGAACGGATCTTACCAACTTTTTCCTAAATTAAAGGCGGGAAGTGGCCCAGGGAGGCGTACAGACTCTTAGAGGGCAGGGAGCGTACGACTGCCACTCCTCCTCCCTAGATGGCGTGTTGAATATCCGGCTGTCTAGGATGTAGAAACACAGCCAATGGTTACTCCCTAACCTTAACACTGATCGCAGGGAAAGTATACCAGGCTCTTCCTAACCAAAATACCGAATGAGGCGACATATGTCACCTCCTTTTTCATGGGATCTGTCGTTGGCTGACCTCCAGTGACCCGTCCTTCATCTTAATCCTCAAATCCTCCTCCTCCTCCTCCTCCTCCTCCTCCTCCTCCCCTCTCTCTCTCTCTCTCTCTCTCTCTCTCTCTCTCTCTCTCTCTCTCTCTCTGAATAATTCTAACATTTATTTGTATTTAAAAGGCGGATAAAAATAAACTTATAAGACATAATCTAAATATACAAATAGGTGTGTGTGTGTGTGTGTGTGTGTGTGTGTGTGTGTGTGTGTGTGTGTGTGTGTGTGTGTGTATGTGTGTGGGTGTGTGGGTGTGTGTGTGTGTGTGTGTGTGTGCATACACACACACACACACACACACACACAGGTGGTGGGGGTGGTAGTGGTGGTGGTGGTGGTAGTAGTTCCGTGAGGTAATCGTGCCAACACGGACGTTTGTTTTATCTCCTCGGCCCGTGCCTAGTCGCCGTCTTCCTCCAGGCCATGGCCGTCAAGGTTGCACCAGCCTACAAACAATAGCACGGTCACGCTGATTCTTCCGCACCCTGATAAGCTGCCGAGGAGAAAATACTTACTGCTGACACTTTCCTGTTCTCAGCTGTGTGTGTGTGTGTGTGTGTGTGTGTGTGTGTGTGTGTGTGTATGTGTGTGCGTGTGCGTGTGCGTGTGTGCGTGCGTGCGCGCGCGCGTATAATCTTGAGGCCTCGGGAGGGTCTCTTATCTCGTTCCGTTAGCAGACAAGAACATTATTACAATTACTACAATGTCATCATCATCATCATCATCACCACACCATCATATCTACCACCATCACCACCACCATAAGAACAATACCTAAGCATAGGAAGCTCCCGTGGTGTTAGGTTACTCTCTCTATACTCTACCACCTACATGCTTACGTGTTGTAGTGTTAATTCTTAAACTCGAAATCATGTCCCCCTGGAGAGTCATGGAGTGTTTTTTTGTGAAGCTATGAAGGAAATTGAAAATCGAGAGTCTGAATTAAGCTAAAAGCTCTATACTAATCTATTGGAAACTCAATAATGTGCACTTAATCTTCCTCCTACACCCCCTGACATCATTACTTTAATCATTACTAGTATTAATCAAATATATAATTATTACATAAGATGGGGCCATGGAAAGTATCATATTTTGGTTAAAAGGAAAGATAATAGGAATCACTGAGACTGTCCCAAATACTTTCTCTATCATCCAGCCATTAAAGTTAAAAGTTATAGCATTTATCTGTCCAAGAGAAATATAGAAAAAAATCTCGCTATAACAGAGTTATTGACTTAACCAGAGAAAAGTCACGAAGGCAAACCGACTGTCACAATGAACGATCACTAGGAATCCCGGAGCTCACGCAGGTGGGATTTGAACTAAGGAAAAAAAATAATTATTCTGTAGTGTTAAGCCTACCACTTTCTACTCCCTCAGCTTCACCTTCACCTCCTTGCCTTCCTATAAGGTTGGCAGGTAGGCTCCTTTTTACCTCAAGGATCATGAAGGGTTCCCATGTTTGTGGCCTTCTAATTATCATCACTGAGTTAAGTGAATAAATAATTATCATAATTTCATGATAATTATCATAATAACCATTAGTAGCCGTTACGGAGGGGCAAAGTTCGATATTATGTTCGTTATGAAAAAGAAAAAAAAACATTAATTATGAGGAAACTCACTGAGTGTTTTAGTAAATTGTAAGATTTTATAAATGTTATGGCCAGTAAACTTTCTTTTAACACCTTCGCGTGAACAAGAGGTGTTAAAGTGACGCCAAGGGGTCCACAGGTCTGCCTTGATGCACCCAAATACGTCCTTAAGGAAGGTATTGTGAAAGCATGGTGCAAGCTTCCGGTAGTTTTCCTATAATGTAACTCAACACTCTTGTCAAACACTCACCTTGATCGTTGTTGATGCGCTTATCCACTGGACATTGACTGCCTTCAACAGCTATTTGATATGCTTCAGGGTATGAATATGTTATGTAGTGTAGACGAAAAGTTGGTGTGTGTGGTCTGTGTTTATATGGAAATCGGTGTCAAATGGGCTTATCTCCGTAAGCCTAAAACCGGATTGAGGAGAATTGCTGCCCCCCCTCTCTCTCTCTCTCTCTCTCTCTCTCTCTCTCTCTCTCTCTCTCTCTCTCTCTCTCTCTCTCTCTCTCTCTCTCTCTCACGCACGCACGCACGCACGCACGCAAGCACGCGTACACACACACACACACACACACTACAGTAAGGCATTCATCCTGTGCAGTAGCCTTGTTCGTCCCTATAATGAAGTATTCTTTTCACGTATAAAATGGTCGCGTTATGACTTTAACAACACAATGCTATTAGTCATGGTAAAATGAAGAGCTATTTTTCGCATTGACTCTCCTTGAAATGTTCTAACGTTTATCTTTGTTTTATCAGATGCTGCTCTGTTGCGACATTGCTTTCTGATATAAGGTATTCGCATGCACTTACCTATACTTTCGTCCATGTTTGTGATGCAAGAGTTAGGTTGTGTCTATTTTTATCTCCTTTACTACACTAATACTATCTAGAAATACGTATTCGCTCTTTTATCCCTCCCCCCCCTTCATTGTTATACTCTTCCACAAAGGGACATTACGGTTATTAGTGGAATTAATCTGATCTGTGTCTCCTAATTTCCTCTCTTGAATTTTCTTAGAATGGCAATTATTATTTCTTTGTCTTCATAATCACTCAAGGCCTTCATCAACGCAAGCAAGCACACACACACACACACACACACACACACACACACACACACACACACACACACACACACACACACACACACACACACACACACACACACACACACACACATACACACACACACACACACACACACACACACACACACACACACACACACACACACACACACACACACACACACACACACACACACACACACACACACACACACACACAAAGTACGTTAGGGGTACCTCATGAACAGGTGCCTACCGTTATGAATCCGCTTTCTCCTGTCCTGTGAGAGATATTTACCTTGGCCCACACTGTCGCTCCTCCTCCCCCCCTTGCGCTCCTACCCCTTGTACCAGCACACTCCATCGCTCCTTAACCTGTCCCAAATCCACTAGCTCACTCACTCACCTTGCCTCCTTACGTAAGTGTGTGTTTTCATTAACGTGTTGGGTGTGTCTATCTATTTGTTATTTCATTATGTTGTTCGTTTGTTTTTCATCTCTACTCTAATACTTTTACGTACTTTTAACATGAGGTAACCTGATGTAAAAGAAGGGAAGTACTCCCTTTTTTTTATTATTGTTATTGTTATTGTTAATTTTATCATTATTATCATCATTATTATTATTATTATTATTATAGTAGTAGTATTATGAAGAGAAAAAAAAGTAGTAGTAGTAGTAGTAGTAGAAGTAGTAGTAGTAGTAAATAGTAGTAATAGTAATAGTAGTAATAACATATTGGAAAAAGAAGGACAAAAGAAAATGGATGAGACGGGGAAGGGGGAGGAGGAGGAGGAGGATGGAAGGACAAAAGATAAAGTACACGAGAAAGGAGGAGGAGGAGGAGGAGGAGGAGGAGGAGGATGGAGGACAAAAGATAAAGTACACGAGAAAGGAGGAGGAGGAGGGGAGGAGGAGGAGGAGGAGGAAGAAGAAGAAAAGCTATAGCCCAACTCTGGTAACTTGTAATTTTGGGCACTTGGCATTTTATTTATTATCCAGTTTTCAGCATGCAGGTCCGTCACTGCTAAATAAGGAAATATCTAGTAAGGGTTGTTACTCCTAGGTGGTTGTTCATGAAATATTCTTGCTTGCTTTTCTAACGTTACTATTCATTTCATGTAAACGCAACCAACATCTCGTAGCGTCGTCTGCATGTATACAGATGAATAGTTAGCCGCTGTTATGACCTCAACACCTGCCGTGGACTTTATTAAGGTGGTTAAAGAGGCAAAAAAAAAAATTTATCCATCCGAAATAAAGTGTATAAAGCTGCACAAGTAAATGTTTAGTGTTAGATAGTGAAATTAGTTTAAAGTATTTACATTTATAATTAAGTAAATCGTGTTGGTAGCGAGCACAGTTACGCCTTCATTGAGGAAGGAGAACGACTACTGAGAAATAGAAAGTTAAAAGAAATGGGACATGGTGGGTGCTCTTACCTTCCTTCAAGGTATGAATGAAGAGGATAACCTTGATTACATCAGGTTTTTGTGTGTCTGTAAGGCGGAAAAAATAGTGTGATGCTATACTAAACAAAATTTGCTGGTAATTGTTTGAAAGTGTGTGTGTGTGTGTGTGTGTGTGTGTGTGTGTGTGTGTGTGTGTGTGTGTCTGTGTCTGTGTCTGTGTCTGTGTCTGTGTCTGTGTCTGTGTCTGTGTCTGTGTCTGTGTCTGTGTCTCTGTCTCTGTCTCTGTCTCTGTCTCT
>JAPQNM010000003.1:31178208-31190708 GCA_029783475.1 Metacarcinus magister | reverse complement strand
TGCTTACCTACCTCCCAGCCTCCTCCATCTTCACCTCCCTCTTTCGTCCCTCCTCTTCATCCCTTTCTTCCCTCTCCCTCACTGAACGTTACTCTCTCCCAACCCTCACTGCCTTTCCTTCACCTATAGTTAGGTAGCCGTTAACGGGACACCAGGTAATACAAACAAACTTTTTCCACGACAAAAACTTCCAAGAATGTAGGAGAAAGTCAGGATGTTGGGGGTGTCGGGTGAGTGTGAAGGTCGCTCGAAACCCTGTTGGACCTTCTTACCTCCCGTTCTTTGCCGCCTCCTCCTCCTCCTCCTCCTCCTCCTCCTCCTCCTCCTCCTCCTCCTCCTCCTCCTCCTCCTCCTCTTCAGTCTCATACTTCCATCCCATTTCTCCTCGTCCCTTTCTTTCTCCTCGTCCCTTTCTTTTTCCTCCTTCTCCTCCTCCTCCTCCTCCTCCTCCTCCTCCTCCTCCTCCTCCTCCTCCTCCTCCCCTTCATCATCATCATCATCATCATCATTCTCATCCTCTTCTTTCCCCGCGATCCCAAGAACCTCGTCCTCGTCCTCGTCCTCCTCCACAATTTGTGAGATGTATTGTGTGTAAAGACATTTAATTGTCCTTTTAATTACGTCGTTAACCGATTTACTGCTACGGGATCTCAGCATAGTGAGAGTAAGACTGCTAAAAAATATAGTGATTTGGCCGTAACAAAAATTACGACATGGGACAAAACCAAACACCACCACCTGTATTATTTTAGTATTATTAGAGGGTCGGTTCATTTGAGCGGCACCTCATTGGAATGAGCTATTATTATGCGTCATCGCGGGTAGGGAATGAGAGATTCCACACCGCATCTGCCTCTTTTCCCTTTGAGAGGTAGATAATCAAGGGCCAATCTAGACGGTTTGCCACAGCCTTACCGTCCGGATGAACCCAGGTGGTGGCTGGAATGGTCCAAAATGATTCTCTTTGAACCCATTATATCGTAGACGTGTCCGCTGATAAACTCGTTGCAGCCATTGTGCACTTTCTGTTCATATATCAAGCGTGTCATGCAAGCAAGCTCGAGTCCCAGGTTTCTCTTATACGTACATTTAAAGAAAGACGTCCGCATGGACCTCCTCTGTCGCCCGACCTTGGCACGCCTCCATTGTTACACGCATGATTATATTCTATTGTGCCATCAGACAGCGGAGCTGAGGCCGTTGTGTGGACACTCGACCTGACCTCTCATCTCCGCGTCAGACAGGTAAAAGTGAAACCCAGGGATATGAAAGGTATAGTGAGTGTATTAAACACACCTTGGAGTCGTGCCTCAGCATCCGTCCTCATGTGCATCCTTGGTTTCAGTAGTGACAGCCTCTCATAGAACACGTTAGTGTCTTGCCATTAACCTAATACTCATGATTTCGTGCATCAGATCAGAAAAAAAAACTGACGACATACAGAGTCGTGAAAAGCAGCTCAGCCAAACAAACCTTCAAATAGTAAATGTTTCACTTTACAAACCTATTTAAAGACGCGGGGATAAAAACTGGCCTCGTTTTCAACCTCAGAGATGTCAAGGTGACAGCGCGAGGCAAGAGGTGCCACCAGTCTCCCATCGGCGCCACAGCTGCCTTGGGAAAAGAGTTAGAAACATCTTGAACACTAACTCTACGTACGCATTTGTTGATCTCATGTACGTTATACATTCTGTTATATTATATTAAGAAAGTCCACCCCACCCTGCATAGATTCCTTTCAACTTTGTTTATATTTATTCTGTTTAATTCTACTTAATACATTTCCCGCATGGAGTACCTTAAGGTCTTGAGAATGTTACACTTCATCGTCAATGTTTATGGTGAAGGAACACCGCATGACGCTACTTGTCTGCCGCTCAGTTCACATCCACAAGGGGAAGGTACGCACGCCTCTTTCTGCCCTCCATCTCGACAAAGAATAATGGGAACTTCAGAAGGGGTAAGACACGCTCTGTACCAACCGGGTACGTTTGAGCCGTCTGCGTGGTGTGTGTGTGTGTGTGTGTGTGTGTGTGTGTGTGTGTGTGTGTGTGTGTGTGTGTGTGTGTGTGTGTGTGTGTGTGTGTGTGTGTGTGTGTGTGTGTGTGTGTGTGTGTGTGTGTGTGTGTGTGTGTGTGTGTGTGTGTGTGTGTGTGTGTGTGTGTGTGTGTGTGTGTGTGTGTGGTGTGTGTGTGTGTGTGTGTGTGTGTGTGGTGTGTGTGTGTGTGTGTGTGTGTGTGTGTGTGTGTGTGTGTGTGTGTGTGTGTGTGTGTGTGGTGTGTGTGTGTGTGTGGTGTGTGTGTGTGTGTGTGTGTGTGTGTGTGTGTGTGTGTGTGTGTGTGTGTGTGTGTGTGGTGTGTGTGTGTGTGTGTGTGTGTGTGTGTGTGTGTGTGTGTGTGTGTGTGTGTGTGTGTGTGTGTGTGTGTGTGGTGTGTGTGTGTGTGTGTGTGTGTGTGTGTGTGTGTGTGTGTGTGTGTGTGTGTGTGTGTGTGGTGTGTGTGTGTGTGTGTGTGTGTGTGTGTGTGTGTGTGTGTGTGTGTGTGTGTGTGTGTGTGTGTGTGTGTGTGTGTGTGTGTGTGTGTGTGTGTGTGTGTGTGTGTGAACATTCATACATACATACATTCATATTATAAAGATAATTTTTAACCAGAACTACTTGAATAGTAAACACACGTTTAGTGAGTTTGAGTTTACAGATGAGTACGAAAACTGTAACATGATACTGTGTTTGAATATATCCATAACCACGGTGAATACAGGATAACAATTAGTGTTTATAACTAAAGTACTTGTACAGACATGAGTATAAGTTACTTGTTTTTTGTTCCAAATTTCAGTAAGATTAATTCACTTACGATTTTTGGGACATTGGTTTACAATATGTGTACATTTTAGTCTAAATTTTATAATATCATTCACAAACTACAACAGTGTTTTACCAGGAACAATTATCTTCCGTACATCTATTGCAAGAAATCTAGCTTCAATATCACGATACATAGATAAAAATGTAAAATATGTTCGTGTGCCATTGTAAGACCACGATAGTCACAGTCTGAGGAGTCAGTTAAGATTGTTGCTCAGTAAAAACCTTCCTCGTATGTCTTTTAAGTTTACTGTTTTTTATGAAAAACTAAACAATAGGACGTTTTTCTTATTTTCAAGGACAGATTTACATAACTGTTGTATTACAGTACCGCGAGTCTTCAAGTATCCAGACTTTCAAGGAAGGTTTACTGTACAAGGTGCCTCTTTCAGGAACCTGAGAACACAACATCTGAACATACTAGTTCTTCCGTCTAGCGCTGACTGACGTTCACCAAATCCTTATTTTCATGAATTGTGGAGAAGCAGTGTCCACTTTTCTAAAGGCTCTGAACGCAATTGACTAAAAGACTACAGTCATTACAATCATTATTATTGTTGATATAAAAAAAAAATCATTGGTAATTAAAAGAATAAAAGGAAAATAGCATCTCGGCTGATAAATACCATTCTACACTACTTACAAAATTTTTTTTTCATAAATTAAAAGTAAGCTGTTAAAGTTGTATTTGGGTTAATGTGTGTTTTGTACAAGTTTCTGTGCACTTTTATGAATTTCAAGGATCAGATTCTTTAACTGCTTGTTTTCATGATGTTTTCCGTTATTATTTTGCATTTTTTATTAGCTTAAGTTTATTTATCCGTGGGACAATCTAGTCAAAATTTTTTAATTTCTTACTTGTTCGCACTTCCGCACAATTATTATCATCATCATCATCAACATCATCAAGTATTATGTTTGCGTATGATGTTTTAAATGTTTCGTTTGTTCTCTTAACCATTTGATCATTTCCTGTCGCTTAGGCTTTTTTCAACATTGACCTTTTCATTGTTGTATATGTATTTTTTAATTCATTATCCATTGATTTAGTCTCCACTTTTCACATCCTTACGTAGTAACTAATTACTCACTGTGTATATACCGTGTGTATCATGCTTAGTGAATGAGAACACAGGATTATATCTTTGCACACCAAGTTTACGTATATTAATATTTTTTCTTAATTTTCATATTCTCATTTTTTTTTCTTCTTTTTAATCTTAGCCATCTTAGTTATATTCATAAACGTGTTAATAGCGTAACTCTGTGCTCTAGTATTAGCTCTTAGTATTACGTAGCTCTCTTCCTATTATTTTTTTAGGTCTATTTTCATGATTTTTCCTATTATCGTGATGGACCATTACTTGCCGGTGTCTAAGATTACAAGTCTACAGTATTCTCTAACCATGTTTATTTATTTAGTGTTTTCTGAAAATACTTTCAATGCATATTTTACATAGTTTTGTTTTTTTATTATTATTTTTCCTGCCTTATTCGCCTATCTACGTCCCTTCTGTCTGTTATATGCAATCTGGTCACTATTGTGCCATTTACATACATATTCTGGTAGGATCCTATCATATTACCGCCAATTCATTGTTCACATAATTAATAAAAGAAATGTATCTTCTTTTACAGAGTCAAGGTCTTTCTCACAGTCTACAAAACGTAAGTATGAGTGCTTATTATAGTTTTTTGTATTTTTCGATTATTTAGTTTATTGTGTAGATATTCATAGTTGAGTATCGCCTTTTACTGCTTTTTCGTTCTCGTGTTAGGTTTTCGTTTACAGTTTTGATTGAGCTGTTCGTGACGACCTTGGATAAAAATGTATTTATATATGATGGTAAGTTAATGAAATGATAGTTAGCATCCAACTTACAAGTATGAACCTTGAAGAATCAAGTATTAATGTAGCACAGCCTAACATGGCTTTACGAAGGATGTAGCGGCTCGTAGCTTAGATAATATTACGATTGTGTCATTGATATGATTCTCAGAAAAATGTTGAACAGGATCTAGCTATGAAATCATAATACAAAAACAAACATTATATGTGACAAACTTGAATTTTATCTTAAGACAACTTAATGTCCATATCCTGTGGTTATTTCACATCGTTGACATATTGCACATATACCATGTAATACTTAAGTAAATTGCAACTATGTTTATAAAGGAAACATTTGCCTAGACACTACTATTTGTGTTTCTGCATATAGAAGAAAAACACTACAGACGTAATTTTCTTTTGATTTGAAAGTCATTGCTGTTATGGAAAATGTAACATGGTCTTCGGGACATCATCCCGAAGACCATGTGACAAACTCTCCTTATATGCTTCCACTGGAAGTGTGTCATGCCCCATTTATGACTTTGTCGTTAATCAAACACTTTCATGATTTTTCAAGTTTTATTTTGGCTAAAGCTACTGTTACTATCACAACTAAGACGGAAAGAGGATTACATTACTATCATCATCATTATTATATCGTTGTTATTATTTTTGTTATCAATATTGTTATTACAATTATTATCATCATAAGATTGAAGTTCAGTTAAGCGTGAGTCACCTGAGGCTGTAGTCCAACAAAGCACAGCACACCGTTCAGGGTGTGTCAAGGACGTTCAAAGATGAAGACAAATTACTCGTGCAGGGCAATAGGTTATGTTTGTGAAAGCGCCTCCTTGATTAGATAAACAAATAGGTTGAGGCCAGAGGACCATGTCTGTCAAGTGTTGTGCAGCAAAGATTCAGTTGTTGAGGTCGAGTATGAAGCGTCTGTGCGTCTTTCTCTTGTGTTTTGGGTGAAGTATGTTTGTTCCCTTCGAGAAGAAGCAGCAAAAACAATGAAACCGGCAGCTGTTACCCCATCGGCGACCCTTTTAACGGTGATTTATTAGCGGTGATGAGAATACTTCACTCACTCCGCATCGCCTTGGCCCACACCTTGGGTACACCAGTAGTCACAACACCCCTTACTCGTCTCCAATACAATGTTCTGTCTCCTTAATGAATGCTTGTTAATCATATTTACGAAATTATTTATCACCTGAAACTTTCACAAAGACTTGCAGCTTCCAAGACTATTTAATTGCTAGTTATTCACACATGTTGCAGTTCCAGCCCTCACCCTCGTACCTGACCTGCCGGGGTGCCACTTGGAGACACGTACCGTACCTTTCTCCTTAAAACTACCTTGAATATATGTAAATACCGTATATTTAAAGTATGTGGATAATCACAATCATCGATTAGCGAGCTGGATCCCTTTGCTTTCTTAGTTTTTGTTCTGATGACTAGACTCAAGAAGTGTTTGTGGGTGTCACATCTAGTGAGACCATCCTTGCCAAGGCCAAGCCATAAGTTCAGGAAATACTTCAACATGGCAACGATAGAAATTGATACATAAAAAAAAACCATTGCGATATATAGACATAGTTTTTTAGTGTGTGTGTGTGTGCGTGTGTGTGTGCGTGTGTGTGTGTGTGTGTGCGTGTGTGTGTGTGTTGTGTGTGTGTGTGTGTGTGTGTGTGTGTGTGTGTGTTGTGTGTGTGTGTGTGTGTGTGTGTGTGTGTGTGTGTTGTGCGTGTGTGTGTGTGTGTGTGTGTGTGAGTGTGTGTGTGTGTGTGTGTGTGTGTGTGTGTGTGTGTGTGTGTGTTTTCAAACTACTTGAAGGCCGCACGGTGACACGAGAAAGCTAACGATCACCACGTGGAGGCGCAGCATGACTAACAGTGTCTGCAGAAGGACGGTGACTCACTCTGTGAAATCACACGGGAAGTAGATCTAGAGGAAGGAAAAAAATTATCGCTTGACGTGGATTCGCTTGGGGAAGCAAATTTCTGTCCTGAATATTGTGAATTGCATTGTGGCTTTCCGGGCTTTCCTTCCCCTCGAAACAGAAGTCATGTTCTAGTTGCAGAATTATCAAGTTTCACGTAATGCAAGGAATTCTAACACTCGCCGCATCGTGGCGCTGATGCTGACTTGGTCCTTCACACCCGACCTAATGAGAATGGTCGATCCTTTGTTGTTTTCACTTTCACACACAGCTGCTCGCCCCGAGAGAAAGGTGGGCGCCATCGTGGTCAACTAGAGACTTTATTGTCATCTCTCAGGTGAGGAGTAGCGCGCTGGGTCTTGATGAGCGCCTCTCTCTACCCGCCTTGTGGAGTGGGTCAAGGGCGAGGACTCTTCCTCCTGCCCGAGGCACCACCGCCCCACTAGGTTGTCGCTGCCGTTGCTGCCTCACCTTCTGCTGCGGTACTTGTCTTAGTAAGTTTCAAATAAAAACGAAAACGCTATCTGAGTTAGCGGAACAATTTTCGGTTAAATAACTTAGAAGACACTTTTTCCCTTTCTTAACCGGCCTCCCACCACCCACCCGCCCCTCCCCTTTGCATCAGACGCGATAGATTTCAAGGATGTACACAGCATTATAACGAAATATTTTTGGTAGTAAGAAAATAACGGAAACAAACCTGTTTATTTTGCTGAATTCTTACCTAGGAATGCGTGATATATATACATAGGTGGTACTTTACGTGTCATCATGATGAACTACAACATGATTTTCGTGAAGCGATTATCTTGTAGTGAAAGTTTACTGTTAAGGGTTTTCGCTTGGCCATAATCCTACGTCCCCTTGTTATCAGTTTAGTGAGGTGAAGGTTGCTGTGTACTAATCCCAGTGTGATTATGGGTGTGTCCGATAGGCCTATGGTCCTCCCCCACGACGCAACGCTGTATTGCCCTCAATAAACCAGACTTTCCCCTCACCACGGCCGGGCTTCTGGGCCAACTTTCTCTTTTTTAGACCTTCAACGGCGTTTCCTGCCGACAGTCCTTGTGGTCCGCTACGCTCCCTCCCTCCCACCTTCCCTCCCTCTCATCCTCCCTCTTCCTCCCTCCGTTCGTCCCTCCCGCCTCCCACTACGTCCCTCCGTCCCTTTCTCCTCCTATACCTGTCTCTCCACTTCCCCTCCCTCCCTCCCTCCCTTCCATTTCTTCCGATGTTCCTTTCCATTTACCTTTTTTCCTTTCCCTGTCAGATAGTCATGCCTCCCTCGCCTTCCCTTTCCATTGTTTTGTGGCTTTCTCTTTTCTTTTATCCACTCACTGTTTCACTTTCTATCAGATCATTTATTTTCTTTTTGATGCTTTTTTCTCCTTCGTTTTATTTATCTGACGTATCAATAAATCCATGTATATTGTTTCCTGTTTTCTCATACATGTTTCATACTTTTGTTTTGTTTTTGTTTTTTCCCTCCCAAAGTGACCTAGTCTACAGAAAGGCGTAGAAAGAAAAGCAAGTGATCTTTGGAGTCAAGGTGAAATACCGAGAAACCGTGGGGCGCCTTGCACATGGATGGGAATTAACGCCATAATGACATCCTGCTAACATTATTTAACCCTTTAAGAACACGATGGGGGAAGGTGAAAAAAAAAAAGTGGAAGTGTTACGGGAGGACGAAAGAAAGGTGTGTGGTGGAAGGTTATAGAGGGAGGGAGAGAGAGAATGGAAAGGAAGAGAGAGCATGTGCTAGGAATTATCTGATTCATCTCCTTTGTTTGTATGAGTCTGTTCTGATTACTAATTGAAACCTGTTTAGGTGTCCTTCATACTTTTTATTGTGTGACAGACTGTATAGAATATGTTATTAAAGTTTAGGGACGAGCTGAGGCAGGTTCCCCGAGAACTTATTGCGTACTAAACATCAGTACCTTTCCCGTCACTTTCTCTTTACTGACCTTTTTTTTTTTGTCCTATTCCTTTTCTTTTCTCTTTTTTTTACATACCTTTCCTTTCCTAGCTTTCCTTTCACTCTTTGTCTATGCGTTCCTCTGTTCCTTTTCTTGTTTACTTTTATCTACAGGCCATTAGTGTCTAGGCAGTACTGAGATGTTTAAGATTAACCTCACCTCGCATAGGACTATTCTGCAGCAAAGTGAAAACATTGATTGCTGTACAGTACCACCAAATAATCACGTGTCACAGTAGGCCGTAAGCAAGCATTTAATTATCAAGGGAGAAATGCCACGTAAGTTACATCAAAGTGTGCATTACAAAGTCAATGTCCATCGGTGTGTGTGGTCATGTTTTCTTTCTTTTTGCTGAACAGTTACTCGCCGTTGGATGACAATATGAAGGAAAAAGTGTGAGTGAACTGTACAAGGCCCGTCATGCTCCTCACGGCCACTGTTGAAACGATGAAAATTCAGAAAGGGCACAGGAAAGAAAAAAGCATGTCATCCTCACAGTAGGAAGAAATACAATCAACAGGTGTGGTGATGAGGGCCAATGTGTATAATGGAGGTCATGCAGCGAAGGGTCAGGTCAGGTAGGTGCCTACCGTTGATACACTGCTTGCCATCACCTGCCCTACACCGACGTATTCCCTCCGTCAGTTTGTTGGAGTTGGCTTGAGGGGGGAGGGGGGAACAGAGGGGGGTAAAGGTGCGGCCCGACGCAAGGAGCCACAGGGAGTGTTAGGGGAGGGGAGGGGGAAGGGCGCCACGGCAGCAACACGATGAGCCCTCACGGCCAAGGTCGGCGAGAGCGGGTGGCCTACTTCCCGACCGCGCCTCCCTATGGCGTTTCACTTTCGGTTTGTTGTCTCACTTTCTGACGATTGACTCACCCTCGGCGGTCAGAGTTTCAAGGGGACTCGCACCTTGTCGCCCGACACACGTCTCTTGCTGTCCTTGACGAGAGGAGCGCAGGAAGAAAGTCAATGGGGGGAAAAAATACCCCCAACAGTTAGTGACACAGTTAAGACTCGGCAGATGGCAGGAGGAAAGATTGGGCGCCGGTGCCGTAACGAGGAGCGGCAGGTAGTGGGGGGAGGGAGATGGCGCGATGTCAGGGTGAAGGGAGACCATTCTTGGGCAGGGAAACCTAGTAAGACAAAGGAGAACGAGAGAGAGAGAGTGTGTGTGTGTGTGTGTGTGTGTGTGTGTGTGTGTGTGTGTGTGTGTGTGTGTGTGTGTGTGTGTGTGTGTGTGTGTGTGTGTGTGTGTGTGTGTGTGTGTGTGTGTGTGTGTGTGTGTGTGTGGTGTGTGTGTGTGTGTGTGTGTGTGTGTGTGTGTGTGTGTGTGTGTGTGTGTGTGTGTGTGTGTGTGTGTGTGTGTGTGTGTGTGTGTGTGTGTGTGTGTGTGTGTGTGTGTGTGGTGTGTGTGTGTGTGTGTGTGTGTGTGTGTGTGTGTGTGTGTGTGTGTGTGTGTGTGTGTGTGTGTGTGTGTGTGTGTGTGTGTGTGTGTGTGTGTGGTGTGTGTGTGTGTGTGTGTGTGTGTGTGTGTGTGTGTGTGTGTGTGTGTGTGTGTGTGTGTGTGTGTGTGTGTGTGTGTGTGTGTGTGTGTGTGTGTGTGTGTGTGTGTCTGTCTGTCTGTCTGTCTGTCTGTCTGTCTGTCTGTCTGTCTGTCTGTCTGTCTGTCTGTCTGTCTGTCTGTCTGTCTGTCTGTCTGTCTGTCTGTCTGTCTGTCTGTCTGTCTGTCTGTCTGTCTGTCTGTCTGTCTGTCTGTCTGTCTGTCTGTCTGTCTGTCTGTCTGTCTGTCTGTCTGTCTGTCTGTCTGTCTGTCTGTCTGTCTGTCTGTCTGTCTGTCTGTCTGTCTGTCTGTCTGTCTGTCTGTCTGTCTGTCTGTCTGTCTGTCTGTCTGTCTGTCTGTCTGTCTGTCTGTCTGTCTGTCTGTCTGTCTGTCTGTCTGTCTGTCTGTCTGTCTGTCTGTCTGTCTGTCTGTCTGTCTGTCTGTCTGTCTGTCTGTCTGTCTGTCTGTCTGTCTGTCTGTCTGTCTGTCTGTCTGTCTGTCTGTCTGTCTGTCTGTCTGTCTGTCTGTCTGTCTGTCTGTCTGTCTGTCTGTCTGTCTGTCTGTCTGTCTGTCTGTCTGTCTGTCTGTCTGTCTGTCTGTCTGTCTGTCTGTCTGTCTGTCTGTCTGTCTGTCTGTCTGTCTGTCTGTCTGTCTGTCTGTCTGTCTGTCTGTCTGTCTGTCTGTCTGTCTGTCTGTCTGTCTGTCTGTCTGTCTGTCTGTCTGTCTGTCTGTCTGTCTGTCTGTCTGTCTGTCTGTCTGTCTGTCTGTCTGTCTGTCTGTCTGTCTGTCTGTCTGTCTGTCTGTCTGTCTGTCTGTCTGTCTGTCTGTCTGTCTGTCTGTCTGTCTGTCTGTCTGTCTGTCTGTCTGTCTGTCTGTCTGTCTGTCTGTCTGTCTGTCTGTCTGTCTGTCTGTCTGTCTGTCTGTCTGTCTGTCTGTCTGTCTGTCTGTCTGTCTGTCTGTCTGTCTGTCTGTCTGTCTGTCTGTCTGTCTGTCTGTCTGTCTGTCTGTCTGTCTGTCTGTCTGTCTGTCTGTCTGTCTGTCTGTCTGTCTGTCTGTCTGTCTGTCTGTCTGTCTGTCTGTCTGTCTGTCTGTCTGTCTGTCTGTCTGTCTGTCTGTCTGTCTGTCTGTCTGTCTGTCTGTCTGTCTGTCTGTCTGTCTGTCTGTCTGTCTGTCTGTCTGTCTGTCTGTCTGTCTGTCTGTCTGTCTGTCTGTCTGTCTGTCTGTCTGTCTGTCTGTCTGTCTGTCTGTCTGTCTGTCTGTCTGTCTGTCTGTCTGTCTGTCTGTCTGTCTGTCTGTCTGTCTGTCTGTCTGTCTGTCTGTCTGTCTGTCTGTCTGTCTGTCTGTCTGTCTGTCTGTCTGTCTGTCTGTCTGTCTGTCTGTCTGTCTGTCTGTCTGTCTGTCTGTCTGTCTGTCTGTCTGTCTGTCTGTCTGTCTGTCTGTCTGTCTGTCTGTCTGTCTGTCTGTCTGTCTGTCTGTCTGTCTGTCTGTCTGTCTGTCTGTCTGTCTGTCTGTCTGTCTGTCTGTCTGTGTTTCTGTCTGTCTGTCTGTCTGTGTGTGTTTGGGGAGAAGGGTAATCAGATACAAGGGCGTAAAGTGGGTTAGGAGACTTGAGTGAAAGATATTAGGAAATGTATATTTTTTTCACCGCTGGCGTGAACCTCTATATTGATATTTACCTTGAACGTTGACTGTGTTTTCGGCATTGTGAATACCGTTGTAAAGTGAGTCACTGACAGAAATATTGTGCGGATCATACCAGCCATTGTTTCGAGGACACAGAGGCACACAACTACTCTCTCTCTCTCTCTCTCTCTCTCTCTCTCTCTCTCTCTCTCTCTCTCTCTCTCTCTCTCTCTCTCTCTCTCTCTCTCTCTCTCTCTCTCTCTCTCGCACACGCATACGCACACGCACCAAATCAGTTCATGAATAAAACATGAAAGCCGGGCAGAGAGTGAGAGGAATGTATGTCTTCGTGCCAGTCATGTTAAGCCGCGCATCGCAGAGTTGACGCAGCAAACCGACACTCAAACAGACACAAAAAAAAGTGTGCGACTGACTAGATAATACCTTCACTTGCACTGATTCATCCCAATCTTCTTTTACTTACATCACCTTATTCTTCTTTGACCTACAACCTATACATTTAGACCCTTTACGCCTATTATTATTTATCGATATTACGCTACTCTTTTATAAATACAATGGCACAGCAGCTGATATATACTGTTCGGCTGTGGATGTAAATTGCAAAGTCACTCTTATAGATGTAGTGTATTAATTCACGAAATGCTGATGATGCTAAAACGTGAAAGAGAGAGAGAGAGA
>JAPQNM010000003.1:31128208-31163208 GCA_029783475.1 Metacarcinus magister | reverse complement strand
AAATACAAGGTTTATTTCATTACTTTGGCTTCCCACAGGACAGTTATGTATGCTCAGGTGACAAGTTGGATGTGTGCAGAAAATTTTCTTTGAATTATAGAAGCTGTATTAGTTCATTTACTTTTTTAACTGCAGTAGAATATTATTTCACCTATCACATTCAATAAGAATTGAGGTACATGGATTTAGAGGTAAATGAAAACCTTATATAGATGAGCAGATAGCGACAATGGAATCTGACACTATGCGCATGCGCCGCCTGAAGAGTGGAGGTGCTGGCGGCCACTTTCACTATATACTACACTTGCGGCTCACTACTTGCGTAGCGTACAAGTCTGTGGGGCCGAGCGCAGCTGCTCCCGTCCTGGTCGCTGGTGCTGCTGGTGCCTTTCTGTGTAGGTGCTTCTCAGGACATAAGTCGCTCCTCACCCCAGAACTGACCGTCCCCACACCACTGTGAACTTGAACGAAGACTTGTCTGGCGACAGCGTTTGCATCAAACACTGAAATGCAGTGAATGACTGAGTTTTAAAAAAAAACGTTTTTACTAAGTTTTCTGAAAAAAACATTTTTGTAGTGTGCACGAAGGACTTACAAAATGCCGAAGATTTTCTTAATTAAGGACCGGCTGCAGCAGCAGCAGGCCAAGCTGTTGGAGGCGCAGAAAGCAGGAGCAGCTCTCGACGATGAACGCGGCCGTCATGCGGACCTCAGACCCTCCCCCTTCACAAGCACGCCCTCAACATTGGACCTGCGAAGCAGTAGTTCTATCCCTAGGGAGACCCTCATGGACACGTCTCCTTCAACGATCGACCTCAGGAAAGATAAGTTAACAGTCCCTGAGAAGGATGAGCGCCTTGATCTCGCGCGTCTCGACCTGTCAAGAGACAGTCCTCTCAGCCTGTTGAGGGAGAGTCGCCCCGATCTGTCAAGGGACAATCGTCTTAGTCTTCCAAGGGAGAGCCGCCGCAACCTGTCCAGGGATGTTTGTTTGGACCTGCCGATAGAAAGCCGTTTAAACTTATCAAGAGACAGCCGCCTAGACCTATCAAGAGACAACCGCATCGACCTATCAAGAGAGAGCCGCCTCAACATATTAAGAGGCAGCCGCCTCGACCTCCCAAGAGACAGCCACCTCGACCTATCAAGAGAGAGCCGCCTCGACCTATCAAGAGACAGCCGCCCCGACCTATCAAGAGACAGCCACCTCGATCTATCAGTTGACAGCCGGCTAAATTTGTCAAGAGATAACCACCTCCACCTATCCATAGGCAGCCGCCACAGCCTACCAAGGGACATCCATCTTGACCTGTCACGGGACAGTCAGCTGGATGTGACCCGGGAGGATCCACTCGGCCTAGAGAGAGAGAGCTCTCTGGATTTACGTCTTGGTGACCGATGCCTGGAGCGGGCGAACAGCCCTGGCCGCCGCCCCCCACGCTACTCTCCACCGCGCCTCCTGGATGACCATTCCTTAGACCAGCCACTCTCCCTCACCGTCAGAGATAGAGGTAAGCCCTTCGCTATTGTATTTTTATCTAGGTGATGCTTGTATTTCCTTCTATACCTTATAGATTGTAGAACCTTTTGCATGTCCTTAAAATTGTAACTTGTTCGACTCAAATCTTAGTTCGGCTTTTCATAGTTGCATTATCATAGCACCGTTTTATGGATAGTGAGTCACATTCATTTTTTGCCTTAAGAGGATCAACTCATGACGTGAGGTTAGTTCACGGATATGAGTGGTGTTTTCGGGAGACACTAACCTATAAAAAAAATTTTCATTAGCTGAAAATAAGTTGCACACTTCCTTAAAGCTTGAGCCTGTGAATGCATGCAAAACTAAAATACAGAATTGCAATCCATGAATTGCATCACGTAGAGGGACTTCACCTCCAACTTTGTATTAATCACTTTAGTTCAATGTTTTGTAATACTTCGATCAAAGAAACATTCTCTTTATCAGTTAAGCTATTGCACAGGTGTAATGACCCCACACCTGTCATGGGCAAGTGAGGAAGTAAGTAGGAAAGGGACTGGGCAGGAAGAGTCAGGGCACGCCGGCGGGAGGGAGGCAGCGGGGAGAAGGAAGTGCGTTTGACTCGCGCCACACATGACTTGCTGACCCTGAGGGTGCGGGACGCCCAACGGGACTTAAGGAAAGTCTTGGGAAAGGACTTCAAGAGTGCCAGTTATCTCTCAAACAGGTTCTTCCAGTACCACCAACAGCGCGAAAACCATCACCGCCACCGCCACCACCACCACCACCACCACTAACACTAATACCACTATATACCAGCACTACTTCCATCACCATTACTAGCAACACCATCACCCCCTAAAACCACCAAAAAATACCACCATCACCACCACAACAACACTGGCAACAACCAGATTCCCACCACCTTCACCGCCATCACCACCACCGCCACCACCACCACTATCACCTTCACTTCACTAATTTCTTTAAATTCCTCTCTTCCAAGTTATTTATATATTTTTTCCATAAGATTTTCACCCCACCTTCCCCGCAATACACAATCGGCACAGGGAAGACAACGAAGGCCACAGTTTTGGCGCCATTTTTCTTATATTCCTTGTACCTATTTCCTGCATCATTTCTTCCTGTCTTCATGTCTCCTCCAGTAACCACGGGTCTCCCTTATAAGCTTTTACCCGCGCAAAAAATTATAGATCAAAAGCGTCCTCTACGTGATTAAAATTGAGTAGTACGACAGCAGGTGTAAACAAGGATGAATAATAAATAATAGTAAATATATACGTAGTAGTACTAAAATACAATTGTTGGTATCTCTTAAAACTTATCCTTGATATTTAACGGCGAGCACACCTTAGTCAATGAAACTGTGCCATTATAGTGACGTTTATTTTAATCTATGTACTGAAACGTAACGAACAGATGTTACTTAAGTTTTGAATATAACCGAATCCGCGTGTTCCCCGGAGAAGTAAATGAATGATTAAGTTAAGAGAAGAATTGAAAGCCAATCCCACAGTGGATCGGAGCAGCCTTGGACGACTTCACCTCTTCTCCGTTACTGTTTCTCTGGCCCGGAAAGACCAGAGCAAGGTTATGGCGGGGCCACTGTCATTTCACTCATACTCAATTCTATTTAATTCGGTCACCATCCATACAAAACTGCTCAAATTTCTTATCCTCTTAATCTTCATTTTCACACGTAGAAGACCAAAGCTAGATAAGTAAACACTTAGCCAGGAAAAGGATGAAATTAACATTATAATGAGCATAGAAGTAGTGACCAGGAAAGATTAGGAGACTGAGCGAGAGTGCGTGGGATTTACTTGGCCTCGTCTGGTTAGAAGAAACTACATATCATGTCGCTACGGCCGAGCACACACCAGGGCTCCTCACTACCTAGCACTCGTAAAGTACTTGACCTCGTTGCTCTTCAAGCCTCACGTAGAGTACTTGAAATCGGATCCCATCATCCCCTCTTGGTTACTGTATAATTAATATTGCATTAAGTAAAGGACCCACGAATTGACACTTAAAGGCGAGCATGAGGAAGAAAGAGGAGTTGAGGTTCTGTCTAAACCAAGCAGGAGGTTCACGTGCTTGATCTAATATGTATAAGGAGTCACCTTCACCATCAATTTACACAGTTGCACACCAGTATTTCCTCGCACTGAACAGCTGCAACACTATATCCAAGAGTTTTGGATAATACAGTTAAGACCAGCTAAGCAAAACAGTGAGGGTGGATGGGTGGAAGCAGACACTGACAGCAGCACCAGACTCAACAGTTACATGGCCTTCACGCAGGGTCGCTCCTAACTTTCTAGACAGGCGTCCTGGACGTGCCACTTGTTGTCTTACTTTTTTGCCCTTGACATACACTGCATTAATAAGGGCTGATTCACACAATAACCCCATTATCGGCTACATCAACGATATAAATACTGTAACGCTACCCTTTGCTGAGTGGCTCGGCGCACTACTAACGACGAGATGCTGTCGTGATCAAAGTGAAGTCAACGTAACATCCGAATATCAAACGTTTTATTCTTCACCGGTAAATTGTTTGGTTTATTGATAAACTCTCGGTTTCTTCATGGCAGGTGAGACACTGGACAGTCCTTCAGAAGGCCGCGCTAGGGACAACTTGTTAAACTTCCTCAAACCCGCACCCTTTTCTCATTCTTCTTCTTCTTCCTCTCTCTCTCTCTCTCTCTCTCTCTCTCTCTCTCTCTCTCTCTCTCTCTCTCTCTCTCTCTCTCTCTCTCTCTCTCTCTCTCTTTCGCTCTCGCTCTCGCTCTCGCTCTCGCTCTCGCTCTCTCGCTCTCGCTCTCGCTCTCTCTCTCTCTCTCTCTCGCTCTCGCTCTCTCTCTCTCTCTCTCTCTCTCTCTCTCTCTCTCTCTCTCTCTCTCTCTCTCTCTCTCTCTCTCTCTCTCTCTCTCTCTCTCTCTCTCTCTCTCTCTCTCTCTCTCTCTCTCTCTCTCTCTCTCTCTCTCTCTCTCTCTCTCTCTCTCTTTCTTTTTCTCTCTCTCCACCTTACACATGTTAATCATGTTTCGCATAAGTTTTCGTCACATCGTTTTGTTGTCGTGAGGCATGTTTTCCATCGAACATTGAGTGTGTTCTTCTTCTGATTATTATGTTTGTCGTATCATCATCCGTCACATCGTTCATAGAAGAAAAAAGCGTTCTAGTTTATATTATAATGTGTTGTCATTTTTTAGAAGTTGTCGCTCTTGATTTCAAACATTTCCTCAACTTCATGACTCTTTCCTTAAATTCTAGAGCATAGTAATTTATCCTCCTTTTCCTCTTCCTTTCTATTATCCTTCCCACTGCTACATCTCCATCCTTTGCGACCACACACTACGGCCAAGTAATAGTGATTAAGTGGTTTATTTATTGTGGATCAAGTGTTTTGCTCTCCACTTAAGACACATGTATTCCTTCTCCTTTCGAGCCATGTGTAATATCTTCCTCCCCACAGGGTCAGGAGTTCTATCCCTAAGGGGCACGTGTCCTTCCCACTAGGACACGTGCCTTGTCACCCTCCCCTACCTAGACGTGTGTCCTTCCCACGAGGACACTCTCGCATCACCACTGGAACTATATTCAATGTCGTTTTTTTACTTCACTTGCACGCATGTTTCATCTCTCAACATTTAAATATCATCATCATCATCATCACCCTCACCATCACCCTCACCACCACACACACACACACACACACACACACACACACACACATACACACACACACACACACACACACACACACACACACACACACATATGCACTCTGCTAATTTCCTCTCAGTGAAAGGGAAGTGTAGGATGCGGCACGGCCTGGAATTTTACGTTTAGTCCGTCAGTAACAATGTGTTGCGTGTGCGTGCAGGCTGTAGTGAGGTGAGGCAGCCCCACCAGGAGGAAGTAAAGCTTGTAGGCAGCAAGTAATAGAGAAAATTTTGTTTTATCTTAAGAATAGTATAAGCATTGGTCCTCCTCC
This sequence comes from Metacarcinus magister, assembly GCA_029783475.1. Taxonomy (NCBI): domain Eukaryota; kingdom Metazoa; phylum Arthropoda; class Malacostraca; order Decapoda; family Cancridae; genus Metacarcinus; species Metacarcinus magister. The sequence continues at coordinate 31,157,701 of JAPQNM010000003.1, read as the reverse complement.
TCCTCCTCCTCCTCCTCCTCCTCCTCCTCCTCAATTTGCGTTTCAAGCTCTACTCTGGTTCTATATTTTTTTGTCATCCTGATCTGCATGTAATGTTTTCTTATTTTTTACATTCTTACATATACGGTAGTAGTCCTCCCTTCCTCTCTCTCTCTCTCTCTCTCTCTCTCTCTCTCTCTCTCTCTCTCTCTCTCTCTCTCTCCCCCCCCCAGCCCCCCCCTCGTAACCCTACACAGTATCACCTCACCTGCGATCTTCTCCCTCATTTCTCCCCCCTTTCCTTTCGTCTCGCTCTCCTTCAAAGAACTCTCCTTCCTTTTCCCAACCTCCCTAATCCCCTACGTACTCCCACATAAACTTAACCCTCCTCCTTTCCTCCTCCTCCTCCTCCTCCTTATCTTCCCTCTCGTCCACCCTCCCTCTTCCCGCACACCTTACCTCTCTCCCTCCTCCCTCATCTCTTCGTGTCCCTTCACCTGCAACCTTATTGTGTCCCTTTCTGTTGCCTCCACCTGCTTCCTACAACCCCCTCATGATCCTCCTTCTCTCCTTTTTTTAGTCTCCCCTTCTTCCTCCACACACGTTTCTGTCGTATAAACTCACGCTCCAGTGATTTTTGACTTCTCACCACACGCACACGCGCACGCACGCATGTTCACGAAGATGCTGCTTACAACGATCAAATATTTACCTGTGCACGCCGCTGCCAAAATACATGTATGTATATAAGCCACACAAAAGAGGCACACAAATGAGTATATCCAGATCAGAGAAGCATACACACACACACGCACACGCACACGCACACGCACACGCACACGCACACACGCACACACGCACACGCACACCTTCCTTCCTTTCCGGAACCCGTTTGATTACCTGGAAGAGACGTTAAAAATGAATATTTTGTAGAGAGGTTAACATTTTTTTTCTGACGTGTTTTGGCTGGAAGTGGGAGGAGGAAGGCGAAGGGACGTTGGGCAGGTCAAGCTCCCTTACCTCCTCCACTATCACCTCAACCCTTCCATGGCTCACCTTAGCTTTGATTCTCCGATGTAGCTTGTTTGTCAAAACGATTCATCTTTTATTCTGCACCATCTATGGTATGAGAAGAATAATTGTGGAACTTAACCAATCATAGTGAAACTCGCTCATTACGTATGCTCGGGGCAGTCGCGGCGAAGAACGGTTTGCTTACTGTCCCTCCTCACTAACCCACAACCCTTCTGTTCCTCCTCGCCAAGCGTTGCTCTCTTCTCAACCTGCTGCTCACCGTTGTTACCGTGGTCAGTCTTATGTTTCGGCCTCTCGGCATCGCCGGTGAAGTTCATCGCAAAAATTAAATTACAGGGTTAAATAAAAATCAAGTAGACCGACCCCGCGAGAATGAAGCGTGGTGGCCTGTGGATCCTTCGCGCCTGGAATACTGATGAGAGATGCGAGGCTCGTGCAGGCCACCTTCACGACCTGGTAGGAGCCTTGTAATTCACTTGCCGTCAGTTTGTAGACGAGGAACTATGAGGACTCGGCTTCAATACGCCGTGGGGTCACTTTCGGCGGCGGTGCGAGACAAGTAAAAGTAGAGAAACGTGACAGAACCGTAAGGCAGCATGACCGGGGGCGAGGGTTGTCCTTGACGCTGTGCCGGTGAGCTGCCGGGCCCACGCCACGCCACAGCTTCACCTTCCTCTTATCCAAACAGTATTCATTTACATTTCCAACCAATAAATAGCCTTGAGGCCTTTTGTGTGAAAGTAAACATTGATATCCACTCAGAACCGTGGGTAGAGATCGAGAATGGAAGGCGTATAGAGGGTAGATGCGGGTATACTTGGCAACACTGCTCTTCAAGGCTGTGAGTAACGGTGAATGAACGCTGGGCGGGAGGAGAGGGGTGAGGGGGTTTGGCAGTAAGGGATAGTGGTGGCAGGTGGAACATAATGTGGGCTCTCCTATCATCCATCTGGCGGTGTTGACTCTCCACCTACGGACACCTTTTCCACCCACGATGCGAATTTGTGTGTTTAAAGCACATTTAAAAGCGAGGGAAGAATGAGAGGCTGGTGGTATACATGAATACAACCACTCTTCCTTCACCCCCTTACCCCTTACCCACCTCTTAAGGAGCCATTGTTATTTTCACAATGGTCATCATGACATGCTCGTACACTTCACATACTAATTAAAAGACAGGATTGAAAATACTTCCCATACGCTCATGTAATCACACATTACGTGCATGTGCATGGTGCTTCAAGTTAATGTTCACGGCCATGTAGGGCTGGTGAGGCGTGGGCGGCGCCGCATGCCAAAACAAAGGACCAGCGGAGGAACGTCAGCAGGCGGCTCGTCGGACCATTTCAACATTCTAGACAAGGCTAAGGCCAAATGGGCTTCACTCCATGCTCTCTGTTGCTGTGGTCTTCCCCAAGGGTCTTCTAATGTATCTAATGACATTTAAGCCTTGCCTGCCAGGAATCCGAGCTTCTCTTAGCTACAGGCAAAGCAGGATGTGATGTCAGGACGCATCTCCAAGTAGCATATTAGGTGTGGTAGGTTACTCTCGTTCACTCTTGGCGAGGTTGTAAGTGCGTTGCGCCCTGGCCTTCAATGGTGCCCGTCCCCCTCCCGCCCTCTGCCCCGATGTGAGGTTGATGTGCGGCTCCTCCTTCGCCGCCGCGGACTTGTTGCAACCCGCACATCCCATTGCTCTCAGATGTTTGTCTGATACGTATCCCCCGATCAGGAATGCTTCGTGTGGCATTGTGAGGGGACGGACTGTGACTCCATGACCAGCCAGATGAATCTAGATATGAAGCGTGTCCTCCACAGCCATTGGTAACGGTTTTCTATCAACCTTAAAAACTTCCCCACAGCACTTGTCGCCATCAGCATCGTTCTCTTGTGACACGACGCGCCATCTCATCAGTATTGTTCCCTCCCCGCCATTGTGCCCCACCCGCCCGAGTACCCGCCCACCTTGGCAATGACGTCACCTTCTTTGACGTGCCAATAACACAATCAGCAAACTTCCCTTTCTTGACAGCATCTCCAAAGACGCTCAGTAGTGCTCGCATTCCCCAAAGAACGTTCTCTCAGCAAAATTATGGACAATTAATACTGCTTATGCAATATATATAGTAACAGTGATTGTTTGCTTCAACTCTTAATTATAGGTGATAACGAATCAAATATGCATGAAGTACCGTCAATCCACTCCACCAGCAAACATTCCGCCTGAGGAACCGAGGAACCTGTTAACGGCCCGCTGCCCCACAGCGACCAGTCGACTCTGCCCTGACTATAAACTGCCGTAGAGTCAAAGTGCAATGTACATTCTCAATGTCAACGCCGGCAGCTCGCGGCAGGTGGAGAGGGGGAAGTCTCGTGGCCGTCCCGCTTTTGCCAGCGGATGATTATTGTTGTGGACGACGTGTTGAGGGGGGGACTTGTTCCTGGCGTGTGCTGCTTCTGTGGTTTCGCTGTTGTACTATAAAGCGCTCTGCCACGTGTTTGTTTCATATTAATTCTTGCTAGATTTGCTAAGGGCTTATTGAGTTACGGAAGGAGTATTTTTTTTTTGTTCAATGGACAATGGAGCAGTGGACCAAGTAATACGTGAAACTATATATATATTTTTTTTCTCTGATGCCATGGCCGCTAATTCATAGTTGTTGATGGTCCTTATAAAAACATTCGTCCCGTGTGTTATATCTGGGAAAGCTCTGCCTGCATCAGCGACTTTCACTGAGAGCCGAATATGTTGTTCTATGTGAACATATCTTTTGGTGTCAATGTGGCGTGAGGATTTCCCTTCCCCATAATCGCCTTACCTAAACCACAAACGCTCCTCGCACCTCAAACACCACTCCAACGCCCACGGACAGCTTGCAAGATATTCACAGTAACTCATGAAGAGGCAACTGCTGGTGCTGGAGGGTAGAGACCTTCCAGACTTCCAAAACCCGTCATGTGGAACGGACTGGAACGCCCCAACGCCTCAGTTCGTTCCCTCCTGCCAGTCGCCTCTTTGACACTGCAGTACACAGCCTGTTATTGTCTGAAAGAAGTAAAACGATGCTTTGAAGCGACCATGAGCATTATAGAAGAGTGTTTTCGAGTGAAGAAGGGTGTTTTTGACCAGTCTTCGGTGCCAGGAAGATATGGGATGTGGGTGAAGGAGAAGCGGACGTGGATTTCTCGTCGAGGAAGTGATGGGAACACATGCAGCATCACTGATCTTTTGTGTCGATATTAAAAAAGTATGATCAATGCTTATCTTTTTTCAAATATTGGCTGCACAAAATCCAGTCTACATGAAGCTCTTAGTTGCCAGGCACGTCAGCTTACACACCCTTGGCCCATGGGTGAACACCTGATTTTTTTTTCCCTCCATGCTCTCAGTCAAAAGAAGAAGAAAAATCAGCTCAACCCAACCTATGGTGTTTCCTTGCAGGGTTTCTGGCCGCAACTATTCGCTTCATAGTCAAGTATTCTCTTGTCTTTTTGTCATTTTCATCAAACTGCCAAATGAATCTCCCTAAATCTAACTGCCATTGACTGCATTGCCGTGTGCACTGATTACATTCGTATGCTACAGTCATAGGAGAAAGTATTCTACAATGTGCTGGATGACTAGTCGTTATAATGTCCGAAAGGGGAAGGTCGAAAGGGATGCAAAACCTGTGTGTTGAGAGGAGGACTCAGTGGACAACTGCGTCATTTTCACTGCCAAGGCCAACCAGAGCATGGTGCCTGCAGATCAACGAGTATCTTGCTAGATGAGAATACACATAAGGCTTAACATTATTGCCAGTGAATGTTTTCCTTGATTTTCCATCTGGCATATTTCGGAGTTGTTCATTACTTAAGAAAATATTTGTATATAATGCAATATATTCATGTATATAGAATCTGGAGCAAGACAACGGGCCAGAGGCGGGTGTGGGCAGCGTGCCACGGGTAACAGGTTTGCGGGGAGGGTTTGTGGTCCCCAGTGAGGGTGAGGGTGAGGGGGTAGAGAGTGGAAGCGCAGTAACCTCCCACCCACACCCGCCACACACCACTGACCCGACTCGGTCTTCCCCACGCCGCTCATATTCTGTGATGGACACACGTTTTCACATTTTTTTAACGTCATCAGTTACTCTTCGTGTGTTTCTGTATTAACCGTGCTGTTCTAGTTATTCCGTGTATACATACGGAGTTAAACTTTGTTCCTCCTTTGGCAACTGTCTCAACCCTGTCCAGGAACCAGCAGGAGCAACTGAACTATTCCGTGACCCCGCCTGCCCTCAAGCCCGCCCAGAAAGGTGAGCTGGTTTCTCTCAGCGGAACAAACATTCGACTTGAGTGAAACACTGGGAGATGACTTTACCCCTTCTTCCAGCTCCTAACAGCTGATTGTGTTTGAAACCCATCGATATCTACTCTGAACCTCTGGAACTCTGGTATCGTTGGCACTGGCTTGCTGTATGAAGTTCGTCCTCTGTGCCCTTGGTCTGACGCCGTGCATAACGCAGCAGCACTCGACGGCAAAGAGGCAAAACATCCACTTTCAATGGGATGTAAACCGTCGTTGTATGATTTACTTTTGACATTTACACGCCATCAGAACACTCCAGGAAAATTATGCTTGGTTGACGTTGTGAGCGTTTGAACAGTTGATGTGTAATGCCTTCCGTTGTGGTAGACTAGAAAGAAGATAATAATGGCACTATTTTGACAAGCTTTAAGAGACACTGAACTCTAGATTTTTTTCTCTCTCAATCGGCTTATCAAGTGATTCGTATATTGCAAATGTACTCAGTTGTAATATATATATATATATATATATATATATATATATATATATATATATAAAATATTGTTTATGAATGGGGCTGAAAAACTTGTGTGTGTGCCAATAAGGCGAGGGGAGCAGCCAGCCCCGCCCCGCCCTCACCTGCCCTGCGCGTGGGTCAAGGCTGCCGCGCCTCACTGATTAGATCACCCACAAGATGAGAACTCCCCTCACTGAGCGACGGTTATGCTGCATCGCCTTATACCCTCCCTTTACCAACCAGGTTATGATAAGAGCTTATAAAAACACGTTACTTGAACAGATTCATAATGCCTACTGATAATTCTATGATACAAAAGTATTTTGCATCTGACAATTAGAAGAAATGTTACCGAGGTAAATTGTTTAAAAGCAACATAGTTTTATTACATCTCGCCAATGCATTTATCCACACCCAGCAGGCGTCTATACAATCTAACGCTTTGAAAATAATATATATGACTGGGACTAAGACGTATTAATAGGTGGCGCTTGGCCGCCCAGCCGAAATAAGGGTCTTAATTCGAATCAAATTGATCGTTCGCATTGTAAAACAAGGTTAACCGAAAAATTTGTTCCTTGAGGTCAGGATGCTACACCTGCCTTGACGGAGCCCCTGGGCCTTCATAGTTTCCGGTTGTTGTCCCTCTCATTACGCTGCAGCCTGAGGCAAGGGTGCTGCTCCTCTGCCCACCGCAAGGGAAGGGTTCTCGAGGTCACCCACTGGTCTTCTTCCTTCCGGACAGTGTCTTATATACATTCCTATTTTGCAATCATTACTTTTAATCTTAGAAAAGAAATCTTATTTCAAACATTTACACAACTCTCATCTCAATATCCTCCAAAAGTCCCCAGCCTCCCCACAACAACTTGGGGAAAGTGGAGGAAGGCAGTTGACTTATCATTTTGATAACGTTTCACTGATCACCAAGCCGCCACCTTGAGAATAGAGAATGTTGTGTGTGCATTATTCATCTATTCTCAAATACATTTTATCCTTAATCCTCGTGCTGGAGGGTTCAATAGGAACTCACTAGCTGCAGACCGCAAGTCCTCGCGACTTTCCTTCTGTATACCGGTAGCTCCGGGGAACAACAGGTGCAACTACGGAAAAATACATGCATGACTACGCAGCAAAACGGGATGATGAACACACAATTTGGAACTGTGAGTTGGAGTTTCAGGCGAGCCACTAAACTATTCATGTAGTTAACAGATTCCTTGGTTACTTACGACTTTTCGCAGTTCTTGGTTCATGATTAATTTTGCAATCAGATAATGAGCGAAGAAGCTGAAAATAACCTTTAGATTTACATGTTGTCTCAGAAACATTCAGACAGCGAGGGAAGCGAATCGTTTCTCGTCACTCATGTCTCATCACCAGTTTTTATTTACAAGTGGAATTTGGTTGCACATGTTAACGTAACTGTTAATTTCACCCTTACTTCTAAGGCACAAAAGCACTAAGGAAACCCAAAGAAAAGTGGTCATTCTGTTTTCAAAATATAAAGCAAGTCGAGTGAGCAACACCGCGCACTGCTGCCGGGACGAGGAGGCGGACGCGGCACAAAGCTTCGTTCAGGTGTTCCCAAGGTGACCTTCACGGGCAGCCTCGGGCGTCTCTGGACGAAGTCAGTGTTCTTGTGATTCCCCGTAGTTTCCAGCAGCAACAGTGTTTCCAGCGACCAGTCTGCTGGTTTGTTTAGATCCGACTGGACTGAGGGAGGGGGGGAGAAGGGAGGGGCAGAGGAAGGGGAGGGAAGAAGCGCTCGTGGCAGGATGTTTTTGAGGATGAGAGCCCCTGACCTCCATGACCACTAACAACTTACTAGCTTCCTCCCTCTTCCTCTGTCCACCAGAAAACACTGAGAATAAAAAGTGTAAGTGCGATGCAAGAGAGCAGGTGGGCGCCAGCTGATGACTGAACCTAACCGCAACAGTCGCTCCCTGGCTATTCACTGCCGCTGTTTGCACGGGAAGGCTAGATCCCTGATCATTCATTATAGTCTTGTCAAAGTAAATGTATACGTGTGAAGGATATGAAGAGAAAATTGTGAAATCCTTGAAGTGTGTTGTTGTGTACCCATCCACTTAATAGTAGTTCCATGACCGTGATACCCTTGCTCGCGTCGTGGACAGAAAGTGTCTCGCGTTTAAGTGTTTTCCTCCACCTACAGCCTCCCTACCGGAACCACTGGGTCACCAGGTCATATGTTGCGTGAACTTGCTAAAGGTCACCTCTTGCGAGAGGTTGTTAACACTTTCATACTCATGATAATGGATACATGTTGATAAGAAAGAGTGATGTAGAAATCATCATTTATGACTATCAAATGCGGGAGTTATTCCTTAAGTACACAAGAAAATTCAGCTTTGTTTGTTACATCTATAGGACTTACAAAAATGTAAAGCTACTCTCCGTCATTTACGTTTTCTGTTATTACCTTGCATAACAACAGACACCATTAACGAGACAAAGCTAAAAAAAAAAAATTGAATAAAAGTCACCACACACTGTGCCACCTACGTTCCGTTCTTGTTCTCTCCCCTTGTGGACGAACAACTTCAAACTCGTCCAGATTTTCCTTAACTAGCTCTTGCTGTCGTCATTAGTCCATTATTTATGTGCTTGCGTGTAGCTCAGATAGGAGGTGGCGGGGGCGGCGGGGAACGCAGCATTTATTTAGTTCAATGCTGTAGAAAGATACCACTTTGGAATCAGTGAAGCCGAGGCTCCAGCTATCGCTCCACTGCCGACTCACTTCCTGGCTGAGTTAACCTCCAACACTTTATTTTTTTCAGTGTTTTCATGTATGTGTAGATTATTAAGATCCATTGCGAAACAAGTTACTTTAATACAATATTTCAGTTACTAAACGACAAGAGCGCTCTCTCCGCCATGACAGGAGGGCCTTGGCTTGAACGACGAATACTTACCTTGAACTGTAGTGCATTAGCCGCTTAGATACAGGATCGCTGTTCACGTCCGCTTCATACCGAGTTACCTTCCTCCCCCTTTCCCTTAGCTTGCTTGCTTTTTTCCTGCTCTAGAAACGGCTCCCTTTGTCTGTATATATATATATATATATATATATATATATATATATATATATATATATATATATATATATATGTTTCTTATTTGATATATATATATATATATATATATATATATATATATATATATATGTTTCTTATTTGATATATATATATATATATATATATATATATATATATATATATGTTTCTTATTTGATATATATATATATATATATATATATATATATATATATATATATATATATAAAACTCTATACAGACACCCGTCGAAGTGTTCATCCTACACACATGTCGATACCACTGGATTATTTTTCATCCATCTCATCTTATTCAGACGTAAACAGGCATATTATTTTGTTAGTTTATTGGGCATTGCAAGGCAGCATATGTATCACCTGTAGACATCCCTGCCAACGCAGTAGAGACAAGTGTGGTGATGACATGCGGCATCCGCAGGTCAGCACTGCCTCTAGGTTCAAGGCCGCACGGCATAACCTTGACAGCGGCTGAATATTTGTTTATCCACTTAATATGTCGTATTGTTCGGTGTACATACGTGGTTAAACTTGAAAACACACTGTCACTGCGAATTATGTTTTGTTGAGAAATGTTACTCAATGGTGAAAGAATGAACATGCATTAGAGAGAACGTGGGATGCAGTGGCCAAGGGCAGAGGAATTCTGAACATGGCCAGCCAACAAACAACGTTCCTAATTGTCTTGACGGTCACCTGAGGCTCGCCACCGCTCGCAGGCTCCATAACCATCACACATCCGCTGCTTCAGACACTCTCCTGCAGGCGATCACAACCTGAAACACACAGCAGCTACTGACCCCCACCCGTTTCCCGCAACCTTCTGTGTTATGCAAAATCGTCTCATTTTCAGTGGTGTATGGTGACCCTGAATCTGTCAGGCACGACACACTAAATAGCTGCCTCCCTCGTTCCCCCAACCCCCCTTTCCACCTCCAACACAGCACCGGCACGAACTCATCCTTTATGTAATCACCATTGCAGTTTTATTACATGTCATGGTGTATTTATATATTTCCATGCGTTGCCGGTTCGTCCAGGATCTCCTCTACTGAGTCTTAACGCTTCAATATAATTTTTCCTTCTTCATTTCATATATCCACCGACGAAACTTTGAAATTTAAGCAACACTGGCTGATTGGGTGTTGTGGGCGCCAGGTGGTCACTCTAGCCTCCCTAGCCACCCCACTCTCCATCACCTCTGTCTGAGCACCATCAACAGTACAACCTTGGCTATCCTATTGCTGCTTCCTACACACACACACACACACACACACACACACACACACACACACACACACACACACACACACACACACACACAGTCTCTCTCTCTCTCTCTCTCTCTCTCTCTCTCTCTCTCTCTCTCTCTCTCTCTCTCTCTCTCTCTCTCTCTCTCTCTCTCTCTCTCTCTCTCTCTCTCTCTCTCTCTCTCTCTCTCTCTCTCTCTCTCTCTATCTATCTATCTATCTATCTATCTATCTATCTTTATCAATCTATCTATCTTTATCTCTCTCTCTTCTCTCTCTTTTCTCTCTTTTCTCTCTTCTCTCTCTTCAACATCATTCTCTTTGTCGCAGCAACACGCTCCATCGTCCCCGTCACCACGTCGCCGGAGTCCCGTTACACCCGAGCCACAAAGTTTCGTTCACACTGTTGTAGATGCACTAGCTTCCGAGCTTTGTTGAGACTTTACAGATAGAAACATAATAAAAGGCCGCTAAGTCATTGTTACGGCGCCCGGTGTTACTTCCTGTACACTTGTGAACGCGGAAGTGGCTAGCGGAAGTTCCCCCCCTCCCCCTCATCCCCACATCCCACACGCTTACATGTATACACTGTCCTTCCCTGCAATCGTGTTCACTGGCCTCGGTACATGAAGTGCATGATACATAGTATTTATACATTATCTATAAGTATTAATGTGTTAAGAGAGAAACTATGTGCAATGTGTTCGGTTTCTTGGCTTTGTATTCCATACATTGATGGGGCGATGGCTGACGATGATGAATTTGTAAAGAATGCCCACTTGTGTCCCTTCCGTCTTATTTCCAAGAGGGTTCTGTGCGGCACTTTTGTGTTATAGTCGGTCGATTCCTACGCAGCTGGCGTCTCAGGGGACCAAAACTGTGATGAAGGAGGTGGTCTGCCTTCCCCCTCTCCTTAATTATACTTGAGCTACACTGACTGTCCTGAGGCGGCATTTGTTAAGCTCCCCGGGGACTCGCTACTTCACTTAAATCCCCAAGATGCGGCCACCCCATCTGGTCATCTTTAGGCTGAAAGCCGTCGCTGTTTCTTGCCTTCCTCGGGTCGGGGCTCACCTGCATTATTTACCCTTTCTTCCTCCCATCCTCACCCACCAGAAGGAAGTGAGGTTGAAGAGGGAGGAGAAAGGTCATATTCGAACACCGCTGATAAGATGAAAAACAAATGTTCGGTTAATTCGAAGGAAGTTCACCTACCACCACTCGTCAGTCATCTGCTTTATTCCGGGTTTGTTTGGCTCTTACTAACTTTTTCAATGACCGCATGACATAGAGAGCTTGTTTCAATTGTTTGTGCCATCCTCAGACAGCAAATGTTATCAATCCAATGACTAATCTGCATGCTGCATCCTCACTTTCTCTACTGTCTTCACTAATGTATTTCATGTAAACAAGAAATGCATCTTTGAAGTTTTCTAAAGTGATTGATTATCTACCCATGAGTGAAAATTGTCACATATTGCATTTAAAGGAAGGATTTGTTTCTTCTATCAAATTGATGGAGTTACTAATGAACATTTTTGAACAGATGACGATGGTGGTTACTGGCGTGATGACGCCCGTGCCCGCAGCCCTTGTACCCTGGACTCCCCAGTGGACCGTCCACGACGCGCCCTGCCGCCCATCAGCCGGATGCTGCCCAGGTCTACTTTGCTACTCCGCTCCCGCTCGCCGGCGCTGCCTCCAGCTGACATCCTTTTGCCCCCACAAGATGTGCCACTGGACTGCCACGTGCCACGCCGAGCTGCCTCCCCTCGACTCCCGCCCTTCGCAGATGTGCGGCGTCACCAGCGGGCACCCTCCCCCATGGACTACGATCACCGACCATCTCGCTATCATGATGACCCTATTCTGCCTTACGACTTAACCACTCGACGTGCTCGATCCCCTCGCAGCGTGTCCCCTCAGTCGCTTCCACCTGTTATGGCTTCCATGCACCTCACGCAGGCTACCAGCGCTGAGGATGGAGGCGGCCAAGGCAACGGCAGTGGAGCTCCTCCAAGTCAGCACGGCAGCGGCTCTAGTGGTGGTTATGTGGATGCCTCCCAAACCTCCCTTTCCTTCTTCGGCTCACTCGGCATGGGTGGTGACAAAGGCGGTTTGGGTGGTGCTGACGGAGGGGGAGGAGGACAAACTCCTAACGGAGGTCTCCCGAGTGTCGAGAGTACCTCCTTACCCCCACCGATCCCAGTGCCCATCGAGCCTCACGTGTACTCCCTCCCCGAGCACTGCCGCAGCATCCCTTCCTCTGCCAATGACACTTCTCAGGCGTTTCCGGCTCCCGCGCACTTCAGGGAAAGACACCTCCACATACAACACCAACACCAGCTACACCCACATCATCATCATCAGCAACAACAACAACAGCATCAACAACACCAACAACAGCAGCAGCAACAGCAACAGCATCAACAGACACTCCTACAGCCACAACAGCTTCAAACGCTACCACCTCAATCGCAGTACACCGTGGCTCCTCCCTCCCCTTCACCTCTTCCCGTCTCACCACCCTTAAGCTGTGCCCCTTCTCCCCTCACATGTGGCACCACCATCCTTAGATCACCATCTGAAGCGCAGACTCTTGAGCCTCTAACACAGACACAGGTGAGATGAGATAACGTTTTTTTCAGTATATCATAGTGTATAGCTTGATATATATATTAACATACGAATAGTTCTATTCAACTAGAGATTGGTCCTGAATTCTGACATCATTTTTTTTTTTTAGGTTCCTCTGGTGTCTTCAACGGATCTCCAGAGCGGGTGGTCGGAGCGGTCTCCCATGTCCCCACAGTACATGCAGACATCCTACCCCAGCCGCCCCTCACCAGGCAGCACCTCCCTCTTGGACGCCTCCTCCCCGCCTCTCCACGACCTCCAGGTATACCAATTCACTATCTCTTCAACTTATCTTCGGCCTTCCTCTCATCGTCCTATTTATTCAGCTTTATTGATCTACATCGGTGTAAAATTATTTAATTATATTTCGAAGATTGTGAGTAGTTTTGAGGTTTGATTCATCTATGTTATCAAGGATGACTCTTTATTCTAACCTTAAGGATAAAATTCAAAACGTTTGTAGTTTATTTAATTGACATTCAGTTATGTCATTTTATCACTTCATTCAAAGTAACTATAAAGTCACGAAACCAGAACGTAACGGTTTCATTATTTGTCGCACAGCGAGAAGTGCCACTACAAGTGAGGGTGTCCATCTTGCAGCAGAGGCTTGGCCTCCCTGAAGACACACCGCTGGAGTTCGTCAACGGAGGTCACGGGATCAAGAATCCACTGGCGCCCAACCTTGACGTGCAGCGCCCCGATGGTCCAGAGAAGATGGAACAAGCACCTCCAGGTACATCAAAGTTACATTTTGTTTTTATTTACAAGTGGAATAAAGTCAACTATCACACTAACACACAAAGAAATACTGACCTAATTAAAGTTCAAATGTATTTTTGTTCTTGTTGTCCCTTATTTGATGAATTTGAGTTTGATGTTGTTTGATGAGATCGATGAGCTTTGAGATGGTAATTAGCATAGAAAATGCACCCTTTGCAACGGGAAAGATGACCAAATATTTAATTTTCCAGTTGTTATGGAGGAAGAGAGCAGCAGCAGCAGCAAATTCACGTGTCGCATATGTTCCAAGTCGTTTAGCCTCCAACGACTTCTTAACCGCCATATGAAGTGCCACTCGGATGTCAAGCGTTACCTCTGCACTTTCTGTGGCAAAGGCTTCAATGACACCTTTGACCTTAAGCGCCACACCCGCACACACACAGGTAATTCACTGTTCTAAGTCGCGATCTGAAATGGAGTACTGCAAGTGATCACTGAGCAACTTATCATTATATGTAACCTTGATCTTGCTTGATGCATGAATTAACGATTCCATCAGTTATGATTAATGTACCAATCATGCTATCAAACACCTTATTATTTCCTTAACGCCCTGTGACTGGTTCAACTCATAACATTTATCTTGTCCTTGCAGGTGTGCGTCCGTACAAATGTAACCTGTGCGAGAAGTCCTTCACGCAGCGCTGCTCCCTCGAGTCGCACTGTCTGAAAGTGCACGGTGTTCAGCACAGTTATGCCTACAAGGAGCGTCGCTCGAAAGTGTACGTGTGTGAGGAGTGTGGCCACACCACGGGTGAACCGGAGTGCCACTACATACATCTCAAGGACAACCATCCCTACAGTCCTGCACTCCTCAAGTTCTATGACAAGAGGCATTTCAAATTCAACAACTCCAACTTCACAAACGTCCTTCTCATGAGTCAAACGTAGAGGAATAACTGTCTTGACTTGCTTCGAGTTTCCTCATCATAACAACAATGGCTTTCGTTGGTTAGGCCTCCGCTTCTGCCTTTACGTACGTGACGTATGCTCCCTCATATTGTGACTTGTTGCTGGGCAGACAGTATGCCCTTGGCCAGAAAGAAAATAGGCCCACAAAGGCCACACTCACGCAAGGAGGCCACGCGCACTTTTGGCCAGTCCTGCCGCATACCATACTAAACACGCGTTCCTCGCCGGCTCCGGAGATAAACATATCTTCATGCTTTTTCAAGAGAAACATGCAAGGCATTATAAGTTTAGTAAGTTATATGTAAAACCCCAGGAAAGGTTTTTAGTTTAGGAGTTTATATGTTAAGTGTTAACATTGTGCTTTATCTCTGCGGAGATAAGACTGTCAACAGCTTTGTGCAGCAGGCGAAAAGTCACGTGACATGAGGTTCACTGAGCCGTTTGCGGTGCACAGTTGATTAATGAATGTTGCAATATAGGTGTTAAGATATTGCTAAACCAATGATTTTTACATTTAGTACTTAGGCTACAGCGTGAATGTTTAGTTGTTCTGTTCTAGGTATTCCTGCAATTCATGATTTACAAGAAAACTTGTTAACATTCACAAAAAAATAATTCAGTTTGGTGTAGAGGTTTATGATGATCTCCAGTGTAACATGAGGGCATTAAATACGATTGGTGCTCCAAGCCGTAAGTGATACGTCTATTAATTTTATGTTTACATAACATACCAACCAATGATATTTACCTCAGAGCCGAGACCTGCCGCCCACTTGTGGCATTTGGAAACCAGGAGTGCACTATCGCTCTGCTCCTTTCTTGGTTCCTCAAAGTGAACTGATGCTGGCAAACAGGATCAAGTCTGGATCACTTTTTTAAGGTTGTGCAGCATGAAGGCATCAAAGGGCATTCACATGCTCCCTCTTCATGCGTGGTCGGTGGGCTCACGGCGCTCTTGTGGTATCTGCCGGTGAAGTACAAGGGTCTGGAGGGTGTATATAGCTGTATATATGACGTTACTTTAATTTTATATTTTTATAATCCTGCCGGGACTTTCACAATCATAAGTGACAACACATGGACGGGGCTACCTACCTTCAGGCCCACGCTGTCCACTACACTCACTACATCACTACATTCTTAAAGTTTCTGATAGTTCTTGACATTGGGTGACATTTTAAGACTTTCCTCTGCCTAGATTTATTTCGTACTCTGCAGTTGCTGGATAACCCAAGGGACAGCTGCGTTCGTTTTGCAAGCATATCTTTGTCAGACAGTAATTCTTCAGCTTTGAGGGAGTGAGATGAATCATTGGGAATTATAGTACGTAGGATCGTGATCTTGTGATGATATACTGTATGTTAGTGCAACTCAGCACGCTGATTGACGCCAACCCGCTGCACAAGCCTGCACGGGACCCGCCGCCTTACACTCAGCACGTTCTTTAATCAATGAATGATGCCAAAAAGCTAAATATAAGATACGAAAGTTCTTAACAGTCATGGCTTTGATTCAAATTGAG
The DNA here is from genome assembly GCA_029783475.1 of Metacarcinus magister. Lineage (NCBI taxonomy): Eukaryota > Metazoa > Arthropoda > Malacostraca > Decapoda > Cancridae > Metacarcinus > Metacarcinus magister. Next base: position 31,141,681 of record JAPQNM010000003.1, on the reverse strand, counting down.
CACAACAAATATTGGTCTCTGCTGAAGTAAGGGCGGCGCTGTTCGGTCCTCGAGGTGGCGCGGGGGTCACACTGCTTCACTATTACACGGGAGTCCTGGCGCGGCGCGGCATTGAGCGGCCGAGGCAGACAGCACTGTAGCCTTGGGGTCACTTCTTGCATGGCACTGGCAGCTGTCAGTCATTTCTCAAGGTGAGCTTCTCGTGTCATTTTTCGCCTCTACGGGTTGCAGTTATGTTGTTAGAATCTTTAACCCTATTTATGGCCAAGGTCGTGATCCTCACCCTCGGGTCTCTTGTTGATTTCAGTCATATAATATATATTTTTTAGATATTTTGTCTTTTGTGTCTGTTTACGTATATTCTCTATTTTCTCTGTATATAATTTATACTAAGATAATAAAATATTTGGAATCCAATGTGCTGTTTTTTTCACCACGTGGTGTCAAGTAGTAGTCGTAGTAGTTGTAGTAGAAGTAGTAAAAGAAGTAGTAGTAAAAATAGTAGTAGTAGAAGTAGTAGTAGTAGTAGTAGTAGTAGTAGTAGTAGTAGTAGTAGAAGAAGTAGAAGTAGAAGTAGAAGTAGAAGTAGAAGTAGTAATAGTAGTAGTAGTAGTAGTAGTAGTAGAAGTAGTAGTAGTAGTAGTAGTAGTAGTAGTAGAAGTAGTAAGAGTATAGTAATAGCAGTGGTAGAAATCGTACGTAAAAGTAGTAGTAATAGTAGTATAGTAGTAGTAGTAAGAGCAGTAGTAATTATAGTAGCAGTAATAATACTAATAGTAGTATAGTATAGCAATAATGATAGTAATAGTAGTAGTAATAGTTAGTAATTAGTAGTAGTAATAATAATAGTAGTAGTAGTAGTAGTAATAATAATAATAGTAGCTGTAATAATACAAATAGTTGTAGTAATAGTAGTAACAATATTAGTATTAGTTAGTAGTAGTAGTAGTAGTAGTAGTAGTAGTAGTAGTTAAAATAGTAGCAGTAGTAGTAGTAATAGTAGTTGTAGTAGTAGTACAATGCAATTTCTTTCTATACATTTCAGAAATCCTCTGTTGTCATATGCGTTACAATTTTTAAGGTGAAATGCTAAACAACTTGGTGAAAGGTTGACTGAAATGTCAAAGCTGAGAACCTTTGTGTTGTCGTCTATACCACACGAACGCAAAAGTGTAAGGAATTTCCATGTTCGTTACTTACCTACTTACCCTAAATATTGATTTAAGTCCTGACGAATAATTAATTAAAAAACAACAACAGCTAGACTACCAGAGGAGCTTATACTTATGTTGTTGTACTTTCATTTTTATCGTCGTTTATACACACACGTTCAAGAAAGATATTGTGACCAATGTTAATGTTGAGGCAAAATGTATATTCTTTTTTTTGGGGGTTGGGACTGGGGGGGGGAGGGAGAAAGGGACTATAAATCGAAATTACAAGAGCACTATAAGACGACAATTATGTTCAGTGAAAAAATAAAATAAAAAAGTTTAGGATAATCATATGTAGTTCTCATGAATGACATTTATTTTTTCACTGCCCAATTCATTTTTTCCGGAAAAAAATAAGCCTTGCTATTCTGACAAGCTTCTTCCACCTGGATTCACCTTACTTACACTTCTCTGAATTTCACTACTTTACAGTTTAGACGATGGAGGTAAAAACGTGTTTATCGCGATCTCAGTATTCAAGGCAAACACAACGGTAGTACAAGGCTAATGTGTTGGGTGTCAGTGCCCGCACGATCAGTTAAAAGACTCGGTAGAAATTACAATAGAATATAATACGGAAATTTTGGAAAATGGTATAGTTTTAAAGCTTCGGAATCTTGTGAAAACTACTGCATAAGGCCCTCAAATGTGGCAGTGACTATTAAGGTGTGGTATCGGAAAGGCACTGGCCCTGCAAGGCTCTCGTGGTGGACCGAAAAGAGATTATGGCCAGGTTAACTTGGACATTTAGTTATTTGTTTTGATAACGTCACTCGATGTGGCCCGACAGCTTTCTATGTTCTGTGTGGTGGTCTTTCCAGAGTGACCATATCCTTTTACTTTCATCTAACGGGTCAGCGGCGAAAAATATTGTCCCTGATATGATTATTACAGGAAAGTTGTTAGTCTTTACTTTTTTTCAGATACTGGTAATACTTCTCAATTTTGTTTTGTTTTTCTTGCTACTTTAAATATATTGTCTACTTGTACTTTGAAATTATCTGTATGCAAAGAGGAGCCGCAGAGAATTATTCAACGACGAAGTAAAACTGGGACACTTTTTTACAGCTCATCCCAACTTGAGACAAATTACTATGTCCATCAACCCTTGAGATTGTTGCCGCGAGAAAGAGATATAGGATGTGAGGGAAGACTACCTTGGGAAGGGGAAAAATCATGCAAGGAGGTGAATAAATTAAGTAAATTTCTGAACTTTAAGGAATTCAGCATTTTCTAAAGAGAGAGATTATTATTAGGTCAGTTCGAAAATGTTAATTGGATTTGTTTTATAACTTTTTGTTCTGCCTAGATTTCTGGGTCGAAATTATTCACATTTTTCTAAAGGCATACACACACACACACACACACACACACACACACACACACACACACACACACACACACCCCGTAGTGAGTATTACTCATATGAAGCCGATTTTGCTACCTTCGACTAGAACAACAGATTTCACTTACCATTTCATCATGTTACGTTATTACATACGTTAACCCGAGATCTTTTTCTTATTGCAGATGCACATGAAACTTGATCCGTGACTTTGGAAGGAGGACGACAAGTGCAGGTAAGATTACACCATTTTATGAATGTGGCCCATGGCATGCTGCTGTGATAGTATGTTTTATGTTTTTGGTGTCTAAATGACGATCAGTTTCATCGTCTTCATATCAAACACACACACACACACACACACACACACACACACACACACACACACACACACACACACACACACACACACACACACACACACCATTCTTTGCAGTAGGAACCTTGTGTAGAATCGTTCATGTCAATTGTAGCAGCTAATTGGAATATCGTTCTAATAGTAACAATATGCCTTAAAACAGGCGTCATCAATTGTACGTATCACTACAAATATGTTATGTGTTCTCTTTGCTAAGAATATGTGCAATATATGGATGAACCAAAAAGAAAATTATGTTTCGCCAACTGGCTGATTTATATACAGTCGCCACTCAACAACCATCGAAGTCATGTTCTACAACTGTGTCAGTGTATTACTTCCAATGAAATATAGTACCTATTATAATACAGAGATTACGAGACTCATGATACTAAATATGTTATTCGAACAGGGTTCTTTGGAAAATTTTTTAAAGTGGTGATTCTTTAAGTTAAGACTCAAGTAAGCAAATCTAAAGCAATTAGTATTTAAATTAAAATCTTCAAGTTCTCTAACCATTCTTGACAATTTTGTAATAGTTCAACTTCTAATCAGTCTAAAGATGTATAAATAATCCCCCTGGAATAGGTAATTATATATCATATAGTTATGTTAGGGTTAACGAGAGAGCGCTAACCCTCTCGTCAAGTCAAGCTGCCGTGAGCTAGGTTCGAACTCGCAACCTTTTGGTCACGAGCAAAACACTGTACCACAGAGCCACCGAGGCCCCTCCTTATTAGTTTAACAGCGTGAGTCTGCTGTGCATTATATAGCGAACTTTTTCATCTCTGGCAGGTTCTTGTTCAAAGGCATTCCATAACTGTGTACGGTTGTTAATAGAGCTAAATATAGCTTTAAGACTGGCACAACACCTCCTTAACACTTACCAAATATATTATTCTCTGAACATGAAGCTTTTTTTGGTCACATGTTAATATCCTTCAATGAGAGTAGTAATAAGAAGTCTGTGGTCACTTGCAAATATACCAATATTCCCTAAAGATTTTCAGTTCTGATGGATTCTCAGACGAGTATTAATGAATAAATGAATACCACCATCAGCCATCCCTCAGGCTTTGATACACATACAAAGACCAGCACTGTCACTCTGACCTTTAGAATCACGACCCAGCAATTCCTTGTGTACATTTACCTTGCGAATACTTGAGTAACATTTGCCTCATATCCGTTGCGAGACATGGGTAGTGTGTTCATACAGTATCAGTGACTATTATTGCTGTTTCTTTTAAGGTGAACATCGCTAGAACCCTCCCACACTTCTAAGAGAGTTTCATTGTAGCAATTTTAAACCTTCTCATTCCCTGGCAGATGGCGTTGTCATTATCATTACATCCAGGCGCCAACGTAAAGAGCACGCTAGAGGTTAACCCTGTGCATCATCATTACACCACCCTGGCCACTTCCAAGTCAGTCAGCTGAGAAGAAGAACAATTCCCCTTATTAGTTGTCCTTCCCCTTTTTGACGGGTTTTAGCTTCCTGTTTCGGAGGTATTTGTCGATTACAATCACCTTCTACTTACACTCTGTTGTGTTGAGCGACTGCAAACGAGGAAAAAGTATAGCATCGTTTCTCTTCCTTCTTTTTTAACTTTACATTTGATTTAATTACCCTAAAATATATCATGTTATTGATATATATTATTATTAATGGAGTAGTAGTAGTATAAAATAGTAGTAGTAGTAGTAGTAGTAGCAGTAATAATAATGATAATGATAGAAAATATAATATTAAAAACAACAATAGTAATGATAATGATAATAATAATAATAATAATAATGATGATAATAATGATAATGATAATAATAATAGTGATGATGATAATAATGATAATAATAATAACAACAATGATAACAATAATAACAATGATGACAATAACAGGCATGATCACCGTTGTCTACTCAGCACCTGAAGGACTCTGACGGTGCCCTTTACAAGAAAGAGAGAGAGAGAGAGAGAGAGAGAGAGAGAGAGAGAGAGAGAGAGAGAGAGAGAGAGAGAGAGAGAGAGAGAGAGAGAGAGAGAGAGAGAGAAATAGAGAGAGAGAGAGATTGCCGCGTAATATGATCCACCGTCAGAACTTAATGTCAAGGAGCAGTGACCAGCAAACGTCAAGGTTAACCCTCCCTTACCCTGCACCGCCCTTCTCACATTTTTCCTGCGCGAGCCGGCTCAGGAGCAAGGCAAAGGGTGTCTACGGTTCAGGCCGAAGGTGATCAACAGGTGAACGTTATGGCAAGGTGTGAGACTGTCGAAAACTGGAAGGTTAGGGAAGGCAGCGATAGTGTGTGTGTGTGTGTGTGTGTGTGTGTGTGTGTGTGTGTGTGTGTGTGTGTGTGTGCGTGTGCGTGTGCGTGTGTGTGTGTAATAATAATAATAATAATAGACGGTTTATTAGAAAAAGCAGCCATAAGCTGAAAATATACATTTTAAACTTGCTTAATTCTAAATGTGAAGAGTGGAAGACTTTTCTTCTTGACATGAGACTATTCAGACCAATTGTTAGCATAGTGATAGTTGGTGGTATGTCGTGGGTCAGGTCAGGTCCGCTTCACGACCTTGTCCACCTCGGTGGTGTCTGGTGACGGTGTTGTAGCACCTTGGAGGCCGGGGATGGACTCGAGCCTGGTTAGATGGCATCGCCTTCAGGTGTTGGTGGAGGTGCCGCCTGTAGGAGGTCACATATCACCCACATGGGTGATATGTGGAGGGGCAGCCGTAGGTGCTGGGTAGAGGTCAGCTGGGGTGGGGGTAGAGGTGCAGCTGTGTTGGCGGGAAGATGGTGGTCCGGAGGGGATTAACAAGCATGGATTAGCACCCATAGCCCTCCTCGCAGTCCCAGCCAGTGAGGTCGACTCGTCCGCCCACTCGGTTTTCATTGTTTATAGTTCTTGAATTTACTTTCTTTTGCTTTAAGTTACTTCACTGTGTTGTATGTTCATTACAAGTTCACTGTTCTTAATTATGTAGAACTTCCACTTCTCACTGAGGGGGAGGGGGAGGATTAGGTAGGGGTGGGGAGAGGGTCAACACATAGACCCCAGGCGGCCCCAAGGAGCGCTAAGACGACACGACCTGACCCTAGCGAGGTCAAAGCACGTGTGTGTGTGTGTGTGCGTGTGCGTGTGCGTGTGCGTGTGCGTGTGCGTGCATGTGTGTGTGTGTGTGCGTGCGTGTGCGTGTGCGTGTGCGTGCGTGTGCGTGTGCGTGTGCGTGTGTGTATGTGTGTGTGATATTAATGATAATAATTAAGTAAATAGACATGCTGGGTGACCATGAAACTCAAAAACCTCACCCAGCATACCCAAACTGCTCGCTCAGGAAAGAAAGTTTTCCATGTCTTTCACAAGGTACAAAGGGAGATAGGAGGTAGAAAGGGAGGTAGGAGGTAGAAAAAGAGGAAGGAGGTAGGAAGGGAGGTTGGAGATAGGAGGTAGGAGGTAGAAAGGGAGGTTGGAGGTAGAAGATATAAAGGGAGATAGGCGGTAGGTCAAGGTGTCTCCTGTGAAAGGTAAGTATGAATATGTGCGACCAGTATTAAGCAAGATGAAAGTTTTTCACAAATAACTTTAAAATTTACATAATAACAATATGTTTTTACTATATAATAACCATCTAAGGGGTAATGCCTACGACCCCTGAAAATTTCATTCCGATCCCTCCAGTGGTCTAGGAGGAGATAGATGACAGACGGACGGACGGACGGATGGACAGATGGACGAACGGACAGACAGACAGACGGACAGACAGACAGACACACATACAAACACACAGACAAATTTTGGATGGAGTCGTTTCGTAACTTCCAAACTTCTCGCTTCGCTCGCAGTTTGAAATAATAGTAATAATAATAATAATTATAGTAAAAATATTATTGATAATAGTAATAATAAGAGTATTAATAATATAATAGTTTTTTTTCAGGCTAACTCCTTAAATACATTCACTCCACCTTTGATCATAGTGTTTATGAATTTCCATGATGTGAAATTGAACCCATAAAATAAATTGATAGATAAGAAATATAAAAAAAAACACTCCTTATAACTTGCACTAGGTTCTTTTGCAGTTATCCAAGGTTGATTATTATTGACTAACTAAATAGAGAGTTAGGATTAGGAATTGAGGAAATATTATAAATAATGCAAAACGAGTCTCCACGAGCAAAGAAGCAGAACTGCATATAAATCATCAGCAATTAGTATCATCTCACTCACATTTATTTCGTTCCTTTTAGAGTTAACCATTAAATCAATCTAAAAAGAGAGATATAAATGAAGTTGTTGTTTGCTTTATAATCTGCGTTGAACTCAGCTTTATATCTGATTATAACTGCGGTGTTTCAACTCAAATGTCACTCAACTTTATATCTATCTCATTTTTTCTTACCACTTCATACAAATGCATAGGATTACTTTGTTTTCAAAGTTACATACCATCAAATAGTATTATGTCCCTTACACGTCCGAGTTCATGGGCAAGATACTTATATTGAGTTTCTAATAAGCATATCTAGGGAAGAATTAACACTATTTTCTCGTAGTAAAATCCAAGTAAAAGTACTAATGTCATCTTTTGTAATGCGTAAGATCACATATTTTCAGTGCTGCAAGACATTTGCATCTAATTTCTAACATTATCAGTGCAATACTTAGTTCATTTTCTTTACCGTTCACCATCATCGCCACGCATATATGTACTTACACAATCACCACACTGTACTTTACACCACGACTACTCAAACCTAGTGTCCAGTACCCCACACCATTAACTGGCCTTAACTACAGTGTAACACACACGCACCTAGTACCACTAAAAAAACACTCCCCATCACGATAATCCTCAACCCTTTACCTTTTACCCTTTACCCTTAACCGACACCACCGGCATCAAAATTACTACTTCAAATTGCCAGAACGAAAGTAACATTTCACCAAACAGAACAATTCTTTTATTCATGTAAAAAGAAATATCGTAAATTGTTTATTATTTTGTTGTAGCGTAGTCCAAGATAATGGCGGGTTGGTGTGAGGTGATCTGATGGATTGGTTCAGCTCTGTGTATCATTAAGTTCCTCAACACGACCGCCGACGTACGTGAAGGAGGACAACCATTAGTGCCTTTGAGGTGTCGGTGCTCCGTGCCTTACTGCGTCGTGTTTAGGTATTAACACTACATCGTGACGTGTGTAGGTTGTCGTTGGAGTGGCTAGTCGTTAAATAAAGTGATTGATATGTGAGACCGAACTAAGCTATAGGAATATAATCTAGCTCATAACTCATAAACGGCAGATCAGTTTGCAAGAGCACACCACATGTTATGAATAATAATAATCCAAAGACACAGCGAGTGATCAGCAATACCAAATGGAATGGCACTGAATGAGTTTAAACGTCACATTGTATTGATATCCAAAACATTTGCCAACTATTCAACATTTACCAGAACCCATCATGAACTATTTTAGGCCTAGAGTACGTGGCAGAGCGAAGAGATTAGTCTGTCATGACAAGGGGTTGACGCCCTCATTGTGCCTTGAAAAACGAACATTGAAGGGCGACGGGAGCTGGTCGTGGGTCCAAGGATAGGTCCTGCAGAACATTCAGTGAGAGATACAGATTCAAACAATACGTCGAAACCAAATAGCTGTTGACGAATAATTTATTGAGAACCACAAAACATTAACTACCTCAGTGATAACCGGCTTTGAATATTAAATGTATCGTTGACAGAATACCTGAGTTTTCTGAACCAGTTAATCAACAACTAACTGCACTGTTTTGTACACTTTCTCGCTTAATCCAAATATGCATTATACATTATCTATCTATTTAACTTTTTTATTTGCTAACTTATTCAAACTTGCCTCAGCATAATCGGACATATTGCCTGCATACTTCCATCCTACACCCAATGCCCGGCCACACCCACGCCAGCCACACCCACCGGCGGCCACACCCAGCTAACAGTTCACACCTTGAGTCTCACCTTGAGCAGTAGCGTCCGACACAAGTAGTTTTTGATGTTAATGAGGATCCTGCCAAGGCAATTCACATTGTTTCATCCTTTATTCAAAATATATTCCATTTTGGCAAATCAGAATTTATTAGCAAATCATAGCCTTTTGCCAAACGAGTTAATCAGGTATCGCCACCCACCTGTGAGCCGTACAATTAAGAGTACAAATACACCAAACAATATTTTTAGTATATAAATCAATATTGAAATCGTAAAATAATAAGGTTACAAGGTGTCCTGCTTGCCGGCCCTGTTGTCTTTCGGGATGGGTGGTGGGCTGGTAAAAGTAACATATAAATTTAGGATCCTTCTTTTAAAATTATTTTTTTAAAAACTATTGATGTACAACACACACTCACTTTCTAACTTATACGATTAAACTAAAAAGATAGTCACTACATTTTAATTGTAAAAGGGGATGCCGGCTTTTGCTAAGCAACGCGTGGAACTCAAGGATACCAAGGATAAAGACAATCGCTTCATCTACACATCGAAAACAATACCTGTTATAATTAATCTCCTTATATAGAATGTGGTGATTCGGTCATGAAAAGTGAACATGTATTGAACCTGTCCTAACCATGGTTGTTCACGTGACGAGTGATGGCGTGAATTAGAAGTTGTTACTCGCCCTCGAGGATTTGGCATCAGGTCATGAATGCTTTGTATCCAGACAGCAACATGATCTTAATTATTACACTGTATGATGTATTTTTTGTCACAAGTGTGGTGTCAAACAATTTTAGGAAACCACAAAATTGCAACAAAGCATATCCACAAATGATGTTCAGAGCATTCCTTTATTTTCTCACATGTACTGTACTGGAGAATGCATTAGTGGTAGTTAAGAATGTTATATTATATAAATTGTCAGCATTTTCAATACAAAAATACAGCAAATTATGTTTACATGATTTGTGGCAAGAACTGATTTCCACTTCAACACTAAAATATAAATTTTTCTATTATTTTCTGAATTTGAAGTTTTATATAAACAAAACTTTCAAATGAATTGTAGGCATTGTTGAAATTTACTGTTACATCAATTATTGATTAACGTTCTTGTGATCCAGTTACATTGGGAATAATGCATATATAACCCACTCATGCATCGACTCGTACTCGAACTCAGGCACGGATTCTCACGCTGTAAAGTTCAAACAGACATATTCGTGCACTTACAACCTCGCACACACACGCTCATGCTTCAGCCTCCCACACTTGAGTTCCTGCACACGTTCACACTCATGCATTCAAACACGCCCCGGCACGCTGATAGCCAAGGAAATACACAGGTCATTGCCAGTATCCTCAGGTATAAATTGGATGAAAACAAAACCCTTAAGGTAACTACTGTGCGGCTTCCTGTAGAAACCTGTTGTTAATTAAAGTTCTGGCTGCTAAAAGTATTATGTATTTCTTCAATAAATTGATCAATATATAAACGAACTAAATAAATGAGTTCTCAACCCACGCAACCAAGGCAGGTTCATGATCGTTGGCAATATAAAAAAAAACTAAGAATACATTTATTTCTAAGATTCACAGATGCGGGTGGGACAGGGCGGGGTGAGTTGTTCAGAAGGGAAGAGCGACCCTCGAGTGTGGCAGCTGCACCTTGCCTAAATGCCACAGGTCGGGCAAGATGGCTCGCAAAAAGAGACCTTCGACCTGCATGGCCTTCATTCATAAATACCGTACAGTGATGCTTGTTTACTGTTTTCGCCAATTACCCCGAAGTAAAGTGCCCTTGAGCTCCGAGCTGGGGTGTCCCTGGCCCTTAGGTACAGGACAAAGCCCATCCCCTGCGGCGCCTTCCCAATGTGTGAGTCCCGCGCCAAGTGGCTTTGTTATAGTGAGGTGCCGCCACTAAGCCAAGGTGACCGGGAGCTCCTTCCCGCAAATCATGGTCACCAACAGGGATACTTGCAGAGTCCTGTTTAAGGTGTGATAAAAATCAGGCTGTAATAATAGTAATGATGATGATGTAATTTGAACATTGTTAGGGTGAAAATATAAAATTGAAAAGAATGGTGTATGAGTAATGTATTTTAGATACAATAGGTATACAGAAATAGAAGAATTTAATCAAAAAATTATTAAGATTATCACAAAAATCGTTATGAAGAGATCTATAATGACTTGGATATAAAGAAAGAGTCATTTGCTGACTGTTTATGAGCTTGTCTATGGATGGGATGGACCTATTTTAGAAGCGACCCATATGGCCTCTTACCACTGATACAAGATGGTTATGGTGCCTTGTTGTAGTCGGAAGCAGACAAGAAGTGATGATGGAGTTTCTCTCGCAGTAACCATTGACGAAGAAGGTGCTGATGGTGGATGGAGACACACCGAAATACGAGTACTAGTGTGCACCTTGCCTCTTAGTAGATGACACATAGGCCGTTTCTTACACCTTCTCCAACTAATATGTTGGTGTTTCCGCCAAGAAAGAGGACTAGGCAAGGGAGGCGTTTGGCGAGTTCGAGTAGAGCGAAGTGCGAGTCCACGTTCTTTGACGCCGGTGTGAAGAGGTGGAGAGTCAAGAGGTTTCAGTCTCTATGTGAGGTAGAAGAGTTAGCAGAACGATGAAGTTTTGCGTAAATGTGGCTGGTCTTAGTCAGGTCGCTGTGTGTGTCTGTGTCTGTGTCTGTGTCTGTGTCTGTGTCTGTGTCTGTGTCTGTGTCTGTGTTGTGTCTGTGTGTGTGTGTGTGTGTGTGTGTGTGTGTGTGTGTGTTCGTGCCCCTCTATATATCAATGTGTGTGTCAATCCACCTCTGTATGTCTGTCTATCTGTTTATCTTTGTCTCTGTCTGACTGTTATTGGTTAACTTTTGCTGTAGTGAGCTTATAAAATATACTAGAAAGCAATTTGATGCATACAAATGTGCTTCCTACTGTATTTATGAAGTATGTATGATTAACATATTCTACGGTATTCACCTTTCAATAAGTTATCACAGAATCAAATTAGGTTTTTGATCCCGCTGCGGTTAATTTGGAGAACATGTATTTAGTGTCCATTCGGCTTTTCATTGTTTTCTATAATGTGTCAAACGAGTGATTAAAAGATCGTACCATCACACTTGTCTGGGCAGAGCAATGGTGAAGAAACAAGTTAATCAGCAACGTTTGTTTGTAAGGGAGAGAGACATATATTTTCTTACCTATCTTACTCCTAGAATTCACACTCATCAAATTTAAATAAGAAAGTCATAAGTTGTGTGTGTTGTGAATGGGAAAACTCAAACGTCAAAGAGAGAAGCACATGAAGAGTCGAAGCATTGGGGTGTACGAACCTGAAGGGCGAGGTGAAGCAGCTCGACAAAGGTCACACACACACACACACACACACACACACACACACACACAGAATGAGATTAATGATGACACGTGTTTTGCATCGCTTCTGTTTATAGTCAAATGTGCGACCACAGTGTTCCTTGCCCTTGAAGCATTTCATTTGAGCTACACTTCATTAGAGCATCATTATCACCATCATTCATTCTCCTGCCGAATTTCCTGAGTGCAGCATCTTACTTGCCTTCCTGCTTGACACATTGTTCATCCCTTTATCATATATCCAAGTTATTGGAGTGTACATCATCGTTATAATTATCTTCCTTGACGTTTTCTTTGTGTGTAATTGAATCATCATTAGCTTCCTTGACGTTTCTTATACGTGTGGAATCCCAGTGCCCTTCTTCCTGCTCTTCTGCACCCTGGCCTCCCCGCGCAGTGTCCTCGATCTCCACCCGCCCGCCCATCAGTGGCCTCGGATGGGCGGGGAAGCTCTGGGGACGCTGCTTCTGATGCGATGGCATGGAGGGCAAAAATAAAAGTGGCCAAGTTCCGATCCAAGTTTTTGTGTTAGGGTGTGGTCGAGGAGTCCAGCAAGGTGTGGTCCTCAAATGTGTGTGTGTGTGTGTGTGTGTGTGTGTGTGTGTGTGTGTGTGTGTGTGTGTGTGTGTGTGTGTGTGTGTGTGTGTGTGTGTGTGTGTGTGTGTGTGTGTGTGTGTGCGTGTGTACGTGTGCTTGTGTGTGTGTGTGAGAGGGAAGCAAGTTCTTGGAAAGTGAGAATGAAATCAACACTCAAAACTACAAAAACTTAAAGAAATAAAAGTTGCAAACGATTTTATTTTTTCATTATTTTGAAAAAACAGCTTGATTGAAATACATCATTATACAAGAATTAGAATTTTAAGGAAGTAGCTATAGCATCAACTGCAAATGTTAAGAAATTTATTATTTTTTAATGAGAAACATTTGACTAAGATGATGGAGACAAGATTTTTTCTTTCTTTTTTTGAGGTTTGGGTCACGTCCCCAAATGGAGATCAGGAGACCCCAGTATCGATAACAGAGGAAACTAATTCTAATTCACTAACGATTACCTGATGGTAAAACCGCAACCAGTCGGGTGCGAAGGTTATATTACAAGGTCACACTCACTGTGACTGTTTGGAGAAGAGTAAAAACAACACACAGGCCTCCATTTTATTCCAAAGGTAGGCTT
>JAPQNM010000003.1:31090708-31118208 GCA_029783475.1 Metacarcinus magister | reverse complement strand
CTCCCACTCTATCAGCAACTCTTTCATGAATGTATTCCTTTTCCCTATTCTTTCATCTTGCAACTGACCTTCCTCTCCTCCTAAGACCCCCAGTTTTTTCACAAACTATTCACTCTACACCACACTTCACTCAATTTGCACGAGTTCCCATGCCACATCTTTCGTATACACTTTTATTGCTTTTGTGCCTTAGTGGTGCAGTGGTTTGCACGTCTGACTACGAATCTGCTGACCCGAGTTCGATCCCGGACGAGGGCAGTCGGTGAACAGCTCACCCAGCTGTTCATTCTCCCAAACCGTGTGGTCAATAAATAGATACCTAGGGAGACCTGGGGAAGGTAAATTGGAAAGTCGGATGTAACAGTGGCCGTGTCCTAGGATAACAGATTAATTTCCACCACAGGCTCAAAGACCAATGCCTTTCTGCACAATCAAGCACTTTCCACCTGCTTCCACACCCATGCTCGACTTTTTTGCTTCACTTTGTCTTTTCATTCATTAAACGTTCAAAGGGATTTTTCCATTCTCGTTTCACCTTTAGTTTTCCTCTTACATGCCCTCCATCCTCTCTCTAATTCTCACATTAACACCCCTACTCCTCCTCTCTCTTAGTAATTCTTGTTTACATTTAACTTATCACTGAACTTTATACCAAACTCTTCATCTACTTTCCTTTTACTTTCTTACACCATCTCCTTTACCTTCCTATTCAACAACTTGTACACGGTTCTTCCCCTCACTCTTATTTCTTCTTTCACAATCCTTTGCAGCATTTTCTTTTGTGCTCTCCTCTTCATTTCTAGTCTCCTATGTCTTATCTGTTCACCATGTGTCCACCCTTTCTCCGACTCCTCAGAGCTCTATACCCAACCATCTCTGCTGCCACTGTGGTTACTGCATCTTTGAACACCCTGAATACCTCGCTGACATTTTCTCCCCCTTCAACTGTCATCCTGTTTCTTGCATAGCTTCCTTTCTTAATCCTCTCTAAACTCTTTCCTATCCATCTTTTTAATAGGAGTGAAAGATCATGATGATTGTGATGTTTACTTGTAAAGCAGAATGCAGGTGAACAGGAGGACAGGACTGCTGGCCTGCTATGGGTGTATTGGCTTACTTCCCATTCACCTTGCCCACGTCACCACCTGCTCCATCTCATGAAGCAGTGTTCATGAACGAGTCTTACAAACAAGACAAAACAATCATAAAATACACTCCCCCCAGATATCTAATCATAATAAGTACATTCTCTAGGTCTTCTCTCTCTTGTAGAGCGCCTCAGCAGTTCACTAGTTGGTACATCTCTGCTGTCAAGGTCCACCTCATCTCCTGCTGGGTCTTGCATGGTTAGGCGAATATAAAGTTTGTTGAACTCATCTGTCACGCTGCTTCCATCTTGCGATGACGTAGGTCTTGAACGTGACTATGTACACCGTAGATCTCGACTGCCTAGTGTTCATGATAAATTTGTTATGTCTAGTAGAGATGTAGGAATGGAATATGGAGTGATTGAGAGGGTCAAATGCAGCAACTAAAAATGGGTAGGCCACGTAAAAAGAATGTCAGAGTGAAATGACAATGAGTGTATATGAGTGTGGTAGAGCTGGTAGCTGCAAAAAGAGGACCCCAAGTGAAATGGGAGGACGGAGTGCTAGAATATGTGACCGAGAGAGGAGATGTAGAAGATTAGAACCTGCAAGGAGGGAATGTAAGGACAGATATAAATGGAAACTTCTCTGCTGTGGCTATCCCATTGGGGGGAGTTTTCAGGAACAGGCGTCAGATACACGGAGGGATTGATGAATAAATTGCATTTACTTTGTGAGACCCCATTGTGAGGAGTCCCCTTGACGTGGTGACGGGGCTTGAAGCGTTGTCAGCAGCACCACCTCCTCTGGCGGCCCGCCTGTCATTGGAGGGTTCGGTATTTGTCGGCTTTGTGGACCAAGCACTCCCCCTTCATCATAGGTAGAGAGGGAATACCCTTGATGTAGATTTTCCTTCCCTGTCAGTCGCCCAGGACAACATTTAAGCATTTCCTTGCATTTTCCATGAATGGCATCCCATATATTCCCTGTGCCCGTTCATCTGGTAGTTGAGTCCATCATGGGGTTGGGTGTAGTTCTCTCTGGTGTACAACACACTTCTTTGGTGTGGGGCTTTATTCCATATCCAGATTGACCTTGTGTATACCACTGTTGTGACTATTATGTTATCCCAAAGTACTTTTTTTACTTTCATACTCACAGGCCTTTCTCTCATCATGCGCCTTCAAGATTCACATTACCTTCATTCTTCCCATATCCTCCCAGTACTACCATTATCACACTCGTTAATTTTCTTTTAAAAAAATGTCCACTCCCATAGACCTCCGCTACCCACTCTCTATCTATGTTTTTCAAAGTCTGATACACCAACTCACATTGTACAGTCATTTTTCTTGTACACTTTTCTACTCATGCCAATTGCACTCGTGTTTTTACTGATGGGCCTAAATTCCACAATTGCTCTAGTTTTGCCGTCCTTTGACAAACCCACATTCTCCTTTAGGTCTAACAATTTCACTTAAACTAACCGTTCTTTCTGTCCCCATACTTTGACATCTGCCTTTTAGCTTAGCATTGCACTATATGAGCTTTGATGTCTGGCGCTTTGTTTTTTTTGCATAAACTCCATCCTTGTAAAACTCTTACAGTCTCCTTATGATTTCCAGGTTGATGACTTAACAGATGGAGGACACGAGACCAAACAATGCTTGCATACACCAAATGGAGCGTGGTTGCTGCCTGCTAAGAGTCTAATAGAAGGATGTTGGAGGCTAGCTAATGAAGCATTTGTTGAAGAGGACTTGGCTGGAGTTTAATCTGGCTATACGTTATGCAGGGGTCCCTCATTATTATTGTTTTGTATATGTATGCAGTTCAGATCCAGCCGTTGGTGGTGCGAGTGCCACTGTAGGTCTAATAAATGTTGAATGCAGAGAAATAAAAGAAATATTGATATTGCAATTTATTACAAAACTCCTGATGGAAGACGAAGGAAAAAAATCTTATGAAGAAATGGCCTCGGGCGCACTAGCCCCAGGCAGCACAATATATATACTAAGTTTAAGGAGACACTTGAGCATAGCTTCGCCGTCCTAAGAAAGTCTACAAAACTTTCGACTTAGTAAAAGTACTTCTATAATAAATAACAATTCTTTTATTCATCAGACTACATATTTTGAAGAAACTGACTGCTTAACAGGACACTAGATTCCTTTGTAAATGTTTTGGTTACAGTTACAGCTGCTCACACTATTCCATTGCTTGAAGATTAAGTCTCTAGACTGGACGGATCTTCTACTTCCACTTGTTCTCCAGTATCAGAAGTTCTCGGTGGAAGGGTGAGATGACCTGAAGAAGGCACTATCAACATCTTGCAGGAGGCAGGTTACCAGGTGTGCAGCAACACTAGTTAAAGGAAAAAAATTAGTCAAAACAACTCGTCACCAATAATTACTATCCCTGTAAGACTGTTTGAGAATTACAGCAGTTTTGAAATAATATTCATGCACCAACCTCTATTCAGCATTAGTATTTCTGCTACAATACAATATGAGTGACTATTAGCATTCAAAGTAGCACTCCTAACTAATATATTTGCTAAGAAAACTACAAATGTCTTCCTCACCCTAAGCCTCCAATGGGTTGCCATCATTCACTTGTATTTGTGGTGAAGGTGTGGTCTGGAGGGAGATGTAGTGATTAGCTTCAGTTGCAGGTCCTGGAAAAGTAGGTTTCATTAAGATGGTGAATACACATTGTATTTAGAAACATATCATCCTCATGCACTCACTCAAGTTCTCAAAAGCATAGAATCTAGTCTGACACTTGTTACTGGGGGGCTCCTAGTAACAAGTGTCAGACTAGATTCTTGAGAGGACAGCCAAAGCAGAAGTCTCTATTTACACTTGTCCATACACCTTCACCTGTTAGGATGACTTTTGTAATAGTTTTTATTTTTATTTTCAAGAGAGATAACCTGCATCTCAGTCCGGTCAGAGCAGTTCGTCTTGGCAGGCTGCTGGTAATAAACTTTCCAATTTCAGGAGAAAAAAAGCATACAGCTTTGCACAGCATTGACAATGTAATTGACACCATGCATAGAGATGCCTATGTATAAAATTTATTAAAAATTTGCATGCCTCAGAAATAAGTTATTAGATCTAGGTTAAGGACAGACCACCTTGTTTGCACCCTAGGCTCTGTGCGGTCTGATTTCCTATGTAATTTTATGAAATTCAAATAGTATTGGTAAGTGTTTAACATAAAAAAGATGCCATTTCTTTCAAAGCATGTCTTATTATTTGCAAGGGAAGACTTGATGCCCTCTACTCACACCTGTAATTCTCAATTGCTCACGTGGAGCTAACTACCACTACCGTGGCAATATTTCTGTCAAAAGCAATTATCAAGCATACGTAGTAGACTTTATTGCCATATGCAGAAACTTAACAAAATACCTAAAGATGACTGCAACAAAAGAATGATGAAGGAGAAGGCTTAGTCAGGTAATTTACAAACCCTTGTTTTCCCCTGACTAGAAGCAGGTGGCTCAGTGGTACAGTGCTCGGCTCGTAGCCTAAAGATTGTGAATTTGATCCTGGCTCATGATAGCTTCTTGGTGAGAGTGGCATCTCTCGCATTAACCCTAGAAGATCTACATGGCAAAATAGCTACCTAGCTCAAGGAGATTCTTTAATTTTTAATCTTCCCCTGACATACAAAAAATTCAAATTATCGCAGTCAACCACAGATTTTGATAGTTATGTTGATTTTAAAAGCGTGCAAAAAAGTGATAAGGAAAAAAACAGTACAAAGTAAAGATATCCAACAAAGCAAAGATAAAAACTGAAGAAAAAAAAATGTAAGAAATAGCATAGGCCCACTAGTAGAAAATGATAATGATAAACTAATTAGCGATGACAAAGTGGGCCCGTACTGAAGTCCTTAAAATTCTAAATGAATTTGATAAAATTATTCCAGAAGTACTTTTTGAGATAAATAAGGCGTCAGTAACGAGAGGTAACAGCATGAAATTATACGTACAAAGATATAACACAATTGCACGTAAGTCATACTTCTACTTCAATGTTAGAGTTGGAACAGACTTCCAGCATCAGTAGTTAGTTCTATAACTATAGATAGTAATACCGCGAATAACCTTGGCAAAGGGAACTAGGAGATGTTCACTAGTTCTCCTCATATATGAACATACGGGCTTGAACCGTTAACTGGTTTTGGCATTACATAAGTAATTTATCCGCTAATTTAGAGTAAGCTACTCAAGCATCTATGACATTTTTATGTCTATGAAATTAACCATGTGTACTTATTTTTCAGATGAGAAGTGTAGTGGCAGCATTTGTTACTGTTATTAAAGTTATTCCCTACCCAGGAAGTACCAGCATTAGTGGTAGTCTATACTAGTCTAGTATAGTATAGTATCATCCTCTAATTTCATTCGTGACTATAAAATTTCTATGTCCATATTTTCTACAAGGTACATGGTGTTCCCTTCTTTCTTTTTTTTTCTATATCATTAACCGTTGGCGCCAGTAGGCTTATGGAGGCACAGATGGACTTGCCTTGCCTTCTATCTGTTTTTCCTGCCAGCATGTTACCTGACGGAGAGAAGGATGGGGAGAGAGTCTTATTCTGTTCTATCCTGTTCTCAAACTCTTGTACTTGTAATAGTATGTAGTCCAGCATATACCCTAGTTATAGACCAATAGATCTTCTGGTGTCTGTTCTTCTCCTGTATATTCTCATGTACTACTATTACATACTACATATTACTACAACTACTACTGTTTTTTTTAGAGTGCCTCACTCTGTATGTTAGTTCTAGCTACATTAAATCTTTATTATATGTTTTCTGAAGAGACTGTCCTAGCTATGTGCTTGTAGATGGATTGGATCGTCTCAGATGTTGTTTGTTATACACACCAAAAACACCAAGCGAGACAACAACGTTCTCAAATGTAGCTAGAAAATAATGTTTGTGCATTGCTTGAAGCCGTGAGTGTGCCCACTGAACACAACATCTGAACAACAAAGAGGGCTATAAGAAACAAACAGATTGAATAACTAAATTGTTATGTTAAGTTTGCAACTTCATAATTAAAAGTATGTTTACTGAACTTATCATCTTTCAATTCTGATATGTGCAGCTTTGCATATATTCAATTAATAATATCTGATTACTGATTAAAACTGTTTTTAATGTTATGTAACATGTATGGACATGTTGCGTGTGTGTGTGTATGTGTGTGTGTGTGTGTGTGTGTGTGTGTGTGTGTGTGTGTGTGTGTGTGTGTGTGTGTGTGTGTGTGTGTGTGTGTGTGTACACAATTGAGTTCAATAACCTCTCTTGTTTATACACAGTGTTCACGTCAAAACTAGCACTGTTGCACATCATACATCAAAACCTTTCCCATATCGTCTCCTTAAAACAGTGGTTCCCAAACTGGAAGTAATTTACCCCCTGGGGTAAGAACCCCATACCATGTACCTCACCTCTTTGTGTTGAGAAAAGAATTTCTCTCTCTCTCTCTCTCTCTCTCTCTCTCTCTCTCTCTCTCTCTCTCTCTCTCTCTCTCTCTCTCTCTCTCTCTCTCTCTCTCTCTCTCTCTCTCTCTCTCTCTCTCTGAGGCTTTACTGAAGTCCAAATAAACTATATCATACTCGTCCCCCTTATCTATGGTTTCAAATACTTTCCTAAAGAAGGATAATAAATTTGTCAGGCAGGACTTCTCCTTGCTAAAACCATGTTGACTATGTCTAATTAGCTTGTGTTCATCTAAATGTTTTCTAATTGCCCTTGCTATGATAGCTTCTAACATCTTGCCTACCACTGATGTTAAACTAATTGGGCAGTAGTTACTACTTTCTGCCTTATCTCCTTTCTTGAATATAGGAACTACATTTGCCTAGCTACATAACCTGGGAACTACTGTTGTGTCTAAGGATTTTCTGAAAATCATCGCGATGGGTTCAACGAGTTCTTCTCTACATTCCTTAAGAATCCTCAGAAAAATGTTGTCCGGCCCTGGAGATTTAGTCTTCTTAAGTCTATCTATTTCCCTTCTAATTACTTCCCTACTTATGACTATGTCGCTTAATTCATCAATCTCTTGTCCCCTAAAGATCTGTACTGGCTCCAGTTCCCTATCCAACTCTTACTGAGAAAATACAGACAAGAAGTATTTGTTTAATTCCTTCCTAATTTCCTCGCCATTTTTTATCAAGCTGCCATCCATACCTTTAAGAGGTCCTATTTTATTCTTTGCTTTAGCCTTGTACAGCTGATAGAATCCCTTTGGATTCTTCTGGGCATCCCTAGCTCATAATTCCTCTTTGCGGTCCTAATATCTTTTTCAACTTTCCTAGCTAGCTCATTATACTGTCCTATTACCTGTACTTCTCCCCCTTTTAATTTTCCTATAGAGTGCCCTTTTTAATCCAATTTCCCTACTAATGCTGCCATTCATCCATTTTGGATCATTTCTATTTGACCTAATCCTCCTCTTTGGTATATACTGTTCCTGCCCTGTATGAATTTCCTTAACTATGCTATTATAATGCAATTCTACCTCAATGTTTTGATCCTCCTCTCTCCCTACTCCTATTCCCTCCCAATCTATACTCTGCAGGTGGTGTCTAAGGCCCTGGTAATTGGCTTTTCTAAAATCTGGTACTAAAGCAGTGTTTTGTTCTATCTCCCTCTTTGCATTAATCTTGAATCTAATTTCATGGTGGTCACTAACATCAAATCTAGTTCCTATCTCAACCTGACTGACCAAAGTTTCATTATTCGTGAAGACCAGATCTAAAATATTTCCGTCTCGTTGGTTCCCATACAAGTTGTGTGAAAAAACCATCCTGGACGACATTTAAGAATTCCTCCGAGCTCCCGTCTCCTGTCATACTATCTCAGTCTATTCTCCTATAATTAAAGTCCCCCATAATGCACACATTATTATACCTAGATGCCCTTGCAAGCTCCTGCATCAGGGGTGCACTAGCTGCTTCGTCTAAATCCAGAGGCCTATATATAATCCCTACAACAAACTTTTTCCCTCCTATAATAATGTCCATCCATAATGATTCCGTATTCCTATCTGTTTTTATTGTGGTATTGACATAGCTATTTAATGTGTTTCTAACATACAGTGCCACACCTTCCCCTCTCCTACCTTCCCTATCCTTGTGAAAAAAAAGTGTACCCATCTATTCCTACTTCAGGTAAGAAATGTTTGCCTGCAATATCTAACCAAGTTTCTGTAATACCTATAATATCTAACTCTTCTACACATGCGATACCTCTAAGTGTGTCTATCTTATTTATAACACTTCTACTGTTTGTATAAAAGACACTAAGTTCATGTACCTCCCTCTCTTTACCCAGTCTTTTGTCACTATTACCCTTACTTCTATTAATATCTAGTTTCCCTGACTGAACTGCCTAACTGCCCTCTCAAGACACTCCTAAGCTCCTGCACCCTCTTCCTACTGAAGTGTAGACCATCCCTGGCATACAGCTCCTGTTGCCCATAGAACCTGCTCCACTCATCCATAAAACTGACATAAATAATATTGGGTAATGGTATTCATTTCAGTTATTTGTGTCCCAGATATTGGTGCCTTCATTATGAAGAATAAACTTATACGAGTTCAGAGCTGTATCAATAACCTCAAGGAGAGACAGTAAAGTTAGGAAATACTTGGACAAGGGTAAGTTGGTCCAGTCCTTGTGACTGTTGCTGCCCAGACCCACTACTCTTGGTTGGCATCTGGATATGAAGGAGTACTAGGTGATGCGAGCTGGCACTCGCATGGGAGAACCTGCAAAGATTAAAACTCTTTAACTTGTGACCAGTTGATTCTATCTTATTTCTTGAAATATTCTTTATCATTCTTTTCTATTCCTTTGAAAAACTTATCAATGGCCTCCTCATAATGGGTTTAAATCTGTTGTTATAGAGCATATTACAGGGATAGATAAAACATTCTGAACAGTAATTAAATCAAAGTTGACAAAAAAAAGATGACAAAGCAATTTGAAAGTGGGAGAGTATCAGTGACTATCTAGACTACATGCAGATGCGTTAGGCCAAGTCGGTGCGTGTACATATATGTATTGTGTTACAGGTCCTGAAAGGTAAGGACTGTGTGGATAAAGTCAGCTGAAAACTGGTAAATGTTGCAGAGCAATTCTTATACGTATTTTAAATAACATTAGCAAGTCTAGTTTGGGCCACTTAACAGCTGTACCCAAGAAAACAACGTATGTACCTCAGAACACATTTGACGGATGTACCTGAGAACACACTTGACAGCTATACCCGAGAACAAACTTAACGGTAGTATCTAACATAATGTATGTATGTACTTGAGAACACACTTGACTGCTATGCCCGAGAACACAACGGATGTACCTGGGAATACGCTTGATGGCTGTATCTAACATAATGTATGTACCCGAAAACACACTTGGTGGTTATAGCAGAAGAGTTGTTCTGTTAGTGCACCTCATTTTTTTATTCTAGTCCTAATTCTCTCATTGCTGAAAGGTATTTGTGGTGTGAACAGAGTGAAAGATGAGAACAAAGAAGTATAAAAATGGTTTAGTAAATGTAACAGTGTAAATTGATTAGTTCTGGAGTGGTGGTGGTGGTGAAGGTTCACCCTGTGGTAGCTTGGTTTGTAGAGAATGGAACAAAAAAAAGACGTATCAATATGAGCAAAGGGAGCTGTGTATGTAAAAAGAAAGATGTGGATTCAGTGTAAAAGGAAAATAGAATGAGTGATTGAAAACAATAAAAGGAAGGTGAATGAAGACTTTGAAAGGAAATCTATTGAATTCTATAAATAAAACACTAATGGAACCAGATCAATTGACGTGAACTTTAATTTCTCTACCCATTCACTATTATCAGGACTACCTATCCTATAGTTCACTGCTGCTGTCTGTCTCCCATCTGTGCCCTTCATTCTCTTTATAAGTTTTTTATAGATTACCACTGGCACGGGTCCCGGTAAAAATGTAGAAGACCTTCTGCCCTTTCTTTTTTCTCTCCTTCCCTACATACTATACATAGTGTATTCAACACATCTGTGATGGTTTCAGGCGGCGCTCACCATTATTTAGCTCGCAAAACGTCTTTGAAGTTGTGTTAGGTTATGTTATGTTAGGTTGGTTAAGTTACGGTTAGGTTAAGGTAGTTAAGTTCGGTTACGACTATGTTATGGTTAGGTTAGGTTGGATTCAGTTAGGTTCGGTTATAGAAGATTTTTACATTTTATTACCCAAAAGTTAAGGTTCTCAACCTTAGATTTTATTTCTGGATTTGGGTAATAAAATGTAAAAATCTTATATAACCGAACCTAACTGAATCGAACTTAACCTAACCATAACATAACCGTAACCTAACCTAACAACCTTAACCTAACCATAACGTAACATAACCTAACCAACCTAACATAACCTAACCTAACATAACTTCAAAGACGTTTGGCGAACTAAATAATGGTGAGTGCCGCCTGAAACCTTCACAGATGTGATGAGTACAGTATGTATAGTATGTAGGGAAGGAGAGAAAAAAGAAAGGGCAGAAGGTCTTATTCTGCATTTTTACCCGGGTCTCCAACCAGAGGAGAGTTGTGTAACTATAATTACTGCACTAGCCGTGCTTTTACCCGGTGTCGCGTGATTAGAGGTCTGTTTTTGTTTTAGAGGTCCGCCCCAAACTGCATGCTCAGCAGTAATGTTTGTAAAAAAAAGGTTTGTTGATAAACTAACCTAACCTAAAAACAGACCTCCGAGTTTTAGGTTAAATTATGTTTGTTATGTTAGGTTAGGTTAGGTTAGGTTAGGTTAGGTTAGGTTAGGTTAGGTTAGGTTAGGTTAGGTTAGGTTAGTTTATCAACAAACCTTTATTTACAAACATTACTACTGAGCCTGCGCAGTTGGGGGATGGACCTCTAAAACATAAACAGACCTCCGATCACGCGACACCGGAACAAAACCACCCTACGTTGTACACTTGTCCACCTTCACCCTAATCAAAATTTTATCAATCCCTAAGCCTCTTGTAAGCAATATTTGACCTGACACTGTTAAGTTTGTTTATTTAGCCTATCATAGTGAACACACGTTTGCGTCATCACAAACATTACATAGAATATAATAACCTTAAAGGTTTTGGTATAACATTGTTAAGGATACCGACCTAACAAGCTAATTATTCCCTTACGTTTAAGTAATGAGCAACGAAGTATTGATTGAGGCCTAATAACAGTACTGGTTGAGGCTGTACTTACTGCAACTAGGTATTTGGGCTGCCTCCCCTTCGTCCGGGCTTTGGGCGTGGCCGTGTTGAACATAACACTCACGTTGGCCTTCAAACACTGACGTAGTGTCGTGATGTTCCTTGAACCTTCCACTCTCGACTAGGAAGTAGACTCGCTATTCCGACTCCACGACCTGAAACACTAAAGCCTTGTTCACGTCACGACAAGCTGGTTCACTTGTTTCTGATTCTGATTCTGAATGTTAATGCGCAGGGCACCAGTTGTGGTGCATATCACTTGTGACATTGTTTCTCTAATAGGCTAAAATGCAGCAATTATAAAAAAATAATAATCTCTTAAAGGATAATCTTAAATACACATTAAAAGGAAAAGTATAAAAAACGGAAGAGTAGGAGGAAGATAAGGGTAGACGGGGGATAATGGTAGTAGTTGAATGTATAGTTAGTATAAACATTCAAGACAAAATTCCTGTAATACCCAACATATGCACCTATTTGAAGGTAATATAGGTTAGTTAACTATACATTTATTTGTATATTTACACCAAGGATTTTGGAACGTTACGTTGTACATTTCACTTTAGATCAAGTCTCATGCACGCTCATTAGGACTCGTCAGGCTATTTAACATTGCACCTGCTCAAACTATCTGAAAGACAAATAAAAGGGGTTGCAAGGATAGGCTACTGGCACATATCTCACAATGGAACCCCTTACGAGAAGTTGATTATTGAATGTTTGAAGAAATCAAATGCAGAGAAAATTAAGAGGACATTTGATTTTGGAGGCTTGAGAAAAAGCACACTAAGGCTGAAACATGTAAAAATGGAACCTTTCAAAATGAGAGGGGAAGTAGATGTACTACTTAGACTAAGTGAAAGACATGAATCTGGCCAAGGAGCATGTGATGGTAAAAGTGGAAATTAATTTAGTTTTACCACTAGACCACATAACACAGTCTTATTAGTGATCTAGAACTGGAGTCACTGGCTATTGAATCTTTTGCGAGTATCTGTGAGTATACATCATGTGGGAAGACCTCAAAGGTGGAACTGTGTGAACTTGATATATACATAAAGGTAATTATCCAGAGTCCAATCTTGCCCTTATCATAGTCATTTTTCTTCCAATATTGACAGTAATCTTTGGATATCTTACAATGTATAATATGGAGGACAAGTGGGAACAGGGTTTTCAGGTGGGGAGACCAATCACCGATTTATAAATAAAACCATTTTTTTTTTTATCCCTAAGAACTATGCCCCTAATCTAACTTTACCTCACCTAACTTCACGTAATAACTGCCAAGAAAATAACCTCAAGTAATTCTATAAAACCTGGGTTGGGATAGTTTGTTATGTTTAGTAAATTGACTTACATTATGTCATGTGTAAGGAAAAGTAGCATGCACTGGATAGTAGAGGTGGATATAGATCCATAGCAGCCACAAGAAATTGATGAAAATGCTGCTTACCTCATGAGAACGCCTTAAACAAAGCGGCAAATATCCCACGAAGTACTCGTTTCGGCGGCCGAACTCACATCCCTCCACACCCGTCTTGGGTCTTATGATCCACACAATTAGTAGAATGGTTGTCCATTTTGTGGGTGTAGCCTTCCAATGACAAGGACGAGTAAGAAACCCAGCAGCCTGATGTTATTTATGTAGCCCTACCCTACATAATATAGTCTCTCTTACTATTTTTCACATTAACTCACCCACTCACTCGGGCCAAGGCAAGGCCTCTTACCAGATACTATCAGGCCTGGGTATCAAGTTGATGAAGTCACAAAAGTAATTTCGGGTTTTCAGTGCATTGAAATGTACTCCTATCCGATATTACCAAGCCACCAGACGATACTTAGGAAAACTGAGCCTACCAACGTGTTCATGACACTTTGCTGCAAAGCAAGAAAATAAATTAATTACAGTAAGACCACATCTATGTAAAGATAATTGAAAAAAAGTAAAAGTGTATTAACACTATGTCTCACTTTTTTTGCTTCAGTTCGTTGTAACTCCCTTAGTTTTGCTCGCATTGAATTTTTTATCAGTTTCAAAATCGTCACAGTTTTCTGATTCTTTTGGTTTGTAACATGTATCAATAAAGAAAAAGTAGGTGGTCAAAAATTTACAAGAAAATAAAACTAATGCATACTGGCGCCGTGATTAGTTAATATATTTCGTCAGGAGTGAGTAAGTTAATGGGAATAAAGTAAGTGCCAGACATCAGAGGCTACATGCCTCTATGCTAAGCTAAATGGCAAGCAGCAGAGTAAAGAGATAATGGCAAGGCAAATTGTAGGGAAAGAGAGAATGGTTAGTTAAAGTGAAATGGTTAGATCAAATGATGGATGTGGGTTGTCAAGGAAATGGAAAACTAGCTATAGTGGGATTTAGAGCCATCAGTAAAATCAGGAGTTTAATTTGCATGAGTAGAAAAGTGTTCAAGAAAAAGGATTGTAAAATGTAAGTTGATGACATGGAAGAACATAGATAGAGAGTAGACAGCAGAAGTAATTTTTATGGGAGCAGAAACCATGGATACTTATTACAGTGAAGAATGGACATCATCGGATAATGAAAGAAAGAAATTTAACGGCTTGTGATAATGGTAGGAATAGGAAAACTGGGATCATGAGTTGAAGGTATGGAAGTAAGGGTAATATCTAGGCAGGAAGGGTTTTGAGCAGAGGATGAATTATATAATGGATTCACAAATTAATCCAAGGGGTAAAGAATAATCAAGAAGAGATTTTGTGGTAGATATAGCTGGAGAGGGAGGGAAAGAAAGGGAAAAGGGTGAGGGAGAGGGGAAGATAGAGGCATAAGAGTAGTAAGAGGAGGTAGGGAGTTGGAGGGAAGGTCACGAGGTGGAGGATGAATTTTTGTTGGAAGTTGGATGTGATGAAGCAGAGGATGGGAAAGGGAGTGAGATATCAATGAAAGGTTTTGCAATAAAGGCAATAAAGAGATGGTCTTACTAGGGGATGGAGGAAAGAAGATAGTGGGAGTTAAAAGTTTTCTTGGCAGGAGGTTGCAGAGAAGTTTTAGTGATTAAGGATGAAATAGGATCAGTAGATGGTTTTGGAGGGGAAGCACAGGAGCGATGCTTGGTGTTTTGTGTACAAATAAGACGTGGAGGGGAGCAAGGTTTGAAGTTTAAGTAGAGGTTGGGGTGTCAGGGTTTAGTAAAGAAAAATTATTAGTCACTTGCACTGAAGGAACTACAAGAAGAGTGGGAGAGGAAGAACTATGAGTGGAGGAAGGAGGATATAATGTAGTAGAGGGAAAGGTACTGCTAGCCGTGGTCCGTGGGGTTGTATTGGAGACAAGCAGAGAGAGAAACCTGTTGGAAGCCACTGAGATGGGCTTCTTGTCTAGTTTCTTTGAGTGTTAGGCAATGTTTGAAATGGAGGGCAGCAACCTCAGATTTAAATTTGTAGACAGGACAGCCTCGGAAGAAAACATTATGTTCTTGCGAGCAGTTTGCATAGATGCATTTTGCTGAGGGGCAGTTTGTACCAGTACAGTCGGCCCCCCAAGGGTGCGGTTAATGTAGTCCGCATCCCTTGAAAATCAGTGTAATTGCAAAGAAAGGACTAGTAACATCAGTGAAAATCTCCCTTGGTGTTGCACCTTCTTCCTATTCACGTCTATGGAAGGATAGAGGAGTCGTAACACCAAGGTAGACGGGATCTACGAAGCGATACAAACCATAACAGGTCACAAGAATAAGAATAAGAAGAGGAGGAGGAGGAGGAGGAGGAGGAGGAGGAGGAGGAGGAGGAGGAGGAGGAGGAGGAGGAGGAGGAGGAGGAGGAGGAAGAAGAATTCCACATGAAACTTTAGGATGTTGAGTTCTTTAAAGGAGATGGAAGGAGGGAGAGAAAGACGAATGGTGGAGAGAAGGGGGGAGAGGGAGAGAGAGAGAGAGAGAGAGAGAGAGAGAGAGAGAGAGAGAGAGAGAGAGAGAGAGAGAGAGAGAGAGAGAGAGAGAGAGAGAGAGCTGACGTCATCACAACATGGCCGCTCAACAAAAGCACAGTTCCGTCACCGCACCCTTTGAATTTTTTGCACCTTTTGAATATGAGTGCCACACCGGTACTGCCCGCACCCTTAGAATTTCGCACCCTTTGAGTGCACACCCTTGTGGAGCCGACTGTATATGACAGGTGAGTGAGTGAGTTAATGCAAACAATGTAAGCTCCAGACATCATGTCATATGGCACTATATTAAGTTAAAAGGCAGATGGCAGAGCAAAGCAGAACTGGTGGCAAGGCAAAGTATGGGGAAGGAAAGAACAGTTAGTTAGTCAAATGGTTAGATCAAATTGAGGATGTAGGTTTGTTGCAGGATGGAAATTATATTGTTTAAGTAAAAATGTGGTGATTCTGTAAGAAAATCATTAAGGCAAGGGGTTCGGGATAGATGAATTAAGTGATGGAAAGCTGAAACTTGGGCAACAATGTAACAAGGACAAAAAAGAACGTGGGATATAGAGAGGGGGGGTATTACAAGTCATACAAAGCAGAAAATGTGTCTTAAGATAAGAGTGAGTAAAGTTGCTGCGGCCTCTACGTAATCTTGTAAGTGCAGTCTCTCAACGTCTATTCTTGTGACATGGGACTGGCCAAAAAGACAGATGGTTTAACTGCACCAGGTATGTATATTATTTGAGAGGTCAGGTCAGAAAGATTGCCAACAGCTAAGTAGAAAGGACCTAAAAGAATGGAAATAATCACATACTGGGACTTTTGTAAAACAATGGCATCCTATTACAGTGTAAGGGATGAAGAATACTTGATTTATGAGCATCATTCCTTACAAATACATACTTGCAAGCGTGCAGTGACTTGGGGAGGTGTCGTGGAAATACTGTTTTGTGTGTCTGGATGCCTGGCCAGTACTTTCCAACAGTATGGCGTAGTCTGGCAAGGTGGTTGTTGTCTGCAGAGCTGTCGACTTTGGAAAAACTATCCTGGAACAGCAAGAGCTTCCCCAAACACCATATCAGCAGGGGAAACGTATAGTCCCTCCTTGGGTGGGTGGGTGACGTCCAGATCCAGAGGAGAACCCAGGGGAGTTGGGCCTTCCAGTCTGGCCCGGTACAACGTGCCATCAAGGCAGCTTTCAAGATGCAATGGGTCCGCTGGGTTGTATGCAGTGGTGTAATGGATGGTCGTTCCCATCAATTCTCCCAAAGACATCCACAGTCGAGATATGAAGGCAGGCCCTTGGTCGGAGGTAATGTCGTCTGGAACCCCAAAGCGGCTGATCCATCCATACAGGAGGACTTCTGCACAGTCTTCGGTGGTGGCATGTTGCATGGGAATAGCCTCAGGCCAGCATGTGGAGCGTTCTGTAGTGGTGAAGAGGTACTGAGCACTGTCTGATGGTGGAAGGAGACCCACCACGTCGACATGGAAATGTCCAAAACGATGCTTAGGCTGGCAGAATTCTCCTGTCCCTGATTCAGTGTGATGGCCTATCATACTCATCTGGCAGACAACACAGCATCGGGCTCACTGCCTAATGTCTTTGTTCATCCCGTGCCAGATGAATTTACTCTTCATCAAACGGGCAGTTGTTCGTCCAGACGGGTGTGACAACCCGTGGATGATGTTGAAGATCTTGCGGCAGAAAGGCGTCGGTATGAGTGGGCGCAGGCGACTGGTGCTGATGTCACAGAGGATGGTGTGACCCTTGTCTCCAATGGTGACATCTTCCCATTTCAGACTGGTTATAGCGGTGCAATAGGCTGCAATTTCAGGGCCGTCGTTTTGGGTCGCTACTATCTCATTGTAGTTGATCCTGAAGTGGACAAAGTTTATCTCCACTCTTGAGAGGGCATCGGCTACAAGATTAATTTCCCTGGGGTATACTCGATAGAGCACCCAAACTCGGCGATGCTGGAGAGTTGCCGGTGTTGTCGGTCAGACCAAGACTCACTAGGTTTGGAGAAGGCGTGCACCAGTGGTTGATGGTCTGTGTGGATGGTGAATGGGGTTCCTTCTTGGAGGTGTTTGAAGTGGCAAACTGCGAGATACAGCAAGTAGTTTGCGGTCGAAGGTGTTGTATCTTGTTTCTACTTGCCAGAGTTTTCTGCTGAAAAATCCCAGTTGTCATGTTATACCCATGATGGTCTGCTCAATGACTGCCCCAACAGCAACAGAGCTTGCGTCTGTGGTGAGCATGAGAGGAATGCCGGGGATGGTGAAGGAGAGAGTTGTGGCTGCTGCGAGGGCGGTCTTAGTGTCCTCGAAAGCTTTTTGTTATTTGGATCCCCATTCCAGATTTTTTTATTTGCCAGCGAGAGAATTGTAGAGTGGTTCCATGATATGGGCAATTTTCAGGAGGAAGCGATGGTAGTAGTTGACCATGCCAACAAAATTTGATGGTGGTAGGTTGAGGAAATTTTGAGACTGCGTCCACCTTACTTGGTAGGGAGGAGACACCAGTCGGCGTTGCTTTGTGCCCAAGAAATTCTACAGATGTGGTGCCAAATCAGTACTTGTCCTGATGCACAACCAGACCGTTGTCCTGGAGTCACTGCATAACGATCCAGAGGTATTGGAGATGTTCATCAGTGTCTTTGGAGGAAATAAGGATATCGTCCACGTAGCAGGTGCAGAAGGAAAGGTCTCCGAGGATGCCATCCATTAGGCATTGAAAAATAGCTCTTGAATTACGGAGGCCAAAGGTGGAGTAGTTGAAGGTGTAAGTCTCCAAGGGTGTGATGACTTCCTTCTTGGGTACGTCTTCGGGGTACACTGGGACTTGAAAGTAGCCTTTCAGGAGGTCGAGCTTGGAGAAAATGTTGGCCCCCTGTAGGATGGAGGTAAGATCCGCCATATTGAGAAGGGGGTGGTGGTCAGATTCTGTTACGAGGTTGAGGCGCCTGTAGTTGCCACAGGATCGCCAGGTTACATTGGCTTTCTTGACGAGGTGGAAAGGAGATGCCCAGGGGCTAGAGGCCTTCTGACAGATGCCCATCCGTACCATGTCAGCGTAAGCTTGTTTTGCTGCTTGAAGTTTCTCAGGGGATAGGCGTCTAAACTTGAAGTATACCGGGGGGGCCTGTCATCTTGACGTAGTGGAAAATTCTGTGTTTTGCTGGCTGGCCGGGCTTCTGGCAGAGCTCTGGTTGGAAGACTTCTGGGAATTCCTGGTAGATGATGTCGTAGGGGGAATCTGTTCTTACAGAGCAGATTTCGGTGCACCAGCGGCAAGAGCCAAGGGTGGTGGAGCAAAAGGTTGCTACATCCGTTTGCGGTTGAGGCCAGGCAGTGTACCTAGAGCTTGCATCTCGTTCCATGCTGTGTGTGCTGTGGTGTCTCCCAGAGGTAATTGTGGAAGACTTAGGAGACATTGAGCACGGGTGCTGGCGGAGAGTGCGAATTCTTGCAGGAGATAACTTTTAAGGTTTCATAATCGATGTCCTCCTGGTTATCTAACCACAAAGCGATACGAGGAAAAATCTCCTCGGGGATGGCCTCAAGTACATAATCCGCCTTGGTGCGATGGTCTGTAACTCTCCTCAGACGGAACTGGACCTCCACTCATCAGAACCACAAGACAGCCTCCTAGGAGCAGAACAGAGACAGCTTCACTGCTAGAGCAGCAGTAGAAGAATGGGCAGTGAGTCGACACGTTCATTGCCAGAAATTCCAGCATAGCTCGGAACCCAACAAAGACACAGACTTTTTATGGGCATAGAGGCGAAACAGCCACTCTTGAATTTCATGATGCACCAGTTCATTTTGAGTTTTCGTGATTGGCCACGGTGAGCCTAATTATAAGTAGAGGATATAACTTGTCAGCTCCCCATAATCTCCATGGGGAGTAAGTGCAATGAAAGATGGATGGTATACAGTGCCCATGGCACCCTCAGCACCTCCACAGTGGCTATGGCCTTAGAAACGGAGGGGATAACCACCTTGGAACCATATATACACCAAAAACATAAAACCACTCATCAACTCTCTATTCTAACATTTCCATCCATCATAGTTCAGACTGTCCCCTCCTCCTCTCACCCTCGCTCACACCCACGCATTGAACCTTTCTGTTTGTGCTGCATGTCAATACTTGAAAATGTTTGGAAGTGAGATGCTCAACTTGGATCATGATAGGTTCATCAACAAAGATAAACAAGCATTATGCAAAACACTGATTAATGTGCCTTATGAGAAATTTTTGAGGTACAAGACTCACAAATGGTGATCTTCTGCAAACACACAAAGACACAAACCAATACATTTAAGTTTGGAGGGATAAAGTAAGAGATAGTTGTGAGATATGTTTTTTTCGCACTTTACATACATAATGTTATGAATAAATAATAATACCTAATTATTATGGCAAGAGTTTCTTTAAATAAATATGTATTTCTAAAAGCATCATCAAAAACAATTCCCTAACTTAAAACAAACTATAGTTTATGATCTGAAGATAACAAATTATTGTTATGAAACTTAAAGGGGCGAGTTGCAGTGTAAAAATATCATTATGCATAGGAACTTAAGAGTAATAATAGATAAATAAGAATAATGAATACAGTATAGAATATGAAATAAATAATAATAATAATTATAAGAGTATTGAATAATATTCATAATAATAATAGTAATAAAAGTATTTGTAATAATAATAATAATAACAACAACAATGATATGTAGTTGTGCATCATAACACCCCTTTGAAACTATGTCCGCAAACTATGTTCAGGATTAGTATAAACAATTTCAAAATCTCTATAAAAATAGCTATGTTGCACATGACACTATCATGGCATACTTTAAAGGTTACTACGTAATTAATGGAATGTGGCAGCAAAGGAAATACAAAATATAAATAATTATAATAATAATTATAATAGTAATTTCAATAATAATAATAATAATCATAATAATAATAATCATAATACATAAGAACACCAATAATAACATAATATTAATAATAATAATAATAATAATATTAATAATAATAATAATAATAACAATAATAATAATAATAATAATAATAATAATAATAATAATAATAATAATAAAACAAAGAAATAATAGTAATAATATTAATAGCAAAAATAATTAAAATTAAAAAATAATAATTTTTAAAGCATATATGTACAGGTATACCACCCATATACCAGCAACTGATGGTGCAGCACCTCTAGTTCAGAAAAAGTAACAAGATGTAGTTTGAAATTCCTAAGACCGTCAAACTACAGTACTACTACTAGGTACTACTACTAGGTTTTGTTTAGAAGTCTATGCCTCACAGTCATTGTGGTGCCCGACCACAGCAGTTCCTCCCCAGTAAACAGCTTAAGCATCACGGGCCCAGGCGGAGACTCGATCTGCCGACCAAGCCAATGCAAGGCCAGCGCGCTACCACTGTACTAGCCAGAAGGCTAACAGTTTTTTTAACTTCACAATGGTGGCGGAAAACTATATACATTTAGTAGAAACTATAGAAATCAAGGTAAGTAACCTTAATACGTATGTGCATTATCAGATTTGACGGCAAATACAAATCACTTGAACACTTCCTATGCATCGTCCAAGATGAAGGTTTGTCATTGGCTTCAGGATTAGCTAATCAAATATATTGTCCCTGACGCTTCTTTCCCCTTTGGAATGTACCCCAAGGGGATGGCCATGGCAGAAAAGCCTCCACCTCTTCCTTTCCACACACTCCTACCTTATTTGTTCAACCCCTTTCCCTCTATCAACACCTCTTTCAAGCATGTACTCCTTTACCCTATCCTTCCATCTTACAACTGGCCTTCCTCTCCTCCTAGGACCCTCAATTTCACTCACATACACCTTCTTCAGAAACTTCACTCCTCTTTTCCTAAAGATGACAAAAACATCTTAGAGTGCTTCTTTTCACCTATTCCACTGCACCACATTTTACTCCCATTAGATACAAGTTCCCACGCCACATCGTTCATACAGGATTTCATTGCTGTCACTCTCCCATCTTCTCATGCCACATGCTCCTCTCAGATAACTAATCTCCACAGCATGCACTCCTGACTGCTGTGCCCTATTCCACATCCAAGTCTCTGATGCATACATCAACCTCTCTCTACCTCCATGAACACATTTCTTCCTTTTATAACTCTTGCAAATTATCCTATAACATACCTGCCTTTCATAGCCCTCTCATTTATTTTTTCTTCCAACTCTCCATATTTGCATACTACTGTTCCCAAATACTTAAAATTTTTTTACTTGCTCTAATCTCTCTCTTAGAACTACCTCACACCTTCCTACTGCTGGCACACACCCTATAAGGTGTGCTGTATAAGTTAACCACCTCTATTTCCTCCTTTCAAAAAACCATCACCATCACCATCATCACATTCACTTTTAGCTTCCTTCTTGTACAAACTGTATAAAATTCATACACCACTCTGAAATTCCTCTTCACTCTCTCCAAACAAAACTCAACTGCAAACAGTTATGCCACCACCACTCAACCCATTTAATTCATATTCAGTTTTGCACCTAGTGAAATGTCTCTCATATAATGTTATGTCAGTACCAGATTTGTACTTTTCTATTATAAGCAATTTCAGTACTACAATACATTCAATATGTATAATACTGTCAATGTGCTGAGAAAAGTTACTTGTTTGTGTATTCATTCAGGACAATAAATAAAAGTTGAAGCTTGCGTTACAAACTGTTCAGAATGTTTAGTTTACCAACTATACGAACGCAGGCGATAACGCATCACCTGTTTGGCACCAAGCCGTAAATAGTACAATTTCAGGGCCATTCTCTGCTACACTCAAAGGATGATTGAAAAAAAGTGATTAAATAATCCCCCTAACTAGGTAGCTATAGACCATATAGTTCTACTAGGGTTAACACCAAGAAGCTGCCATGAGTCAGAATCAAACTCATAACCTTTAGGCCACAAGCCGAGCACTGTACCATAGAGCCACTCAGCCCACACTCAAAGAATTAACTTTCTTATTCATCTTCATAAAATGAAATGTGTTTATATTCATCTAAGACGTGTTTCTGAAGTCCAGAAGGAGGTTTGGCTATGACCGACTGTCACTTCACACTAAATACAGTTTTGTATAATAAGGCTTATAAATGCATTCTTGACTTAGATATTTTCACCTAGCAATGCATTTATTGAAACATAATCTTTTCAAAATTCTGACTGTATACGTAATCTACTGGACAACTACAGATGGTGATGCGTGTAGCACATGGTCATTTGGATTGTATATACAGCACAACATAGTAGTGATCCTTAAATTTTGTGAGATTCTTAGCTCATTTATCATATTTAACCCTAGTTATACCTAAACAATCTGATCCTTAAATTTTGTGAGATTCTTAGCTTAATCATATTTAACCCTAAATATACCAAAATAATCTGATTTACTGATAATATTGTTCTGATGAGCGAATCTAACGATTAACTACATCAGATGTTTTTGCAACTGCACAAAGAAAGCCGGAAAATATGTCTTACGTAAATATGAAGAAAACAAGGATGGTGCTCAACAATTATATACAAGACCAGGAAATCAAAGTAGATGATGAAGTAATAAAATGTGTTCAGAAATATATTTACTTAGGACAGAAAATTAGTGAGTCCAAATCATGAAAGATATCAAAAGAATGGGCATGGGATCAAGTGTTTTTATAGACAAAATTATGTTATGAAAAGTAATTTCCCACTAACAATGTTAAGTTAATAATCAGTACATTCTGCCAGTTCTAAAATATGGATTGGAAACCTGGTGTCTTACAAAAGTTTTGGAACAAAACCTTCATAGTGCCCTATAAAGAATGGAGAGAATAGTGTTCGATATAAGTAGGGAAGAGAGCATCATGGATGAAGGAGCAGATCAAAGTTGAAGAAATCTTGGGGAAAAAAGGACACATCATGTGCCAAACAGATAATAGATGGACAAATAGAGTAACAGAATGGCAACTTAGGGATGGTGAAAGAAGGTACAACAAACAGAGAAGTAGATGGAGAGATGGTATAGGAAGTTTTGCTGGTGTGGCCTGGAATATATTGGCGCCCAATACAGATGAACAGAGATGATTGGGGGAGGCTTTTGTTATGCAGTGGAAACTCAAGTAGTGGTGTCAAACATAAACACCAGTCCATATGAATTTAAGAAAAAAATCAAATATTGAAGAAAAAAATACTGTGGTGAGGGATCAGAGGTGTGCTTGGCTGGTCCAGCATGGCATTGGAACAAACAGAACTGGTAAATCGGTGGTGTACCTGTATTTACTTTTATGCTTAGGAAAACCATTTTTTTAGTACTTATACAAAGTATAAATACATGTTACAGTCCCATATACATTTTACATACTGTACAATATCATTAATTGTTCTGGTCTTATTTTCTAATCACTGCCCTAACTTCATACATCTTTGAGATTTGTAATGATGAGTTCATTCAAATAGGTTTTGAAGAGATATCAAGAATATAACAAGTCAGTTTAAGAAAGTGGCATCTATTTAGAAATAATAATTCAACAGTTAACAGCATGATTACTTTTGAAATTTGTCCTCTTAGAATAAATAAATATACAATAAGGCATAAACACTTCCTTACCTAGAGTGCAGCATATTTCTACTATACACCCAACAAAAATAGACATCTAGTTTTCTTCAATTCCACAATACTGTTAAAAAGCAACACAGGTGCTTAATGTAATAAGTGAAAGACATACACTGTACTGGGCTCTTGAAAATACAATAATTTACAAAACAAAAAATCCATATACAAGACTTTGGCAAACATGTCCCACTGCTGAACTACTTACAACTTATATAGAAAACTTCCACATCAAATAAATATTGTGATATAAAAATTACCCCTTAAATAAATTTTTACAGAAATAACTTTCCTCATGTATGTTCAACTTTTCATACTTACATATTTGTGTCTATATGCGTGACCTTATAAATTAGTATCCGATATGATATTGCTATAACTCATAGAGCTCGTCATGTTCACGTAATAATCTTTTGAGAGACATTGTTATAGTGCGTCCTGGGTTAACGATGGTGTGTGGTGTGGCAAGGGGGTCATGCCAGCCATTCTGATAGAGGTTCTCCCGCACCGTGGAGTGGCAAGAACGCTGCCCACTGTTACACCGTGAGTCATCCACTTCCATTCTGTCTACCATGGGACTGCAAAAGATTAACATGAAATTTAAACATTGTGGCATGTATATTTTTAAACTAGTGTGACATCATACATCCTGCATGTGCCATGCCTGTTTTAGTAAGTTTTGATAAGCATGCAAGAATGAATCAGAGATATGGACACATCCACGGTTGTTCATGTATTCACTTATAGAAAATAAAAGCCCAAGTGAAGAGGATAGAACAATATTTTGGCAAGATTAATATATGGTAGCAAGCCTGTTTGCCAATGACACTACATTTTCAAGAGTGAATAGGCTTCACAGGTAAGTGAGTGAGTGAGTGAATTAATGCGAATAAAGTAAACGCCAGACATCAGAAGTCATAGCAAATAGCAAACGGCAGAGTAAAGAAATAAAGGCATGGCAAAGTATAGGGAAGGAAAGCACGGTTAGTTATAGCGAAATGGTTAGTTCATCGCAGGAATTAAATTATATTATTTGAGGAGAAATTTGGATATTCTGTAAAAATATCCTTAAGGTGTGGAGGTCAGGATAGATGAGATAAATGAAGGAAAGCTGCAGCTCAGGTAACAGTGTAACAAGGACAAAAAAAGGAGAATGTGGGATAGAGAGAGGAAGGTATTACAAGTTATACAAAAGGTCGGTGGGGAATGTGTCATAAGATAAGAATGAGTGAGGTTGGTGTGGCCTAACATAATTGTGTCAGTGCAGTCTTCCACCATCTATTTTTGTGACATGGGTCTTACCATGGAGATATATTGATTTATTATTTTTGAAAGGTTAGACCAGGATTGCAACTGCTAAGTAGAAAGAAGCTAAAGGGATGGAAATAATCAAAGGCTGGGATTTTAATGAAACAATGTCATCCTAATATAGTAGCAGAATGGGCCAGTGAGTTGACACGTTCATTGCCAGTAATACCAGCATGACTCTGAACCCAATAAAAACAGATAGACTTTCTATGGGCATAGAAGCAAAACAGCCACTCTTGGACTTCACAAACTAAAGAGTGAATAACAAAGTAAGCATGGGAAGGAGAGAGAATGAAGATGGGTAGGAGAGGTTTCTTAAAGTAAAGATAATAGCGTATAGCTCAGTCGTAAGGATACTGAACACGCATGGTAATTGGAACTGGAAATGTCAGGAGGTGAAAAGAATGGCAAAACCAGAGCCAAAGTAGGATTTAGAGCCATCAGTAAAAACAGGAGTGCAATTGGCATAAATAGCAAGCCCTACTCCAAGTCAACTACTCCAGAGATCAGGCACAAAAGTGACACGTTCTCTGCCAGCATAAGAGAAAAGTAATGGATATGTTGACTATGAGAACATGTGCTGTTGATGCTGCTGATCTGAGGCTTGCTGTAATTATGGTTAAAAACCTCCAATAATGCCGTGCTCACTCATTCCCATTGTACGCTTCCAATAAAAAATATACTGTTCTACTATGTTAGTATAATTCATATCTAACTTTGTTCCTGTGTATTATTACAAATTAAATGATGCCGAGTCCACAAGTGCATGAGTAGTGAAGAGGAGCTAGAGTGGAGATACTTGTCTGTATGAGTAATGAGAGAAACTAGTGTAGATACTTGTCGGAAAATATACTGCCTATTGATTGCTGTTCATCTTCCACCAGCTTTTCTACCAAAAGTTAATCATCTTATCACTGATTGAGACAAAATTATGTCTCTATTATACTCTGCATGTACTGTACAGTATACTCATCTCTACTCCAATTATTAAGATCTTTCCATTATGACTGGAGATATCAAGAGGAAAGTGCTTCTGTAACACCCTCCCAGTTCTACACCACTCCACATAAAACTACATGTATATATTTGCATTTTCTAAATTTTTTATTTATAACATTTTCACATTTCAACTAACCATTCCACCTATTCTTTTACAGTTTTAGGTTCTCAACTACTGTTTTAAGTTTCCTTGTTATTCCTCCCTCACCTAAGAATCTCTTCCTTTTCTCTTACAGTATACATAAACTACTATATCTTTGGTTGACTAGTTCCTCATTACATTCTTTCCAATATCCTTCATTGCTTTCATATGCAGTACTATTTCTTCCTTATCTCTCATCTTCATGCTCCCTTTTTCCTTAACCTTTCTAAAGTAATCCTCATAATGCTGAAAGCTTACATATTTCCAAAATCTTAATCTCTCTTAATCTTCTTTGTTAGTCATTTCACTATTTCTTCCATTTCTTGCATCCTATATTACTTCTTTAGAGACATTCTATTTCAATCATTGTGGTATCTTCAGGATCTTGCTTTGGATTTGGGTACATACAAATCCTTTCTTTAGCTGTGTAAACACGAACTTGCTAATATTTCATGGCCTAGGTTTAGTCTGAAATGGTAATTAAATATTTATAACTAGTTCGAAATGTCCTTATTCATGTCAGAATCACATTTCATTACAGCACTTAAACAACCTAGACACTTGTTCCTATCTAAGCATGTCCCATTAAATTATACTTGTCTTTGTTTCATAACTTGACCACTTATGTCCCTTATTTCTTTAAGTGAAACCAGTGGACATACATCAGGCAATCGTTTTACAACAATTGAAATTATTGTGCTGATGAATAGGTGATTAATTTTACCATATATGTTAATATGTATTACCATACATTGACTGATCAAGATGGACACATTTTCTCCAATTAATGAAATGAGGTCATGTGTTATATAATGATAAGTTTGTTCTTGCAATAAAAAAGCAAATATGGAAGTGTCTTTGGTAAGTAAGTCTTGTTTTCCTAAGTTTGCACAGGCCAATCCTACACAACACTCCTGGATTTTACTTCCTCAGTTCCATTAACAAACCAACAGCTACTACATAAGTAAAATAATATATATTCAAGAAAGCCTTAAATGATAGTCCTCATCTTACAACTTTACATGTAATAAAATTTTATTAAACATTATTGTAGAGATAAAGGAACTTACACCCTGTATG